>JBAMYA010000008.1:12398960-12431786 GCA_037176975.1 Arrhamphus sclerolepis
AGCAACAATATTTAGAATAAATGAAACACTGATGCAAAGTTAGTGACATGCACAAATACTATCATGGATTTCACTTTTTTTCTTCTTTTGTACAGTCAAAGTTACAGATTCACCTTCACCTTTTTATGTTTATTTTAAAGTTCTTTCATTGGTGAAGGAGAAAAGCTAAGAGACACGAGAAGAAAAAAAAAAAGGTTTTTCTTTATAAATTTTCTGAGTATGATAGTAGTCGATGAATATTCTTGCGGCCTTAACAGGAATGTGTGTCTTCCTCCTTTCCTATTATGCTCATGAACAAAGCTGAAACAAGTTATTTCTGTTACACTTTCCCTCCATTTTCACTTGCTTGTGCTGAACTAAACTGTTTGTTTCCTCCGTACTCAAATATTTATGTGTCTTGATGCTGCTTCACTTTATCATTTAATCATCACCACCTTTTTTTTTTTTTTTAAAACACAAATGATGTGTTCAAATGCGTCTGCTGAAACAGGAAAGCTGTGCTTAAACAAACTAGGTATCAGGACATAATATAGCAATATTAAAAAAAACTTCCTTACCAGGTCCTAAAATGCTTTAACTACAGATGAGATGATATATTTCACAATGTCATTATTTATTTATTGTGATAAATTAAGGTGTATTCGTTTAGGCGCAGTTGTTTTTTTGTTTGTTTGTTCTTTTAACCCCTGACCACTGCAGCACCATCAGGAGTTGTGGTCTAATGTGTACCTCCAACAAATGTGACAAAGAGCATTCAAATTTCCAAAACACATACACTCACAGAAAGTTTCACTAAAAGTAACACTGCATGTTAAAGAATAACCAAAAAAAAAAACATGCGATACGCAACAAAATATTCTTTGGCTTTTGGCGATACTGACATGCTGATACTGTGACTTTAACGTCAATTTCCAATATATTGTGCAGCCCCAGATGACACTGAGCTGATAAAATAAAGAAATCTGATTTAGGTCGAAGGAGGAGATGTAATTTCTTATATTTCCTACTATTTTTTCAGGACAAAACGATTCAACCACACATTCTTTCTTCAGAGTGTTTTTTTTTCCAAGTTCAAGCACTGGAGGATATTTACTAAACACTTCAACTGAATAAATATTTGAATCTGGAACATCGCAGAGAAAAAGTTTAGAGTTCACACAGCAGGTCCGTACTTTAAGTACTTGCAGCTTTAAACACATCACACCTCTGACAATGTCAAACCTCCTCACCTCTAATCCACAACCTAACCTATCCTGCAGCAGCGAGGCAGGTGAATGAATGAAGCCACAACTGTCTAAATATTTCATTTGAATCACTCTGAGACAGACATAGAAACATAGAACCCACCACTCCAGAGGAGATTATAGTAATGTGAATTATCAAACCCAAAAAATATACATATATATATATATATATATATATCAACATTACATAAGTAGTTCGAGGAAATGTAGCTGGTTACACTTGACTATATTTGTCTTAACCACGTAACCAAATACTACTGCACGTAAACCCAAGAGCATCAGCGCTGCTCCTAGAGAGAGGAGTCTGAATGTGGGAGGCACATCAGACTACTTGGTGGCTAAAAGCCAATGCTGAGAATGTAAATCAGAGAACAAACCTCTCTTTGGTGGGGTCGGAGGAGTTGAAGGGGTACTTGAGCTCGATGATGGTGCCGTCCTTGTCCTGAAGGATGCCGTTCTCTGATGTGTAGTAATCCACCAGCTCGGACAGTGTGGCAAACTTCTCCCCACCGTACAGGTCATAGTAGTCGCCTGTATTTTGGATACGGATGTGGGTCACCATATTACCCACCCTTGGAAGGAAAAAAAAAATGGTCAGGCCATATCAACCAAACAAACCAAACAAAAAGTTATCTTCTTTGGTTTAGTTTTTTGGAAGAAAATTGCACAGTGGAAATTGCTAAATTTGTATTCTCACAAAGCGTTTTCTGCAACGTAACTTTCTTTGGTGTGGATCGTACAGGTGTCATGATAAGAGAGAAACCATGACTGACCCAACATGTGTTTAAAGAGAATTTTAAAAGGCATGTTCTAAATTTAATGTAGATTTATGGCTGACTTCTATACTCCTGTAAATGTGATTCATGATTTTGCAACTTGGGATTCAATGTTTTGCCACAGATCAGACCATCAACTATGAATGACCCTGTGCAGCCACCGTCCCCTGAAAAAAGGAAAAGTCCTAATGCCTTTTCTCTTATGATTACAGAGTTTTAGACTGTGTGATTACATATTTCTCCTTCTACAACCTGAGCTCCTGTTTATTGATTCTGCTGTTGAAACTGTAACTTAACTGCATCAGTGCAGATGTTACACATTAAATATATGTTCACCTCTGAGAACAACAGGCTGCAGTACTGTGACTGTACAAAACTTTCAGGTTTTAACAAGTTCAACTTGATGAAAGCATCGTTGGAGCCTAAAGGGCAGTTCAAGAGTAAGAATATTTACCAAGATCTGCTCAGGGTCGTCCACATGGCAAAGCAAATCTCAGGCTTATCTGTCAATAATTCTCAAGCTGGCGTCATACCTTTTATGCATTTCTTTTTATTAAAAAAGTGAATTCTAAATGCACTAAAAGTTATCAACATTTATTTGTGATGTTGACAGAAATAATAGATCTTAAGTTGATTTTATTATGCCCTACAAAGTGCAGCCAAAAGCCCAGTTTCCATTTGCACACGAGTGTTCTCATGTACGGCACACATCGCTCTGGTTTTGTGATAAACAGTGACATTTATAGTAATTTAGGACATCAAGAAGACGTAAGAGTCCAGTTTTTGCAGCTTCTGATGCTGCTGAATCCACGTGGGCGTAAGTTTAACGAGTCCAGCGATGAAACAAATTTTAGTGTTAAAGAAAAACCAAAAAATAAAAATTTGATGGTCATTTCTTGGTGATTTAGTCATCTTTAGATTGGATACCTGACAGACAGGGAAAAATCTCCAACGTTCTTCTTGCTGGGTCGAGCCAAGAAACTGCCATGAATGCCTCGATCCTTCAGCATTTCCTCGGCCTGCAGGCCTGTGATGTCTCTGTGGAACCACCTGCATCAGCAGCGAGAGTAAATGTACAATTAATGCGGCCAGAGCAGGCAGAGACGACAGACACATACGGTGACGAACAAACAATTGATGGATTCACTGGTCATCATCAGTAACAGATAAAAATCACATTGATCAACTTTTAAAGTATTTATTCTTCGCCCAAAATACTTGGCAGGCTGTGTTATTTATTCCTCTCGCTCTAGAAACACTTTTTTTTTTCTTTTTTAACTACTCTGACATAAAACCTTAACCAAAACATTTACTCAAGCTTGCAAAAATACCAATATTACATCATATACGTACACAAATGTAGCCCAAAATCCTGAATATCGCCATGCAGCAGCACCATGGACATGGCATGATGCAACTACACCCACACAGACTAAGCGATTAATAACTTACAAGTTTGCTCAAATGTGGGTAAAATTATTTTTCTTTTGGTTAAATTGGCTAAAAGCCTTCATTTTTAAAGTTGTGGATCTAAGGAGCTACCGGCGCAAAAAAAAAAAAAAAAAAAAATCAATTAATTTCTTGTTTGCCATCTAGTCACTTAACGCAGCCCAGTCAACAGCTTTAACCTTAAGTTAGTTAGTTGGTCTATAATACATATATTTTTATGGCAAGTAAATTAGATAAAGTTGCTTCTCAAGATCAATGCATCAGCCTTTTTACCAAGTTGCATTAGAAAATGTAATGGAGTGTTGACAGATTAGACTGAAAAAACTTTGTTGATACACATGTTCTGTCAATTATAACGAGTTTAGGCGTTCCACTTTAACGTGAGTAAAATGAATTGAGAAGCATATTCACAGTCTGCCATAATTAAGGTAAAAATATTTATTTTATATAAGTGCAAATGGGTGCTTTACTCAACCACTGAACGTAATCATGATTTGTGACACATTTTCTTTTCTAGAACATAACAGTGTTCAGCACACACGGCATGACGAACTGCACAATAGAGGAACAGAGCAGGACAAGCTGACAGCTGGCAAAAGACAGAGGAGGAATGGAAACAGAGAAGTTATCACGCCTTGCACAAAACGCAAAGACCAACGCCAGACATGATTAACGGTATAAAAAGTGTCCAGCAGAAGCTTGACTTACCGGACCATGTTGCCTCTTTAACTGTTTCGTGGACCAAAGAGAAGACGGATTGAAGAAGAGTCACTTGTACCTGTGCCACACATGTAGACTCAAAAGCATGAGTACTTTGGATCTAATGTTTGGACTTTCGGGCTATTGTCATGGACATGAAAAGAATAAATAAAACAAAGCAAACTTAAAAACTCTCTTCTACCCTGCTTCCTCACTTTATCCGAGCTGAGAATCAGTCGCTGTCATGAATTTGCTCTTTCGCACACTAACTTAACCTTTAACGTTGACAACTTTTTTTTTTTTTTAGCTAGTATCAAAACTGTCAGCTTTATCTCTGTGTCATAGCATATTCACAAAACAACCAACAACCCACACTTTCCTCTCTTCTTACACTTCCCTCTACTCAGTCCTCTTCCTACTCTGCTCCTCTCTGTCCACATTTAAAAGCGATCAGACACTTACTCTCCTCAGCTGCTCCTGAAAACAACTGACACTCACCGAGACGTTCACACTGTATATGTCTGTCTCCCCTCCTCTGCGTCGTTCTCTCTCTTGTTCTCCCCTTCCTTCCTTCTCACATCTCCTTTCACAAAATAGTGAAAGCAAGACAGGAACCAAAATAGCTGACAGGCCGGAATTCCTCCAGCAGATAGAGATTTTGCTTTTTTTTTTAATTTAATAACCGCAACAAAACCTCATTGCATCTAAGAGCAGAGAAGATTTCAGCTCCATCACTTGGGTTTCCTGTGCAGATTTCAACACATGCAGCAGCGGGGCTGGCCCAAACGGCTCCATTCATAAGCGACCAGTTATTCCATCGTAACTGCGAGGATGACACATACAAATACGGACTGAGATTCTTCGTGTGTCTGCGAGCAAGCCCGCTCTCCGTCAAACTGAGAGCGTTTGCAAAACTTTAACCCCCTTTACCCACCTGTCTGCTAATTCGTTTGTTTGCTCTTCACTTCCAGGTGTGTATGAGCGTGTTCATGTAACACACAAAGTTCAGTGTCACAGAACACTTCCTCATTTGCAGTTCAACTCCCCCCCCCCTGTCTACATATGCAAGTTGTGTGGGCGTATGTGTGTGTGTGCTCCTTTTAGCCTTTAAACCACTGGCAACAATAACTTGCTACTGGTAACTCCAAAAGACTGCTGCTGAATACCGGCATGGAGAAAATAATCCACAGCCATGTTGCTTGTAAACACGGCTCACTGAGACGTTCAGGAGATGTGCACGCTCATCTTGCAATGCAAATGCACCAACATCTGCACAATGACAAAGGCTGCTCTACGTCACAAAATGTCACGAACACACCAGTAAACATTCTGTGACCTCCGAAACAAACAATCTGCATTTACCTTGCAAATCAATTTCACCTACAGGAGGCTTGAGAGGCCTTACTGACGTTCATGCAAAGTCCTTTTTTTTTTTCCAAGCCAGTGAACTGCTAACTGTGATGTTTTCATTGTAATGTGTAAACTGTTTTAAGCCTGGGTTACAAAGTGGAGGTGAAAGGGGAGAAAACTACAAAAATGCAGTACACTGTTGCCCCACCTTGCACACGCAAACGCACGCACGCAGCCTTTGCAGGTGCCCTGGTGGTTAACGCCAGCTACAGAAGTATGCATTATTTTCCTCTCAGATTCTCAAGTTCAGCAGTTAGAGCTGGCTCAACTTCTCGTTCCCTCTCAGGATGATGCAGTTTCACGCGTGAGAGAGGACAAACAGCAACAATGCGCACATACTGGGTTTTTTGTTTTTTCTTCTCACAGCCACAGAGTGACAGTAAAAAACGTTTCCTGGACTTTGGCAATTCTGTAAGTGTTGCAATGCAGCAACTTGCTTTTTTTGAGAGGATTTTACTGTTTGTGCAGTTATAGCTGAAGAGAAACAAAAATAGTTGTGAAACATTCAGCGGTTAAATTAAAGTACATTTATTCATTTCTTCTGTGCTACTACAGACTTCAGGCTAAAATGTTACAATTTCTAATCATTAGCCTTTAAAACAGCTTCAATTACTCTCATGATGAAAGTAACTAAAACTTTTAAAATACATCTTATTGTTAAAAACAAAAAAAAGGTAACTATACAAAATACTAATATCTAAAACCAATGCCACAAAAAAATGATCTCACAACCCCTCAGTCATCAGTGCATGATGAAGATCATGTTTTACAGTTCAGCAGCTGATGCTTTGGTATTAAAGATCTGATACAATTATATATGAAAGGAACAAAGCAGTACTGACTAAATACTTTAACTACATTGAAAGTAATTATTTTCATTATATTACGCACGCTTCATACAGGGCTTTAACTTGCAATATGGTATTTTTATATTGGAGTATCTTTAGGCCGAGGTGTAAAAAAAGAAAAACCCACTAACATCATGAGGTTGATTCCCGTGATAACTCTCTCATTACTAGTGAGTCAGTGTGGAAAAGTTTCTTTGGCATTAACTGGAGTTTGTTTTGAATGATTACACATTATTTAATAACAGACGGAGGTAAATAAATCTCCACAGTTTTAGGAAATGCTTCAATTTTTCACGTCCACAGGTGGATTTGAATATGCAGTTCTTAATCCTCGGTTTATAACATTTACGTTTATTAACAGCACTTGGTTTATAACACACTTATAAGGGCTAAAATATCTTAAACGGCAGAAATGAACACTGGAGAAACAAGAAAACACTTTAGCAGGAAAGGAATAAAGGAAAAAAAAGACACTAATATGGGAGAGAAAGAGGTAAAGCAGTGCCAAACACCTTAGCAAAGACTAAAAAAGAAAAGGGGAAAAAAAGAGAGAACTCACCTACAAGACATTGTGTAGACCTTTCTTTTCTCTGCTCTCAAGAGTCGGTGGAGGTGACGGATTTAACCAAGTTTCCTGCGTGTTACTGAAAGAGATGATGTTCAGACTTCTCCACCTTTAATCTAAATCAGACACACAGAGGTAGTCAGGTTACAGTAATAACTGCTATGGCTGACGTAGCCCAGGTTAGCTGCCTTTGTCCTTACTTTCTGCAGACTCCTAACGCTAAGTCTGGCTCCTGGTTAGCCTCCAACTGTCTTTCATGATAAGACATCAAGCTTCAACCAAGTCAATCCTCCCACCCTGCAATTTACTTTAATTTTTCTTAATTGCCCCACTATCTATGGGAGAAAATGTGCCTGTTCCTGTCCCTTTCTACCCCTTTTTCCTCTTATGAGCTGCTTCTCGAGCAATGGCTCCCCTGCTTTTATCTCTCCTTGAAATCTGCATTTGCTTCCATGTAAATTCCACCTCATCTTTCGTAGCTCGCATGCAAAGTATGTAGTGCTCTTTGTGTTCAGCATTTCTTTGTGTGAACATTTGCACTTTCCTGAACCAGTATCAACATTCACCAAATTACTTAGATAAGCAAGAGTAACAAACTTAAGGGAAAAGTAATGCGTTGTTCTTAAAACCAGTCTTGTGACACATCGCTCCACAACCAGCATTACTAACTTACAGACACACGAGAAATGAAATCCTGATGACGTTTTAAAGCATTTTTTTTCCCTCTTTGAATCTAATCCATTTGCTGTCCATGCTGTCGCTTTTTAATGATTAATGAATGTCAAGGAAAAACCAAAGGAGCGAGAAGGAAGATTGAGAAATTGTTGACTTTTTATTGTAGTCCATAAAAACAAACAGCAACAATAAAAACGAGGTGGTAACAATAATAATAATATTTAATAACGTAAAACAACAAAACAATAGACAACAAGAAATTAAATAAACTTAAGATTGCCATTATTCTCAAAACTGTCCCATGTACCTAAAAGCTGTGGAGCTTTTTGTTTTGATTTTGTTTTGTTTTTTATTACAGGAAAACTTTCCAGGGAGAAAATCTGTGGTTCAATTAGGAATGTTAAGGTGGTGTTTAGGTGTGCACGAAGAGCTGATCCCAGATCAGGTCATCTGACAAGGGGCAGACTGGAATACAGACACAAGAAGAGGTAACAGATCTGATGCAAAAGTGACAGTAACAGTCTCTCAGTGAAGGGGTGTTCTGCAGTAGAGATGCACATCTACAGTATATGCCCCGTTTGATACAAACATACACACAGGAAACACACACGCACGCACACACACACACACACACTTTCCTCCGAAACACAAAGACCAGTGAGGACATTTTCATTAAATGACAAACAAAACGGTGATAATTTCACAACTTCCTAAAAGGTGAACATGAGCACAATGAAATCCCTTGAATTCTTCAGTAATCCAGAAGTTACTACAAAGCACCAGTATACTCCAAACATGCTGCTTTTGCTCTGGTGAGCCCTCCTCTGCTGCTTGATACACAAGTTACATAAACACATTTTGACCGTGCTGTCAGGACAGGTCGGAGGAGCTGCCTGCAGTTCAGTGCTCAGGACAGAAGAGTTGAATCTGATCCCCAAAAACAGGACAAGTGTTTGTATTTAGTCTGCCACAGAGAGAGAAATTTTCCTTCCATTGAGTCCCATCATTCATCTACAGTTCCAGTCTTTTCAAAACAAAATTCAGCTGCGCAGCTGATGCTCTTTCGAGTCCGGAGATAAATTGTTGGCGCAGAGCGAGGAGGACTAACCTGACTGTGCTGTACATGGTGGTTTAGCGGGAGGACGTCTGCTACATGGCGGTGAGGTGAGAACTACTAGTCTCAGTCCGTGAATGGGAAATGTGGGAGGTGATTGGTCAGCGGGGCACCTGCATCTGCTGCGAGGTCTGTGACTGGTTTGGAGCTGTGACTTCAGGGCCCCGGCTGGCCAAACGGCTGAGGATGTTCCTCTCGGACATCTGCAGCCGCACGGCCACAGGGGGTATCCTGGCGATGGTTGCCGGGAGACGGGTGACATCAGCCTTCATGTCGCTCAGCAGTTCCTCAAGCTGTTTGAGAACTGGAAACATAAAACAGTAATGAGCACCACAGTGATAATCAGAATACTTTCTTTAAAAAAAAACAAAAAAACTTTCATTAAACAAGATTTATCTTTCCCCTCAAATCTATGAAACTGGGTAAGAAAAATAGAGAAGTTGGTGGTTGTTTCTACTGTTTCATCACAAGAGATCATTGTGACAACAAAGACACACCCTCATACTGATATACAGCTGAAGCAGAGCTTTAAAACATAGTTGCATTGTTTTCTTCCTTTTTTTGTCTTACACCATTATAAATTAGACCTTTAAATTTCAGATTGAAATAAACATTAGGAGAAGTTGTTTTAGGCCTTGTGAAAAAAGCTGATTTCTAACATTTAAGGTCTCAATGATGAAATGACATTTATCAGAAACAAAAACTTTCACCACTTAGAGCCAGTTTATGTGCTGCAATTAGTCCTCTAAACTGGAGTAAAGGGATGGATGCTATGCTCATTTCCTAAATGTTATTTGCTCAAATGTGGGAGAAACTACTACTATTTACTATCTACTTCTTACTGCAGTGTTACATTTGAACTTTACTGCTGGCAACACAAGCAGCCCAAAATTCTCAATATTGCTATTTTTTTCCCTCCCCACATAGTTTTTCCACCTTTTTTCTGCTACAGATATACTACTACTGGTATAGGACTGATCTGTTGAACATCTCTCTCCTGCTTCTGCCTCTTTCACTGTTACTGCATTTATGCCACTGTTGCATTTCACTAACCTTAACTCCTGTCTCTCCTGTAGTTTACTTTCACCCCGTATCTTTCAGCAGGTACCTCTGGCTCTGGAGCTGCATGGTTTTCTTCGCAACAGTCGCTAAGAGCTTGCTTATAGGAAATGGTTAGGCTCCTTTCTACATGCAGCTCCCTGAGATGACTACCATTATGATTTGGTTCTGTGTAAATGAAACTAAATTTAACTGGACAGCAATGGGTGTCACAAGTCACACACACAACCTCAAGCAGTTTCTTATTCTCATTCAGAAGTTTCTTGCTGGAATTCAAACTGTTGCTTAATGCTACACTGAATATACAAGCAAACCTATGTACAGCACGGTATAATGAGTTGATGAGTTGGAATTAGTGGACTGCATCCATTCATAGAGGAATGAGAGGTTTTCTTTATACTTGTATTTCAAGAATGATCTAACTCATTTCAGGAAGTCCAGTTTAAAGAGAAAAAAAAAGATAAAATCATATGTTCACATACAAGAGTATAAACTGAATGAAAATCTACAGAAATTCTCAGTTTCGTGGTAAAATCAAAGCCATGTGTGGTATTGAATCCAATGAATTCTGCTCAAAAGAAACTAGGTTAACAATTCACAATATAATAGCCAATTTATACCAAATGTTCATTTTGGCTACCATTGACCACTAAACAGCTTTGATCATCAGTAAAGAATTCCTGTTCAAAATTTTGTTCATCACTTCCTCATATGTGATTTCAGTGTTCCCTTTTTTCTTTTTTTTTTTTGGGGCCAGTATACATAAAACCCTTCTCTATCCTCTACTGATCTTCCACATATTTTACCTTTATGAAGCACTGCATTGGCAGGCTTGTTTCCAGACATGGACTCCTTGCTGAGGTGCTGATGGGACTCGGCAAGACACTCTACCTCACTGAAGCGAGTGTTGAGGGCCATGGAGGGGTGGGCCGGGTCCTCTGTCATGTTTAGGTAGGCTGCCCTGCGCAGCTGCTCCTCGATCACCAACGCCTGCTCCAGTAACTGCAGAAAAACGATCCGAAACCAGAAATAACCAATGAAGATACGACAACCTTAAAAAAACATACTTGTTCATATTGTTATATTTAAGCACTGTTTTCACCTTGAACCTGCGGGCCAGAAACTTGTTCTTGATCTCCAGGAAGTTCCCTCTGCTCATCTCCCCTTTGAAGGGCTCATTTATGATGGCAAACCTCACGTCGTTCTGTACATCCTGCCATCGAGCGTACCCATGTCTGAGACACCAGAGTCAAGAAAACACCACCACCCTCTCATGGAATATTCCAGGCAACTTCATGCTCAACAACTTGTCCATTTTTTTTTCCATAAACATTTCTGCACACACCCTACATTCCTGAACTGAAGTTTCTGATTCTTCTTACAAAAAGGTGTGAAGAGTAAATCCTTTTTTCTACGTTGTCCTGTCAACCACAGCTTGCTTGATAACTTGATATCTTTCTTTGACTGCAGCATTTTTCTGCTTGAAAAACAATTTTAAAAACACACCAGTATCTGACTTCTGCATCTGTCAAGACTGTACTGGCAACTTTTACTAATGCAGTAAAGCCTCTCTCAAAGCCTTTCAGAACTCTGCCTCGCAAGCATTTTTGGAGGGATTAAACCTTAAGTGACAGGAAGACAATAATTATCCATCAGAATTGTGTTTAAGAACTGCCTTCTTGAAAGGATACTGTATGATTCCAGCCAACAGCCAGTAGTCATGGCGACGGTGCCAAATCTCAAAAGTCTTCTTGGTGACGGTGGCGGCCCTCTCTTCATTTTGCCAGAGAGAGTGAAGCTCTGGAACACAAAGATCAGAACAGAATTAAAAACACATTAAAAAAAAAAAAAAAAAAGAGAGAGAAAGAGACAGAAGGAAAGCGTGTCCACCTGTGAATCCCCCATCAGCAATGTTGAACATGAATCTCTGTTTGGTGGCTTTCTTCTTCTCTTCGTTGATGTTAACTGCTGGTGCAGCTGCTCCTTCTTTGGTGCTCTCACCATTCTGGAGTTTGCCAATGTCATCTGGTTTCACGTTGTCTTTTTCTTCTTTTTGGTTTGGAGGGGGAAAAAAAAATATCCACAACTACAATTTTATCTCATGAAATGAAAACTGCATTCCAGTTTAAAAGGGATGGTGCAGAAACAATCTTTTGAAGTAAATGTGCTTCTGAATACATACAATGATCTCAAAAAGGTCAAAGCAAAGCTCGGGGGAGGGGGTGTCTGTGTGAATACCTTTTTTCTCCTCTGTAGATGAAGTTGTGTCCATTTTTTCATCTTTAACTTCGTCAGCTAAAAGAGAAGCAGAAATATAAACTGATATGACAGAAAAATACTTTTAAGAGCATCGTAAGTGTTTATGTGTATGAAACAATTCATTTATTTTTAATCTCTCTACATCCACATGATTAGTCGTGTAAATTATACCAGTATTATTATAAAGATAAATTTTATTCGGTATTGTATTTGTGGGTGAGATTTATAAGAGTATGTGATTTTATTACTTATGAATGGTTAAGGAGAGGGAGGGGGAGGAAATCAATACACTAAGATGTCAGCAAACGTTCAAGACCAAACAAGCTTCACTTTGAGTCAGTAATAAAGGATCAGATGTAGAATCATCTGTCATTATGTTGCACCTTCGAATAAACCGTTATTCAGTGCTTTTGGAGGACCATAGACTTGTAAACACACAACTTCCATAAAAAACACATCTATTTAACTCACCTTTAGACTTGTCATCTGCTGAATCCATTTTCCCCTCTAGACCTTCCCCTTTACTATTAGTAGAAATGTCCTTCTCTACTGCAGCTGAAGACTTGTCCTTCTCTTCTTTCTTTTGGCTCATGTCTTCTGCCTCCTTTTCCTTTCCTTCATCCCCTTCATCCCTATCTTTTTCTTCCTTCTCGGCAGCAGAGTCTTCTTTCTTTTCAATGAGAGGGGATTTTTCAGAGTCATCTGGTATTTCAATAATCTAGGCGAGAGGTATTCAGCATGAAATTAGTAAACAAAGTAAATTATTATATTTTCTATGACAACGACTCTACTAAATACTATAAAGTTTGGTATAAATATAACAGTAGAGCAAACCTCTGGATCATCTGCCTTCTTTACTGCTTTGCCATCATCTCCCTCTTTTTTCATGTCCTCTTTGTCTTCTGACTTAGACAGGTCCTCTGTGAGAACAGACAAGAACGCACCATGACATATGCAAAAATATAACTTTATTTTGATTTGTCTTTAGTAACGTTAACCTTTTTTTTATTTGTTTGTTGACCAGTAAATAGTCTATACAGTTTTTAGGATCTACATCCACCAGGGGGCATAGGTCTGGCTAAGCCTCTATTTGGGTCAGAACAAAAGTATGTTTAATGAACATTTGTCATATGGACACTACAGAAAATAGTTGAAGATGAGGTTACTTCAGAGCTACAAGTTCAACTAAGGCTTAAAATAGAACTGTTCTTGTGTTTACTTAAGGTTAAACCAACAATGCATGCAAGTCCAACCTCAGTTAGCATGGTGAGGTTGGAGTTGCATGCATTGTGCAGTGTGGTTAAAAAGAATTCACAGAATTGATGTACTAAAAAAGAAAAGAGAAGAAAAATTAAAGCATTAAAATCTTTCATAAAATTTCAGTACTGGATGTGATGTTACTATATTTGTGTGTGTGTTTACCTGGGACAGGTGTGTTGGGCTGTGTGTCTGCAGGAGTCCCAGTAGATGGGGTTTTTGGGTCTTCACCTGAAGCCAAAGCTGCAGCCCTTTTGTTCTCCTCTAACTCTGCCATCCAGGGCATTGACCACTGACCATTTACATGCTCAAACTCCTGCACCTGTTAATCAGAATGATATACTGGTTCACCTCCCAATCTCTGCTCAAACATTTGAATACTTCAACTCATATACTAAATCAGGCTGACACACAGCAGAACTACAAGAACCATACCTTTTTCCTTATAAGCGACATCACACCAATGCGAGTAAGCACATGTTGCCGCGACAGACCCTCACGTGGGACGCCATCTGCGAAAGTCTCAGCTCCATCAGCTCCAGGCTCACAAAGATGACGCATAAACAGAGACACATAAGCCCTGTGTGATAGAGGGGGTGCGACTGTTAAAACATGCTAAAAAAAAAAATCCAATTCAGTTCCTCATAAACAAGAGTCAATTTTAAACAGCACTTGGGGTTGAAAACAGACTAACTTGAACTCTTTCTCAGATTTCCCACGAAGATCCCGGACCAGCCATTGGTTGGTGAAAGCATCCTGGGGCGGCATCCCATAACGCATAACTGCATTCAGGAAAGCCTTCCTCTGTCGTGCGTTGAAGCCCAACACCTGATTTAAAGTGTGAAATGGTAATTAAAAAATAAAATAAAATAACTTCAGCACTTCTCTAAATGAAATCCATACATATTTTTTTTATTTACATTCCTCAATTTTCTACCAATATCCCCATGAAGTTAAAAAAAAAAAAAAAAAGCAAAAAGGGACCAATGGAGACAGGAGAGACGAAAAAATGATTTACAAAGAACTTACTTCAATGTTTCCACCAACCCTGGCCAACAGAGGAGGCAGAGGTTTATCCCTGTCGTTTCTCAGCCCTTTGCGGTTCGGTCTGCGGGCGTTGGCTACGAGGAAGTAAACAAGGTCGTTCAAAAATCACATCAAGTAATAATTTGAGGAGCAAAGCAACAAGCAGTCCTCCAAAGCCATGAACATTAAGGTTAAAAATGAAACTGAGGATGTACAATAGAGTGGTTTTATCATCCTGAAGATGTTTCACTGCTGATCCTGCTGAAGTTGATACTCCACATTTATAAATGAACTGCTTCTTAGGCAGAGGAATACTTTTGAGAGCATTAACAACCAAAAGCAGTGTATTAATCTTAATAAAACTGAAGTAATAGAGCCACTGTACCTTCAGAACGTTCATCAAAGTCCTCATCACCCTCCTCCGAGGCCACCGAGTAATCCGACTGGTTATCTGACTGATCCTCCTGCCAGTCTAGAGTAAATACAGAGAAATGATACAGATTAAGACAAACTGGTCAGAACGTAACTGACAGATGAAGACATCTAAACTCCTTTCAGATTTAGTTATAACCTATTAAATTTCTCTCAGGAGGAGGCCTAGTAAACAGTTGGAGAAATTTGACAAACTTTGCAAGTGTGTATAATAATAAACACTGACTTGGTGTCTAGGAAAAATGCAAAGTAGCAAACAGCTTCAAACAATATCTATAAAACAATATCTATAAAACAGTGACTCTAAACAATAATTATTTGAGCAATTCATCTTGCAATTAAGTATGACAACAATCAAAAAAAAAAAATTCAACATGCATTTCTATAATCTCTTAGCTTTTGAGCAACATTGCTGCAGTGAACAGTAGTATTTTGCAGTTAAAAGTGAAAATCATTTACTATACTGGATATTGTGGACATTGTGACATAAACTGGAATCTGATGTACATGATATAACTTGCATGATAAGCTCAGTGATGATCTACATCATCACTGGTGATGTAGATCATCACTAAGATTTATCTGCTATTTTTGACATGCTGTAGATTAAACAGCAACGTCCTCGGCGTACTTTTTAGATCCTAGTCTGTTTAACTGCCGCTCTACCTAAACACAACTCCGAGTATCAGTTGTGAGGGCATGTCCACAGCGCAGAATCTCACATTGTGAAGTACATGACTAAACGCCAACATTGGGGAAAAAAAAAAATCTGAAGCTAACTGTTCATATATTCTCCTGAAAATCCTTGGTGTTCATGTGTCTTACTTTGGTTATTTTAATTTAATAATAATAAATTTCTTCTAATTTGTAAAAATACCTTTCTAATAAATTATTTTAAATTGGTCCGAGAAAAGGAAAATTTATAACCCGAAACAATAGAACTAACTAACACGTTTCTATAACAAATCATCAGCATTTACAACATTTAAATAAAACTTCATGCACCAACAACACACAAACACAAGTGCAACACCACTACCACACAGCACACACACAGACAAAAAGAGGTTGTTTTATATGTTGTTCTGTACCCTGTCTTATACCTCGGTCCTCCTGGGAACCGTCATTGTAGTTGACCGGCTTTCGAGTTCTTTTGCCTTTGCCCAGGTTGCGGGCAAGGTCTTCCTGTTGCTGTTCATAGTGGTGCCGGAGCAACTTTTCCCAGTAATCAGGATCAACACTCTCCTCTTGCTTGATCACTTCCCTTTCCACCTCCTCTTCCTTAAAAGAAAAATAATTAATAAATAATGTTAAGAACTATACACAAAAAATACACATGTTTACATTTTAGTGTAGTTTTCAGAAATGTGTTCCAAAATAAGTGCATGCATTAACTAACTATGAAAATGTGAAACACCACAGAAAGAGACAAGGCATCCATAAACCCAGTCGAACCGCACCTCATCATCTTCATCTTTGACCACGTACTGGGCCACTTTAAAGGAGCTGAGGTATTCATTCATGCTCTGGAGCTCAGTATCCTCTGTGGCATCCTGGTTCCTGTCAAGCAAACGGTCAATTGCCTGGTCATCGTAATGGATCACACTGCTGTCATCCTCCTTGTTGTCACCTGAAGGCAAGATTAGAAAGGAGAGACTGGAATTTAATCCCTAAAACATACGTCACTGGACATATGATTGGCATCCCAGTTGTCAGCCAGAGAAATTATTCAGTTCAGCTCTAATCCAAATGAGGAGCAATGCCCAGGACAGAAAGGAGAAAGATTTGACAGAGGATTGAAAGTTTTTTGTTCACCCTCTCCAACTTCATCCTTGAACAGCTCTTCAGTTCCAAACTTGAGGATGTCATCAAGTTCCTGCTTCGACATAGAACCTGTCTTAGAGCCAAGGCCGGGTCTTACTACAAGATGAGTGAGCATCATCTTCTTCTTTGCCACCTGGTACAGGGAAGTGGATGGATAAACAAGCAAACGGTGAACAAAAGTGCTCAAATAACTACAATCACAATGAGTAGCATTCTTTTCAAACAGACCTGGGTGATCCTCTCCTCAACAGAAGCTTTGGTAACAAATCGATAAATCATCACCTTCCTGTTTTGGCCAATACGATGAGCTCTGCTGAATGCCTACAAAAGGACGTAATATAAAATTTACCCACTATCCAAAAAAAAACCTTTATTAGATAATAGTGAGGTTACACTCATGGGTGACATACCTGGATGTCATTGTGGGGGTTCCAGTCAGAATCATATATAATGACTGTGTCAGCAGAGGCGAGGTTGATGCCCAAACCGCCAGCTCTGGTTGAAAGGAGGAAAGCAAACTGCTGAGCACCAGGAGCTGTTGAGATGAAAAGCAGATTTCCAGTTAGAAAAACAAAAAGCATGTCAAATGTTCATGGTGAAAAACACTGTATGAACACAAATCTCACCATTAAAGCGATCAATGGCTTCCTGTCTCATGTTTCCAGTGACTCCTCCATCAATTCTTTCATATTTGTATCCCTCATTTTCAAGGAAGTCCTCCAGCAGGTCAAGCATTTTGGTCATTTGGGAGAAAACCAGAACCCTGTGACCTCCTTCTTTCAGCTTCCTCATCATCTTCTGGAGCAGCATCAGCTTCCCTGAAGACTTGGTCAGGGCAGTGCCTTCATACATGCCATTCGGAAGTTTTGGTGCCTCCTGAAATTAGAAAAGACCTCTCCATGAAACCACTGCATTATAAATGTTTTATTGAGTGGAGGTAATTCTGTAATATGCCATCTAACTTAAAAAAAAAAAAAAAAAAAACTTACTGTAGCAGCTGCTGGAAAGAGGTAGGGGTGATTGCAGCATTTTTTGAGGTCCATCACAACATTGAGCAGAGAAACTTGGTTTCCACCTCCTCGAGTGTTTAGGGCCTCAAAGTTACGAGTTAAAATGAATTTGTAGTATTTCCTGGGGTTGCAAAAAAAAAAATTATAAATAAATAAGAGCACAAAATGAGAAAAGATATAAAATATCATTAATTTCAGAATGAATAAAAACAAACTTTAAAGACCAGAATGTGTCCATTTTAAAAGGAGTATATTTTGTTTTCAAAATCTTAATTTATTTTTCATGGTTGTACAGATCTGAGTCACATTTTGTTATCCCTTACTTCTGCATGGGGCTCAGTTCGACTCGAACAATGAGCTCCGTCTTTGAGGGCATGTGCTTGAACACATCGGCCTTCAGCCTCCTGAGCATGTGCGGCCCGAGCATGTCATGGAGCTTCTTGATCTGGTCCTCTTTGGCAATATCTGCAAATTCCTCCAAAAACCCTTCCAGGTTGCTGCAGAAATTAAATCAACAACATTCAGTCACTGTGGATGTCACCTTCAACACCATCGTCCGCATAATGTACGACGCTACTGACTTGAATCTCTCTGGGGTTAAAAAGTTCAGCAAGTGGAAAAGCTCCTCCAGGTTGTTCTGAAGAGGGGTGCCGGTCAGCAGCAGTTTGTGCTGCAGCGAATAGTTGTTCAAAACTCGGAAGAACTACAAAGAAGCAGGGAAAGTTTGGGGAAAGAGAAAAAAAAAAATCATCTTAAATGTTAGACACTGGGTCCACTGACAAATACTATCAAAATATTATGAAAAGCAGAATGTTGTAGAAGAGTTGATGGAGATTCATACAAGGAAATTTAATAATATGATCTTTTACACAACTAGCTTGTGCCATTACCTTGGACTGATTGTTTTTGAGTCTGTGTGCCTCATCAACAACCAGACAAGCCCATTCTATGGAGCCCAGAACTGCCTGGTCGATGGTGATCAACTCATAGGATGTCAGCAGAACATGGAACTTGACTGTTGAGTCTTTCTATAAAGTGCAGAGGAAGAAGCATGTAGAAAAAAAAACATGGAAAAGAATGATTAGAGTTACAAGTAATTTTTACAAATGTTAATACGTTATCACAACAGATATTTTACATCATTTGTTTCAGTCATTCATGCTTCATTATCTGTTACCTACCTTCATCTTGGAAGCCTTTTTCCCTCCTCTGATGGCATTTCCTTCAAATGAGAACTCATTCTCTCTGATAACAGCTCTGCTGTCTTTGTCCCCAACATAGGTAACCACATACATGTCAGGAGCCCACATCTCAAACTCTCTCTCCCAGTTAATGATGGTGGACAGAGGAGCACTGACCAGGAAAGGACCCTTGGAGTGACCCTGTGTCAATGGACGACCAAGTTGGAATCAAACTTAAACATGAAAGGATATTAAAGATTTATCATCTTAAACAATATAAACACAAACAACTATTTGTCTTGTCCTGCCTTTAGGATAGAAGTCTTTACTTAGAAATCACCCCCTTTATTGGACAAAGTTAATGTTTGTCCCATGTCTGAAATCCCAACCACCCGCACTGACTGACAGGGGAGGGCAGACTGGACAAAGCAATGTCAGGACATTAAAAGTTCTGAGAAAAAGTGTATCACTTTAGAGAGGAAAAATATATCTTGATCTGTGTAAAAATATACCTTTAATTGCATTAAGTACATATTTCTCACCTCCTTATACAATGAGTAGAGGAAGACAGCGGTCTGAACGGTCTTTCCTAAACCCATCTCATCAGCCAGAATAGTGTCAGTGGCCTGAGCCCAAGAAAACCTCAGCCAATTCAACCCCTCCAGCTGGTAAGGATGTAGGGTCCCTCCTGTACTGTCCAGATAGTCAGGCTGTCGATCAAACTTGATGGTGGGCTGGAGCAAAAAAGAAAAAAAGAAAGAGAGATCAAATTTATACCTGTTCTGATTTTATTCAGTCACTAAGCATTCATACCAACATCGATAATTCATCTGCATATAATAATTTCAGAAATAATGTATTTTAATCAGGCTGAAAAAATAAAAAGCACTTACATCCACAACTGGATTAGCAGGTGGCCGTTCTGCCTTTTTAACTTTGACTGGTTTCTTGAACTTCTTGCCTGGTCTTCCCTCCTCACCCATCATCAACTCTCTATCAAAGAAAATATACCATATAATTAAAACCAAAAAGAAAGACTTACTTTCACAGCTGCTGCATCATTTGATAGAGGGACAAACTAACATTGCGAGCCGCTGCATACCTGTGATTCCAGTATGTCTGTTTGTAAGTGTCGAACTCTGGAATGTCCATGTCTTCACTCTCCCAGGTTGATTGGTCATATGGCAGATCTCTCCATTTGATTATGTAATGTACATTGTTCTTCTTATCGACACTGACAAGGAGATGGCATCCGGAAAAGATGAAGTTATTACACAATAAAATGATAGGATTTGTAGTCCAAGTGTGTTTAGCTGTTATGCAGGAATTAGTAGTGTGACTTTAGTACTTTTATTTAAGTGTTATTAAACCATTTACATCAAAGCAACAATGTATATTTACATAAAATTAGCAAATTATATCTGCTCAATCTCTAAAGATATTTATCAATTAATTCTGCTGCACACATGCCCTACCTGTGGTTAAGAATGCGGTGAATCATCAACCACTCCATCTTAACTCCATAGCGGTAAAACTCTTCCTCCATGTGGACAAAGAGAGGATCTTTGTTCTTCCTCTTGGTGCTCTTGTCATCATCACCTTCACCTCCAAAGTCTACAGGTGGCGGTTCATCCATGTCGGTCTTCCTCTGGTAGTTACGGAACATTACCTGGCAATTCAGCTCCAACTGAGGAAGAGCAACAGCAGTGTGAGTTTGTATGTTACAGATAAGAGGCAAGAGACCAATGGAATAAGCACAGCAAGAAAGAAGTATAATTCTCATCTACAGGTGGAAACATGTCATTACAGCGAGTGCAGTACCTGGAGCTCCTTCACCCAGGAGCAGTGCCAGTAGGACATATTGCACCATTTGACAAAGAACTCCCTCTCTCTGCGGCCAACCAGGGGCGGGGGATCAGGAGCATCAGCAGGGAGGTCAGCAGGCCGAGGAACAGGTGTGGGAGGTGGTGGATCCCCCCACCGCCATGTCAACACCTTCTGCACTTTGCCCTTCATCGGTGGACACTGTTAGAAAGTTGGATTGGTGAGTATTCATAGTTTAGGGAAGCCAGTGATAATATATCTTGTTAATATAATAGACACGATTAAATCAGCAAAAAGAGAAATGGCGCGATTGTCATTGTTTATAACATAAATAAAAAAATACTGTACGTAAACTCATCAGAATCATGAGAAGAAACTTTTTAATTCAAGAACAAGACAGAATTCACCATACACATGCACACCCACGTGCGCATGCGCAGGCTGGGATGTGCCAGTGCACAGTGCTCACCTTGCAGCGGGGGCAGATCCATTCTCCATTGGGGATCTCGGGGAGAGGAGGGTTGAGGCAGTGAATGTGGTAGGAGGAGGGGCAGGTGTCACAACAAAGCAGCTCTCCTCCATCCTTACACACGCGGCAAAACTCAATGTGGTGATCATCTTCTTCCTCCATCCCTTCATCTCTTCTGTCGTCATCATCCTCGCCTTCGGCCTCGGACAGCTCATCTCTGGCCTCCCACTGGATCCCCTCCTTTTCCTGGCGGCAGAATCACAGACAGGAGGAGGTGTGCAGAGGGGGAAGGGAGGGGGAAGCGAGGGGGAGTTGGGCAGGAAAGGTATGCGGAACAAAATGAAAGGGGAAAAAAAAAAAGGGGAGGGGGGGCGGTTCAGGGGAGTTAGGGTGGGGGTGGGAATTGCGCACATGTGCATGTTTGCGTGTGAAGTCAAAGCGAGGGAGTGGAAGAGGAGGAACAAGAGGAAATGGAGAGCAGGGGGATTAAATATACGTAAGGGAATAAAAGAGTAACGATAGGAACAAGTGCAAAAGGAATTGAGGGGTTGGTGTGGTGGAAGTGGGGGAAAGGACAAAGAAATGGAGAACAGAAAAATGGGTGAAAATTGCAGCTGCCCAAGTCCATTTAGCCATCGTCTCTTATGTTAGTGCCACTTTCTGGGAGTACACTTCAACCAAGAAATAAAGTACATTTTCTAGAAATGTGTATAATTCTTTCCCTGCCATTCTAGACTTTCAGAGTCATGTCCATTAGTCCTGATAGTCGTCTATGCACAACTCTGGACAAAGATACTCACACAGTGTGGACAACTCCATTTGCCCTCAGGTGCCTTCTCCATGTCAGGGTCAAGACAGACCATGTGATAAGCTCTAGGGCAGGTGTCACACAAAATGATCTCTCCTCCCTGCTGGCACACCTCACAGTAGTCCTGGTGGTCGGTCTCATAGCCATCACCATCTTCTGTCTCCACTTCAAAAGAGCATTCACGGAAACAGAGAAAAAAAAAAAAACAATTTGGTACCGTATACTGACGCATTAAGGAAAACAGCCTGTCTATTTGAATTTGATCTTGTTCAACTAAGTACAACTTTCAACAGTTTACAACCATCTGTTAATTTATCTAGCATGAAAGTTCAGACTACAGACCTCTTAATTTTAGTAATAATGTTTTGCCAACCTTTCCTCTTTTTCTTTGCACTCTTTGACTTCTTCTTAGGACGGCTGCTGCGATTGGAACCATCTGACACTGAGAAACCTCCATCATCAAAGTCGCTGTCGACATCAGGTTCATCTTCATCACTCTAAGTCAAGCGACAGGTAGAAAAATGTTAAACAGTCATACTGCACAATCAACACTCCTATCTGGCAGATTAGATAAGCAAAACACTGTATAGTAAGGTGACTGAAACCAAACATCTTACAGATGAGCGCTTCCTCTTGCTGTTGAGACCCCCTAGTTTGATTTTGAGTGGAGCCACCTTCTTGGGTTTCTGTTTTTGAGGAGGTTTATTTGCAGGTTTTGACCTCTTACGAGCATTTGGACCTAAGCAAATGCATTAAAAAAAAAAAAAACAATGATAATTTTAAAAAGCATTTTTAATATATTCTAAATCTTAATTCTATACAGAATAGAATTTATTTTCCCCTTGAGTTTTTTCACTTCACCTTTTCCTTCTTTGGTCTTGGCTTTGCGGAGTGGAGGTGCTGGAGCTGCTGGAGCAGCAGGAGCTGCAGCAGGTGTTGGGGCACAAGCGGGTGTAGGAGCAGATACGGGAGAAGCAGCAGGACCAGTCTCTGCCCCTCCATCAGTCCCTGAAACCACCATGTTCTCCACAGCTGCAGCCACATTGGCAGCTGCCAGTGCTGCATTAGCAGTGGCACAACCCTACAGTGGGACACAGCACAAAGTGAGAACTTTTGCTTCCTGCTGTGAAGATCACAAGTGAAAAATATAAAAGAATAACACTTTCTCTAGGTTGTAAGTCACTTTTACAATACCTTTAGTGGGTTATTTGTGCTAAATTCACGCCACTTAGCCATCATTAAAGTCATCATCTTGGATACAGCAATTTTGGGGTTCTTTGCAGCAATTAAAGGCCTAAAGACACATGGGATAACATTGATTTTCAGTTTGACATACATAATGATCCTTAATGAAAGGGGAGAAAATGAGGTCATATCAATACTCAATGTGAAAGATGTGTTATTTTCCTTGTTTTTTCACCTGACAAACTGGCTGAAGGCCTTGTAGTTTGTGAGGGAGCTGTAGTCTTCCTGAGTAAAGACGTGGTCAATGTCTTTCATGCCCCAGGCTTCTAGTAGCTGCGTGGAGCTTTTGGGCTGGCACAAGAAAATGATGGTTACACATTAGACCCTTGGGAACTAAAAATATCATCATCGCATGAGTCTGAACCAATGATTACCTGACAATCATCCTCATCATCGTCGTCGTCTTCTGGTTCTGGATTTTTACGCTTGCTCTTTGAGCCTCCTTTTTCTCCTGCCCCACCTCCTTTCTTCTTGTCTTTATTGGAGCCAGAGCGTTTCTTCTTTTTCCTCCCAGGAGCATAATCACTTCCTTCACTCTCTGACCGCATAACTACTTCATCTGCATCTCGATCTGCTGCCTCTACTCCAATCAGGTGCTCTGGGGAGCTGACTGGCAACTCCTGCAAGATAAAAGGACCATTTCTTTTTCTAATTACAAGAAGACAAGAGTGCTTATGATGAATGAGAAATTAGGATGTTGTGTTTTTTTATTTAGTCTCTAGTAGTGTTTTTGCCAGTCCTCTAGGCCTTTGGATGAAAGGTCACTGAATTCAGCACAATCATGCATCATGCAAAATTTAAGAGGTAAACTGAAAGAAAATGTGCCCATTTTTAAATACTTTTAAAGAAAAAAAATTCTGAAGTAATTTGCCTCAAATGTATGAACATGGTGTTTTCACCCTTTTTTAAATATGGTAAACTATCACAGTTGTCAGTTTAGTTGATTTTGGGCTGTTAGTTAGAGAAAACCAGCACATGTCTAAAAACGTACATCCATTTTACCATATTATCAACATTATATACAAGTTGAAATAATTGAGACATATATGAAGAATCTGGTTTAAAAGCATATAAAAATAAATAAATGAAGAAATAAAATCAGTCGCAAATTCTGTCTATTCAATTCTCTTCAACTTTACATTTACTATATCACATTGTTTTCCTTCAACTTTACACTGTGTGCAAAATTGATAAGCACATGAAAAGACCAGAGGATTCATTTTCATTAATTAATCACTATTGGACTGCAACAAGATCAATTTGGGATGTTTTAAGCATGTGCTATGAATTTGTGTACAACAAATCAAACATCCGTGACATTGTTCTCCTCTATCAATTGTTCAATCCCCATGTAGTGTGTTGATTTTTGAGTAAAAAAAAAAAAAAAGACAAAAACGCTGTTACAAAATATACACATATGTAACAGTTTTAAGTTTCTGGGAACAAATCTCCACTCCGGTAAAATAGATAAAAATAGTAAAACAGAGATATGAGCTTAGATAATTATCATGGTTAATTGAACCCTTTACCTACATAATGATAAATAAGCAATTATTTTAGTTTAATTTTTTTGTTGTAAATATGGACAACTATTAAAACTGGGATACTACTTTTAATTAAAGAACACAATCTTAGAAGCAAAACACTAATCAACTTTTTAATGTTGCTTATGGAATATTTAAAACAGCTGAAAAATTAAAATATAGTTGTTATCGCATACACCACATAAGCCAAAATCACCATATGAGTGTGCAGTTTCTTTCTGTCATTACTCCACTCTAAAAGAGTTCCTTTCAGAAATGAATCATTTAATCCAGTGTTTCTCAGTCTTGGTCCTCCCCACTGCTCAGTATGTTTTAGGTGTTTCCCTGCTTCAATGAGCCTGATTCAGATGATTGGCTCACCACATCAGCTTGTCATCAGATACGATAACATCAAACTTTATTGATTCCACTGCGAGGACATTCACTTGTTAAAGCCGATCACAAGACTGTATACAGTGTAAAATATAATAAGCAGAAAAATGTTAATTTAGCAATACGATACAGGCCATATACTTTATATATATAATTGAATGCTGGTGATGATTACATGATGGAGTTACTGCACATCCAATTCTGCACAAGCCTATTAATGAACCACCAATTTCAGCCAGGTGAGTAATAACTGGGGGGAAACACTGATAATCACTTTTTGTTTATGTGTCTTTGCAGGTGGCAATAATGGATAACATATGTAATTCTTTATGCCCTGTTTGCAGTGTCTGTACACATTTTTACCTAAATATTTCCATGACTTTTCCAATATTCTTTGGCCCTACTCCATGACCACATGGTCCCAAAAGTTTTGTACACATGAAATCTAAGACCAAATCAAGATTTACTGCTTTAAAACAAAATGAATGACACTATTTCATTTGACACAAAATAAGTATCACCTGTAAAATGCTAATGAGTTTACAACCATATTTGGCATGCTCTGGGTCCTGGACTTTCTCGAGACGTACCATATATTTATATCCAAGTGAAGACACTCACTGTTAAAGGTACATTTCTCTGGAACTGTACTAATTTCTTCTAACTTCTCAGGTCTTGTCTCATATCTACTGCTATAGATATTCTGAGGACATGGGAGAAGACTGAGGCAGAGATGATGTCAGTTAATATCAGACTGCCTATAATTTTCAGTGTGACAATAAAATGACAATTTCCTATATTGTTGTTAAATTAAGCATATGTAAATGATTCGGATCATTATAGGGCTGGGCAGTATCGCAAAAATTGTTATATTTCTCAATGTTGGTCAATATGATATATTTCTGATATCGTATTACATTGATATGAATAATAATAAAAACCTCAGAGAAACTGTCGAGAATGTCAAGAAAGGATACCTGTACCCACAAACCTCTGAAAAGTTAAACTGCCAAATCTATAAAAACTCATCCAAAAAACTACAATGTTTAATATGTTAATGTGACATTACCATCAAACAAACTTTTATAAGTGTGCTCTTTCATATATATACACACACACACACATACACACACAGTGGTATGAAAAAATGTTTGCCTCCTTCCTGATTTCTTTTTTTTTTTGTATATTTTTCTCACTTAAATGTTTCAGATCATCAAATAAGTCTAAATATTAGACAAAGATAACACAAGTAAACACAAAATGCAGCCTTTAAATGAAGGTCTATTATTATTATTAAGGAAAAAACCCCAAACCTACATAGCTCTGTATGAAAAAGTGACTTCCCCCTAAACCTAATTGGTTGGGCAACCGTTAGCAGCAACAACTGCAATCAAGCCTCTTTTGCAGTGTTATGGAGGAATTTTTGCTGACTCATCTTTGCAGAACTGCTGTAATTCAGCCACGTTGAAGGGTTTTCGAGCATGAGCTGCCTTTTTAAGGTCATGCCACAGCATCTCAGTCGGATTCAGGTCAGGACTTTGACAAGGGAACTTCATAGTCTTCATTTTGTTTTTCTTAAGCTGCTCAGAGGTGGACTTGCTGGTGTGTTTTGGATCACTGTCCTACTGGAGAACCCAAGTGCACTTCAGCTTGAGCTCATTGACCATCGCACCACCACCACATTTCACTGTTGGTATGATGTTCCTTTTCTGAAATGCTGTGTTACTTTTACGCCAGATTTAATGGAACACCCACCTTCCAAAAAGTTCAGCTTTTGTCTTGTCAGTCTTGTCATGGATTATTTTCCCAAAAGTCTTGGGGATCATCATGTTTTCTGGCAATCTAAGACGAGCCTTTGTGCTCTTTTTGCTCAGCGGTGGTTTTGGAACTCTGCCATGGTGGCCATTTCTGCCCCATCTCTTTCTGATGGTGGAGTCAGAAACGCTGACCTCACCTGAGCCAAGTGAGGCCTGAAGCTCTTTGGATGTTGTTGTGGGGTCTTTTGTGACCTCTTGGATGAGTCGAGACTTTTTCACACAGGGCCATGTTGGTTTGGATTTTTTAAATAATAAAAATCTTCATTTAAAAACTGCATGTTGTGTTATCTTTGTCAAATATTTAAATTTGTTTGATGATCTGAAACATTTAAGTGTAACAAACATGCAAAAAATAAGAAAAAAAAAAGAAATCAGGACGGGGATCAACACTTTTGGCACCACACACAAACATTCTGGACTTATTACTGAAGTATAACTATGTAGTAACAGAGCCCTGATTATAAACAGTCTTGTCTGCAGTACTATTGAGGTGAATTTATTTGAGGCGAAAATGCTAAACAAGCACGCTAAACATTGTTTAAAAAGAAACATTTTAATAATACCACATTTTTCTTAAAGACACCGATGGTATAAAAGTCAAACTGGAAAGCTATTTTAAAAGAAAAATTAAAAAAAAAACTTTTAGATCAACAAATATGTTGACTTTGTGGTATTCTTACTTAGATATTTAGGGTTTTTCCAATTTGTAAATTAATTACTTCTGTTCTAATGTTATGTTCCACAGTTTGCTTTAAGACAAACAAACAAACAAACAAGAAAATATATATATACATATATATGTGTGTGTATATATATATATATATATATGTATAAATTATTGGTCTATTGTATGTGAGTCTAAACCACTGTAAAACGCTGATGGGGCCAAATTGTTCTTAAAAAATGCAGCCAGGTGAAACGAGAGAAAAGAATGTGGTGAAGGTGAAACTCACCTGGTCTCCTTCTCACTCAAAGTAACTTTTTCTGTGAGGTAGTCAAAGAGTTCCCCTCTTCTCATGCTGGTAATTAAAGAAAAAACAAATGGTTTAATAAATATTTATGTTATATGGTGTTAATTGTGAATATTTTGAATTTCACCTCAGTTTTCATACTCACAGGTCAAACACTAAAAATATGAACGTTGTGGACTCATAGGAATCAATGAGCGTGACTAAAGGGAATCATACAACAGAGATAATGCACTTGAAGACCAGAAAATCAAAGTAATCATTTTGTCTCATGAGAGCAGAATTTCAACATACTGATGGAGGAGTGCCCCTTCACCATGTTGAGGACTTGGATCTCCTTCAGCGTGGAGGTTTTCACCTCCTCTAACTGCTGGGCTGTCATCTTCTCTGCCGTGATCTCAATAATCTTCACAGCCAGCTCCTGACCTGTGTGTCTGTGCACACACCTGCGCACAACACTGCTCACTCCCCTAGAGACCACAGCAACACAGTATGTCTATGTCTTCACCATCACCATCATCATCATCATCAAATAGGACAGATAGTTGATGCATGTGCTATTTGTTGAACTCACCTTCCAATGACCTCTTTAGGGTCATACTTCTGGTAAAACTCCTTAGCCCCCACCCAATCTGGCAATTCATCTCCAACAACGATATCCTTGGTCATAATGAATCTATAACAACAGCAAACTCAGTCACGTGTCTCAGTGTCGCTTGTTTACCAGGAACTGCTGAGCTAGGTCTTGATAAGAACATTTTGTTCCGACTTGATTTAAATTCTAAAAAGCAGGTTGTACCAGTGATTTGCGAGCAATTTATAAAAGGCATAATTGTTTAAATTTGTTTGCATATGCGCCCTTTTACCCTTCATGGCTGTTTAAAAAAAGTGTCTTTGATTTGGCCTCGCTGCTGCATCACGTTCACTGACCGACCAGGAAGCTACTTACCATATATGCTCCAAAACAGCAAAAAAAGAAGAGAGAGAGATGACAAGCACGGAATCAGTAAGGAAGAGCCATCTCAGATCCAGAAATGTGTGATTTAGCGACAACAGCACCTAAATTAGCTAATGACTTAGCTACAACCTGAGCAATGTTTACATTCTGGTCAAATTCCTTGGGAACAGTTGGTGACCGGCGACTGGGTGTTATGGTTATTACCGGCTGTAGCTGCACTGCCCCCATGAGATTGGACTGAGGATTGCAACACATGGTTCGTAACGTCTAAGTTCCAATTTTGCCCAATTTCAAGACACTGCATTGAACAGCATTGAAGTTCTATATTTATTTGCTAACACATATATTCTTTTTTTTGCAATTTCTTTGAGCTGAAAACTGTGTTCACGTAAAAACTGAACGCTAGATGACGGTAGTCATCCACCCGTCTACGTTTCTTCTGCATTAAAATGTAGAAGAAGAAGAATCGCCGTCGTTTCCTGATGCTATGAATTAACGTTTTTCAGCTCCTCGAGAAGGTCTGCAATGTCAATATTGTCCAAGAAAATCGTACTTCTCCTTGTCCTTGTGTACGAACGGCATCTCAACACAGTGTCTTATTTATGTGTTGACGGCCAGTGCGTGAAAATATGAGCATCGACTAGTTATAATCGTTGGATAAAGAGCGCCGTGCAGCTAGCGTTAGCTTAGCATATGTTAGCAAGTTTGCAAAATCCGCTGATTTCTTTTTAATCGGAAACGTCAAAACTGAAATATTGGTTATATTTCAGGCACAGGATTAGTTTACACCTGCAGGGAACAGTAAGAGGAGTTGATGGATTATTAGTAAAGACAAGCGTTTGTGTACTTTAAAAATGAGACTTAATACTGCTGTTATTGTTTGGTTTTATATTTACAGACTTTTAACGTGGTTTATTTAAGATGTTTACAACCCTGAGATTTCACACAACGTTTGATTTCGTGCAGGAGAAGGAAAGATGTCAGGCGCTGGGGGAGGAAAGCGTCCCCCTGGAGGGGACAGCCCCCCTGGCCCACCTGAGAAGAAGAGCAAGAAAGAGGAGAAGACCACCACCACACTCATAGAGCCAATACGCATAGCTGGAGTCTCCTCAACGGTTAGTTATTTGGGGCTTCCTCTCTTAAGTCGCCATTTATTTCTTTTATTATTGTTTTAAAAATGCAGTCTCAAATATTTTTCTGTTTTGTTTATATTATTGTGCAGGAGGAAATGGACATGAAGGTGCTCCAGTTCAAGAATAAGAAATTGTGTGAGCGCCTGGAGCAGAGGCAGGCAATGGAAGATGAGCTGCGAGAAAAAATTGAAAAGCTTGAGAAGAGACAAGCTACTGATGACACCACCCTCCTGATTGTCAATCGATATTGGTCACAGGTATGCAATTGATTGCATCATTATAAGTCAACCCCTCTCTTTTTGGATTTATTAAAGAAAAAAGATGCTTAACACATAAAACCCGTGATCATATTAATTAGTAGGTTATTATTACTGTAAACTATGTAGATGTCCATTTCTGCTGAGTTCTGCTTTTATCAAGGTATCACAGCAGTGAGTATTGAAAGCTGAGAAAATCAGCCAGGATTAATGCCATTAAAAATCAATCTTTTTGTCTTTGACTTACAGCTTGAGGAGAGTGTTCAAGTTTTGCGCAAACATATTGAACCAGAAACTCCTGTAGCATCTGGTCCTGCCCCACCCTCAACACCGCTGCCTAACACTACACCAATGGAGGAAGATGGTGTCAGTATGGCTTCACCAACATCTGTCGTGCCTCCTCCTCCTCTGCCTGAGACCAAGAGTGAGGTTGACCTGGCAGAGCATCAGCAGAAGCTGCTCGAGGAGCATCAGGAAGAGCGTCAAGAGGAGCAGCAGCAGCAGCCCCCTCCACCCACTGGGTCAGAGGAGATATTGACACCAGCAGAACCACCACCAGATTCAAAAACAGGTTAGCACTACAGATTGCTATGATCTGATTTGTTTTTGTTCAGATTGTAGAAGGAAACAAATTCTGTGTCTACATGGGAGTCAGTCACTAACTTTTACATCGCAATATTTCTTTTGATGGGAAACATAGTTTTCTGGGTATTGATTAATGTCTCTTTATTTAATCATGTATTACCTTCCGTCTTTATTAGCCTTGAAGATAACAGTGACCTATTATGTGCAGATGCAACACCACCACCTCCTCCCCTAAGTGAAAATGCTAAGGGTTTCTTGGCTACGCTGGAGCAGAGCAGTGAGGAAGAACTATCCTTACACCTTGCAGACCGCATGCAGTTTAGCAAAGATGCTATCGCTCATTTGGTCTGCGTCTTTGACAGGCTGCACAGCTGCATTGACAATATGTGCAGGGTGGCCCAGACTGCAGGTAACTATCAAGACACACTGGAGAGCAATACATACATGTAGGTTTAGCATTTGGCACTTGTTTAGTTCAGTGTCTATATCACATTTCACATTTTCCTATGTACAAATTAATTGCTTGAACCAACTGAACCTCTTATGTCATTACTGATGGTGTACATATTTTAAATGTGTGCTGGATTTAATATTTATTTACTTTTACACATGTAAAGCTATTTTAATTTGTACACTTATGTTTATAATTTTGACTAGCATCCAAAGATGACAGCCATTCTGATATCACTCTGAACAACACCCTTTTTGAGGAGAATGTGCAACTGCGAGACCTCTCCATCCTTCTGCAGGGGCGTCACCACAAGATGTCCCTAGAGGTATAATATCCAGGCTCTGCTACATGGAGTCAGTATCTACTTTATGTATGTGGTTTATGTAGGTATTGAAATGATGTGAATCCAAAATGGTTACTGTGCTTTTGGTGCATATTTGCCATTTATGAAGTGGATTTTGTTTTCATGTCTCATTGTCTTGCAGTACAATGAGTTGGTGGACAAGGTGACCAGTTCAGAGACAAAAGTGTCTGAGATGGAGACGACGGTGGAGGACCTTCAGTGGGACATTGAGAAACTCCGCAATAGGGAACAGAAGCTCAACAAACACCTAGCGGAGGCAATGGAGCAGGTGTGTTTGCATGTCTCTTTTAAATTGCTTTCTGTGCTGCTTCCTTAGTGTGAACTCATTCTTTTGTTATTTGTAAGTTCACAAGCTGCAGACTTATCGTTTCTTTTCTCTTCCATATCACTTGGCTCAAAGCATCATGCTAGTTGGATTTACTGAGACACATCATTAATTACGCCTTGTTGAAATGTTATTCGTGTAACTTATATCTGAATATGACAAACCTGGGAATGCACATTGTGTGCAGTGGTATGACACATTGGGGGAAGTTAGGTTTGATTATCATGTAAATTAACACACTTAATCAAATAACGCTCAAACAATTGTAATTTTAATCTTTTGTTTTAAATACAGTTTGATTCATAAGAAAAGGTAGAAGTAGTAAATTGTTGGAGCGTATTGCTGGTGGAACTTTACTCAGAACATTAGATGAATGCTCCCTAGAAAACTGTTTCAGTGCAGCTAATATGGATAGTTGGTGTGAACGCTCTCTTCAGGTCAAAGTTTAGTTAGATTTTGTTGATGTAAAAAAAATGCAGAGGTTTAGATACTTTTTCCCAATCCAAGTTATGAATGTTTCAGATATAAACCCCTGGCAAGAACTATAAAATCACTACCACCACAGTTATAACTGAATAGAATTGTTTTTAATAGTTGGGTGGGTTGTATGCACTGAATAGTCCTTTGTGTGTTTTATGGTGATTGTGTGAAGTACTTGAACGCAGGGTGTGTTCTTAATTGACTCAGATGAAGATCTGACCATTGTTTTAAACATGATTTTACATTAAAGTAGTTGCAAGAAGTGTAGTGTCTAGATACACACGAAAAAAACCTCTGCTGCAATACAAAATTGTACATACACGTGTGTGTGTATATGTATGTATATGTGTGTGTGTGTGTGTGTGTGCGCATGAACATGTATCTGCATGAGCCCGTAC
>JBAMYA010000008.1:12452820-12482315 GCA_037176975.1 Arrhamphus sclerolepis
ATCTATCTATCTATCTATCTATCTATCTATCTATCTATCTATCTATCTATCTATCTATCTATCTATCTATCTATCAACCAGATGTGTGTAGGTATGTATGTGCAGCTGAAACAACACGTTTTTTTATTGCTTTCCTCAAAGTCAGAAGTTTACATTTGGCCAAGGCAAGTTTATTTGTATGTCTCTTTTCATGCAAAGAGGTAACTCAAAGTGCTTTACAAAGCCATTAAAATGAAAGAAGAAATTAATCAAAATGATAATAAATTAAATTAATAAAAACAATTTTAATGTATAACAAAAAAAGATTTGGACATTAAAGGATTAAAACATCTTAGAATAGATGAGAGGAAAAAAAGCTGCAGTAAAATTTGACTAAAAAAAGGCACGGGAAAACAGTAGAGTTTCCAGTTTAACTCTAAAAGTGTCTAAGAATTATGGCACATTTAATATCATGGGGAAGTTTCTTCCATGTGTGTGCAGCATAGTCGTTAAATGCATTTTCACCCTGTTTTGTTCTAACTCAAGGTTCTACTAGCTGACTGCCCCCTAAAGATATACTAAGATTACAATGCCTTTTCTAAAAGATTGGGAAAGCCCAGGTGAAGATGTGATGGCTTTGGAAGCTTCTGATAGGTTAATTGACGACATCTGAATTAATTGGTGTTTTCACCAATTAATTCAGATGGATGCATTTTAAGGCACACCCCAAACACAGTACTTCCTTGTGTAACACCTGAAAGATCAAAAGAAATCAGCCAAGATACCACATCCTTGGGTACAATTTCCAGATGCCTAAAGGTGCCACGTTCATATGTTTATACAGTTATACACATTGTGAAAGAAGTAGCATGCACCTGTGGAGGAAAATCTAGACAGGTGGAGGTATGCCCTAGAAAGGAGAAGAATGAAGGTTAGCTGCAATAAGACACAACACATGTGGAACAGTGAGGCTACAGGGAGCAGAGATAAAGAAGGTAATTTTAATTACTCAGGGTCAACAGTCCAACGGAGAGCTTGGAAAAGAGGTGAAGAAGCGTTTGAAAGCAGGTTTGTACAGATGGACAACAACAGGTGAACAAGTGTTAGGTGTGATGTGTGGTAAGAGTATCATCAAGAATGAAAGGACAGGTGTACAAGATGGTGGTGAGACCTGTAATGTTGAATGGTTTAGAGACTGTGGCACAGAGGAAAAGACAGGAAACAGAGTTGGAAGTAGCAGAGGTTCTCTTTCTCTCTCTCTCTCTCTAATGTTCTCTTTGGGAGTGACAAGGATGGGTAGGATCAGGAATGAGTACATCAGAGTGACAATACATGTTAGATGTTTTGGAGAACAGTCAGAGGCCAGACTGGGAAGAATTGTAATGTTATGTTATGTGAGTGCACTGCTCATTTGGCATTTCTATAAGTCAAAGTAAAATTTAAATATATAGTTGTGTTTAAAAAACAAAACAACAACAATGTGCTCAACAAATAACATTAAAATACATATAACAGTAAAATATAAAGACAATAAAAAGATAGAAAATATAAAACACAATCAAAATAAGAAGAGGGGAACCCCCATAATACAATTAATTATGCCTTTAAAAAAAGGGTAACCATGAATGTAATCGTTTTTTTTTGTTTGTTTGTTTGTTCATTTGTTTGTTTGTTTTTACTATTACAAAAGTTGAATTCACTTGATTATTGTTTCATAGTTGGCGTGGGAAGTCTTTTATTCTGAAAACTGAAATCACCGGAAATCTCCGGTGCTGCCGTAGACTTGACAGCGGCGCTGCTTCCCTTTGTCACCGGACCGACTTCCGCTTTTATGTTTGGTCCAGGTTTCTGGAATTTACTGTTTAGAGACGGACAGAGCCGTAATCACGTTTGACAGACTACAACTGAAGCCTCGTATTTTCGCGAGGGTGCCCGTAAAATATCCCAGAATTTAGCCTGACTTCAGTGTGAGTCCTTTACTCTCGTTTCAGCGGATTTCTCGCTGGCTACGTTCAGCCAGCTGAGTTCAATCGCCTAGCATGTTCCGCTTCTTCAACGACGGCGAAGACGACCTGTTCATGATGTGAGTACTGACTTTCGAAACGTTTTTGTTTCCACGCTGTTTTCTTTGTCCTTTCGCAGCGGTGGACAAGCAGATTTCTGCCCTGCGAAGATGTAAAATTCACTGTTCCTTGAAGCAGGTAAGGTTTCGTTATTCTCGCCAGCTGTGGTGGGGGCCCTCAAAAGTCCACCATATTGGATAGTCAATAACACTCACACACACACAAAGCTGCCACTGTCCAAAAATAGTGCATTAATTACCTGTGGCAGCAATAACTATTCAGTGCTACTCAGAACTTTTCGTTCTTTTTGTATTGACCATCGAAGTCCTTTTGAGTTGGTTATTTCTAACACAGTTTTGTCTTTTCTAGTCCTTCCATGTCCAACTCATTTACATAATCCATTTTGAAGGAAAATGCATGGAACTAAACATTGTTGAACACTGCAAAACATCATCATCATTATTATCATTATCATTAATATTAGTATTACTTATTGGGGGAAGGTTTACAAGGAATATGCATATTTACTTAATGTGCACACACTTCATTATTTATTGTAATTATAACATGCAAATTTCACTATGCTTTATTATGTCAGGAATTATTTGAACAAACTTATTTTGGAGATTTTGATTGTGGGTTTCCAATTGAACAATAAAACAGATATTGTACAGCCACAGATTTAAAATTAAATCTTGTCATCTGGTTGTGGTAAAAATTAGTAAAAAAAAAAAATTCATATCACAGTATGTTTCTTAATTTTGCATGATACAATATAATGTGGTGTGAAACATGAAAACTACAAACTGCCAAAATGTCTAGAAAGGATGACTGAACACACAGAACTCTGATAAATGCCTCAAACTTGTGGAACTGTATGTTTTAGATGTAAAAATGCTTGAATTGAATAAATCAATGTTCATCTTTTATTTAAATTCATAACCAATATGTGTCATTACTGTCAAAAAAAAAAATCTTAGCGTTGTCATCATTAATGGTGTACATTAAAATATTAAAAATATGTTAATCATCATTGAATTATTGTCCAGCCCTAAGTAGTGATAAATGTGGTCTCAGTTTTTAAGACACTGAGGTATTCTTTTGAAAAAATGTTTGTGTGGATATTTTATTTAATATAAAAACTACTGAAATATAATATGTCTTTTTAAAACATGTTCTGACCAAGAAAGCAGCAGTTTGGGTCAGCAGAATAAAATCGTCTGCTAAATGACTGGAATGTAGTGTAATGTTTTGGTTTCCTAAAGAACAGAACTTGATCTATAAGATTCTCTGCTTGACTCATTTGACAGTGTTTGTCCCCCTCATTGGTTTTAGGTGTACTTTCCCCTTTGCCAGTATAGTTTGCAGAGCAAGACTAGTCATGAATTTGCTTGATTAAATTTAATTATCAGTTCATACTTCTGATTTCTTTCAGGGATCCATTTGCAGCTCACAGGCAGCAGATGAGGAGTGTAATGGGACCTTTTGGCATGGACCCATTTGCTCTTGTTCCCCAGATGCACCCACATCGTGCACCACGTAGACAGGTAATAAATAAGGAACGTGTGTGTGTGTGTGTATATATGTACAGTGTAAAATGCTTATTGTTCACTTTAGTCACTGGTGTTTCATTCATATTTAACTTACAAAATTATTGATTTTTATTTCATCTAGGCTGGCCCACTAGCTCCCTTTGGCATGATGGGAATGGTGAGTGGCAGATTTATGTGACCTCCTTCAGAAACTGCATAGATAAAATTAGTGTATCTAAAATTGTATCAAGTGATTATATTGTCATCAAAGGGATTGCAGAGCTTCTGGTAGAAAGCTTTGCATAATGTTAAGGGAAAGAGAAATTGCAGGTTTTCAAGTTGTTGTTTTTTTTTTTTTTTCCTTCTAATCCAAAGAACCAAACTTCTGATGTCAAACAGTGCACGTGTAACACATTGCCAGTTTTATTTGGACAATAACAAAGCAGATGAGTTTATGGTATGTTCTGCAGTTTAATTTTCTTTTTTGAGCCACTTTTAGGATCATATTCACAGGCACACAGTTTTCCCAAAAAAATGGCTTTATGAATCTTTCCTTGTCAGTAAGGTTGCACAGCAACTTTACTGACAAGTAAGGTCAGAAAGGTACTTTTCCTTCTGTAGCCATTTCAAATGAGAGAATGTTTTAATTTTCCTTAAGCCTTGTCCTTTCTGGCATACACTGTGGTCAGAACATTGATTTAGTCACATAGGCTGCCTCTCTATTTGATGGCAGCTGGTTTTCTGATCACCATGGTAGGGTTAGAGCAACTTGAAACAATCTTCCACAAATAGTAACTAATGTTTATTGAAAGACTTCTATATTTTTGTTCAAGGGCTTTTTTTTTTTTTTTGAGAAAGGTTCTAAAAAGTCACAAAAGTCCCTTACACTCTCAAGATGGGCTGTTTTTAATGATATTCTGCCACTCTTTGTGTGTGCATGCATGCATGCAGCCCCAAGTAGAAATGGTAGGGAAATTTTATAATGCCTCTGTTCTGTTTCGGGGGAGTAACAGAAGTGGAACATGAGGGGAAACAAGCTTTATGCACAAGTATGAGCTGGTGCGATGGAAGATGTCACTCTTAATATTGGTGCTGCTGTCGCTAAGGTGATTCTGCCATGTCGACACACTCTCTGTAGTAACATGATGATGTGACACTGTGTTGCTTCTTCTTGATCTGTGAGAATTTCCAAAGGGGAACGATGGCAGTTTGACAATGGAACCCCCCCCACCCCTTTTTTTTTTTTCTTTGAAAAAAATTGTGCTGATATGGTACAACCGGTGTGCGAAAGGGGCTAAAATGTGGTAATAACAATGCTATGTTTGCTACGGTGAAAATCCAACAAGCCTTTGTTCTGAAAGGGGATCATGTTTTGATCAATGTGCATGAAAAAGCCAAAGCTATATTTGTGTTAGATAGTGGGTGGCTGAGTTGATACATTACACACACATGTAGATTATACTGTTTTGTTTGTTTTTTTTCTTAAACATTGCATGCAGTGTTCAAGTAAATATGAATTTTAAAGATCATATTGATGCTTGCAGGGTGGAGGATTCATGGATATGTTTGGCATGATGGGAGAAATGATGGGAAACATGGTGAGTAGTTCTGTCAGCTGTTTTCACGCAAACAAAAACTAATTACCACCATGAATTAAATCATAACATGGGCTAGTACTCCGTCACATCTTCTGTTTGCTTTTCTTTCTTTCTTTCTTCTAGGAAAGAATGTCTGGCTCACCGAACTGTCAGACCTTTTCCTCTTCCACAGTAATCTCTTATTCTTCTTCGGACAATGGGGCTCCTAAAGTTTATCAGCAAACCAGTGAAACTATCACGGGCCATGGAGGGGTAGGAATAACTTTTAAGTTGTTAAAATTTTAATATTTTTGATGAGAAGTGAGGTTTGTTCCAAGTAAGTAGGCCTAATTCACTGCTGAGTGAACAACAGATTTTAATGAACTGAGGTCTTCTGGAACCTATTAACACTTGGAATTATCTACAGTCTATAAGCATGACCAGTGTTTTACTGTATGTGTGTGTGTGTGTGTGTATATATATATATATATATATATATATAAATACCCACATACATACGTACATACAGACACACATATATATATATATATATTAATCTGTGTGTGATGTACATATTGTATTATACACACATTGCAGTCTGTGCTCAGTAAGACTGCAAAGGATCCCATTTTTGAAGTCAGCTGTGTCACTTTCCCCCTCAGCTTCGTGAGACCCGACAGTCACTGAGGGACAGCGAGAGCGGCCTTGAGCGTCTTGCCATTGGCCACCACATTGGAGAGCGTGCACACATCGTGGAGCGTTCACGAAATCGCCGCACTGGAGACCGTGAGGAACGACAAGACTTCATCAACCTTGATGAAAGTGAGTCATGCTGACAATTTCATGACGTTAAAGAGAATATATTTGACTGTTAAAGGAAATGGAAGCATATTTTTGAAATACAAGTAAAGTAAACACTTTGACATGCCTGTCCTTTATTCCTGTTAGGTGAAGCTGCAGCATTTGACGCTGAGTGGATGAGGGAGACCGTGAGGTACGTTCCCCCAAATGCCCGTGCACTGGACTACGGCCAAGATCGACGTGCAGGAGGACAGCAGCTGGCTCTCACAGCCCCGCCCAGTTCAACATCCCCACCAGGTCATCGACACGAGTCCCCCAGACACCGTCAGCCCCACACCCGTCCACGTTACGACTGGTGAGAAGGTAAGGTCAACTTAACCAACCTGGTAAAAAAAAAAACAACCTTCATTTTTTCATGTTTTAATACAGGACTTCTGAACCTTAACTTTAGATGTGACGCTTTTCTTTAAATACCAAATTAGATTCTAAGAACCTTTCATCCGCTTCACTACAGAGGATAGACAGCGGGGATGACACATGCAAAATGCTTTCTAACTTCTGTTTCATTTTTAGGTAATTTTCTGGCTTTTGTTGGTGCTTTTTACAGTGCAATCTGGGATTATCATTTTATTGCCAACCTGAGACCACGTTTGATTGAAAAGAATCCTTAATTGTTCAGTTAAACCTTTCAATCCCCACAAGGTTGTAGACTGCGTCTGTATTTTATAATGTGGTGTAATGAAAGACTTTTCTTCTCTGACCCTGCAGGTGTTCTCCCTGGCATGTGGAGCAGATGAGAGGACTTGAAGGAGCATTTTCCTGATGCTGTGAACCATGCTGAAGATGGAAGTTGATGATTGCCACAACTGCCCATCGTTAATGTTTGATATGACTGGACTGTCTAAACATGAGCAAAATATTATATACACACACACATGCGCGCACAACTGAACATGACACTTGATAGTTAAATCTAAATTTCAACTTCTTTGTTACACAGACAGCTACAGATACCCTTGTGTAAACATAGGTGTAACTATGCTCACTTTATATATAAATATATATACTCATTCTCAGAACTTGACATGTGATTTTTTTTTTTTTTTTTGCCTGTTGCCTCTAAGTGCTCAGGCATACAGTACTTCTGCTGTACAGTCCATTTTGTTTGTGAGGACACTAGTGTGTCAGTGAATTGAATTGTATACTGTTAACTAATTGATCTAACTAAATAAAAGTTCATTGAACTTTGTTAGATAACTGTAAAATGTGTCTGTTGTTGTTTGAAGTTGCATGTCTTAAATATGAGGTAGTTCTTCAAGCAAATTTAAAATGTAATGTAGTGAATATTTCCTTTTTTTTTTTTTCTTCCTTTAACATACCAATTGTACTTAGAGTTGTTTTCAGCTTAATCGCTTGTAAATCTGTAGCTATGTTTGTTTTGTTGAACTGATGCATAAGTCACATTATTCTCATCAAATGTACATGCATTCCTCTTTTCCCTGAAGGGGAAGCATAGGAATGTGTGTATTCTTATGCTGTGACTACTTCCACAGGTCATTTGAAATCTAAATGTTTTATCAATGTACAGCAGCCAATGGAAAAAAAAAAAATTCTGACAAATCACTCGCTGTCTGCCTCCTGCTGTATGCTCTGTGTCTTTAATTACACCATGACTATTTTTAAATGTGCCCTTAGCAGTCGCTGTCTACCTGTCTTCTTGTATTCTTTAATCCTCATTGTTTGATTTCCAGCATTCCCTGACAAGGAGACTCATTTAGTGCCGTCTCTGCAGAGAGCTATCCTCCAGTGGTTTCTTTGTAATGTAATCTTCCTGCCGTACACATCTTAACATATAGAGATGCTTGTTTTCAACGACTCCTTTCTTTTCAACAGAATAGTGGGTTTGGATTTGACAGCAGCCACATATTACCACATTTAAGCCGTTTGCAACAATAGAATATTTTCAAATCGAATGTGGGTTACTGTGGTGAATTGGAGAAATAACAAAATTGTGATGCCATGAAGCATTATAGTAACTGTGCCTAATTAAAGTCATTTTTAATGGATTATTTTCCAAATCTTAAAATAAAAAAAAAATCTATCCATCTCCAGCTATTCCATCTCATTCCTCCTTTCTCTCCATGTTTCGCTCCCTCCCCTGCTCTCTCCATCTTCCAATGACTCACATGCTCCCCCTCCCCCCCAGTGTCATATGTTTGCGCCACTTCTCCCACCACCTCCTCACTCTATCTTTCCCTCTCAGTCACCCACGTATTCTCACTCTATCCACCAGGCTTCAAACAAACTGCAGGTAACGTTAAAAGATTAATCTATCTTTTCATTTCCTCCATCCCTCTAAGCCTCCTCATCACCTCTCTTCACATCTCCTTTTGTTTATAGGCTTTTTATTTTTTCTGTCCCTGATCATCTTTGGTTTATATTCTCCATGACTGAGACAGTATATACTAGCATGTGATCTGCAGCAGGTTTACAGTGGATTTTTAAATAAGCGTGTGCAAAAGCCTTGTGATTTATTTGTCTCCATCTCTGACAGTGTGTGTATGTGTGCTTGTGTGTGAGAGCAAGCATCTTCCCAGGGAGCCTCCTTTCCACAGCTTTCTATCCATAAGGCTGCGTCACTGGAATCGCAGTGTGCCTGAGAGGATGCGAGCATGAAGAGCTTGTGGCTAAAGTGAAATCGAAGCTCTGTCATCCAACTGCTTGCTGCAGTCAACTGCAGTCTTCATGATCGCTTTTAATATTTCAGGGAACTTGTTTACGTGTAGCTTCATCTTTCTGCACCACTAGTTCAGTTGCATCTAGTTTATTTTCATTTTAAATAGACTGATTTTCTGCACGAGCACTTGACTGTAATTTGCATTAAAATGCACAAGGTATGTTATCATTTCTTTCGTAGGATGTCTATAGTGAATATCGTTGCCAGAGAGATCCTGGACTCCAGGGGAAACCCTACTGTAGAAGTAGATCTGCATACAGGCAAAGGTTGAAAAATATAAGTGATAAAGCATTAAAAAAAAACCACTTTCATAGTTCACATGTACCTCCTCCCCCCACTCACCATTCCTCCATCTAATCCAGGCCTGTTCAGAGCAGCTGTGCCCAGTGGTGCGTCAACTGGCATCTACGAAGCTCTGGAGCTCCGAGATGGAGACAAGACTCGCTACAAGGGCAAAGGTGAGCATTTTACATGATGTATCCTCTTCACTTATCTTTCATTTATTTCATTCCATTTATTTGCCTTTCCATCTAAGGTGTGACCAAAGCTGTTGCCCACATTAATGACACCCTTGGACCTGCCCTCCTCCAATCTGTGAGTACCAACAGCAGAGCATAGGGAGGAATAGGAGGAGGAGCATGAAAAATATGTTTATGTTGGGTGACATTTTAGTTTTCTTCCAGGGAATCAGTGTGCTCGAGCAGGAGAAACTGGACAACATGATGATTGAAATGGATGGCACTGACAACAAATGTATGTTTACATTTCAAGGATGCATTATATGTGCTGACATATAATTCAGCTACTGTACCCGTATGTAAAGTAGCATGCTTCTGTGTTTCCTCCCAGCCAAGTTTGGGGCCAATTCTATTCTTGGAGTATCTCTGGCTATATGCAAAGCTGGTGCAGCAGAGAAAGGCGTCCCCCTGTACCGTCACATTGCTGATCTGGCAGGAAACGGAGAGCTAATCCTCCCAGTTCCTGTGAGTTTTGATTTCATGTTTATTTTTAAAAATGCTACCTCCAAACAGAAGTGCACAAACACAAATTTATCTTGCACATGTGCCTTTCCATTAGGCTTTTAATGTGATCAACGGGGGCTCCCATGCTGGTAACAGACTGGCCATGCAGGAATTCATGGTTCTTCCTGTGGGTGCAGAGTCTTTCCGTGATGCTCTGCGTGTAGGAGCAGAGCTCTACCAGACACTCAGAAGTGTTATCAAGGAGAAATATGGGCAGGATGCCACAAATGTGGGTGATGAAGGAGGGTTTGCCCCAAATATACAGGAGAACAGTGAAGGTAAATACTGCAGTCACCTGAAAATGCCCCCCTTCTCCTCCTTCAGATAACCATGTTATCTTGCCTCCTCCTGCTCTTTCCTGTCAGCCCTGGAACTGATAAAGACGGCCATAGAGAAAGCAGGTTTCACTGATAAAGTGGTGATAGGGATGGATGTTGCTGCCTCTGAGTTTTTCATTGAGGGAAAATATGACCTGGACTTCAAGTCTCCACCCAATGCTGCTCGCAACATCAGCGCTGAGGAGCTGGCCAGCATATACCAGGGCTTTATTAACAACTACCCAGGTGAGTGTTGTGATGCATATATTGGATATCAAACATGCGGCAGAAACATGTCTTACAAGCATTTAAAGAAGGAGAGTTTATTGATTTCTTCAGATTCCTAAGCCACGGGAACAACATCAATGCTACCTTGTCACTGTCTGCTATAAACAGACACACCCATGCCCTTTTTGAAAAAATTTCTGCCATTGGCATTTTTCTCTTCATCCTTCAAAGAGAGGGATCTCATAGTTGTGCAGAATGTGGTCTCTTCTTTTGAAATATAGGTCTATGAAAGATGTTTTGAGGGTGTAGGAAGGGAGGTTCATTGCCCTGTCAGTGTTTGTGCGTCTTATGTGTCGTGTTACTGGAGACAGCAGAGCCTTTGCTGCTAATGTTAGTGTGGCTGATTTCTTATGGCAGGTCGTGAGACTCGACTCATGGAGGAAAATAATTTTGCCATATTTGTCTTTTTCCTTCAGTTGTATCTATTGAAGATCCTTTTGATCAGGACGACTGGCCTGCCTGGTCACAATTCACAGCCTCAGTAGGCATCCAGGTGAGAGATGATGATAATTATTTTTCTATGGAATTTGATTAACCCAGGTGAGTCTGGTTTATTCTGAAAATCTTCTATTTTTGTTTTTGGTTTCGCCAGAGCAAATCATCTGCCTAGATCTAAACCTCTGCAAACTTCCTCTTTCACTACATCTATAAATCTCCTCTTTGGTCCTCCTCTAGACCTCCTGCCTGGCACTCTCAACCTCATCATCCTTCCACCAGTATATTCACTATCACCCCTCCGTACATGTACAAACCATGTCAGTCTGGCCTCTCTGACTTTCTCTCCAAAACATCCAGCCTGTCCTGTCCCTCTGATACACTCATTCCTGCTTGTATCCATCCTCGTTGCTCCTCAGCCTCTTACCTATGCTACCTTCATCTCTGCCTGTTTTTTCCTCAGGGCCGCTGTCTCTAGTGGCATGTAAGAGTCCAGCTTCAAAAAGGCTTTTCATCAAACTGTAGTTGACCTGAAGAGTGTATTTCAGCAAAGTTTCTTGCTTGATAAAATTACACAAAACTCCACCAGTTATTAGTTATTAATTAAAGTGGCTCTATTTGTCACCCTCCATTAAATATTATTGTTTTCTGTGACTTTATGTAGCACCTGGCTGACACACTTACAGCCACATCAACTGTCGATACTTCTTAGCTGAGAAGACCAAGGATTATTTCCATGTCCTGTGGGTTGTGCAGGGTATTTGTGCTTTTTTTCTGTCAGCATTGAGCATACTCACTTCAAAATCCCATCTGATATGCATCACTTTCAGATTTAAAATATTCTTCCTAAGATGGGAGGGCATGTCTGGATCTTCTCTGGCTCCTGCTGGTGTTCATGTCACCATCCATTGATGAGTTTGTCATAGGTTTAGCCATTAGGCATGCTGACTGGTTAGAGCTAGAGTAAGACAGAGATGAAAATGCACAGCTCTTCTGTTTCTCATGTTATTTTAGTAGTATTGCTTACTTTCTGAGGCCGAGCAGCTGAAGATAATGGGAAAATACTTCTGGTCCATTTTTGGGGTCCATTCAATGTGTCAGACACTCTTACATGTCACAGTTTAAAACATTTATCTTTTGCTGGCCAGGCTGCTTAAATGGAGCACTGGCAAAAATTTATATTGTAGACACTTCTGTAAGCATGTCTACATCACAGCCCTGAACTTATTAAATGCACTTTTTGTCTGAAACTTTGCTGAATGTGTCGTGCAGGTGGTCGGAGACGATCTGACTGTCACAAACCCCCGTAGGATACAACGTGCTGTGGAGGAAAAGGCCTGCAACTGTCTGCTCCTCAAAGTCAACCAGATCGGATCCGTCACAGAGGCCATCAAAGCGTACAACGACTTTGCCCCCTTTTTTGTTTTGTTTTTTCCTTTTAAAGTTTCACACAGAAACCTAAACATGCAGCAGTTTGAGAGTGTGTGTTACATTTCCCCTTTTCGCTCTGCCCCTGCTTCTCAGGTGTAAGCTGGCCCAGGAGAACGGCTGGGGTGTGATGGTGAGCCACCGCTCTGGTGAGACAGAGGACACTTTTATAGCTGACCTGGTGGTTGGTCTTTGCACCGGACAGGTAACATGAAGGAGCGGTCATTCTCAAATTTTCATAATGTAATGTGCTATAAAATTATGCTAAATTTTACGTGCTGCATTCCACAATTTATCATGCACGAAGGACACAAGAACAGATTTATAATGCAACAACATGACATTGTCGTCCAGTTTTAAAGTTAGAAAAACAGCACCACTAAACCAGTAAATATAAGGGAAATTTGAGCATAACATCAGATGTAATGCAATGCAATGTAATGTTATGTTATGTTATATAAAGTCCTGAGATAACAAGTAAATCAATCCGTCCACACTAAATCACTTGTTCTTGATAATGATGTACCACAGCTTCATTCTCATTGTGATTATTTTGTTTTGATGACTGTTAATCAGTCAAAAAACCTTTACAAATTTATAGACAACACAGTTTATAACATGTTGGATAAAATCACACATCAACTATCTATTTTCCCTTTGCCGCCTCAATGGAAACAATCTTTTTTAAATGCTTGCATCCCCTCAGATCAAGACTGGAGCTCCATGTCGATCTGAACGTCTTGCCAAATACAACCAGCTCATGAGGTGGGTTTTTATTCCATATCTACATTTATAATAAGTCCTGACTACCACTTAAAGCCCTTATTAATTTTTTTTCTATTTCTTGTCTCCTCTTTCACATTCATCATCCTGTACTGCCTTGATGTCTGTTGTCTTCCTTACTTTTTTCTTCCTCTAAGGATTGAGGAAGAGTTAGGTGACCAAGCCCGTTTTGCTGGGCACAATTTCCGCAACCCCAGTGCCCTTTAAAATCCCAGTGCCTTTAATGGAACACAACAAAGCAAAAATACAAGTGATGTTCCCTTAATAGAAAGATGATTTCTAATGTCTCACTAAGTCTCTAAACACAAAAAGTCTTCAAAGAAAAGAAATAAAGGATACATTGTAGCTTATATTGATCGAACGATTCGACAAGCGAAGGCCGACCATCCCTTTCCTGACCCTTCTGGCTGCCTCCTTTTCACTTACTGCAGAAGTGTTTTGATCTTTTGTGTGTCGTTGTGGCGTGGCTCCTTTCTCTTCAACACCTTGAATCCACACTCTTCTGCAAAATTGTGTGTCACTTTGTCAAAAGGTTAAGCTCAATAAAGACGTGAATATGTGTAAACCAAACCAGAGCTCTCTTTGCATTTGCTGAGACACTTCCACGTGCACGCACAGTTAAAGTGTTTGAAATAGCAGGTAGGATTCTGTAAAGGTAAAGATACTCTCCATACTCTGTTTATGACACTAATTTTAGGGAATCCTTTGGTTTTGTTTGTTTTTCACCATCACACTATAATAACAGCATGTCGGCAGCGGCTGCTCGTGCTGAACCCGCGCGGAGCAAACAGCAGAGGGCGCGCGCGCAGGACTCGCCTCCTGTCATTGCCGCTGCTGATGATGATGATGAAGGAAGGCTGGGGGCACGCAGGCGCACCGCGCACAGTCTCCGGCCGCGTTGTTATGGTTACCACACAATAGGAGACGGGACAGGGGGCTGCACGAAGGGGAAAGGAGAGGGAGGGAACGACAGGAGCGGGGAGGAGGAGGTCTGCAGACCCGCTTGAGTGGACACACCGCTGTAAAGCTTTTACCCAGACAGACAGGGGAGCTGCTGGACAGATGCACGGCACAAGAGAGATTTAATTGGGTTAATTGTTTAATTGGAAAATTCTTTGTTAAGTCACTGGCAATGTCATTATTATACTTTTTTTTAAAAAGTGTTTTAAATCCACCTATCCTTTTGCTCAACGGTGCATTTAAAGAAGAAGGATGGAGGCTGTTGGTTATTGCTTCATCTCCAGAGCTCGTTATTCAGCTTCTCTACAGTAAAGGTGACTCTGGAGGGACTAGTCAAGAGAGACCCTCCCTCCCGATCCCCTCCCTCTTCAGAGTTTTGGCCCTCACTCTGCGCCTCTCTTCCTCTTTCTCCCTCACTACTCCCTCCTCCTCCTCCTCGTCCACCTCCTCCCCCTCCACCTTCTCCAGACCCCCTTCCCCTCCTCCTCCTCCTCCTCCTCCTCCTCCCCTCCTCCCTCTCCTTATGCAAATCACGCCTTCACCACTCTCCCTTTCCCTCGCCCAACGTGCATCCCTCTTTCTGGCTCACCCCTCTGCTAAATATTGTGACTGTAAGATCGGAGGAGAGGGGTGAAAAAAAAAGCGAAAAAGAAAAAAAGTCGTCTTGGAGGAAGAGGGGAAGTAGGTAGGGTGGAAAAGGGGAGGAGGGGGCAAAATAGAAAGAACGGGGCGAAAGGGGGTGGGGAAGAGGCGAGGGTACGCATCAATTTGTACAGTCTTCAGTTGGCACCCCTGTTTTCTCCTGCAACGAATAGCGAGAGCTTTCTTCGGCGTTATTGTTATTACCGATGCAACATGAGCCAGCGAGAGCCGCTGTTGACAGACGCCTGGGCTCTGAGGTGTGCGTGTCAGCGTGCAACATAAAGAAGAAAAAAAGAAAGAGAGAAAACTGAGGCAGAGTGAGAGTGGGAGAACGCATCGCTGGATTATTAAAGGTAAGGAGACGGAAAAATGGATGCTTACGCCCTTGTGTTTGGAGCTATTCCTGTTGGCCACGTTTGTGCTCTCCCTCCCATTTTTTCTCCCCCTTTGTGCGCGAATCATCATGCTGCGTTATGGCTAAATTATGTCCCGGTGAATTAATGTTAAACGAGTGCACGACGCGCAGCCACATTCCTGCGAGGAAAGGCAGCCGGTGCGGAATCATCTGTCTGCCTTAAAATAATAGAAAGAAAGGAGGAACATATGCATCGATCAGAAACTGCTCTGTGCAGGCATCCATGTATGTGCTGCAGAACACGTCGTCGTGGGCAGATCTGCGCTCCTCCGGAGCAGCCTCGGCCGGTCTCCTCTGCGTGCGTATCAATAACATTCGCAGGAAGAAAGAAGAAAGAGTCGTTGCGGTGCCCGCTGGTGATGTAAGCAGAGCAACTGCATGCTGCTGCTTTGCATCATATGCAGGGGCCAAATTTGTTGATGATGCGTGCGCTGGATGTCAGCATGAGTTTGCAGAGGAAACAGTGTCGATAATGCCGTTGGTGTTTGTGCACTGACCATGGACCTCAGACAGGCCACTAGCTGCCACCTGTAACTGAGATGCATCGTGAAGTCCACGCAGAGACCCACTAGTAGGCACTGAATGAATTTTCACCTTGTGCCATGAACTATGTGCTGTGCAGGTTAATTAAGGGACTGTACATGATTAATACACAGGCTTTTTTCTTTCATCGTGGTTGTGACTATAAAAATCTTGCACTTAGGGTTGAGTCTCACTGCAGCATGCCTTAATTAATGCACAATCATGTATTGTGGAATTGCAACAGCATTTAGTTTTCTTTCCTCGAATGTGCACATCTTTACATTGCTGTGTTCATGCACAATACATGTTCTTTTTTCCATCCAGTGGTTTGCACTAACTATGTTTATACTCATTCAATGGCACATGAATGGATGGATTTGACAAACAACTGCAAAGTATTTCTGTTCTTTGTCAATCAAAACCGAACGGCTAAAGAATCTTGACATTGTAGCATCTCTAATGACTGGCTGAATAAATAAGCATGTGATTCTACTGGCCATAACCAGGTCATGTGGGTTAACCACAAGTAGCTGTGGGTTGTTGTAGAGAATCTGGAAGCAGGGGGGTGTGGCCCTCTATTCCCAAGATGTTTGCTGGAGTTCTCTGTCTTCTGCAGACTCACACACACAAAAACTCATCTCACAGACATTTTAGGAACACTAATAAACCTAACATGCACGTTTTTTTGGTGGTGGTGGGGAAACATGAGACTCCTCTAGAGTGTGATCCAAAATCCAAGACTACCAATCACCACATTTTCTGCTCTGCATCGTTTATCTGCATTTCTCTGTTGTAGCTCCAACCAAACCAATGCATTCTGTCGGTGAGAGTGGGTTAACCTCTTGTGCCTGTGGGTTTTGGCTGCCGTGGTGAAAGCAGAGGGCAAAGAGGAGACTGTAGGAGACTGTTTTGAGCGCAGTGAAGAGCAGTTGTACCGATACAGTGTGAAGCATGCAGGGAATTTTAAATTCTGTTACTGTGCTTTTGTGGTTGTACATTCAGATGTTTTTTTTTTTTAAATTTCACAAATTCCTGAGCTCAGCTCTCAGTGCAGATAACAAATTGCATTGTTTATCACTGCATCCTTGATTTTTTTTTTTTCAAACATTGAATGCTGAGTAGGATTTCCATGCAGAATGAGTCATGCCTCCTTCATTTGTGCTTCTTCACAGGTTTTGGTAGCTCTCATGGTGTAACACAGCCCAGTCAGTAAACAACTGGAACCAGTTCAGTCCCTGCAATGGCTTGTGTTGTAAAATGGATGTTATAAAGAAGAAATAATGAAAACAAGGACACACAAAGAATCGGTATGCTCAAGGCCTACATCTGCTTTTCAAATGTTGTCAGAGGTTGTGTACCTGCTTAATGCGTCTACATTAAGGAGTGCAACTGCATCTTAAGTAGACCAATGTGTGATTTTTTTCCCCCTTAAGTAGCCAGGAGGACTAGGATGTAAACTATTTATTTAATGTTACCTAGTCAGTGTTTTCTTTTCTTTTTTTTTCACAGCTTCTTCCACATTTTGCTATTCTCTCTGCTTCTTCTCACCTAACTGGCCTTCTATTTTTTTCATTTATTATTGCCCATACCACATTTAGTTTTGAATTGATCCAGTCTTTTGGCTTAAATGAACCATGTTATCATAACAGTCAAAAAATATAATGTATATTTTCCACTTTATTCTCCTCTGTTCTCCTCCTTTCTTTTATCCACTCATACTTAACACTTAGCATCAGTGTTCATGTTTTCCTCTTTGGCTGGACATTACAGATGCCCATGCGCAGTGGGCGACGAAGGGGGGCAAGTGAAGAGAGAAGGGGTAGACGCCCACACCCAAGCCCCACTCGCCCTGATCGCAATGACCGACAGACGGTTAGAAGCCATCTCTTTTTTGTCTTGTTTTTATCTCTTGTCGTTTGGAACTAATATTACATGCATGCGAAAACAAACGTCACAAGTAATTAAGAGCTGTCTTTGTTTTAGATTTTGTGAGGTTTGGTGCATGTTTTGTTGGTTTATGAGCCAGTGATTGCCTTGGATCCTTGCAGCGTAAGTCTTGCTCAGTTGTGTGTTGCGCACCTTAGCAGAGCTTTGATGTTTCATGTTTGACAGTGATGTTGTGCAAGTGTGCATGCAAGTGTGGGTCCGTTCTAAAAACAGATATGGACCTATTAAGGATTCAAAAGCTACACAGCAGAATTAAAGGTCTCGTGTTTTTTTAGCAAAGAAGTGCTGGCGAGGAACTGGCTGGAAATCGCTTCAGTCGCAGATCACAAGGGCATGATTCATCAGAGAGTGAGGGGGAGGAACTTGTGTCTCCTCCAAAGAGGCAGAAAGTTCAGGTTTGTGTTACTTTTCATCAGCTTGTTATGTAATGACAAATTATAAGACTGTGATTCAACTAATTTACCCAAAAGTAGCTGTCTCAGCTAGAATTATATGGTTTCCTTCTACAAACATACAGTCGGTATCATCAGTTTTCACCTTATCCACAAATGATCTCTTCTTGTTAGGATTCAGCCTGTACACCAAACCCTCCAACTTCAACGCACTCGACTGAAAGCTCAACTCCTTCCACCGTTCCTCCTCCAACTACAGTTGCCAGCCAATCTCGGGAGAGTGACAATGAAGACGGACAATCCCAAGGCAGTAGGAGTTCAGTTGTTGGGAGTCTTGCTAATAGCAGTAGTAGTCTGAGCAGTGGGCGGGATATAGACCAGGACAATCGTTCCTCATCTCCAAGTCTTTCTGCTTCTCCTCTTGGTAGCCTGGACTCTGATTCCGATGGCCCAGACTCACCAAAGCAAGGAGAACGGGAGAAGGGAAAAGAGGGAGGAGGGGGGAAAGTCACAGGAGAGGACAGGAGACCGCTACGAGAGGGGAGAGGAGAGGAATCATGTGGAGATGGAGAAAAAAGAGACATGGAGGCAATTGAGGATTGCCCATCTCTAAAGGCCCCCTCTACTCCTTGCTCTTCCTCTGGTCTGACTCCTTCATTTCGTGGAGCAGGAGATTCATCTAATGACAGCAATAGTGGGAGGAAATCATATTTTTCCCTGGACTCAAAATTGATTTGCAAGGTTGAGTATGGTACACCAACGGGTATTGAAGGTGCCCTAAGTGGCAGCAGAATGACATCCAAAGCCAGCACACAGTGCGTCACCAAGACAGCTATCTCCGGAGGAGATTTTTCTCACAATAGCCCCAATCTTCCTCATTCTTTACCCCCTCCACTTCCTCCTCCACCTGCCCTAAAGCCTTTAGAGCATGGGGGACAAAACCTACCTGCTGAGGTGAAGACAGAAAGAGACAAAACAGAGAAAGCAGACAAACTCCTGGACAAAACTCAGTCCACACCTCCTTCTCTGCTGCCACAGACTGGCCCACAGCCACAATCGCAGTCTCAGCCTCAGACCCAGCCCTCCAGTCACCCTCACCACTACAGCTCCTCCAGTTGGCAGGGTGGCACAGCAACTGGTTGCCAAGGGAGCTGGGGTTACACCCGTTACCCTGGCAACCACCACCCACACCAACCACAGCACCAGCCCCCAGTACAGCAGCAACAACTTCCCTCCGTTTACAACCCTCCATCCTCTCGCCACTCCTCCTCCCACCCCTCTTACCTCCCCCATCCTCACCCCCATCCCCACAGGGAGTACCTTCCCAGGTACGCTGGAGGGGGAGGGGACAGAGAGAGGGGGGCTGCAGGAGAGAGGGAGAGGGGAGTAAGGGGGGAGTGTGGGGGGAGGGAGATCAATCGGGAGTTTTCAGCTACCACTGGTAACAGCAGCAACAACAGCAGTGGTGGAAATAGTAATACTGGTTCTGGTTCGTTGGGTGGGCCTAACAGCATCCAAGGTCGAGAGTTTGGGGGTCTGTCGGTAGGTCAGAATCGAGACTACCAAGGTTCTGCAAGAGATGGACCCACCTTAGGTCCAGAAAGAAGAGACTTTGGCCCAGCTTTCAGAGACAGAGAGCGTGACAGGGAAAGGGAACGTGAAGGAGGAAGGGATTTTAATCTGCCAAACCAAAATCAGAATAGAGACTTTGGCCCCAGTGGTGGTGCAGGGGGGCATCCCAGAGACAAAGATGGGAGTAGATGGGGTGAGTTTGGGGTCCAGCCCAGAGAGATTGTGAGCAACAGCCACCCCAACAATAACTCCATCCCACAGGGAAATACTCCCGGTTCAAGTAGTGGGTTACCAGTCACCCCCATACTAAACCGTGAACCTCCTGCATCACCCCAAAACAATCCCAATCACCCCAATCATCCTTCGCATTCTTCGCTGCCCCCGCCCCCACACCCCCACCCACATCCCCCAAACTCATCAAACCGGGACTTCCCCACTTCCATGGACCAGGCACAAAGCGCCTCCTCTGGAGCAGACCACTTTCACAGAGAGTATCCTCCTACTGGAGGAAAAGAGTTTCCTACTGGGGCGCCTCCTTCCTCTGGCACAAACCGGGAGTACCTAAGCTCTCCTGGTGTAACTCCAAACCTAGCAAGAGAGTATTCAGGACACGGGGGAACCCAGCATACCCATCCACCTCATCCGCACTACCAGTCTGGGCCAAAAGATAGAGAGAGGGACCCAAATCTGCGAGAGTCTAGTTTGTACCAAGGCCGTGGAGGCCCAAATCAGCCTCCTGCTCTTTCACCTTCATCCTCCTCCAGTCATCATGGATCATACCCCAATCCACCTACTCAGCCTCCTCTACCCCCACCTCAGAGCTCTCATGCACAGCCACCCCCCTCAGGTATTGCACCCAGTGTGCGACCCCCACACTATCAGCCCTCTGGCCAGACTCCTCCAACACCCCTGTCTCCATTACCAAGCCCGTCCACCAATCAGATGGGAGCTTTCTCATCTTTTCCCCCTGGCGCTTCCTCTGCCCCCAGTGTACAACTTCCTGTTCCAGGTGTGCCATCCAGCTGCTCACCTGGATGCCGTCCTTCCCCTTTTCATGGCACTTTGAACAACCACCCTCAATTCAGTGGAACATATCATTCCAGTGGCAACAACGCCAGTAACCTGACGAACAGCAGCAGTAATAGTAGCGCACCCAGTAGCAGCAATACCAACTCACAGTCACTCTCGCCTCAAAATGTCTCCAAGGGACCTCCACCACTTAGTAACTCCACCAACAACAATAACATCTCCACACCTGCCTCAAGCTCTTCACTCTTAAGTGGAGATGGACATTCAGATTCGGGCCCGCCTTCCACGCCTGTCATCAAGGAAGAACCGATAGAGGAAAGGGAAGAAAATGAAAGCCCACCACCTGTACTGAGAAGTCCCTCACCAGAACCAAAACCTGTGGACATCCCCATCCACGCGAGCCAGTCCGCACGGTAATGTTTAAACAGCACCATCATCCTTGTCAGCGCGCCACTGCATCCAATCCATCATTAGCAAAGATCATGTTTATGATAGTGATCCTGATGTATTTTGTATCTCTTTGTCCTAGGTTTCACAAGGTTCTTGACCGTGGCAGCGGAAACTCTTGTGCCCGCAGTGATGTCCTCTTTGTCCCATTAGACGGCTCCAAACTGTGGAAGAAGAGAAATGAGATGATTGAAAGGGCCCGTAGAGAGGTTGAACAGCGGGCCAGAGACTTAAGAGAGAAAGAAAGGGAACGAGAGCGGGAGCGTGAGCGTGAGAGAGAACTGGATAGACATCTACAGGTGTGCACATCTCATGGTGATAATTATGTACAGTGTCAGATTTAATAGATTTGATTTAGATTAAACTGATCAGTTAAATAGGAGGGGAGTAAAGTAGGTCATAGCACATGTGATTTACTGTCTTTTCCTTTTTTCTCTTCAGCAGCAGAAGGATGTCAATGCTGCTGGAGGAGGTCGCCAGGGCTCCTCACTCTTCTTTCCCCCCTCGTCCTCTATCATCCTTGACCCTTCATCTTCTTCTGCTTCCTCATCTGGAAACCCTGTCTCACATCCCCCCTCTCACCCCCAGCATCACCCCTCACATCCACATGCTCACCTCCCTCCAGCACATCATCTCCACCCCACCCTCTCCCACGCTATCCCCCACTCCCTCCTCTTACCATCCATGGGTGGAGCGTCAGCTGTGGTTGGAGGGCCACAGGGGGCCCTGGGAATAGGTTTAGGGGGTCCATATTTGGGCCCTGACACACCAGCATTGAGAACTCTCAGTGAATATGCTCGGCCACATGCTATGTCTCCACTTGGGGCTGCAAGTCGTGCCCAGGCACACCACCCACAGGTTCACCATGGGCACCCCCATGTCCATCCCTCTTTCTTCCTTCCTCAGTTTCAAAATCATGCTTTTGGCCACCCAAACCACCTGCCTACTGATGCAGCTACAGCAGCAGCTATTTTGGGCTTTTTGTATGGTGGTAGCCTTGAAGGCGGTCCAGGTGTTGGTGGTCATCCCGGGGTGGCAGGAGGCCCAGTACACGGAGGGATAGGAGGTGCTGGATTAGGAGGTGTCGGCTTCCCTCATGCAATGGCTTCTCATCGAGACCGGATAAAGCCGGGATTTGAATTTAAGAGTGATGAACGGGTTTACCCACCAGGACCCATACCTGATCCTGCAGCTATTGCTCTTGCTCATTCACATTCCCATGCCCACACCAATGCCCATGCACATGCTCACTCCCTTCTCCTTGGAGGAGGTCCAGCAGGAGCTAATGAGGTGTCAATCTATGGCACTCCTCCACCCCCAGTTCCACCTGGACCTCCACATCTCCAGAACCCAACCTTGGCATCGGTAACTCGACCTCCCAACCCTCCTGCTCCACAGTCCTTGTCAAATCCACCTCCTTCATCTCTGCTCCCACCTTCTCTCCCCTCTCACCCTTCATCTGCTCCACCAACAGCCCCAGCAGCCCCAGCAGCTCCCGCCGCTCCTCCACCGGCTCCCCCTCAACCTACTCCGCCGACCTCCAATGCCGCCTCCCTTCATCACCCAGTCCCCCATTCATCTTTCCCCAGCTCCCTGTCTTCGCATCTCCCACCAGCTCCTGCCACAGCCGCTCCCTCTGAGACGTACCCCACTCCCACGCGCTCCCCAGCCTCCTATGAGCGTGATAGGAGTGGAGAAAGGGAGCGGGAAAGGGATCGAGACAGAGCTGCTCTACCAGCCTTTGGTGACAGAGAGCGAGAGAGGGGGGGAAGTGGTGGTGGTGGAGGAGGGGGAGGAGGAGGAGGTGGTGGAGGAGGAGGAGCAGCAGCGAGTGGAGGTGGAACAGGTGGAGGAGAAAATCTGGGGCGTCTTCAGATGCTGAACGTGACACCTCATCACCACCAGCATTCACACATCCACTCACATCTTCACCTGCACCAACAAGACACAGGTACCCACTGCTACTAACAATGCTGACAGTTTCACTGCCAACTCTCGTTAATCTAGACATTCCACAGATGTGTTGCTCTGTTAAAATATGTAGCGATTCATTTATTTATTCAAACTGAAAGTTAAAAAACTTAAACTATACATTGTACATGGATGATTGACACATTAACAAAAAAAACAACCTAAAAGACAGACTTTTGCCTTTGTTAAGATTATCTCCAAACATGTCTCTTTAAATAAATATGTGAAATCTGCAGGAAAGAGACAAAAGCTGTAGTTCTGGTACCACTGACATGTCACTTTTAACTGAGTTTGAACAGTCCCCTAGAAAACTAAACATCGAAAACACAGGCTGGAGTTAAATCTTTGAACAACCAGTTATTTTTCTTACAAAGATTTAGCATTGTATTTTTATTTATTTTATTTTCAAAATTTTTATCTATATTCAAAAAAATGATGACAGGAAATTACTGGAAGTCTAACGATGGGTATTCAAATTATCTGTTCACTGGAAGCCCAGAAATGTTGGCCCACACACGTAGGCATGACACTTTCGTGGTTTGCTTTTCACATAAATCATGCTGCTGTTCGAAAAGCACAGTGATGGTTTTGTGTGTGACCTAAAAAGTAGTAATACATGCAAATTTGCAAGTGCATCTTTTAAACCAACAAAATATTGGTTGTTACAATTTATTTATTTATTTAGATATTTGCATACATCTGAGCTGATACAGGTAGGTCAGGACATGCAGGGAGATGAACTAACACACCGTTGAAAGAAAAATAGAAATAAAAACCTTTTTTCACCCCACTTCACCTTGTCCCTGCGTTCGATAAAGTTTTATGATCCATTTTAGTTTTAATTAATCTTAGCATTTAATAGTTACAGGTAATATTGCTGTTGGTGTCCCCTGAGGAACTGAACACACTGTTTAAAGATATTTGTTTTGTCTGAATATCTTACAGAAGTTATATCAGAAAGATTTAAGCAGGGGAGAAACAATAGATAGATGATAAAAAGAAAAGTTAGAGTCCTTCATAAAGTTCCATGTGTGATTTTCATGTAAAAGTCAGTTAGTTTATAGACACTGGTGCTTATTTTTATTGTACAACTTGTCACAGACAAGCAGAAGATTTGATTCCACCAGTCTTTGGTTGTTGTATTTATTTATTCATTTATCTATTTCTTATTAAATAAAACAAACAAAAAAGAAGTATCTCATAGTGTCATAATTGACTATAGTGGCAGAAGCATTCAGGTTTCAGTGACGTATTTATTCAGTGCTTACAACAAATCATTATAATGATGGTAATGCATTTTCAATGTCACATCCATCATGCTTTGACTCCTATTAAATATCTCCTGTATTTCTTATTACATCACTGGCATCCAGCGGCGGGCGGGGTTCACCCCCTGATGGACCCGTTGGCGTCGGGGTCTCCTTTGGCACGCCTCCCCTACCCAGGAGCCACACTAGGCACCCCCATCCTGGCTCACCCCCTCACTGACAGCGAGGTTCTCCGCCAGCAGCTGTTCGGTGAGGAGAAGGCTCCTCGTCCATGTACTCCTTCAGTTTCTTTCTCTAAAACACAGAGCCAAAAAATATACAAAGACATATTTTTAATCTCGATAATGATGAACGTTCCCACTGTCTCTTCTTTCTCTCTCCTTTTTGGAAAAAAAAAAAAATTGTACCCCTTCCTGCTCCTCCCCTTTCCTCTGTCTTTGGCTGACAGGTGCTCCCTTCCGTGACCTGCCCCAGCCGACCTCCCTCACAGGTCCCATGTCTGCAGCCCATCAGCTCCAGGCCATGCAACAGGCCCAGAGCGCAGAGCTGCAGATCCAGAGACTGGCCCTGGAACAACAGTGGATCCACCACCATCACCACCACTCCCTTACCCAGGATGAGTATTACAGGTACAGAGGATCTTGCACATCGATTGTAAAAGCCGCAGAGATTCATGGTCTTGTGTATGTCACCTGATGTAGAAAGCTTGCGTAAGTTAGCCACTGCAATCAGTGTGCTGCTGTTTTCAAAATCACTTTTGCTACAGGAAACAACAGTCACTGTTGCAGTCTAAATGGTGAAAATGACTAATTTTGATGACGGTTTGGGTCTTGTGGTACAGTAGACCTGTCTAGTGGTCGTAAAGCTCCACAATGAACAGTTTAGAAGAATTCCTGCCTAGTGGACACCATTAGAGCATCGTGAGCGTAGTGCTGCCCAAGATAAAGAATTAATCAGAACTCTATTCAAATTTAGCAGACAGTGGTTAACTTTTCATCCTCACATTCAAAACACCTGACAGTTTTATTCCAGAGAATGCATTTTTAATTTATCTTATAATGTTACTTATACAGACTTTATGCTGTGGATACTATTGGTGCACATGGTTGAACTAATGTCCAGGCTGATCTGAAACCACCTGCTGTACCACAGAACCAAGTGGCCCAAAGCTAAATCTTAAATTTAGTTAAGTTTTACCTTCTACTCATTACTGTCTGCGTTTAACAATACATTCCACCATTATAGATGCAGAATAAATAAAACTGTAGGTGTAGAAATCTGCATTTATTATGTTTAATCTGCCGTTAAACAAACCTTGATTAAATACAATAAGAAATGCAGAAAGTTTTAAGAACAAGGATAGGATGATTCTTTAAATGCTTTTGACATAAACTGAGTAACGAATGTGTGTTAAAACTTGCATGCAAACTAGCGGCGCCGACATTTGCATTAAAGTGTATTTGTCCGAGATTAAATCGAAACTCAACTTTTGTACCGTTGCAATATCTCTTCTGACCTTTCAGTCACCTGAAGAAAGAGAGCGACAAGACCCTGTGAGGGAGCGGCACGATAGAAAGCAACACAAAGAAACTCAAGATGTGCGAGAACGGCACACGAGGAGCAAGAAAAGCACTGACGAACAATGAGGGAACAAAGGTTTACGAAAACTGGACTAATGGATATGAAACTCGCTGAAGGAGGCAACAGGATGTTGAAGGATTGACAGAAGATGGAGGAGGGGCGTCAAAAAGTTGCACAGTCTCCCCTACAGGTGCATCAGACTCCAATGCGTCCCTGCATTATACAGTCCCGGTCCAGTTTTGTTTTGCGCTCTGTACAGCATATTAGACGGGGCTAACGATAGTGAAGTACAGTATGTGTAAAATACTTGATGCCAGAAGAATGTGTACACAAGTCTCTTTTATGTCATTGCATGTAGCTAGGCGCTTATTCTAAACTGGTGGAACTTTTTGGTTCTGTTTTTAGTAAATACCCCCTCTTTTGTATCTGAGGGGGGTTCTATATGCATGAAACCAGCAATTTAGTGTTTTGTTATGTTTACGATCAATAGTATTGTTATTATGATTAATGTCGTTTGTTTGTTGATAATGATATAATTATATATACAGCACATATTATTTGTATTATTTTTTTACATTTTCATGGTATGGCAGTCAGTTTTTATTTTTTATTTTCAATTTACCTTGTGAAACAAGATGCAAACGAAGGCAAAAAAAACAAAAAACAAAAGAAAACAAAACAAAAAACATCTGGAAATAAATTATAATCTCTTTTTTGCTAATTTCTTAAGTATTATGTGTGCATTATTCCCGCATCATGTACATTCAGACTGTTTACCCTGTCTTTGTTTTATACAAGTCACTCATGCACAAAGCATATCAAATTCCTTTCCCTCCTCCCCCTCCCCCCTCTTTCGTCTTTCTCTTCGCTGGCCTCTCCCTCCTTCTCCTCCCTGAGTGTAGCTAATAGGAGACACATGGGATGAGTGTGAGACATGGGAGCACAGTCGCTCCAGTGCACACCAGCCACCCTGTGGAGCGAGCATTCCTTACTGCACTGTAAAAATGAGAAGAAAAGAGAAAAAAAAAATGTCAACAGAAATGAGAAGGAAAAAAAAAGGGGGGGGGAGGAGCTGTGAGAGCGTGATTTACAGACCCTGCTGAAGGTTCAGGGCTGTGTGTGCGTTCTCACCGTGTCAGGCCGGAGGAATCTCCTTCAAACCGATGCGGATCAGTGACTACAGCCTTAACGTTGTGAAACAGACTCACTTCTCGCTCGTAAAGCAGGCGGGACAAACTACGCATCCCAACTGCTTTTTTGATATTTATTGAAATCTCCTGGAAGCTCCAAATGTGGCAGCCCTTCTCCTTTATGCAATATGAATCTTCATGCTGGTGCACAGGGCATGCTTCATGAGTTGTAGGTTTTGTGTCATTAAAAGTCACCTTGAATAAGTGTGCCATCATAATGTAAAGGATCTCCTGGCTTGGACAGATCTCACTTCTTCCCCCCTCTGGTGACAACGCATCATCATCATCATCAGTCCTTTTTCTTTACATACTTGGGATGTAAAGAGAAGAGAGGATGAAAGACAAATATTTGTATGAGGAAGGCTGCTATCAGCCTCTTTTCACATGTTTGAGCTTTTAGGATATAAAATAAAGATAATGATTATCAGCTGCTGTTTTTATTTTGTATTCATTTATGTTAGAGTTTCGCTGTCTTACATTGATGCACAATGTCAAGAAATTCTTTGTCATAATTCTGACCCCCCCCCAAAAAAAAAAAAAAAATACTGTGTTAAATGTGATTGAATTCAATGATAAACAAGTTATTCAATTGATACATTTAATTGAAAATAGTAGAAAAGAAACATCAAATTTTGTAACTGAGAAATGTTTCTCTCTTTTTTAGAAAAAACAAAACAAAACATATGTTCACCATCAAGTTGTATCACCTCCTCTTTTATCTCTGCTCTTCTGGTGTTTGTGACATTTCAGGGCCTCCCGTGTTATATATTTTTTGGTTAAAGATGTTCCAAATGCTCCAGAGACTGGTCTGGACTGCAGGCAGGTCAGTTTAGCTGCAGAACCGGGCTGCTGGAAGTCATTTAGCTTGGCGTCGTAACACTTTCTCAGAAGAAGAGATCGGAATGGCGGCATGTTAACCAGAAACATGTTCAGCATTAATTGTATCCTCAGAGATGTGTAAGTTGTGCCATGTGCACTAACCCAGCACCATCACAGTTGCTCTGCCTGCTCCTTTTCAGCCTGTAAGACACGGCGTACATGTTTACCAGAAAGAATTTCAATGTTTGATTCATCAGACCACAAAACAAGCTTTTGACTTCACCTCAGTTCATGTTAAATGAACTCAGGCCTGGAGCTAGGTTATTGTTTCTGGATCGTGTTTGGTCTTTTTTTTTCTCCATAGTTTAAACTTCCATTTGTGACCGACTGTGTTCACTGACAATAGCTTCCTTTCTTCAGCGTCGCCTCGGGGCCTGAAGATCATCACCACTCAACACTGATTTTTGCTCATAAATCTCAAATCCTTGTCAGGGATTTCTCTGGATGTTGGTATCAAACTCCAAATTAACTTTTTTTTTTTTTTTTTCTTTTGAATACGGTTTTAATGATTTGCAAGTCATTGTTTTCTGTTTTCAATTTACATTTCAAACAGCATCCCAGCATTTTTGGAAACTGTGTTTTGCATCTCTGTGGTTTAGCAAATTAATTGCATAGCTATTAATTGGATGCTTCATAGGCAGCGTCGGGTTTAGATTATAGCACAACAACAATTATTTGACTGTGCCGCTGGTCCAACATTTGACATTAATTTGTGCAAATTAAACAAACAAGTCCTCAGATCAACATCTGCCTTTTATTATATGATAATTAAAGTCACGTTTTCACAACTTACCGCACCACTGCAGAAGAGGTGAATGCTAAAACCTAATAAGTTCCACAGATATGATGTTTCCTTTGTTCAAAAACAAAAGAAGTTGTTTTTTTGTCTTTTTTTTTGTTTCAAAATGCTAAAATTCATGGTTAAGGAATTGTTGTGATTCATGTTCTCTTAATGCTGCCTGTAAATACGTTATATAGCATGGTTATCTTCTTGAATTAGGATTCAGGCTGGTTACTCCCTGTTAATTTAAAGTGAAATAAGGATAAGCACAAAACAAGAATCTCTTTGTCTTTAAAGTGCAATAAGTAAACGTGAGACTGTCTTTTTGCAAGATCCACAACATCTTGTTTATCTCAGTACCAACATTCAATCAATGCAGACATTCAAAGATTTGCAACATAATCTACTTCCTATAGTTTCTGTTTTTGCCCTGATTTCACCTAGAAACAGTTTTAACACAACTTACTGCTTCTTCTAATATATTTGCATCACAGCCGTCTTGTTGTGGTTCATGAACATGGAACTCATGTAGCACCTGTCCACTGTCACCGCTGCAGCCCTATTTGGACTGAATATCCCCAAATGTCCAGTTCTATTGTTTAACTGTTTAGTTTAGTAACCCAGAGCCTTTCCTGTACCACATAAAGCATTGGTGTCAAACTCTATTTCATTCTGGGCCACATCATCACCATGGCAACCATTAAAGGGCCAGTTATTCTTTGCTTTCTCAACCATCTGAATTTTGAATTTCCCTTTGGGGATTAATTAAGTTCTATCCATCCATCCATCCATCCATCCATCCATCCATCCAACCATCCATCCATCCATCCATCCATCCATCCATCCAACCATCCATCCAACCATCTATCTATCTATCTATCTATCTATCTATCTATCTATCTATCTATCTATCTATCTATCTATCTATCTATCTATC
>JBAMYA010000008.1:12482415-12509134 GCA_037176975.1 Arrhamphus sclerolepis
ATCTATCTATCTATCTATCTATCTATCTATCTATCTATCTATCTATCTATCTATCTATCTATCTATCTAGCTATCTAGCTATCTGTCTGTCTATCTGTCTGTCTGTCTGCCTGTCTGTCTGTTTGTCTGTCCGTCCGTCTCTCTGACTCTTTGTCTCTCTGTCTGTCTATCTGTGTGTCCGTCCGTCTATCTATCCGTCTGTGTCCAGATTTCCTGCTGAATGAAGATTTTGTCATAAAATCTCAGATTTCACAAAATTCATTACTTTATCATAAACTTGAGCCTCTTGTACTAATATCATACATTTTTTTATTGTATATTTACAAAAATGAAGACTTTTTAGTAAAAAAAAAGAAAGAGAAGCAAATTTTGTTTTAAAATTGTGTGTTTTGCAATATCATATCTTTTTTCTTTTCAAAAAAAATTGTCATAAATCTCAAAAATTATTAAATTGCTCCCTCTCTTTTAGACTTTTTTTTTAAAACAAGACTTTTTTATCATACAATCATAAAAGTCACAAAATTGCAACTTATTACACTTGAAATTACTTTTTTTTATCCCCTTGCTGGGACATTTTAACATTTCGAGATAAAGTACCAGTCATAAAATTATGAATTTTTCTATAATTTCCCATTTTTGTCCAGATTTTTATTTAAACAAAAAGTTTTTTTTCTTTTCCACTTCTCCAATCATGGCAAGTTTTTTCGCTTTCTGATGTCAGTGACAAATCAAACAGGCAGTCACTTTGACATTTCCTCAGAAATGTTCTAGTTATAAGCAGCCTGCAGTATATGATCGTCTATTCATGCTCTCGTGGGCCTGATTAAATGAAGTGGCAAGCCAAATATGGTCCATGGACCTTGAGTTTGACACCACTTGTATAGAATTCTACAACAAAACAAATAGTGCCATGAGCTCTAAAAGGGGGACGGATCTTCCCTGTAGTCAGTTAAATGTCCATTTGAGCAAATCCCTCTCCACCTCATTCTTGTACAGCGCTGTTACTGTTAAAGCCCTCAGCAGAAACCGACAAACTGGAATCAGTAACAGTTGCTGGCTGAGAAAAGAATCTTTTCCACCCAGACAATCAATCTCCATGACCTCTTGGTCTCTCCAGCCTGGCGATCCCAGTGAATCACCTTGAGGCATTGCAGAGCATCTTTAAAGGGTTGTAGGACGACAGGCGAATGACCAGAGGGAGTACACTGACACTGCACATCAATACAGACTAAATGTTGATAAATCATTCCACAAAGGGTCCAAATAGGTCATCTTATTTCATTATGTTTGCAAGCGTAAAGAAGCAGGCAGAGCTTTCAAACACGCCCAGTTAATGAAGAGATAAAATAAACCTTGAATCAAAACTTCTACAATGTTTCACAAAATGTTGATGTCAGGGCTGTAAAAAGACATGAGACCATCTGGACTGAAAGAATAATTCAGTAATCACAACCATTAAATATCATCTTTTATAACATCTAGTCCACGAGTGTATAAGTGGTTTTCTGCATGTAGCTGTACATAAGAGCTCTCAGTAGATCTCTCCCCTTCAGTAAGTGAGTTTAACCTGAAATAATATTCCAGCTCAATTTCTAGCTCATTATGAGATGCAAATGAAGTGCAGCTGCTGCACTCTTACCACAGTCAGGATCAGGAGCTCAAGTGTTTTCTGCACATCGATTTAAAAACACACAAAAACACAACATTGGCCACTCACTGACCACAACACAGCTAAAAATAAAATGTTCATTCTTTCACCTCTAAATGTAAATTTAGTTTAGCATGGAGTGTGTTCCTCCTATAAGTCACTGGTTTCTTTCCCAGCACCACCAGATCCTGTCAAAAATGTCCTTAGGAAGACTGTGTTCATCGACTTGATCTTGGGATTAAAGAGTGTCCTCAATGAAAGTATTGAAAATGGGATGTTTATAAATGTATATTTAACAACACTAATTTTAAAGTCTCTACTCGTGCAGGCTGAATGAGTGAATCACAGCTCCCAGTAGGCTATTACAAATCCAAAACATGGGGGGGTGAGGGGTGTCTTTGGGCTCGGGAAGAAGAGTGTTTGACTTCCAGTCAGATATGGCTTCCTTAAACAAGACACTGATCCCCAAGATTTCCCCTGAACCTCTCAATTTTGTGTGACTGTAAAGACAGAAGTGCTGCAAGCTGCACATGCCGTGCATATGAATTATAGGAAGCGCTGTATGAGAATTCTCATACACTTGACAGGAAAGGCACTCATTTAAGGATCTCTCTTCGTGTTGAAGCTCTAAAGGACCTTTGTCCACTGCTGTATGCGGATCTGTCAAAGTCAATTCTGTTGCAGACACTGAAAAACTACTATGGCAGATAAATCATAGATATTAACATTACAGGCTGCCTCTTTTCTCTTCAAGTCCCCCAGTAAAACCCCGGCAGTTTGACAGTGAGCCAGCGTAATACACATTACAAGGACGCTCAAACAAAAGCCTTTTAAGAAAACCCATAGAGCTGTCGAGCTTCTGTCAAAGCCAAACAAATCTTTGGTCACTATTTAAAAAACAACAACAACAACAACAACAAAAACTGGCATATTTGGCAAATATTCTAGCTTGGATATCAATAGATTCTTTCTGTTTCAGCAAGTGACATAGTTATACACGTTGATGATAATCATTATCCTTATTTACATCCATAGAAATAAACCTTAAAAAATAATTTTTCCTGTCATTAATGGAAAAAAACAACTTCATTTGCAATTATATCAATTAAACTCTTCTTGTAATTGCTAAAACAAATCTTTTTGGATATTTTAACGTAGAAATTGGACCACTCTTCTTCTATCAAAGTTTTTAGTTGGATGGTATCATCATAAATCTGTGGTTTCCTTCATATTTCAACGCCACGTACTGTTAATGATGTACTGTGAACCATTTCATCTCCACTTTCGCTGTAAAGTTCACATCTCTGTCTTTCATTGATATTTTCCTTGAGAATCTGAACACAGCCTTCTTTTATGAACTACGTCCATTCATCCTGATGAATGAGAACATCTCAAATCTAAACTGCACATTAATATTCACCGCGAAGGGCTTCAAGTTGTTCTTTTTATGAGTTTGTTTCACTTATTCTACAACAGACACACAAATACTCATCTGGCTAAAGAAAAGACTTCGTGGGCATTAATTCTTCGGATGGATGAGGTAGAAATAGTTGTTTTGGACATATAGGGACGTGTCCTTCATAGAGTTCTCTGAACTCAAGAACAACATCCTCACAGTTATTCATGATTGATGTCAACGTGTTGTGAGAAAAGAAGACAATATAGATTCTGAAGGACCTCATAAGTAGGCCTGCTGGGAAAAAAAAATGTGACCTTGATCAACTTTGTATTTTCCAATAAGACAACAATCAGAAACACACCACAAAAAAAGAAAAAGGGTTAAAAGGAAACAGTATCAGCGTTTTGGAGGGGCCAAGACCTGAATCTCTTCCAGAGTCATGTGGAGGGAACTAAAAACCAGACTAACAGAAGATAAACTGTCCAACTTCACATATCTGATAAACAAGATTTGAAAAAACTAAAGGGAGCTTACTGAAATCCCATTAAAACTTTAAGAGAAGTATTATAATACTTGATTTCTGTGATGGTGATGAAAGGATTTGACTCTTAAACAGGTTTCTTTCACAACACTGACAAAGAGCAGAAATATGAAATCTCTAAAGCAATGTCATGCTTTTATTAATTTACTTATAAACACTATGTGGGAGAAAGCAAAAACTCCACAGATCAATAAAGCACACGGACAAATATGATCTTAATAAGCCAGAGGAAACTTTGCGATCAAATTCAAATCAGAATTTGATATTATACTTTTAGATTTTGATAAAACGCCATTTTTCTTCAAATAAAATCTTAAAATCAGCCTGCACACTAAAAAGATGATGGCCTCTTTTTATTCACATAATTAACAAACTCAGATACAGATTCATACATTGATAATAAAATCAAGATTTGCTTTGAGTGATCAGTGGCTTCATCATACATATTTGACCTGAACTTCCACTGAACTCTCCAGCGGATGGTAACCAAATATTTGCTTGGACTTTTAGTTAAGCAAGAGATCCTGAATGTTTTCTACCAATGCTTTTCGTGTTTTTCAGGTGAAGACGATAAAGTCCAGGGGCTGAGAGCATTGCCAATTCACATAAAAAAGAAAGTCCAGCCTCCTGAATGCTTGAATAGAGAATATATCCACGCTGCCAAATGCAGTGGATCGATGTGAAATATGAACAATAACCTGCTACTGCCACCTACTGGAGGACTGTGATTGAATTTTTAATTCTGAAATAATAAATGGAGCATTATGATTTTTTTTAAGGTTTATCTGTAGATAATTTCCTGCTGAGCGTTTTTGTAGTAAAGGCTTAATTATACTCATAATTCTATGCTGTAACCATGCTTTAAAACCACAGCTAAAACCTACTCTTTGCTTTGTAATTAACTCATACATTTAATTACAATTTAACTAAAACTACTGCATTTGTGTCCATTTCAACATTCAGTCGGTCAGTCATTCAGACATGTTGTCATTCTTGTGCACACTTCTTATGTGTCTGCCAAGAGACTCCATCCATTTGAATGATTTATCACAACTAGTGCACACAAAGCGTTTCCCTTCGGTGTGAATAGTCTTGTGTCTGTTCAGAGCACTGGTTGTGATAAAGGTCTTGTTGCATGTTTCACATCTGTAAGGCCGCTCTCCTGTGTGGGTCCTGATGTGAGCTGCCAGGTGAGAGCAGTTACTGAAGCGCTTTTCACAGACAGAGCAGCAGTACACTTTGCTGTATTTGCTCTCCTCCCCCACGCTGCTGTCGAGAAAAGGATGGAAATGCAGGGTTTGGTCATGCAGAGCAGATTTCAGATCGGGGGGAGATGAGATGAAGTCTTTCATGTCTGGTTCTAGATCCTCGAGATCATCGGCATCATGGTCTGACCAAATGTGCCTAGGGACTTCCTGCTGCTCCTTCTTGACCTGTGAGGGCTCCGGCTGCTCCTGGTCCATGCCGCTGCTGTCCCGGGGCTCCTCGTAGGACTGCGACCCAGAAACAGAGCCCGCAGGGGATGATTGATGGTGCTGCTGCTCAGTATGAGGAGATGGGGGAGAGGGAGGATGGTGCTGCCGCTGGGCGTGTTTCAGCAGCTGTGCTTCCAGACATCTGCCCGAGCCGGACTCTGGAAACAAAGCACGGCGTTCAGCTAATTAAACCAAGAGCAATAACACCAAAAATACATGACAATGTGGTAACCGGACTTCCATTCAAACCAACCTGACTTCAGAAGTCTCAGTTCCATCTTGAGGCGACTGATTTCTAAATCCTTTGAGCGGAAAATCTCCTCTTTGTACAAGCCTATTGTCTTCTCAACGGCTTCGAAAATTTCCTCCGCTGCCGCAGTCAGTCTCTCGCTGACAAAAGCTCTCAGAGACAGCATTTTTGGGTCTGAATCCAGGTAGCTAAGAGCTAACAGTTGCGCTTGAAGACGTGTTTCTGCAGGTCCGTGAACGTCACGCTTCGCTTGTAAACAGGGACGTGACCGTAGATATACGTACATATAGAAGAAGACACGTAAAATCGTTCAGTTGTTGGCCTTGTCGCCCCCTAGAGGTCTGGAAGCCAAACAAACATTTTTTCAACACAGACAAATACGGTCAAAATCTGACAATTTAACGAAAATGTACATTGACAAGAATTTCATTTATATCATTAAATATTTACAATATATTAAAGGAAACTATACTTTATTTTGTGATGTCTGTCAACTATAAGTTGGGCTTTATGTTATCAAGTAATAATATCACAAACAACTTGTAATGAAACCCGGTGCATAGAACCGAATTTAACATAGAAGTAAAAGACTGCTCTGTCCGAGAGGCATAATTACTGTGTGGTTATTTTATTAATCACACAACGACAAGCACGATTTAATATTAAAGGGTCTTAAATATTTAATGTAGCTACAGTGTGTCATGTTTGATTTTTTTTTTTGTAATGCCAGCGAATGAGAAGAATGTCTTACATTTGCATTTAGATTAGATATATATATATATATATATAAAAATCATGATTTACTGTTATTGTTCCAACACTTGACACCTTATATATCTTCTAATAACGGTTAGCTTTAACCTTGAAATGATTCCTATGTAATAATGTTTAATTCAAATTTTGAAATACTGATCTGGTTAGAATGTATAAATGACTTAATGGTATTATAAATTGTTGAGTTGATCATTGATTAGCTTCCATTACAACCACTGTTAAAACCTATTTTTTGATTTGTAGTTCTTGAGAAATTGACAATGGCAACACCATTCTGGACTTTTAGGATTCATTCAGCAATTTTAGATTTTCACATAAGTTTGATTGACTGTTCTTACTGCCTTACCTAGATCATAGCAAGTAATAATATCAGTATTTAAAAATGAAACTCTTCATTCAACATTACCTGACATGTGCAAAATGTTCATGGACGATGCAGTCATATAACAATAAAACCCTTAAGAATACCTACATCAAGTGCTAAAGTTCTATTTCTGTTAGTTTTGTAATAGACTTTTTTTTTTTTTTTTTGTATTTCAATTTGCTGTGCATTTTGTCACTTCAGGACAACTCAAACTTCCAAATTCCTGAAGCTGAATTTAGGTGTTTTTACTCACATCAGATTTTCTCCAAACAAAAGTGATGAAAAAAAAACAAAAAACAAACCGGTCCCTGTTCACTGCTACTTCCGTCTTCCTTTTGGACACCAACAGTTATACTCCTGCAGTTTTGTGACTTTTTTTCAAACACAGTGAGATTAAAAGAAGCAAATATTTGATCACAATTTTCAAGTTTAATGAAGGTAGACATGTAAATAGGAAGAAATCTTGTCCTCAGCCTGCTCTATGAAATCCAGTGTCAGAAATTTCTCCAACTGCATAACGGGACCAACACATTTAACCACAGCCCAGACTCAAGGCTTTGGGTTTGACCTCTAATTTGACTCCTATGTAATGACCCTTACAGCAAGTGTTTGTGTTAAAGAGCAAAAATAAGAGCTGTATTCACAACAAACTGCTATCCTCTGAACAATCAATAGTGGGGCAGAAATCTCATTTGCAAGCATGATGTCCTGATCAAAATACTCAAATTCAGCTTTTAAAACTTAAATATTAAGTTTGCATATGACCCTGCAATTGGCAAACCCATTTCTTTTTGTCCTCCCTGATACGCTAATCTTTCACTGCTGTATGTTTTAGCTACACGTTGGGCTAAAAATAGCAATGAAGTCTCTCTGCATGACATTGTCAGGTCTGTAATAAAACACCATCTACAAACTATCTTGAGAATACCACTGGGACTGCTACAGTACACATATAAGCAAGATATTCCATGATATGAATCTCTTCATATAAAGGATTTAAATATAGTCAATGTATAGAATTCACTGGACATAAAAAAAAAGAAAGAAAAACTCGGAACAGTTAAACTTTTGCTAAACTGTTTATTATGGTTTCTTATAGCCATCCTTCCCTTGTACCCAACGGTCATGACACAGTATGGTTAGTATATAATGGACACTTTCCTCTCGGCAAAACAACCAATGAAAAATTGGATCATGCACATCTACAGGGAAGCAAAAGCCACAGATCATAATAATTACACAAAGAGTTACCAGTAAAAAGACATGTGTGACACTGTTTACACCAAAAGACTTGGTAAACTTTTCAAGTAAAGGTGTGGGCTGTCTGTCCACCTCAGGGTGTCAGCCTTTACAGCTTGAGCACTTAGTGTGGAAGTTATGCACGCAGACTGTTCTCAGTAGACTTATCAGTGCAATACAGTGCATGTGTCAACCTGTCCCTTTTTGACAAAATATAAAAAAGGGGATAAGGAGGGAATGACAACATTACACAAATACTTTTGACTAAAAAGGGGGAATAGGACTAAGTGCCAAGAGTAAGGGATGATGAAAGTGGATGGTCACTATGAAGCAGGCCTCTGACGTGGTCACCTCACAGCCACCCAGGTTTTTATGCCTTGGCGTTGATGATCTCAATAAATTCTGGCTTGAGGGAAGCTCCGCCCACAAGGAAACCATCAACGTCTTTCTGGGATGCAAGTTCTTTACAGGTAGCACCAGTCACAGAACCTGACAAGAAGCAACAATGTAAGAGACAAGACCAATATGGGAACGTTATAATGTTAATTCTAACATCTATCCAACAACCAACTGACCTCCGTAGATGATCCTCACAGAGTTGGCAACAGCCTCAGACACATTGGTCTTCAGCCACGCCCTCAGTTTGTCGTGAACTTCCTGAGCCTGAGATGGCAAGAAACAAGGAGCATTGAGTTGGAGACTGAAATCACAGTAATCACAAGGAGTGAATTTTCTAAAATGTTCTTATATTTACCTGCTGTGGGGAGGCAGTCTTGCCAGTGCCAATGGCCCACACAGGCTCATAAGCAAGCACGACCTTGCTCCAGTCCTTTACATTGTCTGTGAAAGAGACGTGTGATAAGATTTAACCTTGCATTTTGCAAGTGTTCAGAATGGTTAGCACATAAACCTCTTTAGAAATAAGGGTTGCAACATTCAGATTGTGCATATAAAGCTCCATGGAGCCAAGTACCTGCGATGACTTTGGTCTGAGCAAACACCACCTTCTCCGTGATGCCTCCCTCCCTCTCGTCAAGCTTCTCGCCAATGCAGGCGATCACACCGAGACCGCTCTCCAGAGCATGAGCTGTCTTCTGACCAATCAGCTAATAAAACAGGAGGAAAACTCAAGGCTTCAGCCACCTCCCTCAAAATGAGAACAACACGATAAAAGCCATCTCATGTTACCTCATCACTCTCTCCAAACACATGGCGCCTCTCAGAGTGTCCCAGGATCACCCAGTGCACACCGCAGTCCTTGATCATCGCAGGGCTGAAGACAGAATTGTCAGAATGAAAACAAATGAATCAAACGCATATAAATATTATAAACAGATTTTCTATTGCTCTGATGGATGCACAACTGACCTGATCTCACCAGTGAAGGCACCCTTGGCAACTTTGTAGCAGTTCTGAGCTGCTACTCCAAACTTAGCATCCAGCTTGGACCTGGCAAAATCCAGATAGATGGATGGAGCACCGCACACCACCTCTTAATTAGGTTAAAAAAAAAGAAAAAAGGACAAAAAAGGCTTAAGTTGAGTTTTAGTAGTCAAGATAAGAGGGCTCAAAACATTCTTGATATCAATAAACTAAAAGGATACTGAGGCATGCTTTTAGTACACTAACCAAAAAAAAAAAAAACGTTATCAGGAATGTGGCCTTACTTTAAATAACTTCCTAGGTATTAGGCTGTGTGGTGTTAAATTTGACCCTGAGATAGTGTGTGGGAATTTGTACACAGTCTCAATTCTTTTACTCCGTCTCTTGATACTGTAGTCTGTACATCTTACTTTATTTTTATCTAGCCAATTCCCTAAATTGACTTCACTGCATGAACTTGCTGCAGGATGTGGGACTGTCAGTCTGTGTTTCCACTAGACAAAAAGGTTGAGATGTTGCCAAGACCACAGAAGCACTTTCCCCCAGAGCCACACTACACAGAGGGAAGAGAAAGCAGCACTGACCCAAATGTTTGCAAGCTTGATGTTTAGAACAGCGCTCCAACTGTGAACATGAGGGTCAGCCATGACCAAATGAATAAACACTCGAGCTGGAACTGTCATTGTTCTTCAACTGAGAAATGTTTTAAAGGATTATAGATGTTTTTAGAGGCAGCAAGTCCAAAAACAAACACTAATTTACAATACGACTGCTCCCAAAAGTCAAAGTTTCCGCTCACAACAACAGCGGTGGGCTTTTTCCATGGGCCATAGTGAAGACAGTGACATTCACAATGTAACTATATCTTTGGGGTTATGAAGGTCTATATTAGACACCACGTTATTAATGGTTTTGTAAAAGGTCATCTCTCCTGGGCCAGAGTCAACAGCATGAAAGGTCTGAGTTCAGCCTCTAAAAGGTCGACTACACTGCTGCATTCTGCACAGGTCAAAGACAAGTCAAGAGGCTGAGTTCAGAAAGGTAAAACAGTTTTAAAATGTGATGTGGGGAAGAGCTGAACTTTGCCTTTAAAGAGTACAGTGGGGGAAAAAAAAAAATTCTAGTGAGGTTTCTGACTGTCACTGTAAGGGGTGGATTCATCAAGGGAGCAAGGTTCAAAGATAGTTTGAACAGAGTGACGCTTTACTTGAACGGATCATGCTGCACATTTAAAGCTAACATTAAATGTTGCATAACGCAGACCTAGAACGTCAGAATTTCTTGTATTCAAGTAAAAATGTCATGGAAAAACGTGTACAAAAAAAGAGGCATCGTTGATAAAAACAGCTGCTGCTGCCTCTTTAGTTTGTCTCCAGTCTGCATGAAGCATGCAGCAACAGGGAGCAGGGGCTACAGCTGCATTCAGGTCACGTTGATATAAAAAAGAGGGGGTAAAAGAAGAAAGAAATCGATGGCCACAATTCAAAAATGAACAACTGACAAATGTAACCGCGTTTGTTGTGGAGTCAAGTGTCATTTACCACTGACCAATGTATAGTTCCTCATTTCCATGCAGTATGAAGCATGGAAAACTCCATTATTCACCAGCTTGACTTGAATGCACCGTATGAAGCAGCGGCCAGCGGGACTACGTGCTGCTGCAAACGCACACCCACCACCGACATTACTGAGAATCCTGTCTCCATCTACGTCTGGGGGTTATGGGTCAGTTAAAAACAGAAATAACCGTAATTTATCTCTATGAAAGGGATCAAATTTGGAGGATGGTTGTTTGTGGTTCTAAACTGTCGAATTGAGTCGTTCTCGGGTGATTTTTTTATTCTAATATGAGCGAGAAAAATGACATTACGACACATGGCGGAGCTGCCTTTTTTAAAGAGGAAAAATTTTGACAAATCCTGAATGGGGTATTGCGTAAAACGGCAGTCAAGACACATACCGACATTGGGGTCCACCTTGGCTCCGTTCATAGTATCAATGAGCTCCCCGAGGCTCTTCTTGTCGCCGTTCATTTTCCAGTTTCCACCGACGAAGAATTTCCTGCTCATTTTTGCGGGTCTTTTAGGAAGCTTTACTGAAACTTCAAACGGTACCAACAGTCCACCAGGGTCCTTACACTCAGTGGCAAGAGAGCGGACGTGAAACAGCAGCTCGGGGTATTTATTAACACGGAAACGTAACCCCTCCTCTCCCTCATCGCCATTGGTTTGTGGCAGCACGCCCGTGAACGCATCTCCACAGCTGGGAAGAGGAAGAGCGAAATGTCATGCAGCATTCAAGTGCTCTCTGAAAACTCCGTTTCATAACAGTTCACCTGTTACAGAGGACCATGAGACAATGTTCATAAAACTAGCAAATAAATCACACACTTAAACGAGGAAGATATTAGAAAAATGTTTCCATAGAGCAGTCTTTCTGCCCATTGAATATGTATAGAAACATTTCTGTAAGTTAAGGCATGCATTTAGGACTCCTGCCTGATAGACATCTTTTGGTAATTAAATATGGGTTAGTAATATGAACAAGACATAGCCTTCCATAGCCTTGTATTAACTTTATGATATGACAGAAGACCACAAGAAATTACATTTAGCTTATAACTGCACTGTGATATGAATCAAGGTATGAAAAACAAAAAGTATTAAAAAAGGCTGCAAGTCTATTTCTTTTAAATTAAATATTTGTTGTTGTCTTTTTTTGTTGGTGTGCAAAACATAACGCCATTACAAAAAGACATTTAAACCAGCCAATAATTTACAACCACATATTTAATATTGAGCCTTCCTCCTTGTACTCCCAACACTCTCCAAGCTTGAATCGTCGATAGTGTTGTGGATGATTATTGGCTGCTACAACAGTAGCACCGCCTCTTTTGTTACGAAGCAGTATACTAACGCTCTGATTGGACATTATGTTTTTTAAATTTGCATACCCAGCATACATTGCAGTAAAATACCTTAATTTATTTGACTCATTATACAATTTACAACTTTTCAGATGATCGTATACTTGAATAAATAACAAATCATGTAGTCATTAATGATTCGTTTTGTCAAGTCGGACCAACAGAAAATAAAACCATAACAACGAGATATGTACCTCGGTTACTAGCCTTGGCAGCTCCCGTTTTTACGTCAGGAATCTTTGCTCTTAAGATATTTGTCAAGCAGGCTTCTCATAAAGAGAAGCCCTCCTGAAACATGTTACAAAGAAAAAAACATAGATCAACAGTTACTGTCAGAGTAATACTAAAGAATTATGAGATTGAAACAACGATTCATAGCACTTATTCGGTCTGAGTAGTTTTGAGGGTTGGTGTTAATTATTTTAAATTTGATTTTGCTTTTCTTTGTGAACAAAGTTATGAAGCAAATTACAATGTTATAAAATCACAGCTTTCGCACAACAGAAACTAATCCAACAATTATATGATTTATTTAAAAACCGAAGGGGAAATCATATTAACACTTTACACCTAAAAGAAATTGTTTAGTTTATGACACTGTCATACTTGACAAGCCAATAGTATCCACTTTGTGGCTCTGACCATAAGCTAAATTTATCATACAAAATCAAATATTTTGAAATATAAACATGCAAGGAAAATACAAAGTGATGTTTAGAACAGAATAGATTACATTAATTGATCCCCGTGGAGGGAAATTCGGGATTTACATCAGATGCTCATACAGAACAATATAAACAATGAAATCAACAGACAGGCATATATTAAAAAGAACATTGAATACACATATTTATAAAAACAAAAATCAACAAGCCTAAGATTCGTTTGTCAAGTCGGACAAACAGACAATAAAACCATAACAACGAGATATGTACCTCGGTTACTAGGGTTGACAGCTCCTGGGTTTACATCAGGAATCTTTGCTCTTAAGATATTTGTCAAGTAGGCTTCTCATGAAGAGAAGTTCCTCTAAAACATGTTAAAGAAGACAAAAAAATCAATTATTTTTTTGAAGCAAAAAGGAAGAACTATGGGGCTAATATCACATTTTAAAGCATCTATTGTGGGTTTTTGTGTGAGTAGCTTTTGTGGATGGTTGATATTAGTTGTCTGAAATTTTATTTAATTTTGATATTCTCAATGAACAAAGTTTTGAAGCAAATTTAAATGTTATACAATTACAGCTTTTATACAACAAAAACTAATCCAACAATTATATGATATTTGTAAAAACAGAAATCAACAAGCCTAAAATCAAGTATGCAAACATAATGTACGTGCCCTGAACACCTAGTTATTATTATTATTGTTACAGACTGAAATACTATAACAACTTTAGCTCCTCCCTTCGTCCTCATGCTATTCTAACAGCCAATCACCATCCAGCTCGTGGTATTTACACCCTGAGTTGTCTCATATTCCAGTTTCTTATCAACAGAATGAATTCGTACATACTGGGATTTGATCTGAAGCTATTTGTCAATTAAATGACTAAGTCCCTTGAATAGTTCTTTTTCAGTGTAATTGATATTTAAACCTTGAAAATGCAACTAAGGAGTGATACCAATCTCAGTGTGACCACTAGGGGGCACACTTACACCACAACATTACCCGTTTATAGTAATGAAGATTTATCTCAACGTTTTTCATTCACTACTAAGCAGCAGCTCTACCTGGGGTGCTATGTCAAAGAAACTTTATCGGATATGCTTGGAAATCGAACAATAACAAAAAAAACTATGCTAGTTACGATAGGAGCGAGAAAGCCAACGGAGGATGGCTCGTAGGAGGAGAATGTGACAGTTGGAGGAGGCTGAGCCGTTTTTTTAGGGGTCGACCCTTTAAAACAGCGGAGCGTGTGTGTGGACAGATGTCTGCCGTGAACTAGTGGAGATCACTGAACCGTCGCGAAAACACGTTTCCGCCCACAAGAAAGATGGCGGCTCCCTTACTGGAGAAACTGTCGGAGTCCCTAGGTTCCCCGGAGCCAGCGGTTCGGCTTATTTTATCAATCTTAATCGGTGAGTTTGTCTTTATGAGTCACTTACGTGTTAGTGTGACGGCTGCTGACATTACACCCATTCAGAGGACAGGTTCGAGTGCTCTCTTTTGCTCCGTGTAACTGTTTGTGTCAGCTAAGTCAACGCTCAGTCATGCACTTTATGTTGGTCCTGGCTCCACACCAGCCACTGTGTGAGTGTATCCGAATCACCATCTCTAAAAACAACAATAACAAGAAACTCTGGATTCTCCTAAACAGCGAATTAATTTCCAGGAAGGGCACACCCTTAAACATTCAAGTGATTTCATCCAAAAACCAAACCACTGACGGCTATTGTGTGACTCTTAACTGAATTAAATGACTTTCCTAACTGACAGGTGAGTAGTGACAGAATATAGTCTACATAGATATGTACAATACACTTTGGCTAAACACTTTGTTGTCAATGGGGATTAGTATTCATTTGTGGGAAATGGGTTAGTAGTAAAAAAAAAAAAAGAGGGAAAGGCTTTGACAATTCCCACATAACTGCGTGAAAGAGGTGTCATACTCAGCAGGATAAGGGTGTAGTTTATTGTGACTGCTTATTTGAGGCTACAAGTTTGCTTCACCCTCAGTCCTGCTGGTTTATTATAGGCTGTAACACGTTTCCCTGTTATAGTTAGGGCTTTGATTGGGACTGTCAGGTGTGTGAATACATACTTGGATGTCTATTTTTGTGAGCAGCAGTTTCAGTTGTATTTCTCTGGAAAGTAAATACATGCTGGTGGGCGCTCTCATACTGTCACAAACCTCTAAGATTCTCAGGGTTGGTTTCAGGTTTCAAGTTTGGTTAGAAAGTCAAGGTTGGGGGATGCAGCATGTCAATGAGTGACCTCTTAATGACAAGCAGCGAATGTTGGTGCGTCTGTGTGCTGGGGGAGGGCTCCCTCCACGTTGTCCTTTCTGAACTTTGTTCCAACACATGGACACGTCTACTTCTTACAAGACTCAATAGGAGAGACTGAACGTGGCCGTTCAGATCAGACTTTGGTTGCATTAACCCCTGGAATCAGCTTGTTGCATGCTCCTTGCCATGACATTGCTTAATGTGTGTTGCATAATATCATGGTAAAATCGCAACTGCCTCACTCTGCTGAAATAGACTGAATGGTTTCTTTTCTGCTGCATAGTTTGATTTTTGGACAGGCTGGCTTTCTTCTCTTTTTTTGTAGGACAATAACACAAAAAAATACAGTGAATTTCATATCAGTTTTTCTTATAATTGTTCTTGTGGTTCCTTCTTTCACACAAGTTTTACAAGACTGCTTCCAGGAGACGTAGATAATTAGCCTTACAGCAGCTTTATGTCTTATTTTTTACATTGCACAAGTAAAAAAAAACAAAAAAAAAACAAGGGTGGTATTATTCTATACTTTTCTTATTTGCACAAATCCATGCAACCACAACAACAATGTGCTAATCTGTCTCTTACGGCATTGCAATTTCTCTAATGTGCTAATATGAACTAATAGTTAACATATGCCAGTATGTATATGTAATTGTTTATATATGTGTGTGTGTATGTACATATATATGTACATGTATATATGTGCGTGTGTGTTTGTGAGTGTGTAACTTTTTTCAGTTGGAGTACACTGAAAACATGTAAAACAATATAATATAATATAATACTGATATATAATATAATATAAATAACCAGAAGTCAAAATGAAGTGAGCTTGATAGTGTAATAGCATACTGAGAAAGTATGTATCCACCAAAGAACATGTTTGTAACACCAGTTACGATGTGTCTGTTCTAGTGTTCCTTGAACATTTAAAAGTTGATTAAAAAAACAAAACAAAAGAAAAACGCAGCAGAACTTTGCAACCCATTTACCCAAACTGGAACAAGATGTGTTTTGCAGGGCAGCAGAGTGGTACATGTGGGTTAAATTCCAGGTAAAAAGGACACTTGTTCATCCGCTGACATTTTTTAATAATTTAAGGGACTGCATTTTAGGCACACACACCTCTTTGTGTGTGTGCACACCATGCGCTTTTATCACAAGGTCAGCACCCTTGATCCCAGCAGGTGTAAACTGTGGCTCACTGGGCTGATATGAAGGCATGTAGCTCTGTAGTACCAATTAACATTGTTTCTTCTGTGTGTCTGTTTCTTTGTGTGTGCCTCCTGCAGGGTATCCATGCGCTCTGGTGTACCGGCGTTTCCTTTTCTACCAGTCTGCCACAGTTATCCACTTGTTCCACGTGGTCTCTGGATTGGCTCTGGCAGCATTCAACTTTGGTGAGGCGAACAAGGAAATGTGTTGTTGGTAGAAAGGACCTCAGGGACAGTGTTCAGTTTATAGTGTAACTACACATATATGGTTATACTCCAATGCACTACTCCACTTTTGAATAGCATTTTCCCATAAAAGCTTGAGGATGAGTAGGACAGCCCAAGTTTTACACTTTCTCTTAGTCACCAAAATGTATTTTCAGTCTTTTGCCAAACAAACATGTTTAACTGTCCTTTTTTTTAATAGTAAAACTTAGCCCAACTTTACAAAGCTTGAATTATGGACTGGTTGCATCATAACCTCCTGATGGTCTTTGATTCTTTCATTTATTTATTCTTCCACTTTTCCAATGTGTGGCCGAGCTTTCCAAAAGGAAATCTTGAAATCATTCCAAAGATTTCATGTGATCTTGTCATCCTGAAGGATACAAATCTCAAAACATTGCCATGATGTTCACCGTTAACTACACTACTGATCTGTTGGTGGATTAACTGTTTGGTTGATAAGCTCTCTGAAGAAATTGAATACTGTTCTGCACAGTTTTACCGCAAATTTAACTACAAAAACCGTCGTAAATAAGACAAAGTAAGTAAAGTTTTGCAACTGTTAACCCTAACTCTGCTAGTTGCAGCAGCTCCAGTTCCAAGTCCCAAACTTTGTCTATAGAATCCTTAACATGTCCTCATCCACCCTACATAAAAGCTGAAAGCATTCAAACATAGAAATGACTTTAAAAGAATGCTTCTTTTGGAAAATATAGAGTCAAATCAGTTTTTTACAAAGTGCATTGTGCAGCTCCTCAAGTATGTGAAAAAAAATTCATATCTGTTGTACATCTTTCTAGAACGTTCCAAAACTGCTTCTGGTTTGCTTTTGCTTTAGTTGCACAACAGACGGCAGCAGTAGTAGGTCATCATTGTCCGTTTTGGAGCCTGGAAACAGCTGGAGGGCACAGCATGGGCTTTGCGTAACAGAACATTATTGTTCTTCAGTGTGGACACTCAAATCATTATAGTTCTTGATTTTAATTGGCTTTCAAATACATTTACAGTCTCCTGAACCTACCAGTTGGCAACACATGTTTCTGTGAATGCAGTCGTTTCGACTGCGGGGGAAAGTAAGAAAACACAACTTGCAAGACAAACACTGAACCACCACTGAAAGTTATTTTTCATCATTGACCTTTAAATCTTTTGGCTTGGAGGTTTCTATCTGAAGACCAAGAAGAATATTTTGCAATAAGAAGTAAAAAGCATCAGCTTCTGCTGAGTAATTTGTGAGGAAGTGAATGTTTTTTGTTTTTTTTTTGACCACATTGACAAGTAGATGTCAACATCTAAATGTTGCATGTGGAGCAAATTTCTCAGATTTTTATGAATGGTCTGATCTGGCAGCTCTGATTTTTTTTTTTGAGAATTTGTTTTGGAAGAACTGTTATCAAAAGAACATGATAACAAAAAAAGATAACAAAAGGCTGCTAGCTCTTTGCTCTAGTAGATTTTTTTTTGTTTGTATGTTCTTGTAACCTCCTAATCCTCGTTACCTTAATTGCATTAGGCATGCTTAGCGGGATGATGGTCTTTTAAGTGTTAGATTAGCTTTGTTGTGCCAAACCGTTGTTTTAACATTACAGGCTGCCTTTCTTTCATATACTGTAGTTATAGTTTTTGTTGAACCAACCATCTAAAACCGGAGCATGTCAGAGTTGCAAAGATCACCAAAGTGGTCAATAAACATAAGAAGACAGTAAATTACTTTAGTCATTTTTGTAAGCAAATACATATTTTCTCATTATAGATTTTACTAATGTAAATCTTTGAGTCATTCTCTACTTTTACTCTGTTAACTTAAGTTTTCTTCAAGAATAACAATATTTTTCAGCATTGCTCCTGGCAAATTTTAGCAGGCAAAATATTAATAGACTAATTGTTTCAGCTCCAGAGCTCTACATGTTAAACAAAACCAAACTGGGAAAGTGATAACAATAGTGACAAATGGACTTCAAAAAAGATGCAAAAGCACGAAGACGTATATCCTCTTTTAACGATGTTGATTTCTGTCTCTTGCCTTTTTTTCTTTTGTGGCTGCACTTGGATTTTACAGCAGGTCTGTAGCTTTATCTTTATCTTTATCCTTGAAAGCTTGTTTAATTGTAGTCATGCATGCGAGTTTGCCTTTCTTTGTAACAATATTCTACACAATTTAGTGTTGTCGATGCTGACCTGTGTGGAATAAATAGCCTTAACATGTCCCGTCCTACAGAATGCGCCTGGCTGCGCCGCTAACCTCCCTGTGCCTCTCTTTCTCAGGTTCTCAGCTCTATCACTCCTTAATATGCGTCTTTGTTCAATTCCTGATGTTGAGGCTCATGGGGAGGACAGTAACAGGTGTCCTAAGCAGTTTTACATTTCAAATGGTGAGTTTTTTTTTGTTTGTTTCATTTTATCTTTTTCAATTATGTCCTCTTTTGTTGAAATCTTTGTTATGGTTTGGTAGACTCAGTTCATGATATTAACTCTCTCTATATAATTCTGTAAAAAAATAAAATTTTATAAATTCCATTTATAGTCTGTGATCTATTGAAGCCCATTCTTTACAGAACATAAAATAACTCAACATTTATATAGTCATTTTACTATTTATTAGAAGTCTTGTGTCATTATGGATTCAGCTTAGCTTGTTCTTCTTTACAGCTTTTTTTAGTTCTTTGTTAAGACCTCGCTAAAGTATTTAGAAAATTTTGAGGTGTGGACTTTCAGTGGGCCGTTTCAACGCCTCAGTACTTTTCTTTTTCAGCCATTCTGTCGTAGATTTGCCGCTCCGCTCAGGATTATGGAGCCAGTTTCTTCAGGCGTTAGAGACCAGGCAGATGACGCCTTCACATTAGACTCAAAAACCCTTTGTTACACAGAGGAGCTGGTTTAGCCGAGGTTCTGTGGCTGCAAATGAGCTCAAATCATCACGCTTCTGCCCATGTGCATGTTGTACGTCTAAGGACATTTCTCCAAAAGTCTTGTGATTTGTTCAGACGTAACTATGCAAACCCAAGCTGTGCCGCTTTGTTTCTTTTTAGAACAAATCTTTTTCTTGCATAGAGATGGTCACTCTTGCCGATGATCGGTTAATCCAGTGAGCTCTATTTACTACACCTGGTTGCATTTACCCTCTTCGTTCTTATGGAAGGAGTTAAAAACACAAACTGCAAACATTTGCTCATTTTGACTTTGATGGCAGCAACACATGTCAAAAAGTTAGAACGGGTCAATGTTTACTCTTGCCTAACATCCCCTCTTCTTTTAACAACTGTCTGTAAACATCTGGGAAGTGAGGAGACCAGTTGCTGGGGTGTTAGGGGACGAACATTTTTCTGAAATTGTTCCAAAATCTTTAGACACAGTTTGTCACATATTAGTGAATCTCTGGCCGTCTCCGCATCCAATAGGCTCTGCCTCTCTGACATGCTGCCTTTATATCCAGTCCTGTCACTGGTCTGTTGCCAGTTAACATAATTAGTTGTCAAATGCTCCTCCATTGTCCATTTGTTTTTGATTTGCGCCATTTACTTTTTTTTAAGCTTTTTTGTTGCCCCAGTTCCAACTCTTTTTGCTGCCATCAAAGTAAAAAAAAACAAAAAACAGCTAATATTTTCCATGAATTGGTAAAATGTCTCAACATGTGATGTGTTCTTTCTGTGCTATTGGCAATATAATATGGGTTTATGGAATTTGCAAACCATTGTATTCTGTTTTTATTTGCTCTTAACAAAATGTCCACACTTATTTGGAGCTGGGGTTGCATTTTTCTGAGGTCACCTAATAAGGATCAGCTGTCCTGATAGATAAAACTATAGAACTGCACAAGCGTGCATGTGTTTGTTTCTCTTTAACAGTGACTACCATGCGGTAACTAGGACAGACAAATGCTGATAATATAGACGCGGTGATTCATTCAGTACTTTTTCTGACAGCTTTCAAATGTAGCTGCATGAGCTCAATGTCCTCTTTGGGAACTGTTTGCTTGTTTTACATTTTGCTCTTTCTGTTTTAGTATCCGCCTTAGAAACTTAAGTGTCTCAAAACTATGACTGTTATTGCAAAAATGAGAGCAATTTAAGCAAATGGCTAGGATGTGAAAAAGAACATGTTTGCTTTGCTGGCTCTTAAGACTGTTTCTTTATATTTGTTGATAGTATGCCTCTCTGTTCAGTGAGGTTTCTGCCAGTTTAGTCATGATAAACAGCTGCTGATATTCGTTCTCTGCGTCTCTATTCTTCTCTCCTGTAGTTATACCTGCTGTCCGGGTATTATTACACTGCAACAGAGGAGTACGACATCAAGTGGACTATGCCTCATTGTGTGCTCACACTGAAACTTATTGGTGAGTTCATACGCTGAACTAAAGCCAGCAGCTTTAGAAAATGCTGTTCTTCTGCTATTATTGATTGATATGATATATTCCTGTTGATTTGGTCTCGTTCTGTTTATGAATGATTGACACGTCACAACAGCATCATTTTCTGATTGCAGGTTTGGCGTTTGATTACTACGATGGTGGAAAGGAACAAGTAAGTTGGCAAATTAAAATCACTGATTGTGCTTTTGTCTGGCTCTAAAGTATGTTGTTTGTCTTTTTAAGCTTTTTCTTTTTTTTTTGTCCCTTTGTGACTTTCTTCTCTAAAAAGAGGACGAAGAAGAAGGAACTGTTCAATAAGTCGTGTCAATGATCTGAACATAACAACACATACAAGAAAACAAGGAAGAAGATAAATGATACAGTATTTGCATCGCTACAGAGCTGCGTCTGTGAATTATTGCGACTAAAGTATAACTGTCGCAACTGAATTATAACTTTTGCAACTGAAAGTCGTTTGGTCATTAAAGGCAGAAGAGGAGAAAATGGTTAGAGGAGGTTTTGTGGTTTAAAAGAAAAAAGAAAACCAGAGGTCATTGTAAAAGGAAAAAAAAAAATCAATTTGTTGATTGACAAATTTACAGCCGATTTCAATTCCGGCTTGTGACTTTTTGCTGCGTGTCATCTCCATTTCTCTCCACCCCGTTTCCTGTTTCTCTCTGCATTTTCAATAAAAGCTACTACTGCCTTTATTTCAAGTGCAGGGAAAATTTTTTTTAAAAAAGTAGTTAAATAAATAAATGATATGTAGCGGCAGATTTTTAGTGATTTGAACCAAAAAACATAATCAACCTGTACTTCACAAATGAAATAGTAACGTACACAAAACAGAACAACTCTCACTAACTTGAAAACCAAACCTTCATTTCAAAAGAGCAGTGTTTTGAATTTATCGGAGATTACTGACGTAGATCGTGTCCGTGAGCTGTAAACGTGTTTTCTTTATAGCGCTTCAGTTGTTAAGGTGTCTCCTGTTCATTGTTGTTCCCCTGACTTTATTTTGCAATCCATTCAACTTATTTCATAACAGGCTCGTCTGCTGAGAACCGCTCCTTATCATCGTTCAGTTTAGCAGAGATTAGCTTCTTTCAAGTGCAGTGAGCACGTCTGCTATGGCTATAAATTGTTATCATATTTGAATCCTGATCATAGTTTTTGATGTACTTTTTCATTCAGTTTTTTTTTTTCCTTCTTATCTGTAAAACTGTTTCAACATCTCCTCTCATCATTATCTCTTAGATAAATGTGAAGGGTCACAGTTTGTACAAAGATTTCAGTGTACTAGTCCTGACTTAGATGCCTGTTCGGGACTGTTCAGTACAGCCATGTTTGGTTTCTAGGGAGTCCAAATGTTGCAAAAAAAAAAAATAAATTCCCTGATGTGTTCTGCATGCTTTTTTGGTTACTGTTTTTATTTAATCCTCATTCCTTTTCTTCTCCTCTGTATATGTGTCTTTTCCTTCCATATCATTGAATTCCAGTCCCAGCTGAGTGCAGAGCAGAAGAGTGGCGCTCTGCCGTCGGTGCCCTCGCTGCTCGAGGTGCTCGGCTTTTCCTACTTCTACGGAGGCTTCCTGGTGGGTCCCCAGTTTACGTTGCGCAGCTACCAGAAGCTGGTGGCAGGGGAGCTCACCGACTGCCCTGGAAATCCTCCCAACAGGTAACAATTATAATATCATGGGAGGTGGAAAGGAAAAATGAGCCTTAATTATGTGCCTGTTTACAAATACGATGCAATTTCCCCGTGTCACAGCCCCTCATTTAAATGTCTCGTCTTTCACATTCACCTTTTCCTTTCCGTTGTAGTGTTATTCCAGCTCTGAAGAGGTTTACTCTGGGTTTTCTATTTCTGGTGATATATACAATCTTCAGTCCTTATTACCCAGACAGCTATTACCTAACAGATGAGTATGAGGTGAGAACATAAACGTCATTTGCAAATGATCAGTATTGATGTAAAGACAAGCACTTTCATTTCAGATGTTTACAAAGGAAATCTATTTACTTTCCACAGGCTCAGCCGTTCTGGTATCGTTGTGTGTTTATTATCCTCTGGAGCAAAGTAATTTTGTATAAATACGTCAGCTGTTGGGTTATAGCGGTAAGTGGCCTCTTTTGTCTGCATGGCTGACTTTGTTTACTGTAACTTGGCACTGAATTTTGTTTGTTTTGTTTAATGCATTTATTTTAATGACCAAAGGAAGTAAATGACATATCAGTACATCCATGTAGTGAAAAAATATGTGCAATTATTCACTCCTTTAAAAAAAAAAAAAAATCAAAAATAAGTAGCAATTGTAAAGATTAATAAGCCAAATATGTTTCTAATGACTAGTTCAAAAGTTTGCTATTGTCTGTTATTAAATTGACATAAAATTGTTGAAATACTCCTCTGATAATAATTATCCAAGCTAAAAAAAATCGCTTCAGGCTGCACTGGTGCAGTCTGGAGTGGTGGTTTCTGCTTGTGTTGTACCCTACGCAACTTATAAAGAGTAAAACATCGAAGAAGAGACTAGTTTTCAAATCAATGCTTAAAAAAAACCAACTGAAATAATGTTTACAAACGCTTATCTCATAAAGACTGCAGCATATATTCTGTGGAAAAATGAAACTGAAGTAAACATCACTGCAATAGCAGAACATCATTTTCATTTGTGATCAAATGAAACCTGAATGAAGGTGGGGGTGGGGGGGCAACTCCACAGTTAAACACGGTGATGGCTCTATCATTCTGTGAGGCTGTTTAGCTGTATGTGGTACGTTTCTACTTTATTTGATTGATTTGTTTGTTCATCTAAAAAAACAAAAACAGACAAGCAAACTGCAGAGCTTGATTCCCAGATTGTCAGGTTCTTGTGCTCCTTCGTGACTGAATGACTTGTCCTTTGTGTTGCAGGAGGGCGTATGTATCTTAACTGGGCTAGGCTACAACGGAGTAGTGGATGGTAAGCACCAATGGGATGCCTGTGCCAATATGAAGGTGTGGCTCTTTGAAACTACCCCGCTTTTTGGAGGGACCATTGCTTCTTTCAACATCAACACAAATGCCTGGGCTGCCAGGTCAGTGCTGAATCTGTAATCTCTGGTGTTCCCTAACTCCTAGTCAGTGCCATGCTGTAAACGTTAAACATTGACTGAAATGACTGAAGCAGAGGTGACCACAGTTCAATCAATTATCTCTAACTGGAAATGCCTCATAACAGTAGAGTAACCTGAGATCGGAGGCCTCTATCCACAATTAATTTCTATCACTTGAAAAGTCATTGCAGGTAGGAAGTGGACATCCTGGGAGGTCTCACACGCTTGCAGTCACTGACAGACTTTAAGCTGAAGCCTCAAGCATAAAATTCTTTTAGCACGTGACACAATTTGATGAAGATCACGGTGACTAAAGCATATTAGTTATTGACTATACAGTATATTACATGGTCCATTTCATTCAAATGCATTAACTTGTGCTTACTTTCACTTTTCACTCATAAAACTGATTCATATGCAGAAACTGAAGGCTTAGAGGTGGGGTTGGCTCTAAATGGAAATGAACATTGCAAGGAAGTTGAAATATAACTAAAGTCAATAAGCATTAACTGATGGTTGAGATTATACTGTGGAATTTTCAGTAAATGTAACACAGACTTGACACATGGACGATCCAATTATTTAACCTACAAAGGACTGGCTATTTTTAGTTACACGTGCACCATATCTGAGATCTGACTCACGGCACACGTTTATGCAGTTTAATTTAGGATTTGGTTTTTGTCTGACTGGATTAGATAAGAAAGGTGAGGAGAACATACAAAGCATCCTTTCAACAAATTTTAAAATTGTGCAGCACTGCCAAAAGTGCTGGGGAAAAAAAAAACCAACCTCTCAAATAAAATCAAGTTCCACTGAAATTAAGCAAAAATATATTCTTTAAAGCTTGCAGTAAATCTTCAGCATGCATCTCCATCGACTTCTTTTACATGAACTTTAAGTCTTAAGTTCTATGGTGTAAACATGTGGCTCTGATTTCCTAGATGAAGATATTGGAACATAAAGACACGATTGTTAAAACTCTTCACAAAAAGAGAGGACTATGTAGGAAATACGATATGGCCTTTAAGTTGGTTTCTTATACTTAACTTGAGAAAGGTTAATGTCTCATCCTTACCCCCTGGGAGACAGAGGTTCATTACTGATTTATATGTTGAAAGTAAGGATAATGTCAGCTTAATAAACCCGTGTGCAGCTCAGATAAACTTCTCTTTATAAAATAAAGAAACCACTATGAAATGCATCATGAAAGAGGATCACCCTTGTAAGTTGCTCTCTGCTCTTGTCTTAGGCCTGTTAACGCAAATCTGAATAGTCATTAAGCTGAATATATTCTGGTGGAAGATATCAAGTTGTGAAATGCTATAATATAACTCAGTTGCTATGCAACCGCAGTTTGCAGGTGCATCAGTGTTTGCCACTATGAAAGCTGATGCATTAAGTATTTCTGGCTGTGTTATCTAGATTTGTGGTTTAAAAGAGATTAAGCGTTCATTAGTCACTCTTTTTTTCTCCTCTTTCATTTCCTTTTTAAGACATGTCTTCAAGCGGTTGAAGTTCCTGGGCAATAAGACCATGTCTCATGTGACCACGTTGCTCTTTTTGACAATATGGCACGGTCTCCACTCCGGATACATCATGTGCTTCTCCATGGAGTACATCATCATCACTGTCGAGAGACAGGTACATGTTTGGTTACAGAGCAAACTATACAGCTGAATAATGTAGTCATTATTTGTAAATACGGTCTTGGTAAATTAGCATAAAGCAATTCCTTTTTCTTTCTATCGGCATGCTCCTTTTGTCAAATTGTTCTTGTGTTTCGTTTATATCATAAAAAGGGAAATCTCTGTTGTTAATCAATGGAGTGACGGTTTTGATTAAGCCCGCCTCACTGTGGGATGTGTTTGTAATTCAAATCTTGGTAACCTTTAGACTCTGGCATTGCTTTATTGTCCAACCATTCTTTTGCTGTATGGATTTTTCTGTTTTTTGTGTGACAGGGACAGGCGCTGGTACGGGATAGTCCTATACTGACGAACGTGGCCAACAGCTGGCTCTATCCTCTCATCTATGTGGTCCAGCAGTTTATCCACTGGCTCTTCATGGGCTATCCTCTTGTGCCGTTCTGCCTCTTCACCTATGACAAATGGCTCAAGGTAAAACAGCACCCCTGAAGCAACGCAAGTCAAAAGATAATTCTACTTTTTTTTCCTCACTTCTACCTTCTGAGCAGCTTCGGAATATGAGAAACGATTCAGACTCTTAACATCGCTCATGAGGAAGGTGTTGCTCATTCAAACAGTGAGGTATTGAAATGGTCCATGGTAAAGAATGAAGTGAACAAAGTTAATCACTTCTTTACACCCATTTAGGAAGAGCTCAAGGAACGTTCAGAAAACATAGAAAACAGCTGAGAAGCAGCTTTTCAGAAATCAGGTTGCACATGTGATCAGCAGATTGGGAAAATTAAAGTAGCCGATGGGAGGAATTTGAATTAGTAAATAATGTAACTGTTCTGCAATCCTTTTGTTCCCCCCTTTTCTTTCTCTCTTTTCTTCCAGGTGTATTCATCCATCTACTTCTGTGGTCACTTGTTCTTCCTTGTGGCCTATTTAATAATGCCATACCTCCGTAAAGTATTTGTGCCTAAAAAAAAGACAGAGAAAAAGCAGGAATAAAACCCGGTCCTGAGGCCTTGCATGGTAAACAGGAACATTTTGTCTTTTTGTTAATTAATGTTGATCTAGAGACAAGTGACAATTTATTTATTTATTTTTCATAAATGTCTGTTTTCTTTTTCAGGCCCATTTAAGGCTGAATATCCTCTGAAGGGAACTGTGACTTTCAAGGAGCAGAACGGAAAATATTTTAAGGCCTTTAGTAATATACATACATACATATATATATATATATATATAT
>JBAMYA010000008.1:12510153-12540152 GCA_037176975.1 Arrhamphus sclerolepis
AAAAGAAAGAAAAAGACCATGTAAAAAAAATAAATTGCTATATATTTTTGTGTTTTTAAGTGGGAGGGGTGTTTTATAAACATTTTAAGTGATGTTTAAAATGTTTACAGGAAATTACCATTGTGCCACATGGGGTAATTGTGAGCCTGTCAGGGGGTATTTCCTGTTTAATTTTATTTTTACTGTCACACAGGATTGCACTCAAGTCACGGGTTCAGTTTTTTTGTTTTTTTTGCTTTTGTTATTTTTGGTCTTTTTCTTTCTTTTTTTGGAGGGGGGGGGCTCCGGTGGGTTTTGTTGTTTCATTGCCCTTATCTGAAGTCTGACACTCACACTTACAGCAGTACTATGACTTCATAGGAGTCAGGTCCACTCAGTGCATACATGCAGGTACAGATTGAGCATCTATGTGCACCTACTAATGTCCTGATACAACTTTAATACTTTTTCAGCAAAAGGTGTTTAGACGCTGGTAAATATCAGGGGGGGGGTTGTTTTCAATGTTAATGGCTGCTAGTGGTTATAAGAGCACCCTAAATCACACACTATATACTAACACCCAACACAAAATGGCCTTCTGTTAATGTATGAATGTTTGTTTGTTTGTGTTTTTTCCATCATTTGGGTGTGAAATTAACTAGATTTGTGATGGGGAAAAATACTTTTATTATTATTATTTTGAACAATTATAACAAGTTCTATGAACAATAAAAGTTTGTAACTTTGCATAATTTTCCTTTAGTCTTCACCCCTTTTCCTCTTTTACGTCTGTGCTGCTCTTCTGTCAGTCTGCCAGGACTTTAGTCTGGCCTTCACTCCAAAATTCACAGACATGAAAGTAAATCACAATCAGTCCTTAGTAGCGGCCACACTCGTTTCATTTTGGACTTGCAAAAAAAAATTGTCATTACATGTAATCAGTTGTTTTTTGTTTGTTTTTGTTTTTTTAGTTAGATGAAGTCCATTCATCCTAATCCAGTCTGTTTTTCTTTCCCTTTTGTTTTAAAAATGGAAAGTAGGAATATGTGACCCCTTGCATGCTGGAGAAAGGCCACAGCTCTGCAGCCACTGCCACTGTCCTTTCACATACAGAGAGAGGAAAAACCTCACTGTAGCAACGGCCCAGATTTCAGTAATATTTATACATGACATGCTGATTATTAATTGATGAATTGCTATTTAAAGAGTACTTTTTTGCCTTACCCTTTGCAAATGTACAAAGAAAACTTGGGATGTGGAAGGTTGGGGATGATTTTAAAAAAACACTTTTGTAATGTTCATTAAAAAATGCTGCAAGTAAAGACAATTGTCTGTTGTGTGTGTTGTAAAAATACCTTCATGTGTTTAACGGTGGGGTGGGAGGGAAGCGGGGTGCGCTGACGTCATTTTGCAGCGTAGTTATGTGAAAATGAATAACGCACACGCACAAATAAAGATTGTGATTGGCAAGTCATCAAGCAGGCCCAGAGCTGACAACTAACGTGAGAGATGAATAGCTGTGTCGGGGTCTGAGTCACTCTGGATGCGCGTCCAGCAGCAGAAATCAGCCAGAGCAGCAGTCTGGTCCTGAGCCGGAGCTGAAACACGGAGGGAAGAAGGACGCAGTGTGGGCGGGTTAAGAAACGCCGAGAGGGAGGGGACGCCAGCGTAATATTACCACTGTTTTTTTTCCCTCCCGCTCCTCTCCTCAAGAAAAAAAAAAAGCAAAAAAAAAACAAGGACGTCTCTCGGACCCTTCTTCCTCCCCACATCTCGTCCCCGATCCCAGTACCCGGCTGCGTGTCATCTCTTGGGCTTAGAGGGTATCTGGCCGTACGGTTCTCCAACTGGAGGCTTGCTTTGGTTTGGTTGTGAGCCTGCGGGGCTTTTTGCCGAGCCAAGCCGAGCCGAGCGGCAGGGGCGTGAGAGGCGGATGCTGCGCGCGTAGAGGCAGGGTACCAACCAGGAGCATCACCTCACTCACCACGGTAATGTCAAAATCTGCCTCCGCGAGCCTGCATTTCTGCGACATTTGCTTCACTGTAATGTAAAAATGTGGCTCTAGGCAGCCATGTCACCCGAGCTGGTAATGTGTGTCAGTACCAGCATGTGATGAAAATCGGCTGATAATTGTCGCATAGCATGTTTCTGCTCCTAAATGTGTCTGTAGCCTGAGCAACCTGTGCACAGAGGGAGACTCTTCTGTATTTCTTCTTTTCCATTTCATACTTAATGTATATTGCCATGCAGTCACGGTCAGAGGGAGCAGAAGAAAAAACCATATATATAAATGTCAGTGAGGGATGAAAGCACTCCAAGGACTAATAACAACACATCAGCTGTTTTTACTACCTAACACAGTTTACCACAAGGAAATCATGACAAACGCCCACATGCACCACATTGGTTACATACACTCATGACCAGGTATGTGCATGTTCCACAGGCTTTTGTAGGGTGCACCCAAGTTTAAAGCATTTCACTTGGATTTCTAAGGAAACCCAGAAAGCAGCATCGTGGTGCAGTGCTTCTATATCATCTGTTCGGCCATGCAGCTTTTACTTTAGTTTTCAGGTCTCCAAAGGTGACATCCATGACACTTAAATGGAGATTTTCCTGCACAAACACAGTGCTGTGAAAACCCTCTGTGCACCAGCTGATATGCCTGATCTTCTGTCTTGCTACTGTACCTGTCTCCTCCACTGCTGATCAGTTGTTGATGCATGTACCCCCCTTCTCTTTCCTCACCCCACCCTGTTGCCCCCCTCCTCCCTCTCCTCTCCTTTCCTTCCTCAGATGGACAGAATGAATTTTCTCTCCTTTCTCCTCCTTTGCTTGACTTCGGTTGCCAATGGCAACAAAGGTCAGTTCCTCATCCTTTTTGACTGGTAACGGTGAAGTACTGAGACGATGGTTTACATTTCCATAGAACATGCTAGGTTTTCAGGCAGGGCCATGGCTGTTTTGCTCTGAAAAGATTCTTAATGACCATGATATTCCTGCATCATGTAGCTTCAAGTCCTCGTACATAAACAGTGCATCAAAGCCCAGATGTTTCCTTGTCATGACCCTGTGTGCATGTGCCTGTTGTGTCAGTGGTGTGACTCTGAGAAGGTGATAGATCTGTTTCCCTGTCTATAGTCAATTTATCATTGTGGATAACCGTGACTGTGATTCAACATCATTGTTTCAAAGATGATCTTGCTGCGGGAAGTGAAACGAAACTGACAGAATATTGTGAGAATGTCTGAGGAGAAGGAAGAAGAGGGCGACTCAAGGGAAGACAAGGAGACTGAAGGAGATAGGGGAAGACAGACGGGGAGAGAAAAAGGAGAAGGAGCCGTGACATGAGAGGACGTGCAGGCGGATGAGGAGGGAGAGGGAGGAGGAGGTGCAGGTGATGGAGAGGAAGGTTTGTATGGGAGATCAGGTGACATGAGGGAGGAAAAGAAAAGGAAAACTGTGAGATGCTGGGCTTTTTGTGTACATATGGGTGAGTGAGAGAAGGCCAGATGAGGCAGGCTGGATGAGGGAGTGTTGTTGAGCGATAGAGTGACAGAAAGAGGAGGAGTACCAAGGGGGAGAGACAGAGAGATGGAACGAGATGCCTCTCAATCTGTAATCCCGAATGTAATCCATGGGCCTGATGCTCAGATTAATGCTACATTGCAGCAAGGAGGGAGGGAGGAGATCAGCGGAGGGGACATAGGGCACAAGATAGATGACCGAAAAAGAGACACATGAGAGCACTTTGGAAACAGAGGAGGTGGAGGAGGAGATTTTGTCAGCAAAAGATGATGAATTAAGGCTGGGATGTTTTTGTATTTGCTTCAGATTAATCATGAATTAATGAGCCAGATATTTTTAGGATGTACACATATTTATTAATTAAAGTTAGCACATATTTATAAAATACATGTCACAGATTTCTATATTATTCTATTTTTTACTAAAAAGCTGAAAAGTTATTACTTTTGCCACTTAAGACACATACCTAATTATAATACCCAACACTCAGGGGTTTGTGTTTTTTGCCAAATATGCAATGTAAAAAAAAACAAGGTAGTTGTTTTGTACTAGGTGCTTAATTATTTAATATTTTTTAGCTTTTTCAGTAGCACAGTGTTTGTGTAAAAAGACCCAAAAAATCTCTGCATTCAATTTTTCATTTAAACAGACCTCTCATCAGAGAATGAAGCAGTATTTTAATGATGCAGTTGGTTAAAACTGAGCTGATTTTACGATGGCACACAGTAAACAGTATGTAACATAAGATTTAGACCATAAATTTTAAATAAGGTATATCATTTCTGCATACTGTGCACTAGAGTAGAAGTAAGTGTCAGAACTGATTCAGTAATGAACCTCAGCTTTAACAAGCAGATCCTTTAGATAAATGTATTTAGCTGTTTTATACAAGTGAGAAGAGAAAGAACAAATTTACCTTCAGCAGCAGGGAATTTAAAAGGCTGTGGCGCTCTGAGTGGAAAAAAAAAAAATCAAACGACAGGCAGCTCAGTGTTTTGAAGACGGAGACATTTGATCAGATTTAGAACCAGCAGTTTTTCCTCTCTGTTGACTCGTCTCTCACAGACGAGACAGCAAAATTAGTTCCAGTCAGAGTTTCTAGAAAATTCTGTGTGGTGACAACAAAGCAATTGCCAAACAAATTGTCTTGCACTTCTGTCTGATTTCAAACTGTAGCTTTCTGCCTTCGGAGATTGGGGACAACAGAGGAAAGGCACCCCGTCTTTTGTTTTTGCTCATTGCTGGAGTGTAAAATCGTCATCTTTCTGGCTCATTAACTTGGCCTTTGATCACTCAGTGAGGAACATTCAGCACTAGGATGAATAATTAATTTGCAATTAAAGGTTAAATTTGCAGTAAACCTCAGGCATTTGACTCTGACATTGCTCTTTTTTTTTTTGGTACATTATTGAGAAGTGCCTTTGGTGCGCCAGTTTAACTAACTGATATGAGCAACACATTTCTGTGTGTGAGCGATAGAGTGAAAGCAGGGTGGTTTTAATTGTACTGTCAAACAGGAGGGTGTGTGGAGTGGTGCTTGATATGGGTGGGGGGGTCTGTCTGTGTGGAGAAACAGGTCAGATTGTGAATGCGGTCACACATAAGTTGTGTGTTTTTCTCACTCATACACACTTTTATCATATCCTCCCCCAATAACCGAGTGGTAAAAATAGATGCATTGGTTCCTTCTAATTGCTCCATTTAACCCAAAGCCTCTCCGGTCTCTTCTCTCTTCCGTTCAGCCAATAAGCACAAGCCATGGATCGAGACAGAATACCAGGGGATTGTCATGGAGAATGACAACACCGTGCTGCTCAATCCCCCTCTCTTTGCCCTGGACAAAGATGCTCCACTTCACTATGCTGGTAACACCAACTGCTAGGAGCAGCATGGAGGAGTATAAGAAAAATGTGCAAGAATATTTGCTCTGACGTACATTTCACTTGGCTGCTGCGAGGAAAAAAATATGAAATCTCTCTCTTGTGAGGTTAAACTTAAAATCAACAACAGTTAAGTTGAGACCGAGTCCTGACTTTTTACGGACGGAATCAAGCGGCAGCCACGTGACCACTTGGAGGAAATGGTTCATGTCTGTCTGTTTTTTTGAGCGTTTAATAGTAAATGCAGCACTGATTTTTCATTTTGGAGCCATGAAACTGCTACAACTTAGAGCAACATTTCCCTCCAGACCGTCTCAATATTAAGGCCAATGTATTTAGTCACAGAGTTCACTATTTTTAGATCATTGTAGTGTAATTCAAACCCTCATTGCAGGGGCAAACAGCAGCACTCTGCTTCTGCAGCCTGATGAAATAAGATGATTGTGTTTGCACTCGAACCCCTGGAAATAACCATGTTCAGTCAAATTAAGAGACTTCAACTTGAATTACTCATGGCTTCCTGAAATATATTGACAAGGAGGAAATTAGCTGTTTGAGCGCAGACCTTTGACTTATCTTAGCCTGAAAAGATCTGCTGCTGTTCTAAACAGTTCTGTGTTGTTTTTTTGTTGTTGCATCTTCAGTCTGTTTTATTCTGGTCTGATAAGGACTGCCTGTGTAAGATAACATTACCACATAAAGGAGTGTCCTTATATCAATGTGCACAGCATTGTAATAAATCGGTGCAATCTGTTCATTAATGAAGATATAACATGAAGTTATTGTAACGCTTCACTACATTATGTCTCCCCTCTCATGGTGCCTTACTGGTTTCTTTGTCCCAATTTAAACAGTATATATATATAGGACTGGATCTCAAATTATGTTTTACTGAATGCTGTTCAACCACATTAATTAAAAAAGAATGATGATATGAATTAAAGCAGGATGCAAAGATTTACATATAATTTAAAACCTATATTCAACTGTAAATGGCATAGTTTTTTTTTAAAAGATAAATGACCATTTTAAATTTGATGTGAGCAGCACATAGTTTGGCACAGTGGAAACAAAAGACTTGAAAAGTTGTGTGTCACAACTAATCAGGTTAATTGGCAACAGGTCGGTGAAATGAAAGCGTATAAAACGAGCACCCCACAGAGGGTATTTGTTCAGCACTCTGTGAAGGACTGTGTCATTGAAAAGTACATTTCTCCTTTCATCGTTTGAGTTGAAAGTAGGAATAACAGTAATATGTACAAAAGGATAATGAAAATGGTAATTTATTTAATTTCTTAAATATTCATACAATATAATGTTTGTTTTTTTAAAAAAAGAAGATTTTTGGCTCTAGTGGCCTTTAATCACAGTCAGGAGACAGGAAGGTGGGGGAGACACGCAGCAAAGGGTCACAAGGCGGGAGTGGAACTGTCGACCGCTGCATGAGGACCGAGCTTCGTACGTGGGCCACCTGCTTTAACCACTAGGCGATGCAGTGGCCCAAACAATATACTGTTATGTCTTATATTTTCTTTGTTGGCTTCTCTTTTGATTGCTAATTGCCCTGTCTGATTCTGTTTCCCTCCCTCCCCCCCCCACACACACAGGTGAAATCTGTGGCTTCCGGGTTCATAACGGTCCCTTGGGCTCAGGTACAGTCCAGTTTGAGGCAGTGGTTCTGGACCGCTCCACCGGTGAGGGTCTGGTCCGGTCCAAGGAGCCTCTGGACTGCGAGAGCCAGCGGGAGCACAGCTTCACCATCCAGGCCTATGACTGTGGCGAGGGACCTGATGGGGTCAACAGCAAAAAGTCCCACAAGTTAGAGCCCCTCCTCTCAGTTTGAAAAGAAGTTATTCTATGTTTGTAATAATAATTACAGCCACTGGACACTGAAGACTACCCAGCCATCGCTGGTTCCTGCAGTGACATTAATAGTGTCTCTGCTTGTGTCACCCCTCCCATCCTCCTTCCCTCAGGGCCACTGTGCATGTTCGTGTGAACGACGTCAATGAGTTCTCCCCCGTGTTTGTTGAGCGTCGCTACGAGGCTTCAGTCCCAGAAGGGCGTCTGTTTGACCGAATCGTGCGTGTGGAGGCCCTGGATGCCGACTGCTCCCCACAGTACAGCCAGATTTGTTTCTATGACATCATCACTCCCAATGTGCCCTTCGCTATTGACAATGATGGTGAGAGGACATCCATCATGTTTTCATTAATTACAAACTGTTATAGACCTATTTATACGTATTTTGTTTGCAACAGATGCACGTATTATTTTCCTCATTTTATGTTTGGCCTAGAGTTGTGTTTAGTGATCAGACTCCTGAATACAAGACAAACACACAGCAGTAGTTTTGATATCTGTGATGCAAAAAATAAATAAAAAAATGAAAATAAAAATGGAACAGTATTGCAGGATGCTCCCCAGGTGCATACCAAAAGATGATAAAATAGACTTTGTGTGGGTGGATTGTTGTTTTGCCTCAGCAAAATCTCTACGACAGCTGTTTGTTCTCTAACATCCTTTTGTTTCTGGCTCAAGTCATTTAATTCCTCTTTGGAAAAGGATGAATGCTACAAACTGTTATTGTGTACGCTGGCTGCTTGGTGGGAGATCAGTTGTGGCCTTTTTGTAATGTGACACAGCAGCTGAGGAGGACCCTGTTTTAGGATGACTCTGCAGAATTTTCCAGAACTTAAAGAGCTCTGCAGAGAATGAACAGCTCTTTCTGTTTTTGGACAGGCTGGTACAGCAGCACAGAGACCTATTGTTTCGGTTTCACTCAGATGCTGTCTGCTTTATATTGTCAGTATGATTTTTGTTGGGTTTTTTTTTTTTGGTTTTTTTTAACCTTGTCTTTTCTGTCTCAGTTTCCACCACTGCCTCTGTTTCTTCTTTCACCATGTCAAAGCATCTTCCTTTCTACATGTTGCTTGTCAGCTGGTGTGACGAGTGCTGTCAGCCTTTTCACATACACTCACTTTTTATTCACCTTTATCTCCAAAAGAAACAAAAACAAAAAAAACAAAACAAGAAAACCCTGCTGTTTTAAAAAAAAATCCTGTTCTGTGCAATTTGTCTTCCCTTGACTTTTTTTTTCTTTTGCCATTTCTCTTTCTAGCACCTAAACTAGCACCAGACAGTAGCTTTGTTGATGCATATGTGCAGAGGTAGAGGCGTTACCAGTAAGCTTTCAACTGAACTCGGTTTTCTGTCACACAAGCTTGTTGGTGACTAACCCTCTAATTCTATTTCCATTTGTTTCATTATATCCAAGTCCTCTCATTCTTTGTCGCTTTCTGTCTCCTAGGTAACATTAAGAATACAGAGCCTTTGGATTCAAAGCGTCAGCGTGTTCACACCTTCTGGGTGACCGCCTTCGACTGTGGAAAGAATCGTGCTCAGGCTGATGCCCAGGTCGTTGTCACGGTTAAGCCGTCCTGCAAACCCGGCTGGATCGGTAATCATTGTCTCAGATGGTCCTTTTTCTGTCCTGATTTTTATCCCGTTACAATTCTCTGAAGCCCTTCATGAGCTTCAGCTCTTTCATCATTTTTTTTTTTTTTTTGGAGGAGGAAAACTTTCACTTTGAGTTAAAAACGTGTGTGGGCAGAGCTGTTTGGACTAATCGTGTTTGCATGTTAAGATCAAGAGCTGTGTTTTAAGGAGGTGGTGTTGAAGCTTAGTAATACCAAAGGAAGGTAATTATTTAAACTGTGACAATATATTTTTAGACCAAAAGCAGATTTCAAAGCAGCGTGGACAGGCACTGTACCTCAGCAGCTTTTCTGATCTCTGAATTGTTCATTTCTGGATTAGTTGAAAAATGCAGTAATTATGCAATTTGATACTTTAACACCAATTTATAGCTGCTTCAATGAAATTTCAGTTTTAACTAAATCTCATGCAAGAATATAAAATTACACACACACACACACACTCATAGAGAGCTGTTACAAGAGGAAGTGATGCAACACGGTGGCAAACATGTTGCTGTCCCATGTTTTTTTTTTAAATCTGTTGCTGTCATCAACTTTGGAATTGGACATTTTGTCTTTGAGCTATTTTCTGTTACATAATCGGTTTGTATAATTAGAATGTCGCTGCATTTAGTTTTTATGTAGGCAGCTTGGAGTTCCCATCTGCTTGGAGCCCAAATTTATTATGTTTTGTGCTGAAGTTTTGATTCTGGTTTTGGATTTTTTTTTTTTTTTTTCTTTCCAGGATGGACCAAGCGTGTAGAGTACACACCTGGATCAGGTAGCATCCCCCTGTTTCCCAGCCTGCATTTGGAGACATGTGAAGAGACTGTGTGGAACATCCAGGCCACCGTGGAGCTCCAGACCGGCCACATTGGGAAGGGTTGTGACAGAGACAGCTACTCTGACAGATCTGTGCGGCGGCTGTGCGGTGAGTTCTCTTTTACGCACACACACACACATACACACACACACACACACACACAAAAGAACATGCCTTTTCCTCGGATTAAAGATCTATTTTCCTGAAATTCTCTGTCTTTTTTACTTTTTCTGGTAGGTGCTGTCAGGGGTGAAGTAGACCTCCTCCCACCTCCATCTCCTGCAGCCAATTGGACGTCAGCTCTGCCCACTCTCCCTTCTTCTGATTCATCTCTGGTCTTCTCCTTCAACGGGTCCAATCATGTTGCCGTGGTGCCTGATTCAGTGGTGTCTGCGCTATCAGGCGACCATTTCACCCTCCAGCTGTGGATGCGAAGGGGTGGTGCCAACATCCAGCCTTCAACCACTCAAACCAGAGCAAACCGCAAGGAAGAGGAGATTATTGTGTGCAGCACTGTCAAAAATGGTGGGTGACATCTTCCAGAGAACAATTGTTTTGCTTCTTTCCTTTTTTCATCCACACTTCAAGGGGTTACCATCTCACATTGTGAACACCAAGGAAAGTCATCCTTGGAAAAAAGATCTAGGCTATTTTTTGCTTAAAAAAAATACTGTCAAGGTGTTCTTGAGATAGACACTTAACCTCCAGCTGTTCTATTTGTGCAGCCAAGTGGACAGTAGAACAACTGTAAAACGCAGTAATTGTCCCAGGAAGTACATTCTGTGAATCACGCGGACATTTACAACTTTGTTACTTTGTTGGGGCATTGAAGGTGAAAGACAGCATATTCAGCAAATGTTCCCTTGCAGTGAAACTCACAAGTGTGAAAGATATAAAAGATTCAGCTCAATAATGAACTCAGTGCATACTTTAATTTCTGTGGTTGGTCTCTAAAGTTCATCAGTTATCTTCTGTTCTTACACTCTTCTGCTCTACAGAGGACTCGTACTCCCATTACTCCCTCTCTGTTCACGGCTGCCGCCTCTCCCTCTTCTACTGGCCCGACGTCTCAGCTGCACGGCCCGTTAAGTTCTTGTGGAAATTGGAGCAGGTACATGTGAGCCATTCTGCTAAAAGCGAAGAGTGTAAATTCAATTCTTCTACCAGTTTTAACATTTACTCTCAATAGGACACAAAGATGTTTGCTTTGATATTTACATTTCACATTTTACAGCATAACTCTCAGCTTTATCGGCCATTTTCATGGGGTAAACAGCAGAAAATGTGTGCAGAACCAGGTACAGACTTTGCCCACATTTGGTCACTGACCATAAACTGTGTGGTAAAGACATGACATCACTGTGGCTACGTTCATCTGGGATGTGCTCTCACATCTGGAAATACTCCAGAGTAGTGTCTGTGCAGAGCACACAGGAGACAAGATATGATGCAAAGTGTACGCTGCAGTGTCTTGTTTACGGCACAGCCAGAACGATGGATGAGGCGATGATGATGAATCTTATTTTTGTGTTTATGTCAATGCTAGATGTATTTTGGTGTCAACATATGAATTAAAATACATAAAAAAGGAAGAAAACATGAATTTGCTGGAGCTTTACTTGCTCTGTTCCTACATGTTCAGGTCCATGCAGTCTCATCCATCTAATCCAAACGTTTGTATTCTTTATTACAGCCCCTCTGGAGCGTGTTTATAAAATTTTAAGGCTCAGTGCATATGTGGAAAATGACTTTAAAAATATTTCATCTTCTTCTGAGGTTAACAGTTGCACAGCAGAACACATTAAATGGGAAAAGAGCTCTGAACATATTCATCGTAGTGCACATTTTGCAGTATAGACCTGCGTGCATGTGAGTTTATGGTATTTATGGGTGGTGTTGTGGTGGGGGTTGGTGAAGCAGGTTTGTTTTGACTGAAGCTGCTGGTCCCAGACAGACTGAAGTCTTTTGGATTAAACAAAGCTTCGCTGATACAGAGATTTATTAAATCCTTCTGTCTGAACCGCATTATCTTGTTACTGAAGCCGCTGCTCTCTGTCCCCTATCTTTATAATTCCCTTGTCTCTTCTGTCGCACAATATCTTAAAGGAAAAACTTAAAACAAGTTTGTATTGAAAGTTATACTAATGATTCGTATAACGTGATCTGTCTGTGGTTTTTCATCCAGTAACGGCTCCCCTGTGACACTTAACAGGATGAAGCGGGTATCAGAAATAGGCGGCTGGATCTTGTTTCAGCCTCATTTGTCACATTTATAATTTGCTAGCAGTCCTTTAAAGAGACATTTCCATCTAAAACCCCTCTAAATTGATTTAAAAAACATTCTATTATTGACAAAAAAAAAAAGGAAAAACAGGAACTCCTATAAGAGGAGAGCAAAATTGTTAACGAGATTTTGTCTCGTCTTGTTTTCGTACCCCCATTCATCATCTCCCAACTCCTTAGATTTATCTTTTGACCCTCAGGAGGGGGCTGACCTGGACCTATCCTTAGATAAAGAAGTTAATAATTGCTCTGCAGCTGGTCTCAGCATCAGCAGCATAGACAATGATGAGGTCTGTAATGATACGTCAGTCCCATGAGACAGTTTTTCAAACAGTAATTTTAGTCAAATAAAAGATCGAAATGCTTCTTCTGCTACTGATACCCAAAGTTTCCTGCAGCAAGGGGTTCATATTACCCCTATATTGTCTCTGTCCAACAGGTGTGTGACAGCGAGTGGCATCATCTCTCCCTCAGCGTCCAGTTCCCGTCCGTGACTCTGTATGTGGATGGCGTGACCTTCGATCCCGCTCTCATCCATGACAACGGAGCCATCCCCAACCCTGAGCCCCGCCAGAGGATGGTCATCGGAGCCTGCTGGGGTGAGACACTGACGGGTTTTACTCGCTGTCATACACTTCACTGCAGATTGATGATGGATTTTATGTGGTGTGTATAAACTCTGAGCAGACGTTGTGCAATTTGCTTTTTCCTTTGCATTTTTCTGGCACTGAAATGTCATCTAACGCAAAAAAAATCAAAGATAGCAGGCTTTAATCTCTGGCAAGTTACAAGCCTACATGAGGCATCTCATGTCGAACTGCTCAGACACTCCGCATCGCGACTGCATCGTGACTCTTTCTCACATTTCCTTCAGTTTCGTAGCTGTGTTTTGCCTTAAAGGGCTAATAATGTAACTGACTTATCAATTATTTAGAGCAGTGGAACAACACAGGGGGCGAACAACTACCAGCCACTTATCCCAGAACCGCTGGTTAAAATGGGAAACTGGTTGCCAATTATCAGTGAAAATACACAGATACACATACACACACAGTCTCTCATCTAAAGTATCTGCTGCCTGCATGGCAGCAGCTGCTGCTAGATAATGAGGAGATGCTGTGTTTTTGAAAATTTTCTACAGTTCTCTCACTTCTGTGTGCTCTACAGAGAGAGAGGGAGCTCTTCCTGTCTATCATTGCACCTTCACATTTCTTTGTCTTTTCGTATCTTGCAACATTGAAGTGTCTCTTTCAGTGCACCTTATTGTTTTCTGCTTTTCTGTTTCCCCTTTGCTCCTCTCTGGTGTTTCCCGCAGAGCCTGAAGAGAAGCAGAAGGATATACTGAACAACACAATCCCAGAGGGTAAAGACACAGGTGACCTCCTGGTTTCACGCAGCTGTCAGCGTGGAAGTGTGAAATCTGCTGTTCTGTTGCGTCGCTGTCGCTCCATTGTGCATTCTCAAATTCAAATCGGTATTATTTTATGACATGATACTGTGCGTGTTCACACTATAGTGAAGTATGTGGGTGGTTACCACGGCCTGTTGTCAGGGGTGACGGTGCGTCCTGGCAGCGTGGAGCCTCACAGCGTGGTGGAGTGTCTGTATGCCTGCAGGGAGGGGCTGGACTTTGGAGACCTGGAGACTCTGGGCTCTGGGATGAAGGTAACACCTGATCAGCTGCTTTCTCAGATATTCATCTTCCACATTTCTGTTTTCAGTCCATACATTTTCAATGCACTATGTGTGCAAATCATGACTTTTCAAAAATACTGTTGATCATTAGAAAGGCTGAATCTCTTTTTTAAAAAAAATACAAAATAAAGGTTTACAATTCACCAGCTTGAGTGCAGCTATGCTCTGCATCAAAGACATTATTTTAAAAAAAAAGGTCTAGATTCAAGTTCACTCTTGCCCATAAAAACATCTTGACTCCACTGTGCTCACCCAAATGGAAGTGGTGACAATTTGTCATATCTGATTTTGAACTGAACTCATTTCACAATAATCCAACGAAGTATGAAGTATCCCGAGTGCACAAAAGGAGTGAAGGGAGAAAGGTCCAGCGCTAAAGGGTGACTCTTCAGTCCGGAAACATAGTTTTGAAGTGCAAAATTTGCATATTTGCACACGTAGTAGTGAATATTGAGTGTGTGGGCAAAGTTTAGAGGGAAAATAACAATTTCTGAGTCTAAAACAGGAAATCCTTGAAATTTGATTGCACAAGGTAATTATTACTAGTCATCTTGTTGCATTTACAGTGTAGCTTCATTTTTGAAGGAGCATGCCATATAAACCACTAAGAAGTGAAGCACTGTACTGCTGTGAGCAGATCAACAACAAAACTAATGTGAGCCACATGAAAAAAGTCCACCTTAAATGGTCAAAATAAGTCCAGTGCTCACTTGTGACTGCTTGAACTTGAAGTGAGAGAACCCCTTCTGTCAGAGCGTCGAAGGTGTTGTATATCTGCTCTTTCTTCAAAGCCGTTGGCGTTGTTGTTTTTTTCGTCACTGAGAAAAAAACAAGATAGGCAGTAATACACCAGAAATCTCTGCTCTGCTGGTCTGATGCTATCAGACAGTGCACTCATTGTTTATATGTGATTGTGATGATTTCATATGTTAGTTTAGACTTGAACGAAGCCTTTAAAACGGCTGAAGTGTAGGCATCTGGAGGCCAGAAACTCCCTCCTTCTGAAAAGGGAAATTACTGGCTGCGAATCCCCTTCTCTGCACAGATTGTAGATTACTTTTTAATTAACTCATCAAATGTGTTTCTGACATGTTCTGCTGTTTGTTTGTGCAGTGTGCCTGTGATGTACTGTATTTACAATTGAAATGCATACACGGTTCATCTAATAATGAAGCATCTTTAGAATTATGTAAAGCTTTATTTTCTTTAAGAAAACAAAGTTGCTTGCAAAAATGTTCAAGCACAAAATGAGCTGTATCTAATACAGTGGTATTAGATCTGTTTTGTGAAATGTTAGAGAGAGAGAAAAAAGGGAAAGAATCATGATTATTGAACTTAAGCATTATAAAAACAAATCTCACTTTGACATAGAGAAGTATGGACATGGACAAGATTTCATGTCTTAATTCTTAAGCTTTAATTTTAGATCTTAAACATTATTCTTACCTCTAAAGACTCAGATCTAATTAGATCAGACATCGTTGCAAAATGTCATTGGCCTACTCAAATCATTTTTGCTTTAGTTAAGGTGGGAAGTCAGGTAGAGGACATCAAGACGAGTTAAAGTCAAGAATCCTAAGTTTAATAACAAGTTTGACCAGTCGGCTGGAAAACAGGCACAACAAAAATGAATAGTGAGGCAAAATATAATTTTTATTAACAGGCCTAATCACATGAGATAAAAGCAGAGAATATCAGGAGTATTGTGTATACATAAACAATAATAAGAAAAGCTGGCGTCACTGATGAAGTACTGTGATAATCTGTTCAGGACCAATGAAAATCGCTAATTAACTAGTTGAAAACAGTTTGTACGTTAGTAAGGGAAAATAAGAGCCATAAAACATTAAGCTCTGAAGTGAAACCTAAAACCACTATGACAAAGCAGGATAACATTTTCATGTAAATATTCATGAAACTCTCAACAAAAGTTAAGACTCAACCAGAACAGGAGTGAAATCTTTTTGATTGCAATAAGCAAAGGTAGTTGAGGAGACCAGATTCTGGCAGTAAAGTCAGAAGATGAACCTTACAAATAGTGGACTGCCTGCTGCTGCTGCTGCCAACATCCGCTGTATTACATGTACATATGGCTCAATGTGAAAAGAATAGAACAGAACTCTAATATTTCTGAGTTTCTAAGTTGGAAATCCAACTTCAGTGAGTGCTCCAGCTGAATTCTCCCGACTACTCTTCCCAGCTAGCTAGAATGCACCATATGTACTGTGTAGTGTGTACTGTGTAGTATGTACTATATAGAATGTACTGTGTAGTATGTACTGTGTAGTATGTACAGCGCACTGCCTCGGAAGTCATTGTTGATGTACAGTACGTAGCGTTCCACTATAAACAGCAAATATCTATATAATATGGCACAAGGCTCTGACCAGCTTCTGCTGTGGCCTTCGCTGTAATGGACGCATTGCATTATGGGAAATCATATTCAAGGTAGAGTGCCAGTTGCACATTGGAAATTTTTCTGCAAGTAGCAAGTGCAGTATACACAACACCCCAGTATGTTGCATATACTGCACGTAGCACATTACGGCAAAATCAGTATAGTGTAGAATGTGACATCACAATCACCTGGGAAACTGAGCAAATGGATGTTTCAACATGAAAGGATGCAGAGTTCATGAAACACCTCGACAGTTGTTAAGCACAGTGGTGGATTGAACGTACCTTGTTTTAACTAGATATGGTGACAGACAGCAGACGTGACTTGACTTTCATAAACACACCACAGGATTCACAATAAACAACCTCACGATGCAGAGACTGAAGGGTTTGCCAGTTGTCAAACAAAATCAGTTAATGTGTGTAAGATTTTATTTCCAGAAGGATGAGTGAAGAGCTTTCTTTAAGCTCCAACTTTTCCTTTTTTTTATTCTTTGGAAACTGTAAAAGGTGGAATTAAGGAAAAAATAACTTGCTTAAAAACTTTTTTTGCATTCTGCTGTGCTGGGTGTCTTTGATGAAAAGAAAAAAAAGGACTGTGTGGAGCTTTGATGTAAATCAATACTAACTTCCAGGTCCACGTGAACCCGAGCCAGTCTGTGTTAGTGCTGGAGGGAGACGACATTGAGAGCTTCAACCGTGCTGTGCAGCAGGTCACCTACAGAAACTCTCTGCGCTTCGCCACACCTGGAGTCCGTCCACTAAAACTTACCACCTCACTCAGGTACAAGAAACTCACAGATGCAAAAAAGCTTTTCCATAAATGCAAATGAATGTGGTTAACAGGAAGAGCGACTACTAGCAACAAGCCAGAATGTAATGCAACCCTTCCTGCAGGACAGATTTGCTAGAAAAGCAAAATCTTTCTGGCCCGAGTGTTGCTCAAACATCATTTTTGGAAATTGCAAAGCTAACCAAAGCAGTGAAATGACACAGGGAGTCGAGCATGAATTAGAAAGGTTCCAATATCACCAAAGATCTATCAGACTCTAAACAGTTTAACAAGTATCTGAAAATTGGATTTTTGTTTTCCTGTGTAGTCAGATGAAGTGCCAGTGTCATTACCGTGCTGCTGCTTACTCTTCTCACACTCAGCTCACCAAACACGGACCTTTCCTCAGCCGTGATAACGACCGCTGTGGAATGTGAGAGATTATTATATAGGGAATATGTCAGAGCAAAAGATAACAAGGAACTATCTTATCTCTTTGGTCAGTCAACCACCAAAAACCTTGGACATAGTAAAGTGCAAAGAGCCAAATTGTTTTTCACAGTCAACTAAGGTAGTTGTGGTATTTACTTTAAATAAATTATTTGCTGGTTGCTATTTTTTTTTCTTCTTTCTTCCTCTAGCTCAGACTAGTTACTCATTGGTTTCAAGCTATAAAACACAGTGCAAAGACATCACAGTATCATTTATCTTATGTTGCAGGAATTGAATGGAAATCATGTCTTTATTTTGTACTTTTTAATATCCTGGCTGGTATGGCCAACACAGCACTGTTATGCTGCTGTGTAAATCCCACATCGATCCGGTGTTCATTGGGCTGAATCACCTGGCTGTGAAGTAAAAAGCACACAAATTCTGTGTCCGGGTCAGTGCTCAGCCATGCTTAACAACTGTGAACTGGTTTTCTGGCTTTAGCAGTCACATTTAACTGATTAAATATTAATTCACCCTGTGAAACACAGTTCAGCGCATTTACTTTGTCATTTATTGTGTATTTGCACTCAAACTAGCGACCTGTGCAGATATTCTCATTACTGCCTTTGGAGGCTGTTGTTTTGGTCGCATGTTTACAAGATTAAGATGATTACCAAGCTACAAGTCACTCTGAAGGGCTTCATTTTTATTTTTTTTTTAAAGATCCCTTAGATTCAAGGTCATGGACAGATTTATTTTCCTCAGTTTCTGGTCTAGTGCAGCGTTCCTTTTTTCCTTTACTTCAGCATATATTATTGTGTGTGTGTGTGGGTGTGTGTGTGTGTGTGTGTGTATGAAGATTAGATTGATTTGAGGCCAGGAGTTACCCAGATGGCCGAACAGCAGGCTCTTCTGGAGAGGCCGATACAAGCAGCTGCTCACTGTGATAGTGCAAACGGCACACACGCGCATAAACACACACTCATAGCTTAATCGGCTTAATTCCCTTTAACATATGATAGGAACTTTTAGTGCAAAGTTTGCCATCAATCTGATTGGCTCTCACAGTTATATTTGTAGGGGCAAAGATGGCATAGTTTAACACTTTCCGTTTTCATTTTTATGACAGAGCACTGCTGGAATGATAATGGTGGAATCATGGGACTAGAGCGAGAGAATGCAGCGGTGCAAAAAGATGTTATCGTACACGACGTGGCATGGTTGCGTATGCACGCTGCTCAGTCACAGCGTTGCTAATTTCAGAACATGAGTTACCACAGTCTTACATGACTTTTGCATGGGGATGATTATGATAAGCGTGTATAAGGTTTCATAATATTTTTTTAACAGTGCAGAATTCACATATTGCCTGTTGTTTAAACATGCTGGGTAGTACTAGTGCATGTGTGATTAGAGGTGGTGGGAACTGTGCAAAGTCTGATAAACTGGCTTAAGTCGTGTCGCTTCAGTCAGTGCCAGTTTGGTCTCAACCCCTTGAGTCACTGGACTTTTTTTTGATTTCCCACCAACGAAAAAAAAAAAGAAAGAAAAAAGAGGGAAAAAAATACCTTCAGATTTAATTTGTAGTCACTTCATAGTTGCAAAGCCAAACTGAACCATCATGGATTTTACGGATGAACAACACTGGAGAGAATTTGAAGATACACACGCAGAGGAAAAAAAAAAAAAAAATCTCCTCAGCTTTATCACCAGGCTAAAATGAGACAGACGACACTGGACACTGGTCTATTTGAAGCTGTCCTGAAATACAGTTCTGCGAAAACTGATGCAACTCAAATGAAAAAAAAAACAAACAATATAAACAGTCCACTTTAATCACGGTAGAATCAGTCTTATCATCGGGCCCCGGTGCCAGGTGGTCAAAGTGGGAGGTGGTCATCACAATACTTGCAAATATTAATCTTGCTGTTTGGTCTGCTATCCGTTTCCTCTTTCTTTTTATCCTAGCAGCAGCTGCGCCTCAATATTTCACGCGTCAAATAAAGCATAATATCACAATACTAACAGCAGAATTAATAAGAGGCAGCTTCGGTTGCAGGCAAAAGACTGTAGCTTTAAAACAAGCAGCAAAAGACCTGATCTAAGAAAACATATTTAAATAATAAAACACAGACCAGCAGGTACGCATGTCTGTGAGCTGCACTGATTAAAAACATACTGAGTGGAACATATTCAGGGAAAGCACAGCTGTCTGTGCCAAGACCAAAGCAAATGTTAAACATACATTGTGGGTGCACTCCCCAAGCTTTCCACAGTTCAAAGACGTCTGTTAAATACTTCAGATTTAGCCTGTAGGCCCCCACTTTGGTCTCTCTTTATGTCTTTTTTATTGCTGTCTCCAAAAATCTGCTTTTGCTTTTCTACACCATCATTTGTCAGTTTCTGTCTGGCGGCCTTTGGTAATGTTGCAGCAAAATGTTTTACATTCCTGGCTTTATCATTTCTGAGCTTCAAATCATCGAATAATTGCTCTGTTTTTCTATTTTTGATAAATGGACCTCAGTATGTGAAAACGTGATGCAGAAAGCTTGACCCAGTGATAATGTGGCATAATCCTGCATCTTGTCCATTAAACCAAATTTGACAAATGTGTGAAAAGTACACAAAAGTTCATATTTTTGGCTGATTTTTATTTATTTTATTTTTTTGCCTTTTGACCAGATGTTTCAACGAGGAGAGCTGCCTGTCCTTCAAGCAACTAGAAGGATACCTGGTGGTTCTCCAGCCCGACGCCCCTCAGATCTCCCTGTCTGGCGTTGGTCCTCATCTGGCCCGTCCGGCCCCTGAGTTTGAAGGTTCCCGTGGCGTCCCGCTCTTTCCAGAGCTCCGCATCGTCTGCTCCCTGTCACATGCTGTCAACACTGCTGCCCAAGGGATGGAGGGCGGAGGTAGACATCCTTTAATGGGGGTTACTTTAAAGCACGTGTCAAAATCCAAAGCCGGCCCGCCACTTCATTTTATCTGGCACCGCGAGATGCCAGATAAAAGACAATCATACACTTATAACTCGAACATTTCTGGGAAAATTTCAGTGTGATTGGCCGTTTGAGTCAGTACAGATGTCAAAAAGTGGAATAACTGAGTTGGAGAGCAGCTGGTTTATGTCAAAAAGTCATGATTTAGAAAAAGTTTGAAAAAGAGTTTAAAACAAAAAGTCTCTAATTTTTGTCCTCAAACAATGTGAAATTCTACAGTTTTCAATTTTTCTGACTTGCAATTTTATGTCAAAATGTTCCAGTCAAATATTTTGTGACATTTGTCGTATGATAGAAAAGTCCAGGTTTTTGAAAAAATAAATTGCCATTTTACTAAGATTTTTTTTTAATGAAAAAATTGTGATTTTACAAGCAGCATTTATTATTCATGATAAAGATTGCCAATTTTATGACAAAGTTCCCTTTTCTTATTTTTATTTTTTAATGATCGAGTCCTAGAAACTAGTGGGAAATCTGACCGTATAGCAGGATGAGAGCGTAAAGAATAACTGTCCCTTCAACAGTAACCATGGTGATGACGTGGCCCAGGGTGAAACAGAGTTTGACACTCCTGATTTAAAGAAATGTAGCTGCTCATTAATGATTGTTTCTTACCTTTTTACGGTCCAGGAGTCTACGTTCATTTCTGATCTCATGTATTCTCTCTTGCTTTGCCTCTTAGCTCTGATGTCAGATGCTGTGGCTCACACTTTGGATGGCTGTGAGGTGCAACCACTGGGGGAGGAGTTGAACCCAGAGAGGGAGGAGCTTCTGGTAGACATGGACGTTGTGCGGGAGAGAGGGCTTGAAATTATCAATACAACCGCTTATATTGCCATTACAGGTAAAACTAAGATGAAAATAAACCTTTTAAAAAACTTATTTAAAAAATGTAATTAATTATATATTAAAATGCACTACCATGAAATATTTTAGAAAATCTGAATTTCATATTGTGTTACATTTACTATTCAAACGCACACATTTTAGACACAGAGATATGACACAAAAATTGGTTAAAAATAGATTTTAAAGCAAACGTCAACCATCTGATGAATACGTTGTTCTCTTAAGTTATTTTGCCAGTTTTGACTCTCAGTCTTCCTTTTAGCTCAGTTTTTTGTTTTGTTTTATTTTGTTTTGTGTCACATCTCCTCCAGGTGCTGAATCTATCTCCGTGTACGAGGACGTACTTCGCTCAGTCCGTTACCGACTGGCCAAAGGCTCTGCCCGCTTTGAGAGGCGGTTCCGCCTGTCCTGCTCCGAGATGAACGGCAGATACACCAGCAATGAGTTGACTTTGGAGGTGATGAGAAGCATCAGCCAGATAACAGCTCTAAAAAAAAAATCCTTCTCATTTTGGTGTCCTTCAGTCATCATCATCTGGATAGGATTATAGCTCAAACACTGAGTCTAGATTATTGAGTTATATAGTTTATTCTTCTTTTTTTATGCTCTCTTTAGGTGAACTTCCTCCACTCTTTGGACAGTTTGTACCACCCGTCCCACCTGCTGGCCTCCCAACAGCAGTTTCTCCATCCATCCCACCATGCCGGAGAGTTGAGTGGACACACTCTACCCAATCCACACCGGAACTCAGGTAACCTTTTTTTTTTAACCGTTATTTTTCAGCTTCTTTTTACTCTCACACATTTGAAGTTTTCACTTATATATATTAGATTTTCAAACCCTGGATAGCAGAAAAAAAAACCTATGCAGTCACTCCTTCTATAAGAGGCTGAGACTGTATAGGAGGAGTGATTTGAGCAGGTGAGCAGGCAGGTTGTTTGACAGACGCACAGAACTCCTGAGTGGTTAAGCACCACAGAGCGGTACTGACAGCTGGTTCAGCTCTATAACGCCAGAGAAACCCCCAGAAGAACCGCTGGGAGTCATAAAAACATACAGCAGAAATGCTGAACAAGTCTGCCTCAGCATTGCACAAAGAAAATGAGCTGACAATCTGGCGAGGAGCGGAGAGCAGAGTCAGGGGTACTGCAGGAGTTCATTAGTGCTTCGGCCATATCTGCAGGTGGAGAGAGGAAATGTAGAGCCACACCCACTTGACACAAAAGCATGGCACATCCACTCACACCCACACATGCACGAACCCACGGAAGGGAGAGGGAGACAAACACACGAGGAGTACAAAATTACAAATGGATAAGAAATGATTTAGCCTGACAGTTCTCCCCTCAGTTAACTCACAAGTATCTTCAGCTTTAAGCCGATTTTGATGGAAAGCTCAAGTACAGTGACAAAACTGCAACACTTCTTCTCTTCATTTCTGTTAAGAACATAGATATGTATAAAGTTTTGTGACTTTGCCAAAACATTTTTTTAAAAAAAGGTCAAATTCATCCTTGAAGATGCAGCGGCTTTGGCACATTTTCAGAGTAAAGGGACCTAAAGGTGCTGCAGCACCAAACCTTCATTTTTTTTATTTACTCCCCAAACAGAATTATGAACTTGCAAATTGGCGCCATATGGGCTCCTTAAATGTGCCACGCTCAGCAGCTTGAGTTTTGATAACAGATGTGACCTGGTCCCGCTACACAGGGCATAAAGTTTGAAAGTGTAGAAATAAACATTCAAAAATCTGGAGACTACGAAAATTAGAATTTGCTTTTGGAAAGATTGTAAATTTTCACTCATATTGTGCCTTAATGTGTAAAGACCTAAAAAACACCCTTAAAGCATGACAGAGCTCACAAAGATCTTCATTTTAATTTAGCACAAATGATAAAGAAAAAAACATTTAAAACTTTAAGATATAGCTTAAAACAGCAGCTTTTATTGTGGAGTTTTGCTAATACTTTCATGTTTATCACAATGGAAATTTAAAAGGAATATGTCTGATGTAGATACATGCATACATTCTGTTTTAATGATAGCAGAGCTATCGGTTTCTTTATATATGTCCAGTGACTGGTTTCAGATATCTTTTCATTTGGTTTTATTCACATTTAAAGAAATTTATTTATCTGATATGGACCAGAAGAAATCAGTAGGGGGGAGCAGATTATGATTTACTTTTTTTTTTTCACACACAAATAAAACCCAAAACAAAAAACAAACCACTAGTTAAAATATCACAAATAAGCACTGGGCGAAAACGACTTAGCATCAGTGGAAATTACCCATCCATGCAGCAAAATGTTTTATCTTGACAAGAAATCTTGTTTCCAGTTTAGAGCTGGTAGGTGTTCAAGGGTTTGAAACAAATGAAAACATGGACTTTAGAGCAAATTACTTAAAAACAGAAAAAGTAACAAGTGACCTAATTCTTAATTCATGGTCCCTGAAAAATAGTGAAGACCAAGGAACAAGAAAATCAACTCATGAATTGAAGTTACATTAGATAATGCTTGAAAAGTAAGTTTATGTGGTTACTAGAAACAAGATCTTTGCTCTGAAAAAGAAAACTAAAAGCTGGAACTCTGGCTAAGATTGTAAGATTTCCTGGCTCATTAAGGCACAAAAGATATTTTCATGATAAATTTAAGAATATACATGGACTCAATAAGTAAATTTTATTCAAAACAAGATAAATAATTTCATATTTCCTGATATAAGATTTGATATTGTGACAGGAACATAATCTGAAGTGTTCTAGAGCTTTATATAGAGCTTTAAGTTTTATAGAGCTCTTGTCCATTGTGTCAAATGTATATTTTACCAACTGCATTAGCTTTACTCTCTGAAATGTTTTTAATTGCTTTTGAACAACACAGCTGCATCGTCTTACAAGCAGAAGAATTAATTTGATGTGACTCATTTCAACTTTTTGAAAGTTTGATGATCATGAGAAAAATACACCACATCATTGCACTTGTTGTTTTGAATGTTGGTTAAATTCAACACACAATTGTTGCGGTCTTTTATTACAGTGGTACCGGGCGCAGCCACCGTCATTATTATGGTGTGTGTGGGTTTCTTGGTTGTCATGGTGATTCTGGGTGTCTTCCGGATTCGCTCCATCCATCGCCGAGGTGAGGCTGCCAGGGGTGGAGCTAAGGAGGGCAACAGCCAATGGGATGACTCTGCACTCACCATCATTGTCAACCCAATGGAGGTAATAGCAACATTCACAGCAGTGATCAGATTAAATACTTGTCTGGTGCACGGTTTCATCCGTATGTGTTCTCTCAGTCCTATGACTCTCGTATGGGAATCACAGCCGACACAGAGGGGGAAGGAGAGGAAGATGAGGAGGTAGTAGAGTCACCTGACGACGTGAGCGATGACCAACGGATCATCATCAAGAAGGAGGGCAGGGACGGAAACGCCCGTCGCTACTGAGCCACATGTATCTCTCCACCAGTGCTCATGGAAACCACAAATCAGCTCACCAGTCACACACTCCAACACTTTTACTATCAACAACTGCTGACACCAGTAATATAAGGAATGTATGCTTACAAACACAACACACAACACAGTCACTGTAATACTCTTGACACTCAGCGCCATATGTGACCTATAGCCGACAACAGGCTGTTGTTCTCCACTTTTAATGTTCAATGGCACAATGTATACAGTTAATGTAATTTAACCGCCTGACTAAACTCTACCAAAATTGTATGTGGTGCACCAGTTCTGAATCACAAAATGTTTGTGTGTCTGTACAGTGTAATGCTGGTTGAAAGGGACTGCTTGGTTAAAAAACAAAAAAAGAAAGAAGATAAGATTGTATCCTAGCTTTTGTTATCAAAAACAATGTTAAATCTTTACTAAAAATGTAAACTGGGACAATTTGCAACAAAAAAGGCCTTGAGTAGATCCGTAGACAAAGACACAATCCAAATGACTGACTTAAGAAGTCTGTGCACAAGCTCTTTTCTCCATGTTTGCAACGTCTTCTGACACATTCCTTAACCACATACAAAAACCTTAAATCTGATATCCTTACAGTTTGTTTGAGTTTTTCTTTTTTTCTTTTTTTTTTCCTCAATTGTAAAAACAGTTTACTACTTCACATCCTGACTATATTTTGCTTGCAGCTCCTTATGATAACCAAGCACTTGCTAGCCACAGACCTTCACGTTTACACAAGCTGGTCCTTCGACAACGCTTCAAAAATATAGAATAAAAGTCTCCGATTGTTAAGTTTGCGAATGAAATATCACTCATTCTTGAGCATCAAATTAGTCTCTGCAATGTTCCAGCTTGTGCCAAAAAAAAGGACAAAACAGCACTATGTACAATACCAATGATGTAACTTGACATCTGACCCCTCCCACGCCCAATGCCCCTTAAGCCCCCAAATTTAACCACTAAAGTGTTTCACTCACTGAACACTGCTGTATGGGACGTCCCATGTAAACACACGCAAACACACAGACGACATGCTCCATCACGCCACCTCTGCTGTTTCCAGAATGTCCGCTCAGCTTGGGCAGTTTTGATTGTATTGATTGTAATGAATCTTCTGTACATACAATGATGACTATTATGATATGATTGATATAACTATTATTTTTGCGTCCACGTTTTCCTCTTTTTCTGCACATTTTTGAGAGGGAGCAGATTATGATTTACTTATTTTTCAATTTGAGGAATCACCTTTCTGGTTTAAAAAAAAAAAAGTATAATTATAACAATAATAATAGTAGTAGTGATAAGGATGATAATCCCTGGCTTGATGAGTGTCTCTTAATTTGTGTGTAATATTGTTGTAATTTAAGAACTTGTCAATATCTGAATCACAGAAAACGGAGGGCACATTGTTGTGATACTTCAATACGTCTCACTCATTTCATCTTTCACACTGCAGGGTAATTTTTCACATTTCAAAAAATAAAATGCTTTTTTTGCATTGTTATTGTTATTATTATTAATATTTTTGTCTTCTTTTCACATCATCTGGCATCTTTAGTTTGATGAATGTACAACTGTGTGCTTCTCCTCACCTTCCCTCCCTCCACCCTCCTGCCTTCCTTTTTCCTCCACCTCTCCCTCACCCTCCCTCTGTGTCTCTTGCTGTCTGTCTGTGTAGCCTATCAATGTGCAGTGCTAAGGCTGTCAATAAATAAAGCCTCTTGTTTTTGAGTGTGATGTTAAGAAGGAATAAACATTGCATTGATAAATAACTTATATTACTATGTTACTATTCGGACATTACCTGTAATTATTGATACAATGCTGACATGGATTATGCTGACTAATTGTTATTGAGAACTGTCAGAGATCATTACAAAATTCATAATAAAAAACACTATATGACGTCTCCATGAGAGGGTTTCCTTGTTAGTGTGGGGGGTGCTCATGGGGTTTAACAATATGAAAAGTAACTCTGACAAAATCTCTTTTTTTTATCTTAATTTTCATATTTTTTATTTATCTGATATTTCTTACTGTATATATAACCTACAGTATAGAGATCATCTATAAAGCCTTTATTTCTGAGGAGGGAAAATTACACTTTCTCTGCATGTACCTAAAGGTTTCCTTTGGTGCAAATATTTGTATGCAAACATGGCTTATATGCCATTGCAATGTCTCTTCAAATTAACACAGCGTTGTCATTAATCCTGTATAAAACCACTGGAGAAATTACTACTAAATATATGACTTTGAAGAATTTTTGACCAAAATACACAGTGACAAGAATCCTCATATAGAGGCTTATACTGTTTTTTGGCTATGTATTCATTGAGAAGGTTGCAGTGTTACCATGCATAATGTTGGGTGGCTGTGGTGTATTGTGTTGCCCTCCAACTGGAAGGTTGCTGGATCAAACCACAGCCAAATCCTGAGCAAGACAATGAACCCCAAGATGCCCCAACTCCTAGGTTGGATGAATGGGGAGGGTTGTATCAGGAGGGGTTCTAGTGTAAAATCCATGTCAAATCAATGGAGAACACAATGACCCACTGAAAAAAAGAAAACATATTATTGCATAATCTCTCCATGATTTTACTAGAAAAAGTCAGAAAGTTCTCAATGGTGCATCTACTGTGAACTGAAAAACAATGAAAATTTTAGTATCAAAGAAAAAAAAAAAGCCTTTTTCAAAACAACTTAAAAGTGCCATACATTTATGGGAACTTCTGCAACAGTTGGGAAGAACTGTCTGAAAAATATTTGATTTCCAATGTAGAAAGAATTCCACGAGTGTGTTCAGCTGTTATATGTGGCTACTTTGAGTCAAAAGTTGGTTTATAAATTGATTGCATGATTTCTTTTTCTTTTTTTTAACTTCAGTTGTTTATTTGCTCCATGCCTTCATTTCAGAATACAATGAGACATTAAACTGCACGTGGACAAATTGGGGTCTTCTAAAACTGTTGACTGGTAGTGTATATATAATTTTCACCTCTGATCTTAGCAGTTGGACTGGTTATGTTTGAGCAGGTGTCACTGCACAGCAGTGAAACATCACACACAGCACACCAGCTAAGTCCTCTTGCAGGTCATTTCTTGTCAAACAGGTGTTTTGATCTAGGAATTTTCCTTTTTTCTCTTTCTCTCTTGTGGTAATCCAGACCTAAGCCCTTAACCACCGCTACTACTGCTACATTCTTGTGGGGAAACAAAACAAAACAAAACAAAACAAAAACTAAACTAAAAATATCACATATTGGCACCTTAACAACAGTACCTAAAACACTTTCTTATTGTCTTCTTGTGCTTTGGAGATACTATTTAAGCTTACACAATTCTTTATATATGTGCTCAGCATCTGCCTTGAGAAAACTGGCTACTGATTGGCTATTGTTGCAACACAAACTGAGGGAGGAAGCTTTGAAGTTGTCCTCACCTTTCCTCTCCTGACAATGATCTAAATAGACATGCCTTCACCCCATGTAGAGATGTTTTTTGCTTGACAAAAATTACGCACTAATCTTGCTTAAAATGTGAAATAGAATCGTCTCTCCGCTACTAACAACAATAGTGAATGCCATTATAAAAAATAAGGCATGCAGCTTTTGCATCGTTTATCTGAGCGCAGTAGAAGAACTTGGGAAAGACTTGTCACCTAAGGAATCCAGAACATATTATCCTTAAAGCCAAAGGATTTTGACAAAATGTATCTGAACATTGTCTAACGTTGACTGAACGTTGACTTTGATACCTGTATCTTCACCCATTTTTACAGTATCATACTGTGTTGAGTAATACAGGTCTCTCTCTCTCTCTCGCTCTGTGTGTGTGTGTGTGTGCACACATGTTGAGTGTAGATACAAGTATGCCTGACCCCATTTGTCAGGCCAGTTAACCCTTGGCAGCAAGTAATAATTTTGAGCAGGACACCAGAGGGAGATTCAGGCACTTGATCTAATTAAATCCCCCCTCTGTCCATACCTCTGTTCCTCTGGCAGGACGGACACTGACCTTCCAGCCCTGCCTTTCCCCTGCTGTATGAATCGCCCACCTCAGCTTTGCAAACTGCAAAGACACATGCCCTGTTCCCCTCTAATGAGATTTTCAACCTCAATATCCAGTCTCAGTGCTTTGATTAGAAATTATTCCTTCAAATCCAATGACTAATTTTAGACTGTTTCTGCATCTTACTGCTCAATATTAATGCTTGAAAGAAGCAGTGGTACACATCAAACCCCTCAGATTCCCTAAAACACAATGCATGAGCAAAAGAATCTCTCCATATTCCAAATAATCATGATTAATAAAATATAAGTGAAAACAGACCACAAACAGCACCATAAATTAATCAGTTTATCTTCCCGTAAAGATAGGAACATTGATTAAAATAACAATGTTTGCTTTCCCAGGACTGTTCAGCTATTCGACATATGATGATGCTTTCCCTTTCATCTGCGCCTGTCTTTAATGCACTGTTGACCTCTTCTAATCCAGCCAGTTTTCAGTGTGACATGCAATCTCGATGCTGACTCAAAATAAATGCATCCTGCCTCCACTTGTGAAGTGACAACAGTGAATAAAGTGGCATTAATGTGAGTAAGTGTTTGCACTGGTATGAAAGTGTACAGCTGGCTTTTGTGTGCCATGCAGGGTTCAAAAACAGGTTAAGAGCAGAGCAATCTGTCTGAATGACAGCATCAAAGCAACTGGCACCATTTATAGTGACAGAGGCGTAGCCACAGCAACTCCACTGTTTGTGAAGGTTACACATGAACTTGCATGTCAGCATGTAGGTACAAGTGCCTGCATTAGAGTGTGCACAAAAAATAAAATTTATCTTATACACTTGGTGCAGAATGCTACTGAATCGATATGGAGCAGATGTTGGCAAAAATCCAGTATCGTGTGCCCACACTTCATAGTTTAGATGGAAAATGTTCCACAAAAATGAATCTGATATATTTTAGAGGTAAAGATTTTCAGTGTCTCTGGATCTTCATCTTGTGATCAGGAGTTTAGAAGTCATAGTGGGTTCACAGTACAAGACTGATCCATGATGGAGGACAACAGGAGGTCACACAATTACAACAATATTGTCAAGAAAATTAGTTTTGAAAGGACAATGGAAGGCATCACCTTTTGTCTCCATAAGCTGATGACAGACCTACATGAACTACATGCACTCAACATGCAAAAATAGTTGGGAAGATATTGTGATATATGTTCAGCATTTTAGGCTACAGTTTCGACCCTCACTAACAGTTTTCTGTATCCGTTTCAGCAACTTCTGCCATTAATAATATTTGAACAGACTAAGTGAGTTAGGGTAAGACTTAAATTTCTTTTCTAATATTATTGTTAAATTAACAGGCTCTTTTTAAGATGAGGTCAGGATTAATTCATGTTCTA
>JBAMYA010000008.1:12540252-12552770 GCA_037176975.1 Arrhamphus sclerolepis
TGATATATATAGGCTATATATAGGCTATATATATATATATATGTATATATATATATATATATATATATTTCAGCTGTTTATTCCTTCTATGATCTCATCTCAGTACAATGAGACATTAAACTGCATTCATTTCAACAAATAAAATTCAGCTGTTCTAAAACTTTTGTATACAAACTAGGGCTGAGCAGCTAATCGAAAATTATTCGAAACTGACATTCAGAACCAATAACTGACGTAACATGCACATGCCGATTATTTCAATTATTTATCTTCTTTGAAATATTTAATAAACGGCCATACATAGTTAATATGATTTTAAAATAGTCAAAAGGAAGCACACCCAAAGACATGTGTTCTTTTATTAGAAAAATAATAGTTTTAAAAGTTGGTTATATTTGGAAAAATAAAAAATAACTTGATAATGATATATGAGTTTTTTATGAGTATTTTATTTTGTAAGTCTAAGTATGTATCACAATTGTTTTGAGCGAAAGCGTAGACGCAGACGTCCTCTTACGTAAGGCTGTTGAAGAATACGTAACCTGCGTAACGTCAGGAGACTCGTGAAGGTTTTGTGGATCATGGAGGAGGAAGGTAAACAGTAGAGGGACGCTTAAAAGCTCACACGCGAGTGGGTATCCGACGGTCCTTGCAAAATTTGTGTTGACACGGTCGTAGACGCGGGAGCCGGGGAGGACAGACAGGCCGGAGAGGAGGGACTGTCGTTCGGCTACAGCAGCAGCTGTCGGCGGTGAGATGAGCAGCATGCTACCCGTCTATAAACACTCGTTCTCCGCAGGAATCATCCATGCACTGGCCCTGTGTGGCTAGCTCGTCAGCTAACACCAGCTACACTTCTGTTCTTTTATTTTCTTTTTAAGACAGGAGGTTTCTCAGTGTTGAAAGTTTTTTTTGTTTAACTACTTCTGTAACGAGCAGCGTGTTGGCTACACAAAGACAATACCGATTATCAGAGCTAATGTTACTGTTGGGTCTGAGGGTCTGGAGCTCCAGTTAGCCTCGGGGGTAGCACTGGTGTAGACTACCTGGACAGTGGCACCGGCTCACTCAGGTGTGCAAAAGTATAACATTTTTATTTGAATTTATGAGTTGTTTAGTTTAGCAATAGAAAATAGGACACTGTTTTTTTGTTTTTTTTTTTTACAAAAGCACAGCCTTTCTCTAGAAGTAGATTTGATGTGAATAAACAGGTGTCACTGTGGCCTATCTGTGATAATGTGTGTATTAATATCTTTGTCTAATCCTCTTACTTTGACCCTAATCATAATACACCAGCTGCATGAATCACTAGGAAAACAATAACCTTAAAACCGCACAATGAAAAATGAAGCGTAGTGTTTGTGCTTTTAGATGAATTTTAGATAATAATGCTGAATAGCATAGAAAAGAGTGAAAATAGATGTGGGATAATATACTGCTCCAACTACACTTAACAGTCACATGTCCATCCAGGGAGCTTAGAGATGCTGTATTGGCATACATGTTTAACAGTTTTCATGTCTTGATTTTGATATACTCTGATTGCCCTAATATTGCAATCCCCTGAGAGGTAATGTGAGTAAACACTGCTCATCTTCTTGCAATGCAGTATTCTACAGGTAAAATCTGCACTCACATGAGTGTTCTTTTGGCTCTTGCCATCAGCCTAAAATGTTTGTGCCGACCAGATGGCAACATCATTCCTCTGCTATAGCTGCTTCCACCACCTGGTCAGCAGTGGGCCCATCATCAATACTTTTTTTTTTTTTTTTTTGCTCATAAAACACAACAAAGAGTCTGACGTGTTCAGCTGGTCTCCAGACTCACCAAATACCAATGTGTTTGGACCCTGATGGGGTCTGTGGGAAGCAATCCCAAGCCACAGAGCCTCCACAACCCACAGGGCCCAACATCATGGTACCAGACACTCCGGTGCACACAGATGTTCTTTGTCCAGACTCTGACTGGTCACAGCTCTTTTGAGAGCATGAGCACGACCTGCTCAGTATTAAACAGATTGTCATAAAGTTATGGCTGATAAGTGTGGAGCAGCAAGGAGAACAGATGGGTTTCATAAAAAACAATTTTTAGTTTATTTTCAGTTTACATCTAACATGAAATGAAATATTATTTGTAATGCTTCATCCTTCACTATTATGCTTTCTGAGGCTTTTATGATGCTTTCACATAAAACTTGAACTCGTGCATTTGAGTTAGGGGTCCATGATATCAGAAAAATGTGTAATGTAGTCTAAACTGCAATGATGATATGACTTGTGATATATAAATTAGTTCTTCAGTGTATAAAGCTAATGTCTTTCTACTTTGCAGATACAATTACTTCCTGACAAATAAGAAAAAGAAAAAAAAATCCTAGTGCAGCAACATGGTTTTATTTCAGATATATTAATAGACTGAAAACAGCACCTTGCAACTGCAAGACCTATGCTGAATTGATGCATATATAATGCAAATTAACATCTCAATTGGCCTCTTGGCATATAAAATTCAATCAGATTGGTCAAATCAAAGTGTAAATGCATAACAGTTGGATAATAATTCATTGTGATTTTTCCTTCTTTTAAAAAAAAAAAAAAATTTGTTTCTCTCTTAATATTGATATTATTGTTATTGCAGATGTTGATAATGATACATTTTCAATACATTATGCTGCTCTAGTCTGAATTTAGTGGGGCAGCTGAGTGTAAGACTAAAATGTGGCATGAATGTTTGTGCGCTCTGGGCCTCCATGTTCTCATTAATAATGGTTCACTAAAAGCCAGGAAATGACATAAAAATGCAGCAGATGGAGTTTGAAGTTTGTTTAACTGGAGGCTGTTTGAGCAGATCTTCACTTTTCTGGATCCATGGGCTGTTTTAAGTATCCGTTGCTCTCAAACGTTTTGTTTTTTTTTTCATAAATGCATGAGTTATAAAATAATACTAATAATTACTACAACTTGTGCATTTACAACTTATGAGGCTCTATTTTTTTAGGGTTGATGATTTAGAGAAGGTAAGTGATACTGATTGTCCTGTATTGTATACTTTACTTGGATCCTATATTTTATTTGGGAAAACGATAAAGGCTCGTGCAGATTGTTTTGTTGTGTTTTTGTTCAGTTTGTAGAAATCTGAAGTCTCTCATCTTCTTTTAAAGTTCAACCTCACACTGTGGCCTTAGGCATTTTAACCTTCTCAAACTGTCTCCGTTAGCGACCCAGTGCAATATAATGTCTAAACATTGTAATGCATGTAAAGCATTATATATTGGTCTGCAGCCATTATGCTCTGTTAGAAAAAAAAATCCAAGCAAACAGAATAGTGCATATTTTTATTCTCTTCTAAAGTTTTCAGGTGCACAGGTTGGGTTGGCCTCATCCTTGTGTTACCATGGCGATGCGGGAGTTGGTGGAGGCAGAATGTGGGGGAGCCAATCCCCTCATGAAGCTGACAAGTCACATGACCAAGGAAGACGGGGCATGGCGGCACCGCTCAACACCTACAGTGAGTCCTTTTTGCGAACTTTCAAGTCTGTTTTCTTCGTCTTCATCATGCCATGGCTTCTTCGTAAACAATGCAGTACTTGATTACCATTATCTTCATCTTCATTCTTTATCTCAGGTTCCCCCTGCTCCTATTGAATTAGCAACTGAAGAAGAGGTTAGTTCTGTTTTTCCTATTTGCTTATTGAATACATTTTTTTTTTAAATTGTAATTATTTATTTCAAGTTTTTAGATACTTCTTTTGTAATGTATATAAGGTTTATCTTTAATAACATATTTTTTGTTTTCTTTTTGCTCCAGCTGGTGAATGAGTTCCTTCAGGCACCACCACGACCTCCACACACATTTGACATGGGTCAGCTGTTGGAGGAAATGCAGCAGATTGACCAGCAGAGCTACAGACAGGCTCCTCAGAGAGGTACCCATCACTGTTATTACTTTTTCTAATCAGTGTCACATACCCTTCTTGGGTATTTTCCATAGACATAGTTTGAGGTTTTTTAAAAAGCACATCACATTTCCCTGTGGCAGCCCCAGACGTGGCAGCGCTGGCCCTTTCTGGTGACTGGACGGCCGAGTTCCTCTCAGGGTCCGACTCTGCTGCTACGCCGGGGCTCACTACCCTTGGTGATGCAGCAGATGCTGATTGGACGAGAGAATTTATTGCTGAGGCTGCAGGTAACTTGAGTTTTTGTTCATCTGGGTTTCACTCTGGAGGAAACGCATGCTTTGCTTAATGTGCAGTTCACTTTTCTATCATCATTAGTCTAACTACTGTCATCAGTTTTTACTTGGATCAGACCTCACATGTCCACAACAAAATAATCTGTGAAAACTTTTCATGTGGATAATGTGCGCATTTCCTGTTTTTTGGGGTTTTGTTTTTTTTCCCTTTCCACCCGAGATCCTGGACGATGGGCAGAAGAATATCTGGAGCAATCTGAGGAGAAGTTGTGGCTCGGGGACCTTGGAGACAAGGAAAGTGAATGGTGAGAAAAGGGGACGCATTGAAACTGCAAATAATAAATGGCTTATATAAGCAACAACTTCAGGCAAGCTGCAATAAATGTGGAGCACAGGCAATAGTCTTGTGGGGATGTAAAAGACAAGAAGAGCACTCGAAGACAAACAATTGCAGATCTGAATGCACGTCTACACCTTGAAAAATGTTTTTGGCTTCTTTAGTGAATGTGTTTATTGAATTTACAGATAAATTTTTACCCTCATCTGCCTTTGTCTGATTATGTTGCGCTTATCCAGAAACTATCTCGCAAAAGCCATTGCAGTGTGTGAAGTGGAGCTGAAAGCTGATGTAGCGAGTATTGACCTTGGCTTGCATTGACGTCGAACTACAAAACAAAGCACAGCCTTCATCCTCAATTATTTTGCTTCAGCCTACATTTGAACAAGAAAAAAAGTACTTTCTCTGGCTATTTAGCTGAAGCATGGTATAATTTTAACAAGTATTTATTTAACAGGACAAAGGAGTATCAGCCTGGAGATGAGCTGAGGCAAACGGCCAATGAGCTTGTCTCAAAGGTTGATGACCCCAAGTTACAAAACACAGAGGTGAGCACCGTTCTTCCTGTCAGTCCCGGATCAACTGTAAACCATAAGTCATTCTTTTTTTTCATATCTGTCACCATATGCTTTCTCTTTTTCTTAACATTTTTGTAGAATGTATTCCTGGCACCATAGTGCGCTGATGGCTCACAGTGTATTGTGTTTTCATAAGGCTTTTTGTTTCAGGTTGAAAGAAATGGGCTATGTAATAGCAAAAAGAAAAAAAAACACTACCCAGTAATGGTAAATGCTACTTTTGTTGTCATGTTTTCTGTTGTTGTGTAGTTCCTGCGATTCATTAGGCAAATTGGCGAGGGCAGTGTGACAGTGGAGAGCAGAACAGACAAAGAGCTCACAGATAAAGCTCAGGCCAAGGAGGCTCAGAACTGGGCCTCCAACGTCAACCAGGTATGAGCCACTGCCCACCGAGGAGGGAAATGGTTACAGCCGGGAACACAGTATATTATTGGGGGATCTGAATTTGCTCAGTTTTACACAGCACAGGCTTTGCCTTGTGACTCATCACCCCAGTATCTGATGCAGTGTAACATTTTCCATAAATGTAACCAAAGGCAGCCACCAGTCTCTCTGTAATACAAGTCTCAAGGCTGCAGAGCGCTGCAGATGGAATTTGCTCTCCAAAGAGAGGGCTTTTATGACTGTCAGCTTCTCTCTCTGAGAGCAAGTTTCCATGTTCATTCAGTTATTAATATGTTTAAATAAAAATAAACATGGCAGATTTTGGATTTTTTTCTTTTTTATTTATTTATTTTTAAGCCCTGAAATAAATACAATTTGGAATAGAATCAAAAATGGTGTAGACAAATCCACCAAATCAATTAAGTGAATAATTAAATGGATCTGAAATTTGATATGGAAAAAAAAACATTCAGGGCAAGTCACAATTTAAAAAAAAAAAAAAGTAAATGGGATGAAAGTAAACACTGCAAGCTGATAGGTTAAACACTTGAAAAGAGAAATTTTCATTTTCACTTAGAAATTCACTTTCCCTTTTCTTTTTCCTCTGGTGTTATTTCAGAATTTTGATCTTATGGTTTTGTCAGGCAACATTAAGATTTATATAATTTACTTATCGATGATATAGTCCCAACCCTGGGGAAAGGTTCAGTTATCTATTTATTTAGCGTTCACTGGATCTCTTTAAACCTCTATCTAATAACTGAGCACTTTCACCTCAAATGCAAAACTTCCTTTCTGGAAAAAGCCTGGCTGTTTTCAAAACTGCAAACTTTATATTATATTATTACACTGTACCTCCTACAGTACAGTATGTGTACAGTATTTCCTGTATGCTGGTCAGGTGGTTGCTGTTAGTATGTAGTATGCCATTTAAAATAACTAAGCTACAGCACAAATGGACGTTAGTCATGTGACCTCTGCCTGGTTCCTGATGTAGTGTCTCAGTGCATTATGGGGTATAGAAAGCAAGGTAGACTGGTCAGTTGCACACTGGAAATGTTTTCAGAAGTAGAGAAAACCATTCAGCTACAGATTGTGCAGTTCTTCCATACTGCATACTATGTTTTACATATTGACAAAAGCAGTAAACACTACTAGTGTATTCTGCAGTTTTGAAAACTATCCATGAACATTTCTGTAAGAGAAAATTCTTCAAATGTAGGTCATTGAAATGGTACACCAATCTGCCGTTCATTAATTTATTAAGTAATACATTCAAAATCTAGTGTCTGTTATAACGGCAGTAAATATTATAAAAGGAAACCTCTTAGCGCTCTTTACTATTTCTGTGTATTCCACCAAATTCCACTCGAAGTGCTCAAATTATAACAAGGTTAAACTGGAAGCCTGCTCATTTTTACTAGTTGTCTATCATCCTATTTTTATTTTTAAAAAAGTATGCAACCTCACATAATTGTGTCACGATAATATGAACATTTGAATCCCCTGCTCATTCTCATCATCCTGCTTTTTGTGTTGCATCAAAATATCACACTTTTCATCTTAAATATGGATTCCACCCATGATGTTACGAAGTGTAGCCCTCAGCCCTGTTATGGATATGTTACTGTGTAATATGTTCCATGGCCCTCTAACTTTGACATATACTCCCCCCCCTTTTTTTATTTTTTACCTACCCTAAAACTCTTGGCTTACTATTCCCTCAATTAACCACGTACTACCTAAAATGATGCCTATTCCATCTACCTTATCCCCAAAATACTACTACTAATAATAATAAAAATCCTCACCTGCCACTTCCTTCCCCTCAAAACATTGCTCCATTTGCCACCTCCGACCCTCCTTGCTCCCATCTTAGTTCCTGGTTGAGACGGGTGGAGGGAGTCTTCCCTTGGAAACCCAAGAGATGAATCAGAAGATTGAGAGTGTTAAAGCTAAACAAGCACGGCAGTGGGCCAAAGTCGTCAGGCAGGTAGGACCTTGGCGGTCGCTGAAGCAGTAGATATTTCATTTTAGCTGTAGTGATTTTTGTGTTAAAGCTTTGCTGCCGGTATAGTGCATAGATTTTTTTCCTGTGCATAAAGTGATTTTTCTTTTCTTACAACAAAAAAGAGTCATTTACGAAGACATAAAGGAAGACGTTTGAGCAAGTTTGCTTTTTGTGTGTTCGCTCTGCTTTCATCTTTGCTTCCATTACATTTACTTCCGTCTTCATTTTTTATTTATTTATTCTCTTCATTTCAAATTTTCCAATCCTCTATTTTCTTAACAGTTTTTCTTAGCCAGCACTTTCAGACTGCTGTCAACCCCTGTCATTGCTTTTTCTTTTTCATTGCTGTTCAGGTTTCAGAGGAGTCGGCTGAAGCGTGGGTAGATGAGTTCACCACATCAGGGCCAGACTTTCAACAAGCCAAAGCCGCAGTAGAGGTGACTTTACAAATCAAAAGCTCAAACACAAGGCCGCAACATTAACTTGTGCCTCTTATGCTAAGGCACATTGTGTCCTGGTTGAAAAATTGAACATTTAAACTGGATAGATGAAAGAAATGTCCTGAGCGATTAGGATGAAGGTACCCTTGATAAAGTAATAGAAAGCACCGTATGTCTCTGTGTATGTGACTGCGCTGCAGAACCATATCAACACACTGGTTTGTTTCCTTGGATAACAATACATGATGTGAAGGAGCTGGAAATGAATGATATGTGCTTGTTATTCTGTCAGAGTGATGTGGATTTCTGGGAAAAGCTGCAGCAGGAGTGGGAGGAGATGGCCAAAAGAGATGCTGAGAGTCATCCCTGGTTGTCTGACTTTGACCAGCTTCTCAACTCTTCTTATGACAAGGTAGCTGTCAACCTGCTGGGATGATCTGATTCTGTGTTTTAAGGATCAGGACACCTCTCTGTCACTTGCAGAATCATATATGCCTATATTACTCCCTGATGAAGCTAGAATTCTTTGCTAGAGTCGTGAAGCTAGAAATACTCTCAGACATCTGATGGTTTTTCTCGTGTCTCTCAGGGTTATCAGTTTGAAGAGGACAACCCCTACTTATCCCACCCAGACCCTTTGTCAGAGGGACTGAAGAGGATGGAGGCAGGGGACATCCCTGGAGCTGTGCGCTTCTTTGAAAGTGCCGTTCAGAGGGAACCAGACAACCAGCTGGTGAGAGCCAAATACTTTCAGTTTTGAAGACCTTAATCGCGTATTAATTAACAAATTAAGTGAAAGCGATTTAAATTTTAATGTCACTTGTTTTCACCGAAAGCTGCATGCATAGTGGGAGTTAAAGGATAAAACATTAAATGTTTCTGTTATTCTTCTTTTCTTTCTTTCCTTTTTTTGGGTCAAATTGCAGGCTTGGCAATATCTAGGAACCTGTCAAGCAGAGAATGAGCAAGAATTTGCTGCTATCAGCGCCCTCCGCAGGTCAGAGCCTAGAATGGCAAAATTAAAGTCTGAAACTACATTAAAGTCAGATACATTTTTACTCTGTATTTTGTTACAGTATTGGAAATAAAAACTATTATAACAATTTTGAGCTTTAATCACTTTTTTTCAGCACACTGCTACTATTTTGAACACGACTACGTCTGCAGTTACTGCATTCATGTTTCATCTCTCCCCATATATCAGGTTATTTTTGTGTAACTCTGTTCTCTTTACATTTTGACATCTAGGTGTATAGAGCTGAAGAAGGACAATCTGACTGCCCTGATGACGTTGGCGGTCAGTTTCACTAACGAGTCACTGCACAGGCAGGCCTGTGAGACTCTTCGAGACTGGATGAAGCACAATCCAAAATACCGTTCTGTGTGGGAGGAGCACAAGCGCGAACACCTAAAGAATGGCGCTGGAGACATTGATAAGGAGAAGGACAGGTTTGGATCTCTATTGCCAGAGTGAGTGTAACACAAGATTTTACAATAAAATTAAATATGCAGTTCCACTTCGCAGTTATAATTCCTCTGATCTTTCTAACCCCCCGCCGCCTTCTTTTGTTTTTTCCTGCACAGATCGCTGTTCACTGATGTCCAGACGCTTTTCCTGCGTGCAGCCAACTCTGACCCTACCCAAGTAGACCCCCAGCTCCAGTGTGGCCTGGGAGTCCTCTTCAACCTCAGTGGCGAATATGACAAAGCAGTGGACTGTTTCAGCGCTGCTCTGTCAGTTACCCCACAGGTTAGACTAGTGGTCAGCACTGATATCATGACATACTCACTGTATATTCTGGTTTTGAACTCTTCCTTTTTCCCTTTTGTCTTCTGTTTTAATAAGGACTACCTTTTGTGGAATAAGCTGGGTGCTACTCTGGCCAATGGAAGCCGGTCAGAGGAGGCAGTAGCCGCCTACAGAAGAGCTCTGGAGCTTCAGCCTGGTTTCGTCCGCAGTCGCTATAACTTGGGAATCAGCTGCGTTAACCTAGGTGCACATAGGTAAAAGAAGAGAATGTTTCAAGCCAAATCCTGTCTATTTCTTTCCCTTTAAATTGTACATAAGTGAATCTGTTGATGGTTTCTATAAAGTGCACACAGCTAATGCATATATTGCAGAAATAAGTTGGAATTTATTCCGAGCAGTGCATTTTCTAGTGTTTCAGCTTTTTCTTCAAACTCAAAGGAAGAGGTATAATCAAAACTGCAGTTGGAGAAAACACAGAACACTTTGTACTTCTTTATAAATCTTTATGAGTTTCAAATCTGAAACTTTATGGTTAAAGTAGATAGTATATAGCCTCTGTGGCTATATACTGTGGACCAATCACAGATGTCCTCTTTGATGGTCAAAGCTGGCAGCATGCATGTTTGCATCTTGAGCAAAGCGGTGAGATCTAATCCCAAATGACATTTCAAGATGCATATGGAGAGGAATTTTAATGCCAGGTGTGAACTGACAACCTTGCAGCTGCCTGATTGTGATCGAATGAACGGGGCATCAAGCCAGGGTCAGAGCTGGTACCTAACAAATCCTGAGAGAAAACAGTTGTGTTTACATCCACAAGGTGGCAGTTACATAAAATACACCTGCTTGACGTGATGTCACCCTTGATCATTCAGTCTGCTGGAACAGCTGTTCAGTAAAGCCCAACCTCCATCGAAACCATGGTGTTCAGGAGTTTGTGGAGCTCTTGAAGTAGCTTTAGTTCTCTTATATCAACGCGAACACACTTACTTCAAGCAGAAATGTCAAATTTTATAAATACTACCTGTATACTGAGTTTATATCAAGGCACTGTAAATATTAATGTGTATGCATATTTTTCTCCATAGAGAGGCAGTGGAGCACTTCCTTGAAGCCTTGTCTCTGCAGCGTCAGGCTGCAGGGAATGGAGTGAGATCTGCAAGGGGCCCTGGAGGTGCTGCAGGCACAGTGATGTCTGACAATATCTGGTCCACCTTGCGCATGGCTCTCAGCATGATGGGAGAGAGTGCTCTGTACGCTGCAGCCGACCGACGAGACTTGGACACATTGTTGGCTCATTTCAGCCAGAGAGAGGTGGATGGTGGGACAGAATGAGGACCAGCCAGGGGAGGGCTTATTGAGTGTGAATGTGTTCTGCTAGGAGGTAAATGTCTGGGTGACTGAAGGGTAGGAATTACTATTAAAACATGGTACAGGTAATGGTTCAAGAGGAAAAATGGCAAAGGAAGACACTGTGATATCAGCTGTGCTAGACACCATCTTCACCATGTGGTTATGTGTTTAAATGACTTTTACCAAGTATTATTGTATTTATCTCCATCCAGAGAGAAGCAGCCATACTGTGTTTTACATGTTTGACAGTCCTCACATTTCCCTTTGCTGATCTGGACAGCTGGTTGGAAAGAGTCAACTTTCATTTACCTGAACTTTGTTCTGACAGAAGAAAGTAAGCAAGCAAGCAAGTTAAAGCATGAGTCAGTCCACTCCTTATTCAGTAGCCAGAAAAAATTATGCCTGTTAGAGTTGAGACACTTGGTGCTCTCCCTGGTGTTATTTACCGTCATAACTCTGGTTGAGTAGATTAAAGGTACAACATTGCTGTGACATGATAGTGCTGCCTTTCCCTCAGAAGTGCTCTCAAGAGAACGTTTATGCAGTCCCAGAGTAGAAACACAAATCAAAAGTGCTACGGTTCTGTTTTTATACTTAAATTCCTTTCTTAGTGTTCATTAATCTACAAAAATAGACAACCAGCGGGACTGTTAATCTAATGATGAGGTGTGTATGTGTGCATGTGTTTGTGGGGGTTGCTGGGGGGGAGGGGATGGGGGCATTAATTGTGAAGTGAATGATCAAATTATGTAATTGTTACATCATTGAGATTTTCTAGGCTCCTCTTTTTTTCATATTGCTCTTGTGAAACGAACTTGGCTTCATTGTAAAATAATTGCATATGCTATAATGTTTATTGAACATAATGATGCACTATAATTGTTTTCAGGCTACTTATATCCTGACTGCAATGTTTAATATAATATTCAGCAATAAAGCTTTGATTCCAGACATCTGTTGCTGAGCTATTTCCAAACCAAGTGTTGAAAAACTTTATTTGACAAATCTTGCAACAGATAGCAGAAGAATATTCACACTTCTGCAAAGATCATAAACCTAAATAATTCATGAGTAAATATAAAAAAAAAGAAAAATGGGACATCTTAATTAAGCAGTGGAAGAAACTAAAGTTTTAAAAAAAAAAAAAATAGTGTTTTATTTACACACACATATGCACACGAACACATGTATATACAGACATGATTATTTTAGTATTGCTGCAACTATAATCAGTTATTAGAACTTATATATATATATATCTACTTAAAGAGTACATATATTGGATTTTAAAATATATGAAAGAAAGAACATGTAGTTTGTATTGTCATTTAATATTTCAGAGGAGCAATAGTTGACAAGAGAAAGATTACATGAATTTGTGGTTCTGAATGTTGGTTTTGATTTATTCTTAACAGATTAATTGCCCTTACCCACGTGTGTGTATATATATATATATGTATATATATATATGTGT
>JBAMYA010000008.1:12552870-12579029 GCA_037176975.1 Arrhamphus sclerolepis
CTTGTGTAGATATATATATATATATATATATGTGTATATATATATATATATGGATAGATAGAGAGATATGTATAGATATATAATTATAGTGTATAATATAATTATAATGTTATTTCTTAATTCAATTTTACGATTTTTAAATATAAACACGTGAACAGTGAATTTACTTCAACGTTCAAATGTGTTATCAGCTGGACGCCACGCCCAACGCTTCAACCTAAGCCAATGATCAACCAGGACGTAGGCGGAGGTGAACGTTCATTGGCTTATTTAAATGTAACACGCACGCAACCCCGCCATTTAAATGTTTTAAAAATCGTGTGTTCCTGTTTATTTCAACTGTGGAATGACGAAAAATTAGATTCAGCTTCAGCTTCGCGTGGCATTGAGTGACTTTCCCTCGTTGAAGGTGAGTAAAGAATTATCGCATGCTTCCTTTATTTAAGTCAAATCTCTAGCACTCGCGACTAGAATAAAAGTTTAATTGGTAGTGCACATGAGTAGTTCTCAAAGCGTCATGAAGAAGATGGTTTAGCTTGAGATAAAGTTTTGAGCAAAGCCAGGAATGGTGCACGTCTACGACTGTTTTTGTGGACAATGATTTTTTTTTATCATTATTATTCAGCTACAACATCGGCCAAAAGTGTGTTGTTGTTTTTTTCCCACAATGGGTTTTTGTTTTATTTAAGTCCTCTTTCGTGTAGCGTTGCACTACTTTTGACCTATCAGTACTTGTACATGACTTTGCATGCAAATTCATTGTAATTATTTGAAATGAATTCTGCTGTTCTTCGTGTGTAATTGTTTACCTTAATGTGTACTGACGTATTGTGGGTTTTTTTTGTTTTTGTTTGTTTTTTTAAGTTATCTTAAACCTGTATTTTGTCTATTTTTCCCCTCCCAATTTATCTGTTAGAAAACATTGAATAAGCATCATGGGATCAAGTGAGAGTAAGATGACTGGGTCTGCAACAATCAAACCAGAACCAGCCATCAAGAAGACTTGTGTGACTCATCTGATAGATCCACGCTCTCCCTCAGCTGGTGTAGCTCGTACACCCATTCAGGTAGGATGTTTGTGTGCTGCAACATATGCTTTGATATCTGTGGAAACATTAAAAGACAGGATTAACCTTTGATGCTCTTAGATTGCTGGACCTGAGTCCAAAAGTGCTGCTGAGGTAAAAAGTGAGTGTCCTCCAGTTCTCGTGGATCCTCGCTCCCCTACAGTTGGCATTACCCGCACCCCTGTCAGAGATGTCATGAGAGGTAAATTATATATAGATAATAACTTTCAGCGTGGCCTGTCGCACTTAAAAACTATTAACATGTTTCTCTGTGTGTTTCCTCAGCCACAGTTGGTTCTTTTGCTCGACGTCTTGGAATGCTTTTTCACAGTGAGGCCGAAGGCAAAGTCCCGTACGGGCCTCAGAAGTGCTCGAGTGATGCTGTGGAGGAGGTCCTCGGGGGTGAAGAGCTTGCTTCCTCTACACCTCTCCTTACTCCTCAGTTGATCAAAAACTTTGGTTCTCTGGCTGAGCATGCTAATCTCTTGGCCACCCCTGTTCTGCCCCCTTTGCGAAGCACAGGTGATACAAGTCCCTTTGTGCTTCTTGAGGAGCCTCAGGTGGAAGTGGAGATAGAAACTGAAGAAGGCATCACCCTCGATGAGGCTGAAGAAGCAAGAGAGACTCCTGTTCACAAGAGACTGAGCATGAGCCTGATAACATGCCATGAGGGAGCTCCTTCCTCTCAGATCTATGCCGAGGTGCACTGTGAACGTTTCCTAGAACCCAATGAGGAAACAGAGCCAGTCAAGGATGCTGCGGATCACTTGTATGCCTGTCCTGTCTCTGTTGCACCAGAATCTGAGCTGCCCGTGACCACTGATGTAGAGCTTTCCCAAGTTCAGGAATCTGCTGCACAGCCAGAGGAAGCACAAAAAATACCATCTTCTGAAGAAAGAAAAGGGCTCAATGAAGAATCTTCATTACCTCCAGTATTGTCAGAGCCACCATCTCTCCCCAGCCCAAAACAGCCACAAGTCTGTGCTGGCATCCGCTGCCCCACCTTTGACACAAAGAGCCCCAGTCAGGTGGAGTTCAAACCCCAGTGGCTGGGAAAAGGTTTTGGAGCCACTGGGCTAAGAGCAAGAGCAGTACAGGGACGCAGTGGGAAAGGAGGGTCATCTCCTCTCGCTGTTCGTGTGGCAGTTAAAAACATAACCAATGAAAATAAGGGCCAGTCTGGAAAATTGAAGCAGAAAGGTGCGTTGGAAGATTGTGTGCTCTGGCTGTTTTAATAGAAGATGTTGTAAGACTTCTCACTTCAAAATTGTTCTTTCTGTAGACACAGAAGGCCGCTCCCCACTGCAGATTCTAAAGGAGACCAACTCTCCCCGGGATCAACGTTCTCAGGTACAAACAGATGACACTGACTGCATTTATTTATCCTTAATTAGACATGTTAAAGCAGTGGGTACATCTACATACAGCCTCTTTTTTTTTTTTCTCTCTCTCAACATAAAATAAAATTTTGCTTTTTAAATGATAAAGTGCTGGAAAAGTTAGATGTAAGATTTCCATTTGATGTCAGACTTGTTTACAGCCATATTTTGTACCTCCACACCATTGCTACTGTGTGAAATGTGATTCAGCTGTTTACAAAAATATCTAATAGGGCTAAGATCAGTATTTATCGTATAGTGTAATTGATTTCTTATTCCAAATGTCTTATTTAGAATTGGATCTTAATATTGAAAGCTCCAACCCCAATTAATGTTGGTATATTGCTGTGCATCTAAATATAATCTGTGTTATAGCTGTTCAGAGTTGGTCAATGCAGAAAGCAAATCATTGGTCATTGAACTGAAGTTTTGTTGCCACTTCCTAGATGAGGCTGAAGATGTCCACCCAAGACAAACAGAGGCTTGGGCAAATGGACCGGCGAGTGTTGGTGTGTCTGGACAAGGAGAACCGATGAGACACTACAGAATCGTGTACATATTTTACATTTCTTAAAAATGTGCTTTTATATGTACAGTTTTTGTCGACTGATGTTCCGTCCTGTTTGTACATGTGGATTTTATCTGCTAAATACTGGAAGTTTTCTTTAGAATTTGGTCCCTGTGTAAATGTAAAATATTTACATGTGTATCTCTATCTTTTTTTTACTTTGAACTGCTTTACTGTTTTTTCTTAAGCTGATTACTTTTTTTTTTTTAAAGAATTTTCTAATTGCCTCCAATGTAAATTTGTATTTGTTTAATTTTGCACCAACAGAATAAAAGCCTATCATTGAAGTCTTTCTTTCATTGCCGACTTCCAAAACACCTTTTAATTTTTAGTCTGAGTCTCACTGCAGGTGTTTAAGCAGTATAACAGGAAGTAAGCAATTATGTGGAAAAACTTGTTTACCAGTTTTTCCAGTGTGGAACTGACTGAACTGGTTACCATACTGTATCGTATACATTAAAAGCAGTGGAAGGTGGTCATGTGACTGACTTCCAAATGATGCTTTCACAGTGGTATGCAGTGTTCAAATGGTCATTGATCATTTGTCCATCACCTACACCCACCCATATGTGCAGCATCCAGCTCCCTCTGGCCAAAATCCAGGGATACACCCTGGACAGCAATCTAGAACAAGAGCTACATAATGGTTAAAAAATAATCATTTATACCTTCAAAGAAATTGAAACTGATAATTTAATGTGTGAAATGGCTCGGAGCACACCATGAGGAGGGTTTAACTGCCTCTCCAAAACCCATTTTCAACTCAAGTAACAGTAGTCCTTTCAACAATGTTAGCATAATCTACTAACATGTCACCTTAAACAGCACACTGTATTTGAAAATGTTTTAAAGTACATCTGAACTGTTGGGAGCCACTAAAGGTAGAGCATGTGAGTGCTTCACTTCTTTCAGATTTTATGGGACTTTGGCATGTTTAAATTTCCAACTCTCAAGATTTGTTAGTTATTTATTTTGTGGTGTGCATACCACTCATGGTGCAAAGCAATACCTGCCTACAACAAAACCCTTTCTGGGCCATCTGAGACAACCCTGACACAAAATAGTTGTGGTAGTTCTGGCAAGAAACTAAACCTCTTTTACTTTTAACCATAACATGGAGAAAAAGAAAACTCCTTGGTGTTGCTCTGAGATCATCAGAGGAAAAATTGCATGCCTGCATGTTTTTATCTCAACATTTATTCATTCAGGAAACAAAAGAAAAAATCTTGACATTTAAAGTAAACTAGCTAATTGTAAATCTTTATGCAGTTGTGATGACATTGTTTCATGCCAAACTAAATGAAATGTAACGATGGACATGTAAAACAGAACTCAAACCAGCATATCAAAAATTAACAGACTTGTAATGAAGAATTGCATGTTTATTAGATATTGCTTCACTTTGCACAGTGTCTATCAAGTTTAGATTAAATTTGTTGGATTTTTTTTTCTGTACAGAAGCTGTCATAAAAAGGATAAAGTTCGCAGATACGTATATACAGTCAAATGTATTTGTTCAAATGCGCATAATGGCCATTATCCATATGACAATTAGACATACAGTCTTATCCTGAGACAGATGGGTAATCTTTTATTGCATAATGAACCATGAAAGACCATTCTAGTATTCTAGATGTCAGTTTCAGTTTACCCAAATCATTTTGCAGGTCAAACTACCAAAGAGTTTGGTCAAATAACGACCCAAAGTCTTGGTAAATGTCTGTCAATGAAATTGATAATGCACTAATTTAGACATCTGCAAACTATAATTCAGTTTTAATAAAAATTAGAAAATGAAAAAAAAAAAGTATATCTAGGGATTCTACCAAAACTAAGAACAAATAACATTGACACAAATGCTCATTATTCGTATTATGTGACCTATGATTTGATAAAAAACACAGCAATATAAGAAGAGCTTGTGTGACCCCACATAGGCATTAATGTATTCACTTGTCTCATCCAGTTTTCTACCATTTCCATTTGGCATCTGCTCACAATGGATGATCTTTGAATTGCTGACATACATGTGCGTCTTCTTTTCCATTTGAACCACATAATAATCAATTATTGAAAAGAAAGATATTTTCTGAGACCCCCCTCCCCCCCAATCCTTTTGTCCCATTTTCCCCATAACGTGAGAAGAAAGGTGAGGGTGCAACGTGACAAGGAGAAGAATAAAACTTTGCATTACAACTCCTGTCCATCATTAGATAAGACTTGGCACAATTAAAATCCCCTCTTCTCACCCTATGTGGCTACTCGTCCCTCAACCCTCCCTCAAAACTCTCAACCGTCTTCATGTTCTGCTAGGCAGGTATTTCTTTTCTCTTTCTGCTCATTGGCAAGGAATTGCCTCAGTTCCATATCTTGAGGAAGCTGTCCCAGGATCCTGTGCAACATGCCATCCCATCTGAAGATACGCCAATGCAGCTCACTCTGTTATCGTGACCAGCCAGCACACCTGAGCAACAGCATAAATTAAAAAATATACATATATGATACAGACTGAAGAAAGAGTGCTACTGAGAGATTACTACCATTGACTGCTAATTTAGTTCCATGTCTCTTGTGTATAGTTGTACTCACCCACTCTCTCAGCTTTAAGTGCATCCCAGATGTTGACATTGAAGTCATCATAGCCAGCCAGTAACAGCCGGCCAGAGAGCGAGGGCGCCAGGGAGGTTACACCGCACATGATGCTGGAGTCTTGGTAGGTGATGAGATCCTGGTCAGCTCGCAGATCATACAGTTTACAGGTGGCGTCATCGGATCCTGTTATCACTGCGTTGCCGTTGGGGAAAAACTGAAAGAAATGCAATTAGTTAGAAACCAAAGCTCTGCCTTAAACTGAAATCTGAAGTGGAAATCTCACTCATCCTCACCCCAATGGCATTAATGTCACTCTCATGGCCTCCAAAGGTCTGTCTGCACACGCCCTCCCTGATATCCCACAGCTTGGCTGTGAAGTCGCATGCACCTGAGATGAAGAACTTAAAGTCTGGAGACACAGCCAGGGACATGCAGTCTCCCTGATGGCCAGCAAAAACAGTCTTCTGGGTCCCTGTCTCAATGTCCCATAGTACACTAGAAAGAGGCAACAGGATAATATTCATGCCCATTGTGAATATAGGAAGGTGCATTAACAAACTTTTAGAACAGTCAATCATACTCTATTCTTACCAGGTACAGTCGCCTGAGCTGGTGATGATTTCACTGTCACTGAGGAAACGACAGCAGGATAGGTAACCTGGACAAACAAATACACATGGCATGAGGAACAAATAAAGTATGGATAAAGTACAAGATAAAACGAACATAATATTGTAAAGGTTCAGGCTTCCATGCACAGCCTCTAATTTAGGTGCTGGTAGCTGCAGGATTAATTGAACGTGCAATATAAAAATGAGGTCGACTGCACACTGCTTGACAATGGGATATTATGTTTGTTGATATTATTTATTGCAATGGATTTTGTACACTGTATGATATTTTACAGTATCGCATAGGGAAAATATGACTTTAAGAGGATCATGTGACCAAACAGCGTTTAAGTCACACCTGAGAATGCTCAGGTAATTCCTGAGCAAACCTGATGAGGCTGACAGCGAAATGCATTGTTCGCTCTAAATAGAACATAATATTGTGTTTTATTACCTGTGTGAGCAGCCAGCTCACGCATCACCTTCACGTTCCCATCCTTGCCCTTGAGGTTGTAGATGGAGCACATGTTGTCCAGACCACCACATGCCACAAGGTTCCCTGAAGGTGCATAGGCACATGTCATCACCCATGATGACTTCAGGGGGATGGCATTCACCTGGGTACACACAGAGGACAGGGGGCTCTTGTTGAAATGAAATGTTTTAGTATAAGTCTTGTAAGCTTACTGGGATGAAATCCTAAAAGAATTCACTAATTTTTAGCCAGATAAAATGAATCAAGTCATAATAGCTAATGTATGCCAAAGCAGGTGAGTATTTTTAGATTCCAAACACTAAATTTGATTTAGAACACAAACAAGTAAGAGAATATAGTAGATCATTATGTTACTTTATGATTTAAAAGATCACAGTAGCACGCCTCAGGCAGGCAGGTTGATGACCATGGATGTTCAGTCTGGTGTGGGCTGATTCAAAACAAAGGTTTTTTTTTTTTTAAATTTACATTTAGAATCTCTATTCATCAGTTTGCCTGTAGTCATGACTGGGGACAGAAGAGCCATTCATGCCTTAATTTACGTTGACTCACTGGGGAAAATATAAATGGAAAAAAATGATCTGTAAAATATATATATATTTTATAAACATTTATTAGTTTTTATTTGAGTGATGTCAGGACCTGAGGACATTTCAATGTTATATTGGGGTATATTTTGACATATTTTGATCATAACAGTGCCTAAAATTGGGGTCTTCTATTAAGATGAGACCTTTTCATCTAAACCTAAAGAAGAAAAGGCACACCTTAAAAAAATGGTTGATAAAAGATTTATGTTTTAAAAGCTGTAGACTGTGTTTACAGATTTGTTTTTAAACTTACTTTTACTGTTACTCATTGAGTCAATAAAGATTTTTGGGAAAGCGAGTCTCCATGTGTAATCCACGTGCATTTGAAGATTAATGAAGCATTACAAGGTTGTGGCCACAACTCCAAATCATTATAATTTGCCTGCTTCCACTATTAAGTGCATTAATGACATTCTTGTTCTTTCCTACCTTGTTGGTTGTGATGCTATCCCACACTATGAGTTTTCCATCCTGTGAGGCACTGACACACAACCTGGAGGGAAAAGGTGATAAAAAAAAACCAACAGATGAGAGAGACAAAGACAAAGATGAGGCATTTCAGTTTGACTATATGTGTGTTCCTTTATCTGAATTCCATCTTTCACATAAAGACTGTCTTCACTCTGATTTCACTCACTAAATCTAATCACACCTAATAGATATTGGCTATGATATTAAACATGTGGTGTCATTTCAGTTTGAATAGGACTTTTGTTTATTTACTTAGAATCAGTGGACCAGTGCATAGCATAGATCTTTGCAAGGTGACCCCTTAGTGTTTTCCTGGTCTTCATCTGCACGCGCCCCACCACAGTGATCCCAGCTGTGGCATCCTGCAGTGTGGTGTCCTGCACCGCTTTACGAGCAGCCTGTGGAGCACACAATGAGAGCTGGTCAGGTCATCAGAAATTAACTGCAGAGCAGTGATGAATAAATATGTAATTTATTATATTAGACCACTAAGAGAGTGCATCATGACTCATTGTGGGAAGTAAAAGTCACTCACAATAAGATAGCTGATAATCATGTTGCTGTCTTAATTTACCACAGATGGTATAGAATGATCTACTCACAGTTATCTGGTCTTTGAGATTGTCTGCCTCCTTCCGCAATTGCTCCATTTCACCCATGGCGATGGTTGTTAGGCACTGTCACCAGTGGAGACGAGGAGAGATGTCAGCAAAGCTGTTAATCCTGAGATGAAAAAGAAGAGAGATGGAGATACAAGATTATCATACTTTGGTTACAATTTAAAAAGTGGTGATTTATAGCTCTATTTTCCAGCTGCACCACTGCTTATTCTGTGATTTCATGCTGGAATTTTCCCCGTATTTACCCAGACATTTTATCCTCCCCAGTGCCAGACTCTATGTAAGTGCCATTTTGCAAGTCAAATGAGCCCTCATCTACTTTGCAAACTTTTGTAAACATGCAGGAACTCACAGAAAAAACCCACTGGACACACCTACACGTGAATGCACGAACACACAAATACGGGAACATTCAAGCACATAATCTGAAGAACAGAGTTTATCCTTTAGACGATTTAAAGCCACATCCTCACCTCAAATGTACATACAAGCCAGTATTTCCTGTGATAATGTCATACTGGAAGCACATCAGCTCTTTGGCGGTCATCTTTCAGTTCACAACAATGATAAGCGAGTGTGTGCCATTTAACACTCCGGTGAGCTCTCATTTAATGTTGATGGTTATTGAATTTGGTAATGTCATGATTAAATGGTCGATGTTTAGCAGAAAACCAATCACCTAATGGTCAAATTCATACAGTGTGACAAATGTAATCAACACACAACTAAAGAGGCAGTCACCGGCTTAAAACACAATACTTCAAAGCAAACATTATTGTAAACTAAAAAATATATATAAATAAATACCCCTTTTATATTATACACATACACTTATACCAAATTACCAAAATTCTTTCTTCTGAATCAGTTGTCAGGATTCTATTTCTCTTTTTCTTACCTCAGTTACTGATATTTGTGTAGATTTTTGTACGCGTCTCTGCAGCAATCTCTCACTCTGTCTTTCACTATTTGAATGAGAGTCTCTGTCATAACACATGACCAAGTGGATTTGCCTCTAATTTGTTTAAAATGAAAAGGAGGGGAAGGGAGTGAAGGAGGGTTTTCAAAAGAAAGAGATCTGATTTAATTTCTTGTCACTAGAGTCGACTGTATTGCTTAAATGGGCGGATGATTTACAGTGCTAAAGCGCACCCCCGGAGGTCATTTAAACTGCAGATGGCTTCATTGTCCCTGAAGTTGGAAGAAAAAAAGGGGGATTTTACCTTGTACGTTTGTTACAGATGTGGAAATTGTTCCAGTAATGAACATTTGAGTGTTTTAGTTACGCTATTGCCCTTTTGCTATTCATTTCCTGGAACCTTACCATTGTTCCATGTGATTAGATGATTGCTAGTGGTTGCTGGATGTTGAAGTGCATTAACACAGCCAGAGAGAAGGGTGGTGGGGGGGTGGGGGGGTTCAGGGGGTGGAGGCTGAGAGGAGAGGCAGGAGAGTGAGTTTTAAATCCTACTGGCTGAGATTTTAAGGGAAGCCTTTTGAATCAAATCTGCTCTCATCCGATTATTGACTGCTCTTTACATCTGGATAAGAGATGGAGAAAGGGATGGGGTGGGGGGGCAGATAGTGGGATGAGAATGAGGGAGGGGCCAGATGGAAGAGGTAGAATGGTACAGAATGAGAGAGAGTGGGAGAGCGGGAGCTGGTGAAAGGTCAGGGCTTACTGGTGGGACTGGGCCAGTGGAACTGAATCTGAGGACACCTCAGCAGAAAACCTCTGGCCAGTTAACAATCAAAGCTTTCCATCATTTTAAAAAAAAGTTTAAAATGTTTGTTTAAAATGACAGTCTTCAAACAATTCTTTGAATATTTCTGCATCTTTCAGCCATTTCAGAGCAAAAATATAAGTAAATGACTGGACTGAGTCATTGTAATATTAGATTTTTAAGTGTTTTTACATCAGAACCTTTTTGGGAACCTTTCTTTTTGTCAGATATTTAATTAAGCTGTACTGATTATCAAAACCCATTCCGATCTTCATATTTTATCCTTAAACAGGCTCCAACAGCTCCAGTATACATTTTAATATTTATATTTTATAATAGCAGATTTTGTCTTTGCATACAAGCATGACCTGTGTTATTAAGCACTTCTCTTTTTTCTTTGAAGTGTAAACCACCCTAGTTTGACTCTTACTTTTGTGTCAAGAATAATGCCTCTGTTTTATCATACTTTAAAATTGTCTGTCAATATTAATAAGGTCCTTCTAACACAAACAAAACTGCAAACTCCTCACATGTAAATTAATGTTCCACACAAAAGAAGACACAAATAAGTTGAATTCATGTGTATCAGCATAATTCTGACATCATTGTAATGGATGAGATTTTAAAAATCAAAGCATACTACACTGAGAGTGCTGCAAATTCAAAATCAACAACTTTTAAAACTGTAATGAACAAAAGCAAGAACAACAAAACAAAACAAAACATTCAAGAATGTAGGCACAACATAAAGGATGCTTTTAATAAATGAGATTTCAGCTCCAAGCCAACCTTTATCTAACCTTTGAATCTGATTCTGAACAACATGACAGCAGCTGGAAGACCTGACAGCATGTTAACAACAACACATGACTCGCCACTCACCAATCGAAGACTCCTCTCAAGGTTTTGTTTTTGCAGATCTTTGATTACCTCCAGTCACTTCCCTGGGTTGTTGTCATAAGTTCACTCCGTGTGTTACTACAGTTTCCTCTGCTCATTCACTTTTGATGTCACACACACAATGCAATATTTCCCCACCGCTCACTCGGTCCACTGCTCCTATGAGGAACAGATGAGGATTGGAGGGATGAAGTGAGATCAGTGATGAGGGGATAAAACCTGGGATGGACGGAAAAGAGGGCTGGGGAGGGGGACTGGGGGAAGTTGTAATGGTAAAAGAGGCAGAAAGGAAAAGAAGACAGAGGGGGGAAAACCAAACAAGGCGCAGAGCATGGCTGTGGGGTCACAAGACCTCAGCAGGGGTGAACTAGAGTCAGAAGCCAAGAGATGGAAATCACAGAGGGCAGGGAGGGATATGGGATAAATAGAGTACCTGGGAACATGACTTTTTATGGTGCTTATATGGTCTTTATAAGATCTGTGACAAGGATGAGGGATTGTTTTGTAAACCTGAGACAAAGTTAATATTAGAAAGGTGACAGGTTAAGAGAAAAACTGGCAGAGCAAAGATTAGACTGGGCAAAGGGACAATGTAAGAAATGATGAAAGAATCCAGAGAACATTTTCTGTGTTTCATTTCAGGTGGGTATTACTTTCAGTGTCCATCTAATGTGTTACCTCTAACTGTTACCAAACTATGACATCTGTCCTCTCTCGGTGTTAAAATACAATTTTCCCTTTTTTCTTTCTACCTTATGATCTAATGCATTGCCTAACTGGTAACGATGAGTCCTGTCAGGAGACGTCTATACGTAGCCTAAACAGTCCTTTGGTTCACCAAAGTTCTGCTCTGGTTAGAGATAAGAACAAAAAGATACCCCTAAAATCAGAGGTTCTGCTTTTCATCGTCTCCTTTGTCGCTTTAATGCTTCACAGCTGTTGCCCGTTGTCGAATAAAGTAAATCACCTGTATTAGTTATGAAACAGGATGGCTTGCATCTACTGCCGTGAGATAACACTTTCCAGCAGAAGGATGGCTCAGTGAGTGCAGTGACCACATTTCACCCAAATGGTCTGGGATAAAGTCTTTGGATCAGCTGCTGAAGTGGCTTTCAATAAGTTACTAAAACCCTTTTCATTGGTATGTTTGATCTACCCCTCATGGAATCATAGCTGCTTAGAAACGTCTGTTTCTCACTTAAGCTTTCACATTGATCCTTTGACAGACAGGCGTGTGTCAACAGATGTATAGTTTGAGAGATGTGTGCAGTCCAGTGTGATCCAGCACAACAAAACATTCTTATACGTTTTTAAACAGCCAGGGTGACCATATACTGTACGTTACATTCTATAATGTGCTGCCAAATGTTTGTCAAAAGACTTCAGTTCAGGTTCTACATCATAAAAATAAATTGCCAACAGCAAACTGCATTTAATTCAAGCTGCGGAACATCAAGAGACTCAATGAACAATTATCTCTACCGATCCAAAAGAGAGCAACTGAGCAGTGCGTCATCTTCTCCATTTATCTCCCCAAAACATAATAAATGAATTATATTTGAGTTCATGTGTGTTTTTATCTAACAGAAGCTGAAAATCAGTTATATAAATTTTATATTTAACTATTGTGTGGCCTTTTTCATTCACAGCATCCTTGAAATCCACAATGACCATAATTGTAAAACTTTCCATGACATCGAACTCACTTAGACCCACCTTCAGGTGACCCAGAACTATCCCTTTAGCAGTGCTGCTACAGGCCCAGACTGTTCTCCTGGTGAACTCTGTGCTTTCTTCATTCTGCTGTCTTTAGACTCCTTATATATAAATTCCATTATCGCTACCAATAACTTCTTTCTTTTTTCATTTTTTTCTCTTTCATAGGACGTCTTTATGTTTGTTGATGTCTTGTTTTCTTACTCCAAAACTGGTCAAAGCAGATTGCTTCTCCTATAGTTCTGTTGGAGGTCTATTCCTGTTTTTTTTTTTTTTTTTGCTTTTTGTTTTTTTTAAGTAAGTAAGTAAATAAATAAATGCTCAGGGCCTGGAACTGAATTGTAGTGAAGATTTAACACAATCTGCTGTTTCTACTTCGCTTCTCGGCTTACGAGAATACACATTATAATTCATTTAAACTCATTAATTACAAATTGATAAAGAAATCTGATTTATTTGTAATATGATTGAAATGAATTGTACTTGAACTTGTTTGCTTTCTCTCTCTAACTCTGAAGTGCCCTGAGATGACTTTTGTTGTCAGTTGGCTCTTCACATAAAAATAAAAAAATTAAGTTACATTAATCACTGACCCACCCGTCCAGCTCGTGGAACTACTGTCTTGCTAAAGTGTAAGTAGTTTATCTGGTCAGAATGTCCATCTGCATTAAAAAAAAAACAAAACAAAAAAAAACAAGTTATTAACAGATAAGAATGAAAGAAAACTAAACCAAAAAAACAAAAATGTGTTCAAATTTTAGTATGTATGATTAATAATTTGTATGATGTGAAATCAATGAAATGACATTATTATGAGAAATACATAGTTGCAAATCTCCGTTAATGATAGAAATATCACAGGAAATAAAAATGACTTTTTGTATCCATCTTGGATGGGCAGCTCAATTATCCTTATATTTTTCAATACAAATCTTTAGATGATGATTTAGACAATTAAAAAAAAAAAAAAGCATCAGTGTGCAATAAGCACACACGGACACTTTATTAGCGCACTTGTCCACTCCATTTCTGGAGCAGAAAAGGCTTCTAGTGTGTTAATGTGTGTGTTGCCTACTTTCTGGATTTGTACTATGATGCAGTAAGGATACATTCGGCTCTGGGGTTTAAAAGTGTTGACCTCAGCTCACTAAAGTGGAGTGACGACAGCAGCGCCGACCCTGGATTTGGAGAAATGGAGTTGGGATAGAGCGGGCTGCGAGATAGAGCGCAGAACAGAGAAATAGAGAAAAAAGGATTTGTTAGTGGAAGCTTCCACAGACACAAGCTTAAAAAGGACACAGAGAGCATGTGTTATTATAGGCTATCATTTATGGACCAGTGATGCATTGTTTCTACCGTAGCAGCTTCTTTGTGCCCTTTTGAGAATTTAATGTATGTTAAAACACACTGTGACTTAGTTATTTTTAAACATTTCTACTTTCAATATAGCAAAAGTACTGAACTGAAAATTCAACTACAGAAAAGATAGGGAACAAAGTGGATCACTTGATCTTTGTAAAATACACTGCGGATGAGTAGACGACCCCATTTAGTGAGTGTTTTGGCTAAATGGGGTACAGGGTGGCAGTGATGGGGGTGTGACAGCTGGTGTGACATGAAAACAGAAACGATGCAAAATATTGAACCTCATTAGTTCTGATTTTCATTGTCACTACTCATTAAAATTGCATAAAGAATCAGTCAGAAGTGATAGAAATTCTCAGTAAACAATCAATAAGTGGTTTTGAGTACATAATTAATTGTGGATGTGCCTTATAGGAGTTAAGTGATCCTGTCTGCTGTTCACTACGCAATTTTCAAAGGATGCTCTGACTTCAGTTTTATTTAACTGGAAAGTTGGGCCTTACATAATTTCTGCTAATGATATAAATTAAAAAGAGAAGACTACAAACAACTGTAAATTTCATGCTTTTCAGCAATAAGTATAATTAGAACACTAGACAGTCAGGGTGCCTAATGTGTGCATAGCTAACATGCATTACAGAGATACAACACCTACTTAAAATAAGATTAGTGCAGACTTTTCGGGTACAGCATGGTTTGAGTGTGTAAGGGAGGGAAAAGGTTAAAGCCAAGACTCCATTAAACCAGCCTGCCGACCCAAATCTGCGAGGGATTATACCACAGGGGGGAGTGAGAGTGTTAATATGGGCCGTAAACAGCACTTGACTGTAATGCACAAGACGAAAACAGAGGAGGGGGCGGAAAAGAGGCACTGGGTGTAATGGGAAGGATAAGATGGAAGTGAGTGGGTTGGGTGTCATACCACTGTACGTGTATGATTAAATGTTCTCTCCCTGGATTACTATTCCATATTCTAAATGGGAGATTTTTTAAGCTTCATAAACAAATGCACTCATTTACGAGGGATTAGCAGTAATCTCTCTATTTCTATCCTTTTTCCCCCTACGCACCTCTCTCTGTCTGTCTGTTCCCTCCTTCCCTCCGATTACCTGAAACCATTGTTTCTGACGCACGTGTCATTACTTCTACACTACTACTGTGTTGCTGTTGAATTGAATATCTCATGATATAGTTCAACGCAGAGCAAGGCCAAATCAGCAGGCAGTTAAGGAGGGTGTGAGGTAATCGCTTAAAAGATCATACAGCCCTTTTTTTAACCTCACTTTTGGTCTAATCCTCATTTTTACTCCACCACTTACGTGCATTTGGTATGCAGCCCTCGTGCTACACAAAGAATCACATATAATACGTATTTTTATTCTCTTACTTTTAATGTCAGTGATTCGTCAGGAGAGCATATGGAATAAAAGTACTGATTGACATCACAGAGATGACATGCGACTGTTTTCGTCCCTCATCATGGCCAACATAAATAATTATATACACATAAAACACAACAGTTAAAAGTACTGAAGAGAGTGAATGTTTGGTCAAAGACTGAAAAAGCCCATGTGCACACGGAGTGAGAGATGTCTAGTCCTTTTTTAGTCTGTCACGTTTGTTCTGGCTCTCACAACTCATCCTTGCCCGCTGTTGCCCTGCCTCTCCCTCTGCTCCTTTCTTTTGGTGCATGGCTTCGAGCGTTCCGGCCAGCGGAAGCGCTGCCGTCCTTCTCCTCCTCGTCCTTCTTCAACGTGCTCTGTCCATCTGCGGCCCACATGGTCTCTGCCTCTTCCCGTTCCTGGAGGAAAGATGCAAAATAAAACATAATACTTATTTCTTGTGATTACAATTACTTGAAAATCCCATGTGGAGGTAGTAATATGCAAATGACAGGGCTGTTTCTACCTTTTAACGTTCACATACACAGTTCTGATAGCCAGAAAGGGCTCTGTGAATATGCTTTCTCTGTTAAATAATAACTATCTCAAAAACTGTTTTTGGGCTGCTAATGAAAATCAACTCCTCACTGGAGCTCCTGACAGCTCCAATATGTTAAAAACACAGCTGTTTGCTTCTACAGTGCGATTCTTCAAGAACTCCTTCAATTCTTAGCAAACTAAAACTAAATCACATGAACATCAATTAACAACACGACATTTGTCTCTGAATGCTTCATTTTTTTCCAAACAGATAAATATGATACAGATGACACAAAGGGACACTGATATGATATGGCCACATTGTAAATGAGCTTGAATATGCAAACAACTAACAGATTTGCATTGTGCCCCAGCTGAGCTTATTATCCAAGACCAGTGTTACGTCAACAAATACGACTGAAGGCAATTGGCCAGACCTGCGGGGGAGGAGGTCACGGCTGTTCGCTGTCATCATACTCACCATGTCTCTGTAGAACTTCTCTTTTGTGAACCACAGGGCAAGTGCGCACCGCCGGCCACTGGTCACGGCTGTAACACCATGGGGATTTATTGGGCCTGAGGAAAAGCCCACCAGTCGACCACAAGTGGGCTTCACTTGAGCCTGTACACATGGATAAGGGCATTGAAAAGCCTGTTTAACAGGCCTCAGTAAAATGACCTCTGACATTTGAATCTAGTACTCAGTAGCACAGTGACTTACTGTGACTGTCTTGGCATCTCTTTTGGTGAAGAACAACTCTCCACCATCAAAGTTGTCATTCAAGTAGAGAATGGCACTGAAAGACAGAGATATCAGAGTAAGGGCTGGGAAATTAACAGAAACCGACATTCAGAACCGATAATGGATGTAATCTTGCTCATTTCAATTATGTCTCTTCTTTGAAATATTAATTTAATGACCGCATATAGTCAGACTGTATGTGGTTCCTTTCACTTATTTTAAAATCAAAGGTACATACTTTTTTATAGGAAAATATTCCAGTTTTAACATTTGATTATACTTCCAGCAAAAACCTTGTCAGTGATTTTTGAGGGCAAAAAAAAAAACCAAACAAAAATGATACATAAATAATCACTCATTAATAATAATCAAGTTAATTTGTTTAATTAATCATGATACTGACCCGAGGTCATATCGCTCAACCTTAATTAAAGTTGTTGCATAGTCAGCGAAAAACATCAGAATAAAAAAAAAAAAAAAGAAGTTCACCGGACACAATATAATGAAACTAACTCAGTGAAAAATGTTTTTGCCTGCTTTTCTCTCGTCAAGTTCCTACCTGAGGAAAATGAGTACCTTAAAAGTAAATGTGATATTATTAGGTTTAAAAAAAATGGAATACTGTAATCTAATATAAGTTTGAAAGCATCTTGTAAAGTCGTTAATGACAAAAGATACCCCCCAAAATGAATCAATAGTTGCAGCATGAGATCATTTATATGAACCTGAGGTCTCTGTGTATAAACGCTGGTGGCTCCTTCCAGCAATGCTTGGTCTCTGGCTCGAGGAGACAGTTGTCAACATGGACAGGATGAGAGAGATCCATCCTGCCCTCCTGGTCACCTGAGCCCAAAGCAGATCAAACAAAAAAAAGGATGTGCTTAGCAACAGATTTACGTTCAAAGTGGCAAATGACAAACCTTTGTTATATTAGAGAAGAAATGTGAATCATTGATGCTACCTGCAATAGCACTGCGACACACCAGGTGTGTGAAAGTGATATGTAGTCCTGAGGGGCTTCTGTAGTAGGAGTGCAGCAGCACTCTCACTCTTTCACCCAGCTCATGTAATAGCCTAGCGTCTGATTGGTTCACCAGCCCATCCTGAGCCAACTGTGAAAGAAGAAGCAGTGCACATCAAGACAGGTTGGCCAAATATGGCATAAGGCCTCCTGCTTTACATCACCTCCTTTTCACTCACTTTTACAGCCCTCAGGACAGTCAGACCTTCAAATGTTTCATGTGGTGTGTGTGGAGACCTTCTTCCTCTGTAACCATCTCCCAGAGATCCTGCAACCTGTGTTGGATGACACAAAGCAGAAGATGACAATGTTGCTCTGTGTTTTAAAGGGAGTAGCCCTTCTAATAAAGCAACCTACAGTTGCTAATTGCAGTATTCTGTCACACTCAGTCTCGGTCATGACGCCATCGAGGACAACTCGGTTGGTGCCATTCAGAGTGTCATGGTCCATAGTAATGGTCACGCCCACCTGAAGGACTGGACCCCCTGTTGAGAGGAAGAATGAAAAAAGGAAGGAAGAAGGAGGAAATTTTTAAGGCGTTAACATTTACAGGCTGACACGTGACGTTGGGTTGAACGTCTCACCTGCAAAAAAGCCACTGTCGTCCACTTCCTCCACCTCTTGCTCTCCTTCTTTCATCTTCTCATTTGCTTTCTCTTTTTCAGCTCTGACAGGAAAAAAATGAAATATCTTGAACTTAGTTCCACTTGTTACTGAGTCAGTCTTTCTCCATTTGTCTTACCTCCAACTCTCCCTCAGTGATTCAGGTACAACATCTTCTGGTGTCCAAAGATCCTACAAGGTGGACGATTGATCAAATCTTCAAGAAAATGTTTTTATTGCTAACCCTTTTTGCATTCGGCATTAGAACTTACTGGATCAGTGAAACTGAAGTCAAGGTTCTCCATACCAAAATACAACAGCTTTTTTTCCAGCAGAGAGCGATTGATGTATCTGACAATTGCCTGTATGACAAAAACACAAAGATTTGTGGCCAAACATGAAAATTAAGGTTCAACTGAAATGTATGTGAATAAGCCAAAAATAACGCAAGTGCAATCATTCACCTCCTTTTTATAAAATAAATACATTTAAAAACAAGCTGCTGTTTAAAATGTTCTGATTTAAATCTTAAATCATTTATGATGGACAAAGAGTGGCGGTACCTGAGCAGGCTCTGTGCTCTGTGACTCCACGTCTCCCCCTAGTGTCTCAAGGTAGAGCTGCAGGTTGTCTAGTGAGTCCTTGTCAGAGGGATAGAACAGGAGAAAAGAGCGAAGCGTCTGCAGTGCTCCACTGACATCATCAGCTGTTGGAACACCAGAAACTATGTCAGATAGTACTATCACATTAATAGATTTGTGTTGTTTTTGAACACTCACCTTTAAACTGTGCGATGTGCAGATGCTCCAGCTGTGTTGGTAAGAAGTCTTCTTGAGCAGAAATTCTTCCAGGGCGGGTGGCAACTTGAGTCACACATGACTGTCGGCATGAGAGCAAGGAGAGCGAGAGAGCTGGACAGAGGAGAAAATTTTGGAAACTAGAGCTTTGTGATGTCAGACGTACACAAATAAGCAGATTCATGACTAAAACAGTGGCACAACTATGCATACTATTGTTGTAATTCCCCTTATTTAATAATTTGCATCTTAAAAACAATATATGAACAGTAATTGACAAATGAGAAAACTGCAAAGAAGCACAATTATATCTGACAATTACACAACCAGAGCAAAAATGAGTGACGGCATTCAGAGAAGGGGATGCTGGCAGAGGTTAGAGGAGATAGTTCAAATAAAAAAACACACTGGCATGCTGCTCCAATAGAGCAAAAGCAGACCACAATGGCATTTAGATGTGAATATTTCAAATTAAGCCATTTGCATTTTGTGGCTGAGTGATTGATATAAAACGAAAATGTCCAAGAAAAGAAAAGCTTCTGAAGAAGTGAGGATGATTTGAAGAACACTGAGAAGGAAAGGCACATCCAAGCCTCCAAGTGTCCTTCAGATGATACATTTTTAAATGCAAGGCTGAAAGTCCCTTCATGTCAGCTTGCCAAGAAATACCATAGCAGGAACTAGACAGAAAACTGATGACAAAGCTGGTTGAAAAAGAAAAGTACAGTTGGTCCTTTGACAGAAACCATAAAGCTTTTGTGGCTGTGAATAAAAAAAAGGTTTGACACCCCTGCTTTACTCTTTATATTGATTTGCTAATGAAAAGTGTGTAAACACATAAAAAATGGTTAAGGTGTGAACATTCTTATTACACATTCATATTTTCTAAATGAATAATTTGTGTGCAGGAAAAGGTAAATGTATGTTTTGTTTGCCTTTGTCTTTGGTTAAAAGCATCAAAAAGTCACCTTTGGGGTTTTGGGCCTTTGCTTTTTTTTTTTTTTTCTTACCCGCAGCCTTTTCAAACGCGCCACCAACGCTGTCCACTCCTCTGTCCTCAGGCAGCAGCTGTGGCGCGGTCTCACATTGAACACTGCACTCCTCTATCTGCTGCAGTGTTTCATTCACACAAGCTTTCCATTTCTCTGTTGCCTGCAGCCATTCGGAGGAGGCCTCGTGCTGTAGTGCAGCATCATAGAGGACCTAGATTTGATGATATGTAAAGAGAGAATAATTGGAGTACATTTAATCTGAAAAGACTGATGGACTGGCTTGTGGTGCAAGACAGTAAACTGCAAGCATAAAATTTTTTGGTTCATATGGGGAAAAAAAAGGGAGGACAAATTTTGAAGCATGAATGTTTAGCACTGAATGGCTAGTTGTGCCATTACAAACAGATGAGGTGTGAGGTATTTCGTCCTTTGGACGGCTCTCCACAGTTGATTCTCTTAAAACGTAAATACATTCCTACATTAAATTTTTATTCATATGAATTGCTTAGCAGTTTCTTGTAGCTCTTCAGAACAGTTAGTATACAGATACAAACCCATCACCCTTCCTTCCTCACCCAGTGTTTCTCATTTTCAATTTCTCTGTCTTGGAAATCTTCCTCAGTCACACCCTCCATACGCCTGTACTTCTCAATGTTGTTTCTCATCTCCAGGTGACTGGGATTGGCCACGAAGTAGGTGTGAGCTGCTGATGCCGCCTTCTGCAACTTTTCTAACTAGAGATAAACAGAGATGTCGCTATAACATGTATGGCCGACCTCAATGATAAACAAGCATATTTAGAGAAAAGGCATTAGAGCAGTTCGCATCTAAAGCCTAATGAAATACTATATAAGCTATATATTTATTAGTAATAAACCAATTACCAGTTTTTTCGTGTCACTTTGCAGAGAGAGTACTTTACCTTGTAGTATGTGACTTGCAGAAAGTTGTAGGGGTTCCGCGTGTCAAATTCATATTCTATATCAGTAGAAACAGGGAGCTGCCCAGCAGAGGTGACAGCCCGTCCAACACAGAACCGCATACATTCAGCTTTCTTCTGAATCCAGTCCAAGACCCATGTGTCCCACATACTGCCCTCTTCGGAGTCTAACACAGCAAAAAAAATTGTTTAATGACAGACAAATTGAATAATATTATTGCATGCTTGAGACTTGCATTCTAATGCAACACACCATTTTTACTGCAGAGCTGTCGGAAGACCTGAAAATATCTCAACCATTAAAAACAGGTCGACATCATTTTTCCCATGACGACTCTGAATTTTATGTATTTGTTTTTTGCATCCTACATTCTGTTGCTTTTGTACATTTCTGATGTAAATAAAAGAGTTCAAATGTTTTTTTTTTTGTTTTTTTTAATCCTGCATCTTTTGAATTTGCAACTTCTGTTTTTGAGGTCATATTTTATGTGTGCTCCATTTTCAGAAAGTGATCATCAGATAAGCCTGCAGCGTATTTATAGCTATCCACTTGTAATTAAATGTGATCCAAAGTTACTAGTTTGGATAAATGCAAGCCCTACTGCTCTCAAGAAATATAGATGAACAGCTAAATGCGAAGGCTTAAGGCAACAACCTTGAATGTTTGTGAAATCATGAATAGCCAATAAATGTGACAAATGGACTTTCCTTTGAGAGAGTAAGAAAATTCCCAATGGAAATGAAGGTTTGTGAACCCATACTCGTAATGACAGGGGATGGGTGGATCAATACTAAATTATCAACACGTTAATCTTGATAGTTCAGTTTTAAGGATTGATCCTCATGTAAAAGAAGAAAAAAATAATAATAATTGAGGATGCCATAAACAGCAAAGTTCAGTCATTTAAATTCATTGTATTTTGCTCATTTTTGAATGATTAGTTTGGATTTAAGCTACTTAGCTTTGTGAATGTGAAATTTGGCTATAAAATTAATAACATTAATTAAAAAGGCACGTTTTTTTCAGATTAATGCCCTGTCTGTGATAGTCAAACAAAATAGATTTGTAAAATAGCTCAAAATGTTTTACCAGCTTCTCCCTTATTAACACAGACAGGTCTTGTTTCAACTTTTACATTTTTAAATGTGTTTTAAAGGAAAGTGGATCCAATCTCTTCAACATGTCAATGTTCAAATTAACTCTTCCTGGGTTGATTTCAACCCATCTACAAATGCACGACGGGTTCACATCACTATAGTTAGTCCTCCACCTACCCAGTTTACTGAGAGCTTCTGTCCCAGCTGCCACACACTCATCGTGACACTCTCTGCGGGTTTTCAGTGTCGACTCCTTGGTCGCGATGGATTTCTCCAGCAGCTCTGCTGCCTTTCCCCACTCCTCTCCATAATATGCGCGCACCCCGCTGTAGTACAGAAAGTCATAGGGCTGCAGAAGTGAAAAAACATTCGGGCTGCCGCCAATGGAAGCCCTCACAGTGAAATTAACCAATGTTAGAAAAATAAAATTAAACGCCACGTATACAGCGAATCGCTCGGAGGGTAGCGCCATGGTCCAAGACGCAAACACCGCGGAGAAACTGGAATTTGGGGAGAAAGAGGAGGGACTACATCGAAGAAGAAAGTGCTCCTGTTAGAAACGTAAAGCGTCCCCAACTGTTGGAGGTCAATGTCTCTGAGTTGCAAAGCTGTATGTTTTTATCACGTCCAATTAAAAGTTTTTTTTTTAACTTTACACGTATTGAAGCAACTGGGAATATTCAAAGTCGTTAAAGGTGCAATACGTTGTGCCGCCGCGTGAGGCAGGCGTTTTTTAGTTTATTAACTGAAGTTACCGTAACTCTACAAATAAAACAGCTTCACTGATATTAAAGGTACCTGTTAATTTGATATGAATCAGTTGAACCAATGATTTATCAAATTCCAATGAAAAAATACAGTATAAACTAGTCATTTGATATGGGTATAGGCAATGGGAGCGCAAATTTAGAACATTATCAAAAAACTATTGTTCGTGCAGTCGGAGCCTCTATTTTATGTATTACGGTAACGCACAGGAGCCCCTCGGCCTTCCCTCAACACAGTACAGCAGCATCTCATGATTCATTCAGCTGTAGACAGGCAGGCTAGACAACAGACACGCTTCCCAGCCGGGTAATCAATAGGCTGGCAGTCCGAACTCAGAAGAGCGAGTGTTCTACTGAAATACCGAACAGTTAAGCTCGCCATGGGGGATATTGGTGAGGTTTTGATGTCGGTTCTATCCACAATTCGCGTCCCAAAGCCCGGGGATCGCGTCCACAAAGACGAATGCGCCCTGTCATTTTCCTCGCCGGTGAGCCGTTTCTGTCGTGTAAATTACAGCGTTAGCTAACCAGCAGACCGTGTTTCAATTTTTCCACTCCCGTTGTGTCTTTTGTCTTACTTTGACATAAATTTTTTGCTAGTACTGCCCTACTTTAACGCATAGGTCTAAGGTATTTTTAGTCTCTGCGCTAACTAGCAGGCTAGCGTGAAGCTAAGCTAATAATGCACTGTAATGGAAACTTAGCTGCTTTAGCTCTGCAGCTAGCTGTGTCAGATTCACTGTCAAACTCAACAAGCTGGCTGCTTGTATGGCCACAGTTCTGACTAGACTTTTGATTAATCTACTATGACGTTGTTCTTAAAGTGTCAAGATTTACTGTTAAGTTTTATGTGCATTAGAATGAATTTATTTTTGTTACTGAACAGTCCAGTTTAGCAGATTGACAGAAGAGCTGCAGCCTATGGTTACTGATGCATTTCTAGCATATAGAGTAAGGATATTTGTGTTTGGTAGACTATTTCTTTGTTGTAACAATGCTTCTTGACATTAAATCTTACACATGATTATTGATAGCATGATTATTTCCATTTTAAATGGTGCCGCATTTGTAAGGAACATGCTGTCATGAGATGAACAACAGAGCTGAGTATGTGGGCTGTGCCCATGAAAGATTTACCAAATGTTCTCTGCCAGTGCCAAAAAGATCTCTCCCTCTCTCCCTCTCCCCCTCCCTCCCTTAAGTCAGGAGGAACAGGACATTTTGACAATTTTAACTAACAGGAGCTTCAGTAGCACATGGAAGAACCATACACAGACACAAAAGCCTTGCACCTCTTCCTCATGCTGGTCACACTGTTGTAGGATGGGATCTCATTCTTTAACCAGCATTTGTTGCAAGTCAGCCTATGTGGTTGTGTTGGTCACTCTGGCACGAACAACACGCCCAAGCTGATCTCAAGTGTTCAATGGAGTTGAGGTCAAGGACTGCTGGCAGACCACAACAACCTTTCCACTCCCAAATTATGGAGGTAGTCTCTGATAAACCTCGATCTGTGGGGGGAGGAATTGTCATCTTGGAGAATAGAGTTTGGTCCAAGATTGTGGAGACATAGGAATTTCCACTGGTTGCAGAATTTCATCTCAACATTACTCTGTATTGTAATTATCACAGAGGGTTCTCTTATCAGTTTGACACTGGCAGAGAAGATTTTGCAACTCTTGTGGTTGCAACCAACATACTTAGCGCTGCTGCTCATCCCAAAAATGTATGTTACTTACTAATGTGGTATCATTTAAAAAGGAGAATAAACAGGCTTTCACATTATTTCTTTCTTAAGATTTATTGCCAAGAAGCAAAGACATAATCTACCAAACAAAAATTGCCTTACTTTGCGCCTAGATCATTTAGATTCCTCTGCCGAAACACTATGGTTAGTGATAAAGGTAATTCTATAGCTTGTCCTTTTTTTCTTTCCTTTTTCTTTACAGGAGAGTGAAGGAGGTCTTTACGTGTGCATGAACAGTTTTCTGGGTTTTGGAAGTCAGTATGTGAACAGGCACCATGCTCGAACAGGTCAGAGGGCTTACTTGCACATCACCCGGACTCGTAAGGCTAAGGTAAACTAATAATAATTTCTCATCAACATATATGTAAACTAGATTTGATGCTAGTTGGACAAATACCTTTTATGTTCACCAATCTAGTCTCAATTCCCACCTGGTATCCCATAATGTTTTCACAGAATGAAGATGATAATAACTCTGGCTCTGGACACCCACCTAAGAAAAAGCCCACCAGGTTGGCTATAGGTGAGTGTGAGGGAAAACATTTACAGTAGCATTCAAAAGTTTGGCCACATCTATTCAATTAGGACAAAAAAAAGTATTTTTCTTTCAGAGTAATGCTGGGCTTACATCAGAAGACTTTGAATATATTTGGAAAAACCTCTTGGAAAACTTATCAGCTGACACCTAAAGACAAGTTCTTACAGTTTTTAGTCTCAGACTGAGATTTTACAAAGACATCTTGCAGGGTCACTATTTACAAGGCTACAACAAGATTCTTGTAGCATTTTTTCCCCACCATGGATTTTTTTCCCATCATGCTCTCAGTAGAAACTTACAATATGGAGGAGAAGCAGTTTTTGGCTAAAGCTGCTCTAGTGTAAGGTGACCATATTCCATATGATGAGGTGCATGGCTGGTGAGGCACTGACTCCATCAGAATCAGATTTACAAACATATGAACCCAACAGATTAGATGCTCATTTGATCAGCAGTAGTTAGGTTATGTTTCATATCTGATATCAGCATCTTTTTTAAAGACTTTCCAGTGGTCTTTATTGGATAGAGAGAAAACGACAAAAAAGGGGTAAACACCATAATTAATTACCTGTGCTTCAAGGTCCACTCACTTAACCACAAGACTATCTTACAGCTGATATTGTTTGATCTTCACATTTATTTGAAATAAAATAAACAGATAAATAAACACGTTAATATAGTGTTTGTTTGTCTGGACTAACATCAGAATAGTGCCAGCGGTCCAGTACAGTGCTTTATTATAAATATTAATTACTCTGTAAAACAAACTTGAGTAAAAGCCAGTCATTTTAGGGAATTATATTTATTCTTGTTCTGATTGTTAGGTTTCCTGTTTTAGCTATTGTCAGAGCTCATCTATTGGTTGTTTTACAGAGTAATTAATATTAGATCGG
>JBAMYA010000008.1:12579129-12609492 GCA_037176975.1 Arrhamphus sclerolepis
GTTACGTCACTCCGACTTGCGATAATATGAAACGCGTTTGATATTGTCACAAGCCCAAGACTAGTAAAAGACTGTATGAAACGTTGCAGATTATCACCTTAAACCTAACGATCGAGATGACAGGAGTGTGCTGTGACTCCAGTAAAATTTTCTAACATTTACTAAAGACTTTCAGTTTTTAGTCTAGGACTGTCAAAATCATTTGGTATAAGCCCAGCATAAGTCTCAGACTGAAGATTTCATCAAGATTGGGGATCTTGCAGCATCACTATTTACACAACTACAATCCTTTACAAATCAATGTCATGGTATAACAGCGTTTGCATGAGTCAAGACTAAAGGCTTGCAATATTATTAAATGTGAATGTTTACTAACGCCAAGACACAGAAAATACTGCCTCCAGTTGGCATCATGCACCTAACAACTGAGTGTGCCCCAACTGATGAATGACTTCATGATTTTCTCCCAGCTGTGGAAATATGCCTATTAACTTGAAATTGCTAGTAAAATTGTTGGGTGTAAGGTCAGCATTAGATGTTTACCTTCAAAGTTCTAACACAGCCTGCGAAGCTTTGAAATTTACTTCTTCCAGTCTTTCTTTATTATTTGGATAAGCCAAAAAGTAAACTCTAATGAGCTTGTGTGTCTCGGGATTATTTGAATTTTTCATAGTGATTTGTTATTGTGCAATCATCATGAAATTTAAAACAAGATGATGTCATATTAATATATAGGACAATATTGTTTCAATACACAGATATTATGTTGAAAAGGAAAACCTATGGATGGATAAACTATTGAAAAAAACAGATGAAATCAGTTATATTTTGAGAAACAAAAAAATATATCAGTATTGATCACTTATACTGTACAAGACCCATCGATCAAGGATTTTCACAAGATTGCAAACTGTATGATCTTCTCTGACGTTACACCAAATGCCACAAAGTCTTTAATGCAACATCATCTCTTATATACCAACATGTTCATGTACTGATCACATTGGATTTCTTTGGGGGAGGGATATGTGTTTACTTCCTCCTTTGTTTTTGTTTTTTTTCATGTGTCCAGGCATTGAAGGAGGTTTTGACGTAGAGCAGGAACAATATGAGGAGGATATGAAGGTGGTCATTTTACCAGACAGACAGGAAGTAACATCAGAGGATCTTTCTACAATGCCTGATGTTGTGAGAGAGAGGGTGAGATATCTTGGAAAATGTTACATCCCAACATGTGAGCCGACATCTGTACACTTTCACACTATTAAATATCACATTCTTGTGATATTAAAATACATTGTTTGCTTTCATTAATACAACATGGCTCAAAGGCTTTCTGATAGCATATGTAGATGTAGATGTGTTCTTTTAAAGTGAAAGCATGCTATGATGTTCAATCAGGGATTTGTGATATACGAGTTACAAACTAAGTTTAAAGAGAAATTAGTTGAGAAGTTCCATCATAAAATGTGTCAAATTAAGTTTTGTCTTTTGATTCAACTGGCTTACTTTTAGGTGTCTCTGTCAATGGCCGGTATCATGGCAGCCGACTCAGTGTCTCATACTTTACAAGTTCAACAGTGGGATGGAGAAGTGAGACAGGAGTCGAAGCATGCTGCTGACCTTAAACAGCTTGACAATGGAGTCAAGATTCCTCCCAGGTGAAGTCACAGGACGAACTTACCATGTTTACTTGTTTCGTCTAGATTTTAAACACAACTGATCTTACGCTCATTCAAAAGTGAGAATAGAACTAAAGAAGAAACAGTTTCAAATGTAAACCCTGAGGCATTTGTAGCTGTCTTTTACAGTGAAGAAATCTTGTCATTAATGATTTTGCATGCAGAATCTATTGATTCACGATGTTATTTTATCAATGCTGTTGTCTCTGATAATGATATTCAGGAAGAAGATTCACATTCTGTTCTCTGTCCTCTTTCTCTTTCCTTTTCCTAGTGGCTGGCGGTGTGAGGTGTGTGATCTCCAGGAGAATATCTGGATGAACTTGACAGACGGCAAAGTGCTATGCGGTCGGAGGTATTTTGATGGCTCTGGGGGCAACAACCATGCCCTGCTCCACTTCCAGGAGACAGGGTACCCACTTGCTGTGAAACTTGGCACCATCACTCCTGATGGCGCTGGTGAGTGGAAAACATGATGATGGCAAAGATATTAAGTATGGAGGATGTTTTTGTGTACTCTGGATGGGTCTGTATTTATGGGAATATCAGAATTGTATTGATTGTTTTCATTGCGTTCATCTGGACCTTCTTTTTTTTTTTCCCTCCTCATATGTCCAGATGTGTATTCGTATGATGAGGATGACATGGTGCTGGACTCCAAGCTACCTGAGCACCTATCACACTTTGGAATTGACATGATGACTATGGAGAAGGTAAGTTTTGTATTAATGCTGACGTTTAGTTGAAATAAACCTCGTAAGATATATTTTATTGTTCACGTTTTGGCAGCTGCAAGCATCAGACCTCTCAATTTTTCATACTGGTTTTCAATTTTCATCATCAAGTTCTTATAGATGGAGGTATTGATCTCAGGTCTCTACTTTACAACTGGAGTGCTACAAATTTTTTTCAGAGATTGGATTTTATTTCTCTTGGTAGACATCAATGCAGTTCTGCCATAGCTATGGCTTTTATGGTGTTATTAAATGACTCTAAAATTCAGCTGCAGTGTTAGCACACCAGTAATGTCGCACTATAAATGACGAGCTTTCAGGTGTGGCTCCCTTATCTTATTGTCATCAGCTGTTGTCACAACACACTATTAACTTTTTGTCATATATATTTTATGCTCAGAACTTATTTTGTCGTTACTAGTAAACGGTGCAGCAGTACTGTATCTAAAAAAAAAAAAAACACCAAAAAAACATGTCCTATCTGTCTACTTTGTACATTTTCTAAACACCTGTGTTCTGATTACCGGCTGTCGTTAATTTCTTTTCAAGCTGTTTCTCCTCTTATGCAGAGCACAAATTATATAGTTGTCAATGTCTGAGATCTCTTTACCTCTCACTGTGCACTGTAATGTGGCTAGTCATTTGGCTAATGTATTTCTGTAAAGGCTCAACGATGTGGCACAGGCGGGGTGTAGAAATGGCACTGAGACGGAGCAGAAGACTGATTGCTGCACTTAGCACTGCGATTTTGTAGTTTCTTGCTTGTCTGCCTGCTGTCATCATTATCACATTTAACTGACTTTATTTGTCATTCCATTCCTTTGCAAAGAATTTCATTTGTCTTCGCTTGAGAGCCTTCAGCCCGTTATCCCTTCTGATTTCTCTGCTCTCAGACGGAGAGGACAATGACAGAGTTGGAGATTGCGGTGAACCAGCGTGTAGGGGAGTGGGAGGTTATCCAGGAGTCGGGCACCACCCTGCGGCCCATGTTTGGCCCTGGACTGACTGGTATGAAGAACCTGGGAAACAGCTGCTACCTCAATTCTGTCATGCAAGTGCTCTTCACCGTTCCAGATTTCCAGAGCAAGTCAGTACCCCCTTTTCATTTTATTGCAGTCCTCATCCTACTGTCTGTCCCAGTTGTCTTTTTCTTTTAGCATATGCCATCCCTTTGAAGTTGATATTTAATGCAGTAAATATGAAATAAATCACACTGTACAATATTAATTTTAAAATAACAGAAGTAGATTCATATCCGTATGTTTTCCTTACAGGTATGTGTCTAACATCGACAAGATAATTGATGACGCGCCAAGCGATCCAACCCAGGACTTCAAAACGCAAGTGTGAGTGTCTTCATTGTGCATTATACAAGCTCTTGTATTAACATAAGATGCCTCAGACCACAACTCTGTGATTCAGCAGGAGAAGAAGAAGGATGCAAGATAAAACACATTAGTAATTGTGATGTGCCTTCTTTTATATAGACCAGTATCCCTGCTCATTCAACCAACTTTTCTGTGATTTCTTTAGAAATAACTGTTTCCTTCTGTAAATGAGAGAAACCATTCACATAAAAACACCTACACAGGCTCACTCTGTCAGATGCTGGATTGATCATTCCTTTTAAGAATTTCTCATGTGATTATTTTTCTTTTTTTTATGTGGGTTATTTTTCTGAGTCAAAACAGTTGACATCAGGAGGTTTAGACAGATTTGAAACAAGACTCCTCCTCCTCTCATGCTATTTTAACTCTGTGCCATTACAGTAGAAATGATGCTTGCTTGTACTTTGTCATGGTTGAACTGGGCAGAGTTTGATATTGCCACATATTTCACATATTGATTCAATAATCCCAGTTTAATTCATCTTGATTATATTTGTTTCATTAGGGATATTTCAGTTTCAGTAATTTGGATTGTACATGAAAGTGAACATATAGAGGCTGCCATGTGAGACTAAAGGATATTAAGCCTCCCACTTCTACTGAAAGAGGCATGTCTTTATAATAATGCTCTATTTGGACCCCAGGAACCTTTCTGGGAACTAGTGTCATCTGGGGTGTCATTTCCTCCCTCTATTGTCTCCGCTTGATTGAGGCAGTGAACAAAGTTAAAATTATTTGAACTCCTAAAGAGCAAGATGGTACTTTTTTAAAATCATCTTGCAGCTTTATGGTTGTACTGAACATTTCTGATTGGTTGAGTGTTTCCTGCTTATTTCTGGAAACACTAATGATGCCTTGGTCATGTTTAATAACAGCATTAGCTTGCAAATTCTTTCAAATTCAAGTTGTAGAAAAGGAATAATTGTTACTACTTGAAAATACAACATTAAAAATCAGCCATTCATGGCTATTTTGTATAGCTGAGAAGATAGAGATGAACCACAAGCTATGATGCTCAAGCAAGTTTGATGTTGAATGCTGTGTGGAAGCATAGTAGGTCATGGGGAAAAAAGAAGTAAATAAATGAGTACAACAATAACCTTCAGTTGTTTCTCAGATGTTAAGTTCTAAGGCACAAATGAAAGAAAAGATTTTTAGTTGATAAAACTGCAGTGTACTCTCTCGTTCAAATTTTTAGACTGCTGTGAATAGTGCTTAAGCCCAGATGCTTCATCGAGGAAGCATTCACACTTCTCTGGATTTTATTCTTTAGCTACCGTGTACAGTCCATCTCAGTTGAAATGGAGAACTATACTAGTGCTTTTGCTGTGATGTACCTAATCATTTTTTAACTTACCAGAGAAAGTCTTTGATTGATTTTGAATAATTTACACAGTCCACCATGCTGTTCAAAAGTCAAAACATTTACTATACTCAAATAACATTATTTGGGAGACTTTGATATTGTCTTGAATGTGCATTGATGTGCCCTTGTTTGTTCATCATAGAGCCAAGCTTGGTTATGGTCTGTTGTCAGGAGACTATTCCAAACCAGCACCAGACCCTGGAGATGAAAATGGTGCATCTGAACCCAGGGTAAGAAAAAAAATAAATTATTGGTCTTACAATTTACAGATATCCACAGTTTATTTTGGGATTTACTTTCAAAAAATAAGTGAAAATAAACGCTGTTTAATATTACCTCTTATTTCTATGCTCGTCTTCCAGGGAGACCAAGTTGGAATAGCACCACGCATGTTCAAAGCACTTGTAGGGCGGGGCCACCCAGAGTTCTCCACTAATCGACAACAGGATGCTCAGGAGTTTTTATTGCACTTCATAAACATGGTGGAGGTAAATTTGCTCTTAATTCTTCTTCTGTCACTCTTCTTCAGATTTTTTCCTTTTTCATCATGTTTTTTTTCCCCCTCTCTTTCACAGAGGAACTGTCGCTCTGGGTCCAATCCATCTGAAGCATTCAGGTTCCTGGTGGAGGAGAGGATTGTGTGTCAGCAATCAGAAAAAGCCAAATATACACAGCGGGTGGATTATATTGTGCAGCTGCCCGTACCCATGGACCAGGCCACCAACACAGGTGAAGAGATGATGGACTTATGTGTCCAACTGGATCCCCTTTTTAAACACAATTAACATTTTTTCAAATTAGATGAATATGATTTGTTCCATAGGCTTAAGTTACCAATGTGCTGCATGTGGAAGGAGTGCACCTGGATTTAGGACTGCTCAATTATAAGAAAGGGGAAGAAATCATAACAATTTGGCCAGCATTGAAATTATGATAATCTCAAATGATTGTCCACAGACTTTTGAATAACATGCATTTATTAGACTTAACATAGAAATGTTGAAATTCCCATTTTTAAACTTAAATTGCAAAACCAACTGAAATTTTAGATTATAAATTTCAAACCAGCATAGTATGTACATGTACAGCTGCTCAAATACTTCCTTCAGTGTTTTTGGTCAGAAACATTAGTGCGACCTCAACTACTTGGTAATCACTCAGTCAGTAGCCAAATGGAGTGTGCGCCTGAAGTGCACACTTCAGAACACAAGACAGAATATTTGACAAAATATATTATTAAAAATTGATTAATTGCTCAGCCCTCCTTTAACGAAAGGAACTTGGAAGAACTAAACAAACCACACTCATCCCTGATCTTGTGCTTCATTGATGAACTACTAGTGTTTGGCATTTATACATTTGTTGTTGTTTTTCTTCCTCCATTAACAGAAGAGCTTCAGGAGGCAGAGCGCCGCCGCGAGGAAGGGGACGCATCAGCCCCAACAGTGCGAGCACAAATCCCCTTCACAGCTTGCATGGCAGCTCTCAGTGAACCAGAGATGCTCACGGACTTCTGGAGCTCAGCTGTCCAAGCCAAGACTACCGCTACCAAGTATGAGGAGAGATGGCCACCCTAAGCCTGATTGACAAGTTAGAATAAATTTCGTATTGAGTTTTATTAATGACAGATTTTTTTTTTTTTGTTTGTTTTTTGTCAGAACAACACGTTTTGCCTCTTTCCCCGACCACCTGGTTATCCAGATTAAGAAGTTCACTTTTGGCCTTGACTGGGTGCCCAAGAAACTGGGTGAGCAAATATGCTTTTTTAATAGTGGTTTGCTTTATATTATTCCCAGGAATTAAATTGCAATATAGCAGCTTTGTCCAAAAAAAATAAATAAATAAGTAGAGAATATGCAGTTGGGGGAACACCTTCCTGTGTCGAGCCTTGTTGCAGAGAAGTCGAAGAAGCTGCAGAAAAGGAAATGTGTCTTTTAATATTTGTTATTTAGAATAAGTGTTGTTGTCTATTATGTGGAAAATCTTTTGCAACATTCTACTTTGCATATCAGCTCTTGCCGCTCCAGACCAGTCTCCAGCATGCAGCCAGGTGTCTTCATCAGTTTGAGTCAATGACCCCTTCAGATGATTGCAGATAAAACTTATAGAGGACATGTAGCTGCAGAGCTAAGCTTTCTGAAGAAGTACAGAATGCTTTTTCCTTTCTTGTAAACCCCCTTAATGTTGCATTTCCAATCTAGTTTGCACAAATGAACACCAAGGTATCAGTGGTTCTTCACCTATTTTCCTAGAGTGGAAAATGCCTTCCTAAAATCCACTATCGTCTGCATTTGGTGTTTTTTTTGTTAAATTTGAAAATAAAGTTACTATTCCCTACGCCAGGTCACATAGTAAATGCTATCATCATCATTTGTTAAAAAGACAAGTATTTTTCTTTTTAAACAGTTGAGACTGACTTTCAGCTCAATGAGACAAAGCTGCACTACAGTGTAGTAGAATCATTATTACTTGTATCCCCTGAGGCACTTGTCATGATTTCTAATGAGGCGAAAATGCCTCGGTTAATTTATCTTTTAAAGCCACAATATTCTTGGTCTTCGACTAAGTGCAGTATAGGCTTGTAATCTTTAGAGCACGTTGTGCTCTAAAGATTACAGTTCCTTGCAAAATGTCATCGAGATGAATTTGTTTTGTGGGTGAAACTGTGGTCAGCATTAGGGGAAGGCAATATGGCCAAAAATATTTATCACGATATATATATTTGAAAATTTGAGATAAGGATATAACTGACAATATGATTGACACAAGACAGAATAGTTTACAACTCCACAACTTTATTAGTGCAAAAAAATAAAAACATACATATTTTTCACTTAAACGAACAGACACTTTTTTTTTATGTGCATTAGAGGTATATAAAAATTTAACAGTGCAAATGTAAATTCCTTGCTGACAGATTAACCAAAAGGCATTTCCAGTGGAAATGGGCTGACATATCCTGAGCATAACCATGTATAATATCCACAAAACCTAAAAAGATATGCTTTGCAACATAAAACTGCAGACTGTCAAATAAATAAGTCAAATAATAAAACTGCACAAACTCGAGTAAAAACAAAACAAAAAACATGGATAAATTATGCTACTACTCATACTGCATCTTTGTGAAAACTTCCCTTTCCACACTCTGAATTGGCATCATGTCCCTGGCTGAAAAATGCGTCCCTGCCTTAGTTTGTCCCCCCCAGCGTTTGCTACTTTTGTCATAAGGCGTGCAGCTATCAGCTATGCTGATTGTTGAGTCAGCTTCTTTGGTCTCACCACCACAATAGTTGAAGCGGACGCCTCTTCACGTGCTTTAACAGCCTTATTGTACTCCAACAAGTGCTTCTGCCTCAAATAATGAAATAGGTTTGTGGTGTTTCCTCCCTTCGCCATGACGACCCACTTGCATGTTCTACAAAAAATTGTGCTTTGTTGGGTATCTGATGGCGAAAACCAAACCAGTTCCACACCACTGTTTCATTCAACGATCTGCTTTCGCCCTTCTCATTCTCTGTCGCCGCCATGCTTTTTTATGAAAACAAAGGCACTGTGCACGCGCGTTTTACCTATATTACATCACGATATTTCATTTTCTCATCATTGTCTAACATTGTACCAGTATTACCGTGAAAGGTATGATATGGCCCAGCCCTAGTGAGCGTCACCTTTTATAGATGAAATATGTAGCAATTCAGTGAAACTTGCCATACTGAAAAGAATTTTGAGAAAAATGCATAAACAGCAGAGGAGATTGGATTAACCTAATGTTAACATATATTGATTAAAAGTAGTGGATGATCCTAGTTCTAATTAATGATGGGAATTGATAAGATTTTTCTGATTCCAATTCCATTTTCAACTCTGCTTAACGATTCAGTTCTTTATCGAGTCCCTTATCGATTCTCATTTGGATAAAAAGGACAACAAACAGGTCGATTAGCATCACCAATATAAAATTTAAATAATAATAATAAAATAAATATTCTTCTGTAGAAATTAACAAAATCCAACATAAATTATTCTGTGGCAATTCCACAAGAATGTCCAACATTTTTTCTAATAGAAATTAAAATTATTCTAACGATATAAGCTGAACACTCAAAAATAAAACTACTATCAAGTCAAATCCAATGGAAATGTGCAAATCTGCAACCATCAACTATGAAGAATTAATAATTGTTTTGTAGAAAAATAAGTCTCTGGCTCTGAGCCAGTCAGACTCTGTCTCTCGTGAAGGTCATCTAAATGTAATGCATGAGAAGGCATTCATTTAACGTTAACCGTTAATAATAGCAGGTTTTACAATCAGGCAAATGGCTCTAACATGATGGGCAGTGTTTGTTAGTTAGTTAATTACCGGCAGTCTTATTAGTTGAGGACATGCTAATGTTGCTGCTAACGTTGCTGCTGACGCTGGGTTGAGAATCATTTAAGTTAATCCGGAGCAGATCAAAAACTCCACATTCATTAATAGTTACTGCATGCTGTGTGCGGAAATGTTTCTGCATGTTGGTGGTATTTCCTCCCTTTGATGAAATCTCTACTTTGCAATTATTGCAAGTTGCCCTGTTGTCGTCTTTTTAGTGAAGTGTAACCAGAATTTCGAGTGTTTGTACTACTTAGACGTCATGTTTACTATTGTAAGCGGGGAAGTTCCAGTTTTGTTTTGTGTTCTTATTTTGAAAGGTGTGGCCCTGTTGTGGTAGCCATGTTTACCCCCGACAGGGTTGTATTTATCCTGCTGAAGACTATAAGAAGGAAAGTTGGTGAATAAAAGAAGACGAGGTTCCGTACTCCAAAGCTATTTTGACTCTTTTATGTCCCATAGGACAGGTTTGGAGCCCTCACACCTCGTATGTTACACTGTTGACTGCTGGCTGCATTGGACTCGCCACACACCTTGCGTGTCTTATGCAAGTTATGCAACGTGCTCTGTGATGTCATTCTCGCCCACTGGAATTGATAAGGAAATCATTTGCAAAACAAGAACCGGTTCTCAATTCCCATCCCTACTTGTAATTAGGCTCAGGCTTGTTGATTTGTCTTGCAAAGCATATGTATGTATGTGTATATATAATTTATTTTATTTTTTTGCTTAAACGCATAAAAACTACATCTGGATCCATTTCATCAACCATTTTCATTTTAGTACCCCACTGGTTGTTTTCTGGTTTTTCTGTGTGTTTCTGTGTGATACTTTTCAATTCAATTCAAAATACTTGTATTGATCTCTCTTTTGCTTTACTGTCTAAATATCGGGACGTTATGTTTTACATTTTTCCTTTCTCTGTATATTTACAGCTACCTAAAGAAAACTGTAGGAAGTTAAACTATCCAAAAAATATTTTACAGACTACTTTGACCTAAGTGCTTTCTAACTGTATGACTCTTCTGTGCAGATGTGAGCATAGATGTTCCCGATACTCTGGATCTGAGCGCACTGCGTGCGACTGGTCAGCAGCCAGGAGAGGAACTTCTACCAGAGGTTGCACCACCCCCACTCATGACCCCAGATGTGGAGGTTAAAGGTATCCTGGGTTCCCATGGCAACGATGACGACGACTCGCTCTACTCCCCACTGCTGTGTCAGTCTGTCTGTCTCTTCTGCTCTTTTCTTTTTTCTTCTGTGAATCTTATTTGTCCTCACTTGTATCCTTCTTTTCTTTTTTTCTGCCTTTTCTGTTCTCATGAGTCTGTCAGTTGCCTTATTTGCTTTTTTTTTTTTTGTATCATACAAAGTGATTTGTTTTATATTTCAAACTAGAAAAGCCTTAATTGTTCCTACTTAGTTGTATGAGTTCCAGTTTTTATGCATTATCTTTATCTTTCTTTTAAACATGTGATCAGGTTGTGTTTTAGTTTTGTAGATTTTTTTCCATTATTATTATTTATTTTTTAAAAGAAAAAAAAAAAGCATTTTTTAAAAGAAAAAAAAATCCAATCAGTTCAACTATTTCCTCTCAACTTCCTCTCAGCTCCAGTCCTCGATGACTCCACAGTGTCCCAGTTATGTGAAATGGGATTCCCCTTAGAGGCCTGCAGAAAAGCAGTGTATTACACAGGGAACACTGGAATTGATGCTGCCATGAACTGGATTATGGGACACATGGATGATCCAGGTATGATGAAAGTGAAGATTTCTGTGTGTGAAGACTATTCTGTCACTCTTAATGTTTTCATCTTCTGGTCGTGTGCAGACTTTTCGGCCCCCCTGGTGTTGCCAGGCTGCAGCTCCGGACCTGGGACCACGCCCACAGAGAGCCTGTCTGAAGAGCACCTGGCAACCATTGTTTCCATGGGCTTCAGCCGAGACCAGGCAACCAAAGCACTGCGAGCAACGGTTGGTATTAAACTCAAAGAATTTGCGCACATCTGTCCACTTTAAATTTAGACAGTAATGTTGCTAAGCTGTGTTTATTCTTATGGATTATATCCAGCAATCAAAAGAGAGATGTGCTTCATTACCTCTGTTTTTTTTCTTATACTACTGAAGTTTTAGCTACATGTTAAATTGTAACAAACTGACATTGTTTGGTTGAAGCTGAATAGAATGTGTCAAAGGAAACTTCCGTTGACTGACTTACAATATATTAAAAGTAGATTTGGTTTTAGCAATTTATTTATATTTCCCTCAAAGAACATTATTCCAAATGCATTTCTCCCAAATGGTGTTTGCTACAGAGTAATGTCCTGGATCGAGCTGTTGACTGGATCTTCTCTCACCTGGATGATCTGGAGTCCATGGATGTGTCTGAAGGTGGCCGCTCGGCTGCAGAAAGCGAGGGTGGCAGGGACCCTCCTCCCGGGCCTCGTGTCAGAGACGGACCAGGCAGTAAGTTCATAACAGAAGAATCATTATCTCAGAATTTATTCTTATAGATTAATTATAATCAAGTATGAGAGGAAAAGTAGACGGTGCCAGCTTTTAAGGATCACTCGATTGAATGGTTGTATAAAATACAGCTTCTACATGTTTTAGCTGAGCCTTTTTTCTTGTTTATTCAGAGTACGAGCTGTTTGCGTTCATCAGTCACATGGGGACGAGCACCATGTGTGGCCATTATGTCTGTCACATCAAGAAAGACCAGCAGTAAGTGTTTCATCAACGTTAAATGATGATTTTGCTGTCTCAAAAATAAGGAGAAACTGTTAAACTGTTCTGCATAGTAGACAAGACAATTACTTGGATTTGAATTCATTCATTATCGACACAAAATATAGATTTTACCAACCAGATTTCATATTAAAGAGCCATGTTGAAATTTAATGAAATTGATGCTTTTAAGGCACCTCAGCAGGGGGCACCAAACTCCAGGTAGTAAAATTTAAAAACAATTACCCCAAAGCTGCTCATGTTCGCAGTTTATAAAATGTTTATCTGTCTTAGTTTTTAAGTTTGTTTTTTTTTTGTTAAATAATTATATTTTGACAAGAAAACAGTTCTTGTCTGTATACATTTTCCATTTCATGGCTTCTGAAGTTGATGTGTTTTTAAATACCGTTGTAGCAGAGGGTTAACAACTGTGTGTTTTCTTTGTTTGTTTTCTTTTCTCACAGATGGGTTATCTTCAATGATCAGAAAGTGTGTGCTTCAGAGAAACCCCCCAAAGACCTGGGATACCTCTACTTCTATCGCAGAGTGAATGAATGAGACAAGAATGCAGAGCCTAACAAACAGACAAAAAAAAACAACTTCTTACAAATGCCCTGGCACGCTTCACAACTGACAAAACTGTAAATAAATCTCTCAAATTGCTTATGTAAACACACTTAAAGAAACTGGTGCAGATGTACAGATAATGTATTGGGGAGCTGTTCCTTTTCATCCACTGATTTCAAGCCATAGGCCTGTGTGAAAAGCAGGTTTGGGTTGTTACCAGAGCAACTTTGCTGAGTAAAACTCAGAGCCACCTGAGTCCTGGTAAATCATGTTGTTCTTGTTTTACTCAGAAGATGTATTTAGATAACTCATAAAACTGGCTTCAGGGAACAACCCCCAAACATTAGAGGGACTTCGACCGCTGAGTCCTCTCACCCCTAATTGACAAGTTTACCCAGCTGTCACTGTTGATCATATTCCGACTATTGATTTCCACTGCCATCAGTAGTCACTGCCCTTGTTCATTTACATATGTTGCTTTGAGGGGGCCTCTAGTTTTACTGAATGATTGCAGTGTCATCACTTCATTAGACACATTGACCTGTTTGAGACATTAAAAAAACAAAAAAAACAAATCCACAGATATTACAAAGATGTGTCACAAAAGTTAAAACTTCACTTAAATGATTGGTGAAGGTGTTACTTGGGTGATTCCTGTTTTATTTTGTTTTTATTTTGAAAATAAATGCTTTGTTACTTCTGCTGTGACAAATAAAGAATTGTCTTTCTGTCAAAATGTTGTCTTTCTTTTCTTTTTTGTTTTCAGCATGACGCAGTTAACCACAGCTAGCTTTACTTCTAGCTTAACTCCTCTGCTTAGGTTTTCCATCTTGTGATTTCCGCATTATGATTAAAAAAAAATGTTGATCAGAAAGAATGTCTTGAGTGAGAAGATGTTTATTGTAGCCAATAAGTGTATTTTTATGCTTATTGCAAACTTTCTTTAGCTTTGTGCAATATCTGTGTGCAGAATACCAGGCCTAGATTGAAGGAAAAAAAAAGCAGACAAGTAGCAAACCCACATAGAACTGGGGTTTGCATTGGCCTACAACTTTCCAAGTGTTGGTTTCTTTTCATCTCTCTTCCGCCTTCTAAAGTTTTTTGCGTCCTTGCACACTTGTTTTTTGGGTGAAGTGAAGCTCAGAGGACGAGGAAAGATTCTTTTCCCTTCAGTAGCAGTATAAAAGACACCGCCAACTAAAAGTTAAGGTAAGATCTTAAACAAAAACCAAAGTTTACATTGTAAAATGTAGTTAGGGCCTTTATTGAAACTCCTCAGGATCTACTGCTCTACTGTGGAATTCAGTGTTGATGGGGGGAGGAAAAAACCCAAATCTAACAAATGTCTTTAAACATTTACATTTCTCTTGTTTTCTATATCAGTTATTACCTTTTTTCCCCCCCAAACAAGCACAACAGAACCTCGATTAAATGTTCCTAAAATAACTTGGAATATAGAATAGTGCTTATGTATGAGCTCCAAATGTGAATAACAGTCTAGTTTTAGCATTAAAGTGTTAATTAGGCTACTTGAGTCTTCTGACTAAGATGAAATATTCTTCAGTCGCTGAGATGTAATGCAACACGTCTAATTAAGCAGTTGAACTGTTTTCTATGTGGTTTTCTTTGATGTCTGGTCAGATTGCAAAGCTAAAATTATCCAACATGAAGAAAATAAAAAAAATGAATGATTTATTTGAATGAATTGATAAATTGTTGAAGTCGTTCAGCTTGCTAAAATCAACTCTTAAACCTGTCAAGCTGTCAAAAGTTGTGAGATAGTTGATTAAAACATCTGAGTAAAGCGTGTTTGACGGTAGTTTCACAGATTTACTTTCTTTGTCTGTAACCACTCAAAAAAACCTGTTACAAACGTTGATTTATTTAGTTATTTAGTAAATAAATGACGAATGGAAGCAATGGCAGCTTTACCGGAAGCTTAATAAAATGCACAATAATTAAGTAAAAATCAGGCAAACTATAAAAGCCACAACATATTCTGCAAAGTTTCTCACTTATAGAAATATAAGCAATAAGACTTGCATTTTTTAAATATGAAAAACAAAAGAAGGAAGGAAGTAAAGTATGTATAGTGGTTAGGGCTCACATGTTCCTTGGTATAACGTTCATCTTGTGTGTGTGTGTGTGGTGTGTCTCTAAGATGGAGTTTCTCATGATTTCGCCTTAACAGAAACTTTTGTACCTTTTTAATCCATCAGGTCAAATGATTAGAATGAAGAAACTTTCCTGTTTTGTGTTTGGTGAGTAAAACTACTTCTGGAAAAAAAAAAAAAAAAGTAATTTTACTGTGTCACTAGTAACTTTCATCCGAGCACACAACGTATGCTGAAAAACCCTTTATTTATTTATTTAATTTTCTGGCAAAATCATGTACAACCAAGACTCATTTGTAAAGTCAGGTAGTCGTCCATAATAAATAAATTCAACCGGATAAGGTGTCCTTTGACTAATGTAGATTACTGTTAGTCTACGTATTCATGTCTTGTGTCGAGCAAATATCTGGGGCTCTGATTGGTTAACAAATGTGATCCTCTGTTTGCAGTGTTGTGTGCACTCTCTGCTGCAGGCACGGTTTTCTTCACACAGGTTGGAAATAAAACTGTCTTAGATTGTGGAGTCAGCACCTTCCCAAAATATCTGGAGTGGCATCATGGTGACGACATGTTGTGGAGACACATGTCAACCGGCATATCAAAAGGTTATAACAAACACCAACCAGCTTCAACATTTATTATTATTATTATTATTATTATTATTATCATTATTTGTGGCAGTAGTAGTCATTATAATTCCATTTATTCTCAACATCAGGCAACAAAGAAATGTCACTCAGGTCAAAGCTTGTAAAACAAACAAGTCTGGAAATCAACCCAGTGAAAGAAAAAGATGCTGGAGTGTTCACTTGTAAGGCAGATTCAAAAAGTCAACAACACACACTTGTTGTGGTTTCAGGTGAGCTCATCCAGAAAAATATACAATCACATATACTTTGTACGCTTCTGTGGAGCACTGCTAATGTTTCATTACTTAATATCAACCAATGTCCAATTCTTTTCGTTAAGATACAGTAAGGAGGATTTGATTTTAAATGCTATGTTGCGCAGATGTGGTGCCCATAGGGATAGTAGTTACATATATACAGACATTGTGAATAAGTGGGCAGTACACGGATCTTTTCTGTTATTCACATTGTTCACCATCAAAGGTAATACTGTTTTACTCATTTTGTACTTTAGTTCTCCAATAATATAGAATAACTGCTGCCAATCTGTTGAGCTTAAGGACTTGTAAGAAGGAGAATTTTATCTGAAAATCCAAAGCGATTCATTATAGAAAATATATATATAATCTTTCCAAGTTGAATGTTTGAAAATGACAACTGAAGCAGAAGTGACAGCTACTTAACAGCTGTTTTCACATGTTGAATGCATATTTCTCATGATTGTTATACTTGCATGCTTCTGTAGAACAAGAGAGTTAATTTTGTATCCCACTTTCTCAGTATTTTGGTCACAGCACACCGTACACTGCCATTTAACTCTTTCTTTAGTGACAAATCTCTCTGTTCATGTTATGTGTCTATTGGTGTGGCTCAAGTCCTTTACTCAGCTTGGTTCCCCCTCGCTACAGTTCTCACCACATCTCCACTGCTCCCATCTCTCTCTACCAGTCTCGGTTGATCCGCCCGGTCTTCTCCAGCAGGGCAGTGAGGCTACCCTCACCTGTAACGTAAACGGTCTGAGCCAAAGTTCTACAGTGGAATGGCAGAAGCCAAATGGATCAAAAGTCCAGTCACAGACAGTTCAGCTCAAACCTGTAAATGCTTTGGATAAAGGGACTTGGATTTGTAAAGTGACCTATATGGGCAAGAAAGTTGATGTAAAGATGACCATCAATGTACAAGGTAGGAAGTTTCTATAAGTGAATGAAACACCTTTTACGTCATTTGTGTCCCCAAAAAAAACATTGACAGGTGTGTTTTCTCTTTCAGTGCCTGTGCCTACCACAGCATCCACTTCTGTAAATTCAATAATAGCTTTGACCAAAGGTGCGTTCTGCTTGCGCAGGTCATGTAACACTGATCGCATGTTACATGAGGTGATTATTAGCTGAAAGTGATTTTTCTTTCCTTTTCTTTTTTTCTCCTTTTTTACTCGACCAGCTAGTGATAGTGATCATGCTGCGATGGTGCTGAACCTGCACTGGTGGGTGTGGGTTGCAGCTGGACTTGGCTGCCTGGTTGTGATTGTCCTGATCATCTCTGTCATTGTCACATGCAAGAAGGTCAGGAGGAGGAAGGTATACAAGGACGATCATTCAAAGTATCTCCACTTTCAGACGCGATGACTGAAACTGGAAGGTGAAATAAAGGAGAAAGGGTTCCTGGAAACAACAAAAACAATAATTTGATTTTTGTTTGTTTGTTTCATTTACTGTTTTTATAGAGAAGACTTCAGAAGATGAAAAATGCGCAACTGCAACATAGACATAAGAAGTACTGTCAGTGTGAAAGGTAAACAGTCTTTACTTGCCTCTATCTATTATTAAAAAAAAAAAAATCCCTTCATTTCTTCTCCAGTAATCTCCTCTCACTTTACAGATGCTTTCTAATAGAGTCTGCTCATTTTATATGAATGACTGTTTGACCTTCACTTTCACTGTGGCTTTTACTGAACACTTCATTATTGTGTTGTAATTAGTGTGAAAACCTCTCCTCTTTACTCGCTTTATCACAGCAAAACAGCTGCAGCAAAGCCACAGCAAGGACGCCGGAGAGAGAAGCCATCAGCCCTGCCACTTCAACCCCTGCTGAAGGAGTGACATGAATGGCAGGATGGAGGAAAGAGAGGAGCAGAAAACGAAAGAATGAGAGAGGGAATGAAAAGGCAATAAAAGTGAAAAGGTGAGAAAGGGAAATAAATGCAAATAAAGAGGAGAGAACAAGTGAAGGAGAAATCTGTGTGAAATGTGGCATGAATGTAAATGGGCTATTAGATGCTCTCGTTGGAAATACAATAAAAGTTATGCTGTTGGCACTTTTTTTTTTAAAACAGCCTTTTCACCAAATAAAACCAATGAGCTTGTCGCAATGTTTTTTTTGTTTTTTGTTTTTTTGTTTTTTTTGCCTCTTCTGTCATTCCCCTTCCTCTCACTAGCATCTCGTTCTGTAATCACTCCCACATCCACCTCAGCTGCTGGTGTCTCGTGTCAGTCTTGTTCCTCGTGCTGTGGTTGGTTCTGTTTCAGTTAACCTGCCTGTGTCTGGAGGCTTTTACTTCCACATCTGGACTTAAGAGCTAAAACTACTCTCGTCAAGATTTCATGTGCACGTACTTATGATTTCTTTTTTCTTTTCCCTCCTTTTTTGTAACATTTATGCAGCCTCTCAAAATATCATTTCACCTTCATTTGTATTTGATGTTAGTTAATACTTTTTTTTTTTTTGTTGACTGTAAATAAAAATATTGTATGTGTTATATAAGTGTTGCCCACTTATTGAATAAAAAAGATACCAAATTAAAATATCTGCTGCTTTCCTTCAACCCAAATATAAACCGAGGTAGGGATCTCAATGAGTGCGATGAAATTGCAATATCACACACAACTGCACAAAACACAGCTGGCTTAATATGCATCGTTTCCATTAATCCTCACTGCGAGCTAGTAAAGAGAATAGTGTTAGGTGTACATTTAAAACCATTACGCTATCCTGGAAAGACTGTAAGAATAAAAATAAAGGAGTTTGAAATTATAAATGTTTCAGAATGACTTCTATCATGAACAGAAATGAAACATACTTATACTAAAAGATGCTGTAACGTGTGCTTGCTCAAGTTCCGAAGCCCTGGATTTCCCACAACTGGTGCAGTACAACACAGGTGTTGACCCCAGTGCAGCAACCAAACACACAGTTAGCACCTGTTTAACACAGTGACACAGCACCACATATGTGGATATTCTCCCATTTATTTAAGAGTGAAAACAATTTGCTATTTTATATGGTTTCAAGAATAATCCTGTTTTATAAACTCACTTGAAATCTTCCCACATGGTCCTTCTGGCTTGTGTGTGAGTGTTATCCTAATCTAAGCAATCCACTTAGTGCATGTCAGTGAGGATGGGATCATAGTGGTGTCTGACTTCCTGTATGAATGTGTGTGTGTAAGAGACATGCACCGCGCACAACTTACCAAATGTCAAAGCTGAGCTCATCGCTGTACTGAGAACATCACATGTGAGTACTCCTAAATATCATGTGTTTATACAGAACATTACATATAACAGTCGCTGATTTAAGTAGGTTTCTTACAGTGGTAGAATATGTTCAGCATGTCAGAAATGAGGGAATTACTGCTTCAAACGCTGACAGATGTCTCAAAGGATCCTTTAAAATAGGAAAGGAACACTTGGGGGATTTTCAAAAAAAATTTTACGCCAACATTGTTTTATTTAACAGCAAATGCCGACTGGTTCATCTTTGCTGTGATTAAAGCTAATCTCTTGTGTTTTGCTTCAGAAAGTTATCATCTAGTAATCACAACAACATGACGATTAACATTTCACAGTCAGCGATGAGTCTAATCAGCTGATAAATGCACAAGAAAAGGGAGGAATCAGACCCATAACAACAACAAAAGAATGATTTATTGCTGCTTTTGTCTCTGGGCTTTAAGTGAGTCTCAGATACACTGACCTTGACGTGTAGCTTTGACCCTCTATTGGACTTCTCTAAGACTCCATAAATCTCTGTGACACACTTATACAAACAAACAACTCAGAGGAGCTTCAGAAAATGTCAAACCAAAATTGACTAAAATATAATCATCAGTTCTGTTAATGTGTAAAGATGAGAGAAGTTTGCAACAACAGCAGGGACATGCAGTCAGTGGACTGATGGGATGCTAAATGTTTGCTAACTAACGCAGGCTGCGTATATAGTAAATGTGCACTTTTGGAACAAGTTTAAGGGGAACAAAAGTACGTTTAAAAGCATTTCATCCAGGAGGCATAGAAGTTTATGTTGTTCCTGTTAGTTGTTGCTAAGGTGTTCAGACTTATCGCATGTACAGCGGCAAACATGAAACCTGATCATAACATTAAACAACTGCAATGTTTGAGAGGACTCCAAAATGATTTCAGTGTTCCTCGATTTCATGAAATCTTTGCTGTTGTTTTTTTTTTTTTGTTTTGTTTTTTTTGTAGAGGTCCTTCATGTAACTCAGCTTATTTTCAAATCACTAAAGAAAATTTTAGAAACATATTGTGTGTAATTACTGACATTATGGACAAAATGTTTACTCAAAGGTTTGTAACCTTAAATTAAAGCTGTAAAAAGCAGTCATAAAAACAATCTTCTTTGTTTGTATATTATAATACACTAGTAATGTGATTCGATCGCATTGTTTTGTGCAATAGAGAACTGGATTTCATTGTAGAAATCGGCCGCTTCGCACGTCCATGGTATCGTCTGATAACCGTGTTCGAATAAGGATTTTACTGAACCACTGGCTTCTAACTTTATCGACACATGAAGCTGTATGGTATACGTTGTATAGAATTTGTTTCTGTGAATGTCTCAGTTCAAACATTTATGTGTCAAATGGCATCTGAGCATGATATATTCAGAAATGCTCAAACACACAACTCCTAAAGTGTTGCAGTGTAACGCCAGTGTTTTCTCCTGCTTCTTTGGTTTTTGTTGTTGGTTTTTCTAATGGACCTAAATGTAAAAGGAATAAAAGAAATTTGAAGGCCTTACTTAGTCAAAATTCATATGTGTAGAACATAAAGAACAATTTTCATCATTTTGCTTCTTTGTAGCTGAATCCTACGTAGGATATTCTCTGAACGCCAAAGAGTGACTTAAAAAGCCATGCACCAAAACAGATGCTGTGTATCGACATTTGACTTTGTTCCAGTTTGTTTGAAAGCCTTGTTAAAGCTTTTAGTAAAGTTAAATGCACAACCATGATCTGGTCTACCTGTCTTAAAACAACAATAGATCTCTTTCAAGGGAACCCGCTTAGCCATCAAAAATCCCATCAGTCTCAGGGTCTTCCAGGCAGCAGAACAATCCTGACTGTAAAAAGTTCCTTTAACCAACAAAGTCAGCAAAGTATGTGAGCAAAGTATGTCAGATAAAATTAAACTGAATGAATAATAATATGAAGTAGTCGACATGCTAAGAACTACGACAGTGATGAGGAGTACACATGAACGTATTTATTGAGTCTCATAGCAATTTGGGAACTTTAGATGAGGTTACGCGCTTTATCGCTGATCATATGAGGAAGTTTAAGTTTCACCATCCTAACAAAATGTTTCCAAAAGAGATGGGATCCTATATCAAGTGTAAACTGTGTAAAGTTAAACTAATCACTTCCTGATCATCTAAAACCTGAGATCGATCAACAGCTACGCTCGCGGTCACCCCGCTGACCTCCCCTTTCTACTGATATTGTACAGACATCAAATCAGTTGCAGAAAAATGAATATATTTTTCCTGATATTTTAAAAATTTTATAATAAAAAACAAAACAAAAAAAACAATTGTTTTGAATGTGATTCAATCAGAACATAAAAAGAAAAACCCAGACACGGCAATTGTGACCCCTATGTTACATCACTTCACGTCATGTTTTTAACAAGCGTCTGGACACTTTTCTTAACAGGCTCGTTGTAGTTTTGAAAGCAAAATATCTTTATGGTTTTCTGTGCCTCTTTTATTATATTTATATTTTCATAATGGGCCAAATGTTCTCAATGTCTGGTTGGGACTGTAGACAAGTCAGTTTGGTACCGTGGATTTAAAGGGATATTTCACTTCAAATTAAAATCAGCTTTATGACCATAAACAAAGTCTGAGTTTCACATGATGCAGGATCTAGAGATGGAAATGGTATTGCTGGATGGTGAGATAGTGACAGTATTTCACTCATTTGCTTCTTCATCCACTGTTAGATATTCTCTGAACGCCAAAAAAAGTCACTTAAAAAGCCGTGCACCAAATTAGATGTTGTGTATCAACATTTGAATTTGTTCCTGTTTGTTTGAAAGCCCCGTTAAAGCTTTTAGTAAAGTTAAATGTGTGAACATGCGACCATGATCTGGTCTGCCCGTCTTAAGACAGCGATGCATATGTTGCTGTTGCGGTACCTGATCACATAGGATACTAAATCAATCATTCAAAAAGAAAAAAAAAAAAGAATGTTTAAAATGTAGTCTCTTTAAAACAATAATGCTTTTTAACCAATGTCCTAAATGACCTTGTTGAATTTGCTGTGATGCTCTGTACTTTTAATGCACATCTGCGCTCCACTGATATCAGCAGGCACCTCTGGCTCCGTGATGCTCTGGCAGCTCTTAACTCTGACGCTTCTTTATTGTGCTTATTTTAACGGCTTGCTGGCTTCAGTTTGCTCACTGCGATTCAGTTTGGACGACTGAAGCGACAGCTGAACAATGTTCCAGTCCTTTTGACCATTAAAGCTGTTTATCTCACGTGTGTGTTTGTAATCACCCAAACACACATGTGAAAACATGTGTAAACTAAAACGTAGAGGGCTGTGAACAAATTATCTTTTTCTCTGTTTATTCGGTAATGCACATAAACCTGAAATACATAGCAACAGTATTTCTCACCACAAACCAGAGACAAAGTCAACTGTAGTGCTCCTTTTTGTCTTACATCACTGTAAGAAACAACAACATTAAGATACGTAATTTCTGCTTTATAGAGTTTAGCACCAAACAACAAGTCATGACTTCCATCTGCAGAAGCTTAATGTGTATTCTGTTCTTCTCTGTAGGCAATTACCAAACTCTGTTGTATACATATAACTGTTATAAGTGTGTTAAATGGGGGTGTTTTCATATGAGAGAATAGGATTCCCTTTTCATGGCTTCATAACAACCCGTATTACTCAGTTCTCTTTTTCATTGTCTTCCACAAATGAACAAATTCACATACATGCGTACAGTCATTCAATGCGAAACCGAAATTTATGAGCCAGTTCATGTTCAGTTCCCTTTTGTGTTTCCATTGGGGTTGCCTTTCCATCGATGCAAAACATCAGGAGCCAAATCAGAAAATCAAATCTAATTTTCATGTTATTACTGTTATCTTAACATCTGTAAAAAGAAAACAAGCCCTGTAGTCACCTAACAAAACATTGTAATGCAGCAAACACAAGACCAAATTTGTGTCTTATTATGTTGAGTGCAGAACAGAAGTGCTGCAATCAAAATGTTGATGTGTGAGTTTTCAGACTAGTGGGAGAAGCCTCACAGCGCTCTAAATAGTCAGCTGTGCTGGAGCTGCAGGTGCAAACTGAACCTTTTTCATGTGTTGAATACATTTTAAACAACATTTTTCTCTACAATCTCTCAATGAGCCATGATCATCTTTGCGGTGGTTTCCCATCCTGTAAACTCCCTTCATGTTTTGCATCAGTTCCCCCACAGGTTTCAGAGTCTGTTCGCGTTTAAGGAACCTGCAGGTATCGATTGACTGCTGCAGTTCCAGGTCGTCTCATTTGTAACAAGCTGGTATTTTAGTGAGGCTCCTTCAGTGCTGCCTTGCATCTTTAGTGGTGCACAAGTGGCTGCGTTTTTTTTTTTCTTTTACAGGCTGAGGGTAACATGCACTAAACAAGGAAATGAGGCATGATGGTTAAACTGGTCAAAGTCTGTTAGTGTAGCGTGGATTTGTGCACCTGTGTACGTTACTGCAGCTGTCTGTTCTTGCTTTTTACATCACATGTACGACAGATGTGAACAAGGTCAGGTTGAAGCATACGCTCACACTTTTCAAATGTATAAATGTGAAATATCAGTCTAATGTAACAGATAATAACATGGTCTGATACTTTTTCTGTGTACTTAATACTAACATTTGCACTTCAGCAGTCTGCTAACTCAAGCATGTAAATCTTAAAAGCAAATGATGTTAAAGCCTCAAATTAGCTTAACTGAAAATGAATATGTTGCTGATAACATCTTTAGAGTTTGTTTTGAATTTGTTTTGCTTCTAAATGCTGTTCTTTGTTTGGAGCAGCATATTTTCTGTTGGTGTGAACAGGTGGAACAAATGACATAAATAAAAATTGTTAATTTGCACATGCAATGTTGCTTCATGACAGACTAATCTATGAAAGACCTAAAAAATGTCATCAAAATCAAATTGAATTTGGAAACGTTTTATTGAAATTGAAAGCTGTATGTATTGTCTAGTTCAGTTTCTTCTAATAAAGAGGAACAATTCATGTTCTGTTTAAGTTTAAATGTATTTAATGTTAACCTAGCGTGCTGGGTATTTTGTTGAATTGTTTTTTTTGTCCCTAGCTCATTAAATGTTTTTATTTCTAATTTCAGTATGACTATAAAGTTGATAAAAAAAGATTAATAATCTAGTTGCCCTAATTATTTACAGGAATATGATTTGAAACTTTTCTACACAAGCAGTAAATGTTGGTGACAAACATGTAGGCGCTCTACAGCAGTTTTTCCATGCTGAACTAACGTCATCATTCACCTCACCAGCTTTAATTGTAACAGTCGCAGTCGGCAAAGGTAGCATGTGTATTAATATCTCACTGAACAGCAGTGTAGTTTTCACGAAGAAAAAAACAAACAAACAAACAAGAATGTAGCATTGCTTCAATATGAAATGAATAAAGATCCTGTTTAAAATGAACTGCATTGGTTCGACATTCAGGTTTCCTGCTCTGCAAAAACTATGAACAGCTTACATCTTCTCTGACTCTGGAATAATAATACAAACACACATCACAATATGGTGCAAGTGCACAGACTTTTCATTATTCACATCTTTAAGTTGATTGCATAATCAGTCGCATCAAGGATACATATAAGACAAAAATGTCTTATATGTTCTGCGTTTCTTAAAGAGAAACGTCTTTCCTCCTTTTCCTTTACTGCTCTTTACTTCCGTGGTTGTGTTTCTCTACCTTCCTCTTTCAAATGACTCCAAAGGTGATCTGTTGGATTCAAACTAGCGGACACATTAATCTAAGGCATTTTTCTCTTCATAAAGTCCTGGCTGTGACACTTGTATGTCACTGGCATGTGTTGTTATGGTATTGTATTTGTGTCATTACTGTGGTCAAAACTTGTGGGACTGGGAGTCAGCTTGTAAACCAGTGTTTTGGTACATCTCTCAGCTTTTGTTGTGCCATTTCTTAAAACTGTTTAATGAAAAATTGCTGCAGGAGATCATTACAGCCTAAAACAAAAACCCTCTACAATAACACTTCGCAGTTTATACGCGTTATTTGCTTTTTTCAGACAAACCGCAAACAGGTCATAGTGACTTTTTCTTCCTGTTGCTACAAAATAGTCTTGGGAATAAATTAGGTATAAGTGAAGCGACAACATATCATTACACTCCTTCCCTGTGCTTCATTGCCAGGACTGGGAATTTGCCATGGTAGTCCTGGACAGACTACAGGCTCCATGTTGGACATGATCAAATCCATGTAGGTGCGAAAGTTACTGAAGAGTAAAAGTGGTTGTCTGTCAGTCAGATGGTCAGCTTGAACCCTGATGTCCTGAGTGAACCCCACTTTTTATCACGATGCATCCCGTCAGTTTTGTGTGTAATACAAGGAAGCGTTGCATACAAATGTTGCTTATAGTGTAAAGTACTTTAAGAGGTCAAAAAGATTTTTTGGTGTCCTGCTAACAGTCATTGCATTTCCTTTGGTTTTTAAGCTTAGTTTAAGCTTCTAAATTTTTGTCTGAGAGAGTGAAGGTTTTTTTTTTTTGGTTTTTGAGACGTTGTTCATACAGGTTGATGCTTTGTTTGAGCTTTGACAGAAACAATTTTATGTTGATAACCCGAGTGCCAAGTCTAGAAGCGTTCCTGTTTAAAGACAGGTTATGAACTGTGGCGTCAGTTCAGGAGGATGGCAGCAGTGGCTCTGATTAGTGGTCCGATGGCTCGTTCTGTACCTCCCGATTGTTGCCACACTTGTGTTTTCACAGATAATCAATGCGTCGCTAGTCTTCATGTATTGTCCATTCTTTGTGAACTCACATATCAGATTTATCAAATCTTTTCCTCCATGTTATTTTGATTCAAACAAACTCAGCCCACGTTAAAAAACTGATAACGTTCTCGCATTCACAGGTGATTTATTTATTTATTTTTTGACTGTGATTAATCAGTTCACTGGAAGTTAAGAGTATAATTTTATTATCACAGGTTGACATGTGTCGACATGGGCCTGTTTTGCACATATGCTCTTTCTGAGGTATATGTTTATGGTTGTTCACAAGCGGAAAGACTGTGAACGCTACCAGACTATTGACATTGCACAGGAATGTGTTCACGTCTGTTGCACACTGTAACCAAACTGTTTTCCTTCTCACATGACCTACTCTATCGCAATCTTGCTGTTAAAGTTTACGCTGTCTATAACAAAAAACAAAGAATTATATTTCCATTCTGACGAAATGATCGTTCACCAGCCCTCAAAACAAAAATAACTTCACCATTGGTGTGCACATATGATGGAAGTGAAGTGATGAGTGGGAGAAACAGTAAGCTTTTCTGTCTTCATCTGCTGTTTCACAAGACCAAGGTTTCAAAGAAGCTTGAATGAAGTTCCCCTTGACAACATTTTTATTTCAGTCATTGAACAGAATGTCACTTGTTTCTCATTCTCAACCTCTTTTCCACTGACATTTTCTATATTTGTGAAACTTCAGAACAGTTGGAGTAACTGAGGCTTTGAGCTTGTTACCTTCGATTCTTCAGAGACCCTCCTGTGTTCAGGTTCATTTACGTGACACTTTATGCGTCTAACCTGACATGGTAAACGAGCACAAAGAAAAGGAAAAAAAAGGAAATTGAAATTGATTGCTGAGGGAAACCCTCTGTAGGAGAGGATGGAAGATGAGCAACCAAGAGAGTGAATCACCTTTGTTTCTAGCTTGTTGCCCTCGCTTTTTGTCTTTCCCTCTTTCAGTTATGACACAATATGATACATTCACCCTTGTTAGACGAGTGACTAATGAGGGAGACCTCACTTTCAGGTGTTTTCCATCAAAATCACATCTGAAAAACAGAAATGCGTCCACCGAGACAGGAGGAGGACACCCTACTGAACGTGCACTTTGAAACAGATATCCAAATGCTCTGTAGAAAAATCGATTCACACAAGGCCTCAGAGTTAAAGATTTTACTTTGGTAGCTGTAACTTCAAGGTTTTGTTGTAAGAGGAAACAAAAGACTGTTTCATTTCGAGCTCAGAGGGAACAGAAGCAGGTGTGAACTCTTCATGAAGGCAGTACAGAGGCAGGCAGAGAAACCTCAGAGAAACACATAAGACGTGTGCAAGATGTTTGTTTTGTCCTTGTTGTGGTTCACGTCTGCAAACCACCTCGGTAGTGTCTTTCTACAGCACTGATCCCCTAACTGATCCCTCTGATTTGTATTAGTTTGCATGGCATAAAGTGTCTTTGGGCAGAACATCATATCACTGAGTGAAAAACAGTCGTGGTTGTGTACAAGTTACTGCAGTAATGCTGCCAGTGCATCTGCATTGTGACAACGTTAGTTCAATTACAGATCTACTGAAATCTGCTTTATTAAAGTGTCTTACGTCGTAAAATGTCTAACTTGATCTCTGGTGCCGACGAACAGATTTCACACAGTTCTCTGTAAAATAAAAAAACATTAAATAAATGTAAATTTAGCTCCATTTTCAATTTTAACTGCGAGCAACGATTGGTGTTTGTTGGTTGGTAAGCTGAGATGTTTTTTAAAGGACTTTAACGTTTCTAACATCACACATCTTTGAATCAGGACACTTGTGTGTCCATACTGCAGCTGATATTTCAAATGGGTTTGTGTTATGTGTACATGGATAGCAAGAAGCCGAAGGAGAAAAACTCAGACATCAGTAAGAACTGACAGAAATCCGCAGACATGATTACTGACGTCGTGTCAGACAATTTATTTAAAACAAAAGCTCAGTCGAAGGATGAAGCTTGTACGATAGTTCACTAATACTGCCAATTTGTGAATGTTGGATTGTTGTGTAATGTTTTAGAAAACGTTTTTCTTTGTTTCACATCAATGACAAGTTGGTGCTATAATTAACATGCTCGATGGAAAATGTCTGTGTCCTCTTTGAATGCAACAATTTTCACTTGATTCATCAAACATAATCTGTTAGTGAATCAGTAAAAAACAAATAGTGACTAAAGCTACAACATTCTGTGTTAAATCTTTCTAAAAGATTTTCTGAAGCATCAAAACCATTACTGACCCGTCAGTACTACAGGGAACGTTATTAAATCTTTGCTGTGGTCAAGTTAAATGTCAGCGTAAAGCAAAGACTCTGTTTTTACTCCACTACCAAAATGCTTTTTTTCTTTTTTGATTATGTTTGCATTGTATCATTTTTATTTAAGGAGGGCTGGAGAGATCATTACCCGTATTCTGCCGACGTGCACTCTAAACTGTGATGTCTTTATTGATAATTTATTTTTTTCATGTTTCAGAAACAAATAAAGGAAAAACATATATTATGATGCTTGTTATGGTTATGTAGCCTGTGAACGTTTGCAGGTCAAACAAAACTGCATTTCCTGAAAAATTCAAAACTTATTTCTCAATGTATCCAAAGTGATCTTGATAAGCAGTTTGTAAAAGATTGAAGATTGCATGTAAATTTATGTCTTTACAGGTTTTTGGCATTTGGTTTTAATGTTTTTTTCGCTATAACTAACACAAATTTATTGTTAGACGAAACAACAAGACTTAGAATGACCAAAAACATTCAGTGAAACTGTTTAGTCTCTTCTACCCGCGCGGGCAATTTGGTGTCTGTCTTTGTTAAACATTGGACCAGAATTTGTTAACATCCTGATTTGAAAGCTACTATAACTGCTTTTTTTTCTGCAAAAGGATTCCCAATGTGGTATCTTAAATTACGAAAAGTTTGTTTAGATAAATAAATATAAAGAATCTTCATCCAAATGCAGTTGTCTTGGGTGTGACATTTTTCATGAAATCGCAGAAACACAAACACATACTGATGATAGCTAAGAAACAGCAGCATTTTTAAAGGTTGTTTTTAAAAAAAAAATTTTTTCTCTGGGTGGGAGAATCTGAACAAGAGGAGCTGCTAAATACAACATTGGTAAATTACTTTTATTTTGGGGGCACGCTCATTTGATTTTTCTTGATGAAACTTTGAGAGTAAAACTTGATCTGATCGAACTGATCGATGGTCAATCCCAGTGTTCACACAGCAGAATCTCATTTCCAGAACAGATCAGAACATGTCAAAAAGAGAAAAAAATCAATGACGAGGACACCATTTACGAAATTAGTAAATGTAGACATGCAGGGATCACGACAACCTGAGAGCGACAACTAAATCCTCTGATGTTTAAGTTTTGAAGGCTGCTGAAATTTCTTTTTAATTCTGTACTATGTGTGTTAAACACTCAAAACAAACTCTGTTCAGCTGCTGTCCACTTTTTATGAATGCCATTAAACAAGCCGTTCAGCAGTTTTTCTGTGTATTTGTTCTGAGTGTTTCTTTCTGGGAGAAATTGCATTTAAAGTTAGTCCGGCAGATCGGGATCATATTCTGATGCTTGACCTCTATCAGTACAATTACATTACCGGGGAAAGTTATAATGGATTCAGTTGAAAGGTAGCAGTTTGTAATATAGATAGATAATAAATCTGTTGACACCCCTAAAATTTTTGCAACTTAAATTATCAGGTGGCAACTCAGACACTGAAGCCCCTTATGATTAATTATTTTTTTGTTATGTTTATTATCTCTGATATGCAGAGATTCAGTCAGGAGTTTTAATTTATGAGTTACAAGAAAAAGCATGGGTTATTGTTTTCCGGTGTTTATAATGCATCACATACATTTTTGTTCTGCTTTAGGAGACTGTTTAAGATTAAGATGGAAAAAAAACAAACGTTTGTGAACAGATCTCACCCTTTTTCCTGTTAAACAGCCAATAAAGGGTCAATATTCTGATTTGGGCTTTGAGCAACAACTGTGTGTCTTTTTACAGACCAATCGCTGTCGAGGGAGGTGCAACGCTGCTTAAAAAGAGGATTCGTTTCATAAATATAAAACACTTCCGCCTGACTCCAGATCACTAAACAAGGACGCGCGACACTCTGTAATAGATGTAAGTAAACTTTTTTGTCATCAGGTTCAATTTATAATGATTCATATAACAGTTATCAATGTCTGTATATCAATCAATGACACAATTTTTATTTTTGGTAATAATAGAGTCAAAAACTTGTTACACATCAGCTGGCCCCACAAGGCCATAATGTACTGTCTTTATATATTTGTGTAGGCTAATGACAGCCCCAACACTCATCATGATTGTGATCCCATGTGAATATACATGTATATTTAAAAAAATTAAAAGGGGGAAAAAATAAATAAATCTGAATAATAAAATGACAAAACACAAAATATAGAGACGTAGA
>JBAMYA010000008.1:12613124-12630097 GCA_037176975.1 Arrhamphus sclerolepis
CATCTCTAGGCGCTTTAGAAACCCAGAGCTTGACCCCCGAGCACATGGCAACACCATCAGTGGCAAGAAAAAACTCCGTCATGGGAAGAAACCTGGACCAGAACCTGGATCTTAGGGGGACCCTCCTGCTGAAGGCCAGCTGGGAACTTTTTCTTTGGCTTTTTTGCATAATTGCTGTTTGTGTGGTCATATTGGATGATTGAGGAGCAGAATTCACCCTCGCTTCTGCCAAACCTTTCATGACACTAGCCAGTTCAAATTCGTCCCAGTAAACGCGCTGCAGCTGCTGTCTGATGACATTTACTGCAATCCAAAAATCTTATGATGCATGGTGCTTGGTTCATCTTTGCTTCCCTCCTGATGGGCGGTATTGTTGTTCTAATGTGGGCTAGTATGGGATACCAGCTACTTCTCTCTTCCCGTTGAACTCTGCCGTTGCTAATGCAGAGATGAGTTTTGTAAAGGCTTTTAAAAGCCCTACCAGGACCATATGGGTCAAGAAAATTTCTCGGGATGATATATATTATAGATGACCACTCGAAGACTGAGACCTTTGCATTTTGCTCTTAAGGGTTTTCTAGTATCTGTCCATGACACCATCACAACCAGCGGGTAGGTTTCCTTGGTCCGGGAAGAGGAGTTCATTACAGACAAGCCTGCAGCCTAATGGCTACAGCATGGCTTTCAGTGATAGATTGCGTTTACCACAAACTCATTTAAGTAAAGAAATGCACAATGGTTTGCTGACTACAATTGCCTATATTGGTTTTCTAAGTGAAGTTGCTTTTGGAGAAAGTTGAGGAAAAAAAAAACAAGACTTGGGTGTTTCCACTCGGTCTTCCTCAGCTTGCTGTCAGATGCAGATCATTGTTTCAGTGGAAGAACATGGACTAATGTCAAAACTCCTCATGCACTTGGCTATTCCCAGAATGAAGCGGAACATTTTTCTGGCTTTTTCCTTTTGTATTGATCTGTGGTCTTTGATTACATCATGTATTTGTAGACCTTATGCTGCCTGCTATTTACATTTGTAACCATCTTAACCACATGAGTGTCTGAGCTGCAGACCTGAGCTGTGGCAGGGCAGCTACTCTGACCTCCCACATTTTAAGATCACAGGGAGCAGTGTGGTGTGCTGACATCTCCCATAGGTTCAGTTTAGCATCCCTGACAGCTAATGGCTCTGTGTCTGCTGTGATCTGCTGCAGACAGTCAAGGCATAACCATTGAGATGGAAGGAGAAGGTGTAAAATATGAATGAAAGCTGCACAGTGGCTCAAATGTCCCCATTCTGTCTGGATTTTGAGAAGGCATTTTAAAGCCTCGATATTTCAAGTCGTCTTCAGGGCTGCTACAGTTCAATTTGTGTGTTTTATTTACATTACTAGCTCAACTTAATCAGATTGCCATTCTTGTCATGGCATTTCTGTTTTTTAGCTTCTTATTTATGTGTATTTCTGACTTGCCCGACTTCGGGAGAACGCACAAGAATTCCAGTGTACCTGTACTGCCTGGTGCCTGTGCAAATGCTAATAAAATTCTATTCTATTCTATTCTATTCTATTCTTGGGTAAACTGAGGTAAATGCAGGCAATGTAGGGTCTTGTACTTGCTTGTGGTAGAGCTTTAATTTTTCTTTATTTTTCAGATTTCATGTAATCTTTATCATTTTTATTGATTTTTTTTTTAATAACAGTAAAACTGGATAATATAATTTGTATAAAAACTTAATCAGGCCTCATCATGAAGATAAAGTGGAAAGATCAGCGGCCTGTGATGAGTAATTCTCATTTAAAGAGTAATGAGCAAAATTGATAGGAAAAGACGACATCTCTTCAGTTCATACAGTTACTCTGCCAAGTCATGTTCATCACGTACAGATGTGCTCTAGAGGCAACATCTTTCAGGTTCATAGCGAAAGATTGATATCCATCACTTTATTTAGCCACATAATTGTCTTGCTAACACTTTATTTGTTTAATGTTCAACACACCAACGCAATCAAACATGAATTCTTTTAGAGCAAAAGAACTTTTAGAAATAACGAAGTCAGTTTTACTTCTTGAAAAAGAAATTTGTAGAAAATGTTATTTATTTTTAGAATTTTTTATTTTTTTTTCCCTCCAGTGTCAGTATCTTCATTTTTAGCTTACCCAGAATGCCGGTCCAGTGGCACTGCAGCAGAGACGGTGAGAACGAGAGAAATGTGTGTTTCTGTGTGAGGGTGGGGTGTGGTGGGGTAGTGACTGGGTGTGTATTATAAATAACTCAAATCAATAATAAACGACACAGTATCTCACATATTTGGAGTTGGGTCTAGGATTCTCTGGGGAAATGGATGAAAAAAGCAGACCTCCTCCCTCCTTCCCACCATCCCCCTTCTCTGTAAAGAGCAGGGGGAAGACAAGAGCAAGGGAAGCTCTAAAAAAAACAAAAAAACGAGTTTTCATCTTCATCCCCCACAAGTTTGAACAGGCTTGTGGTGTGGAAGCGCATGCATGCCTGGAGTGTGTGCGCGTGCGTAAATGTGTGTATATTACGAGTCAGACGCCGTCCATTACTTATTCATCAGCAATGTCTGCCTGGTTGCCACACTGTGTATTTCAGCATGCCTCGCAATCATTATGCCACATGCATTATTTAAGGCACATGTGTGCACGCCGACTAATGCAGATAGCTACGCAGGCTATTTGTCTCAGATACACTAACGTATTTCTTGGTCTTTCTTAAGGTGTTCCAAATATCTAAAATGTCATTTTCAGCTGTTGCCTCTTATACAAGGTCTCAAGGTTTACATACAGAACATTTTCATTCAAGTCATTTTTTTCTCTCCTGTTGGGCGTACACGCTGTTTTGACATGTCCCATTGTACTACAGGGCCAAGAATGAGCTCTTTGCAACCTACATCTTCAAGTATTTTGCGTTGCTGTCAGTGCTTTCTTAATTTTGAAATAATGCAAAAAAGCAAATTAAGTTAAATAATTTCTTTACGATTGATCTAATTAGACAAACAAGAATCTTGAATGTAGATTTTGATCATTTTCAAAAGTACATACAATATCAGTTGAATTCAGTTTCATGTATATCATGTCTGTTAGAACATAAGTTGTCCTTAGATGCTTCACAGAGACCAAGAGCATGAACCCTGAGCAACGATGGGAAGTCAAACAATGACATATCTGTGGTATCGCAGATGCACTGGCTGCAATTTCATTGGCACATAACAAATTCAGATTTCTGATTTTTGCTTTTTGTTGAAATTTGGAGGAATCTTGCACATAAAGAGTTATTTTTGCAATTTGCATTAAAATCCTTCTGGATAGACTGGAAAACTGGGTGGGGTTATCAGGTCCAGTTCTCAGTTGGTTCAGATCAGATCTTGAAGGTTTTGTTGTTTCCATGGTTGTAACTACATCTGTGCTAATTCCCATGACCTGTGGAGTCCCTCAAGGGTCAATGCTAGGACCACTGTTTTTCAGCCTCTACATGTTTTCCCTAGACAGATCATGCATGACAACAATTTCACTTACCTCAGCTATGCAGATAAACTCAGATTTACTTGGCTCTTTCATCAAATAACTGGCCCATTAGACTCTTTCTGTCAGCACTTGGGACATGTCAATAGCTAGTCGCAATCAAGCTTCCTCAAGTTAAATCAAGACAAGCGGGAATAATTCTATCTGGTGTCAAGATGGAAAAAACAAAAAATTGCAGCCCAGCTTTAATCCAGGGGGCCCAAGACAAAAACACAGTTTAGATATGTCATGTTGTTAATTGACCTGCACTTCAACAGCAACATCAAGGCTTTAACTAAAATAGCTTTTTATCACATCAAACAAATATCAGGAATCAAAGGTCTGATGGCCGGAGCAGATTAAAATAAGCTCAACAATTCCTTTACCTTTAACACTCCTCTGTCTGGTCTTCCAAGTAACATGATTAGATGCTGCCAGAGTTCTAACAAGAACCTGGATGACTGAGCACATTACTGCTGTTTTGAGATCCTTGCACTGGCTACAAGTTACCTAAAGAATAGACTTTAAAGGTTTTTTTTTGTTTGTTTGTTTTCTGTTTTGTTTTGTTTTTTTACAAATCAATAAACAACATTTGACCAGAATACATTAGGCAAGGCAAGTTTATTTGTAGAGCACAATTCATACACAAGATAATTCAAAGTGCTTTACATCTACATAAAATCACAAAAGGCAAATAAAATCATAAAATAGAAATAATCATTAAGTAATTAAATTATAAATGAAAGTGCAGAATAAAAAGTATAATTTAAAATTTAAAAATAAAGTAGAAGAGAGGAAATAAATAGATGAAAACAGCAGTTAAAACTCTTTTGTTTTTGGTTCTAAATTCAGACTTAAAATGACTGTAAATTTGAAACTTCATTCAAATGCAGCTGAGAACAGGTGGGTCTTTAACCTGGATTTAAACAAACTTCAGTTCCAGCTGATCTGAGGCTTTCTGTGAGGTTGTTCCAGATATGTGGAACATAGAATCTGAACGCAGCTTCTCCATGTCCGGTTCTGACTCTGGGAACTGATAAAAGACCAGATCCAGATGATCTGAGGGGTCTGGTAGGTTTATACGGTGTCAGTTGATCACTGATGTATTTTGGTCTTAAACCATTCAGAGCTTTATAGACCAGCATCAGAACTTAAAGTCTATCCTCTGATGGACAGGCAGCCAGTGTAAAGACCTCAGAACTGGACTGATGTGGTCCACCTTTTTGCTCATTACTGATCTCCTTGTAGAGAAGGAACTAAGTAGAGCTCTGATGATCTTCTGGAAGCAGTCAGCTGGTAGAACCTTGAGTTAGAACTAAACAGGGTGAAAATGAATTTAGCTACTATGCTGCAAACAGGTTGGAACAAACTTCCTGTTAATATTAAATGTGCCCCAGCTCCTGACACTTTTAAAGTTACACTGAAAACATTGATGTTTTTCCCGTGACTTTGTTTAGTCTGATATGAGGCAGCTCCTTTTACTGCACTGTTTTTCACTATCTATTCTCAGCTATGTTTTATCCCCTTTTTCATCTACATCATTTTTTTTGTAATTTTAATATGCATTTTATTTGCTGTTTTTATTGATTTAGTTTTTGTTTCTTTCTGTTCTTTTCATCTTAATGCCTTTTGTGAATAATGTAGACTTGCCTTTGTGTAGGAAATGTGCTATACAAATAAACTTGCCTTGTCTTAAATATTTAATGAAAGGTGAAATCTCACTTGAAGAAAATGGAACTTTGAGACAGTTGAAGAGGAAGAATAAAAACATAATTCAGACAGGTAACTCAAATGCAATAGGCTCAGTTGCAATAACTTCAATGAGCAAAGAAAACAATCATTCAAGGAGCTTCAGTGCCAATAGGGGTGAAGTCAATACATCCAGTCACATTGGGAAATCCTAAAGGAAAATTTCTTAACTCAGAACTGGAAGCAGGTTGCTGTTAAAAGTTATTTTAATTGACGAATGATATCAACCCCAAATCGTGTAGGCTAAAAGAAATCCTGTGAAATTCTTCTTTGATGACTCTTACCTTTTTGTCCAGGATGTTGCAAATAAAATAAATAAATAACAAGGAATAAGAAACTGCTTTTGAACCATTTACTTTTCTAAAAGCGCTGCCTAAGATTCACTTTCTAATTCAAATTCATTCAAATTAAAAATATTTTATTCTTCCCTGAAGGGAAATTCAAGGCTACATAATAAAATAATAGGTTATATTGTTCTGTATCTCAGTTGTTGTTAAGAAAATAAAACAATAAAATGAAATAATTAATTCAATAATAGCTGATACAATATCAGGATATTTTTTTAACATACAATCGGCATGAGCTTCCAAAACTATGTTATCATCACCTGGGCTTTACCAAATTGTTTAATGGTGCAGTAATCTCTCATTATTCTGGCATTTAGCAAATAGAAACTGACCTACGATAGGAAACATTTTGTCTGATTTAATATTAGAGATGATTGGGGGGTGCTGAAAGACAGTAGATTTAACACTTACAAAATTCATTAGGGTATGCCAAATATGTACGAGCACCAGCTTGACCGCAGTAAATTATCTATTTAGATCCTCAATATACTTTCCAAACACAATATGTCATTTTAAAGACATTTTCAAAAGTGCATTATAAGAGTGATTGCGTAATTAAATTAAATCTGGTTCACCTTTCTGAAGGAGAGGAGAAATAGAGAAAATTGAGGTGGAACATGACCTGCTCTTGACCAGCCTCATTTTTACAATGAAAGTCTGTTACCATGGTAACAGACTCCAAGATAAGTTACCTTGGTTTCTAAAACCATCTTAATTGAATCCTCTTTCTCGAGGTTACATCGCTGTGAAACAGAAAACTCAGTTTTCTTCATTTTGGGTTCAACAAAACTCAGAGTTTGTTGTTTGTGCATAAGCCGCTTTTTGAAACAGGCTCCTGGTGAATGATGTACGATTGGCAAGTACCATGACATAGTTCAGTGATTTATATATAATGTAATCTTTCACAAAAATTTTAAATTCATCAACATCTTATTGCATTTGAAAAATAAATATATGGATAAGTCTTAGTATAATTAGTCTATAGTTAAGTAGAGTAATTTGCAGATCTTAATAAACTGTTTCTAGATTTCAGTTCAACGATGAAAAGGATGTATAACACACTATATAAAACCTTATAAATCTCATTAAAGAAGGTATCTCAACACGGAGTCTATCAAATTATGTTTTTTTTCCTCAGCTGTATAAAAGATTTTTGTTTGAAATTTGAAGCAAAATGGGAAGGTTGTAACAGGAAACGGATAAAACAAGGAAACGGTTAAAGTAGAGAATTATCAAAAAGATAGCACAACAAAAGACATGAAAATCAAATAAACAGATATAAGAGTTAATGTTTGCGAACTAATTGCAAGAAATCAGCTTAGGAAAAATGATTTTGTATACAGAAAAGACAAACATAAACCGTGATTCGCACATGGAAAGAGGAAAACAAGGTTACATTGAGCAAAAGAAAAACAAGAATAGACTGTGGATGATTGGATGAAAATGATATTCATTGATGAAAATATGAATCTTCACGAGGCAAGAATATTATGCTGAAACATTTATTTGATGAAGGTCCAGTGAAATCTATAAAGATGGCTGCCTGAAGAAAACAAACTCATTTACACAATTGTTGTTGATATGGGGTTGGATGTTAGTTTAAGGACCAGGGTAGATGATAGTCATTAACTTGACATTAGAAGCATAGATGTACATCAGCCCTTTTTCTCATTCTTTCAACCAGATGTTTGTTTGTTGATGATGAAGCCTTTCTCTATTAGATGATAATGTACCTAGCCACAAAGCAAGAAGCATTGAAACATTTCTGCAGTAAAGGCACATCATCCCAATGAAGGTTCAGATTCAGAGCCTGATTTAAATTTGTAAAATATCTGAAATGAAAAGAAGCACAGTTTCTCAAACGCACAGTGGGTTAATTTACTTGGCTGCAACACATGTCTGCTCATCTGTTCATCTTGTCTAGAAATATGCTCCTTGGCCCTCCCTTACAGGTGGCCCAAAGGGATAACATGTGAAAGATGTGTATGTGTGCATCTAAATGTGTCAGAGCTATGATTATACAATATGTCTGTCCCATCAGCATTGGCTGAGATTAATAAGAGGCAAGCAGACAAGTGTTAGCACACTAGTGGATTTTCAGATTCTCTGTTGCATTAATTTTGCAAAGTGGCCTCAGGTAATGAAGCCAGCCTGATGCAACAGCAATGATTTTATTATGCATTTGTAATACTTTCTTCCCTTGTGTCTCAGGAAGTGTCTCCTGGGATCTAATATATTAAAATATGCCATCAAAGTCAATAAAACACACTGCTCTTCACACTGCAGTGTTTGCAAGTTGAGGCAACTTTGAACTGGAGGACTGGAAGCACATCAAACTGGTGTCCAGCTGTGTGAAAAAATGTTTACGTCTGGTTAGGACTGTGTGGAAAACACTGACATGAGGTGTTATGTCGGGTAATGGTCCTTTTTGTCAGATTGTTTTTGGGGTATATCTTCTTCTAAATATCTGCCTGAAGCAGAAGCAGATTCACTTCACTACTCTGGTAATTATTCTGGTTTTGGTTCCAGCTCGAAGTGCATTTGCATCATGTTTCTTTGCAGGGAATGGGTTGATGAATATGCATTCTGCTTTGCATTTATTATACTTGTGGCTCACTTTGGTGTTACCCCATGCTGCTATTCTTTTGTTACCTGTGTGGTTCCTCTGGTCGCTTAAAGGTTTTGCACTTTTGTTAAAAACTCAGTGGCTGTTAGGTGTTAAAGAAAAAGGAATACTGTTTGCTTCTATGAATGCCCTTTGAACAGGCAAAGGGAGAGTTGTGATTCTTATTAGTATATTTTTTTTCTATCATATACCATAAATAGCAAAGCTTGTGAAATAACTGAAATTATTGCCTTGATTTATGTCCTACTTGCTTTGTAGTACACTTGTCTGATAGGTCATCTTTTGTCTCTTGTTACTGGTCCCACTGGCTTCAGATGGAGGTGGAGCAGCTTCTGTCTCTGTCAGGCTCAGCACTGGCCCAGGCTGTCAGCTCCCTGCTGGAGACCCCAGGTCTTTATGTTTTCTCTGACATCCTGGAGCTGCCTAATGTCAGAGAGGTAAACACACTCTTCACTGTCTCTCCTTTACATTTGCTGTCTTTTGGCACAGAAAAATAAAATTCAGTTTCAATAGTTAATCTGATAAACATTGAAAATAGGGCTTGGTAAGTAACTTAAACTAACCTTCAGAACCTGTAACTGATATAATCTTGCCTATGTCAATTATTTCTATTTTTTAGTATTTAAATGACTATATATAGTTTATCTATGTGTGTTTCTTGTAAATTGTTTTAAAATCACATATATGTAGTCTTTTTACAAGAAATCATCCCAGTTTTAATATTTGAGCATATTTGCACCAAAAATCTTGTCTGTGAGCTATGAGGGCAAATAATAAAACAATACCAAAATAATCGCTCATTAATTGTAATCGAGGTGACGTCTAATTAATCGTGATATTGATTTGAGGTCTCATCGCACAGCACTAATTGAAAGTGTGATCAACCAAAACATTTTCTGAGGAATCACGGTTGCTGATCAGCACATCGATTGTGTAGCTTCAGCATGCTTGTATCTCAACCACATCAAACCACAATTGTCATACACTGCATGTAAGTTGAAATTACGTTTGTCCTTGAATAATCAAAATCACAGCTCTCTCCTCTTCTTCATTGTGCTCGCAGGATGATCACAGGTGGAATAATATGAACTAGCTATATGTTCAATGTGCTTGAGAATACTGATTTTTATTTTAGAAATGAAATGCTACTGTTAGAGGAGAGAGATTTGTTTCTCTCTTCTTTTTTTTTTTTTTTTCTGAGCCAGTGTTCATTGCCTCAATAAAGCCCTGGAACGAATGAAGAAAACACTAGACCAGTGGGAATATTTGCCAAGGTTTGGGGCATTTTTAATGAACTAAACAGTCTAATTGCATTTGTCCTCATTTACTAAACGACTGTAACATAGTTTCATGCTGGTAAATTGGAAGACAAACATCATTGAAGAAAATTGCAGAGGACACTGTGTCCGTAGTTGAATGTCTGAGCAAAGTTGGAAGATTTGCAGCGTTGTGTTTATGGCAGACACGGTAAAGAAAGTCGCCAGTTTTAAACTGCTACTCAGAAATACAAAGACAAATAGGTATATGTGTGTGTGTGTGTGTGTGTATAGATTTAGATATAAAGAAAAAAGATTAAAAAAAACAAAAAATATTTCTTTCATGTTTTTTACTAAATAAAAAATACTGAAACACTTTTAATCTATAATGAGGTTACAACTAAGTCATTCAATTTATGATATATCTGTCTCATACTTGCTGTCTTTCATGTCTGCTTCTTCTATAACAAAAAGAAACGATTCAAAAACATTAAATACCCAAATAAATATTTTAAAAATTAATTATGTTCCATTAAACACAAAAAAGAAATTGTGCAACAGGCCTTAATACAAGACAAAGCTTTACCCAAGTTTTTCTTCTGTGATTTTTCTGCTTCAGTATTTATCTTTTTACACCACCAATTAAAGAAAGAAGTTTTATCCAAAGTCTCTCTGGGGATTTACTTCTCACTTTAGTGCTATTTTATGTTTAGATGAGCCTATAATATTGGCTAATAATAAATCTGTCCTCCCATAAACCCTATCCCTTGCAGGAAAAAAGATATGCTTGCATTTCCAGAGTGTCGTTTCCACAGACAATATATGTTGTTCAGCCAAACAGAAGAAGACATTCACTTCTTGTCATTTCTTTCCTTATACATGTTCAAAACATGTCACATCAGTGTGACAGTTACAGTACAAACAGTCAGGTTCATTTTAGTCTTGTAGAGCATCCATCAAAAATGAAACAGTGCAGTAATATAATATTTCCCACATGTTTGGAATATGAAAAATATTGTAATGAATACTTCTAAAGTAGTCTAGTTAGTCTTTAAGAAACAAGTTAGATGTGATTTGAAAAAGGTTCTAGAATATATTCATATTCAAAAATCACAGACAAATTCAGACACATTTGAATGAATGTATTCAAATCAGAGGTTTACATAGTCGTCATCTTCAGAGTTGTTCCTTGTGCAAAAGATGAAATACAGTTGCATAGTTCATAATTATTTGTATACTATAAAATCATTTTCTTCTTAATTTTTTCCCCCCAAAACAGCTGGAGAATGGCCCTCATGCACCAGTGTATCAGCTCCTGAACCTCTTTGCCTATGGAACCTACTGCGACTACAAAGGTATTGCAGTTATAGCACTATGTAAATAAGTAATAGGGTAACCCTGCAAGTCTTTTATTGAGCTGTATTTCTTTGCAGTTAGGCAGGCATCTTAACAATGAGGCTTTGAATACTCAACATGAGACACCGCAGACAATCTATTAACAGATAAAAGGAGCACTTTCATAAGTTTTCACAAAGTGTTGCTTTTACGTGATAATTGTGTCACAGCAACACTGGCACAGTTGGGCAGTAAATTAATTTATTGTGATTTAATTTGTCTTCTGTTTAACAAAAAAGGAAGTTTCAAAAGTTATTTGAATGTTGGTCATGTTTGTTTTTTTTTTTGCTGCAATCAACTATATGCCTTGAAAAATAATGAAGGCAGCCTTTTTTTTGTTTCCCTTCCTTTGAGTCCTGCTGTCAGGAAGGACATTCACTTTTATAGAGTTGTTGTTGTGGAGCCTTTGGAAGAGCTGTCAGCTACTGTCTCAGGGGGTCTGGGTCCTGTCACCAAGGGAGAAAGTCTGCAGGAGACATGGTCCCTTGAGACAGCCCCACTCCTGACTTCCTCCCAGCTCAATTCTTTGACTTTTTAAATTCTCTGCATTAACCTGCAAATCACTGTGTCACCTAACATGTCAAAGTAATAACTAGCTTTTCAATGACATTTGACAGAAGTCAAAATTACACTGCTGTGGCATATTTTCCCATCATTTCCTTAATTCATCTTTCTGTTTTCTATCTTTTATATTTAGAGAGAGCAGCCTCTCTTCCAGAGTTGACCCCAGCACAGAGAAATAAACTGCGTCATCTGTCAATCATAAGCTTGGCTTCCAACCTCAAGGTAAACCATTATGATTTTCTCCACCAGTTTTATGTAAAAGTGAGGAAGACATTAGTTTGGATTAATTTTTGTTTGTTTTTTTGCTTTTTATTTTTCTTTTTTAAATGTGAACAATGCCATTCCTGGAGTCTTCACATAGCTGCAACCTTCAATCACCAATATTACTGATATGTGAACAGTTTTGCTTTATATATAAATGTTAGTTTTAGTCTGGTTAGTATTCATTTTCTTCAAAGTTTGGCTGTGATCGTAAGCTTAGAGCTGTTTTCATAAGAAAACCAAAAGGTAGGCCAAAAGTTTGTTTTGGAAAATCCTTTTTTTCTTAACATTTTATATGTCATACCCTCTATTTCATATGAATGATAAGGAAATGTTATTTCTCCTTTGCACTTTCCAACTGCAATGCACCTCTCTTTGTGCCCTTTTCTTTTTCTGCTCCTGATAAATAATTGATTCATTATCCTCCCCAACACTGTCCTTTTTTCTCTCGCTTTATCTCACTTTCCATTAACATTACTTCTTTTCACTCCTGCCCCCTGTTTTTCTCCATGATGTGTCCCTGCTCTTCCTGTACTCTCTAATTGCCCAGTGATGGATTGTTAAATTTCAGACTTCTTTCATTTTCCTCTGGCAGTGACATTTAGACAAATGAGCTTTTTTTTTTTTTTATATATATGTAACATTTTCAGTGATTTTCCATCAAATCATTAAAACCTAATCAAATTTGCTCCCTATTTACCTTGCCTTTTGCCAGAAGAAATGGTGAATGAAGATTTCACTAGTTTTTTGTTTGTTTGTTTGTTTGTTTTTTCCTTTTCTCAGTGCCTGCCATATTCACTGCTCCTGCAGCAGCTTGAACTGAAGAATGTGCGGGAACTGGAGGACCTGTTGATTGAGGCTGTTTACTGTGACATCATCCAGGGGAAACTGGACCAGAGAAACCAGCAGGTGGAAGTAGACTGCAGCGTAGGTCGTGACCTCGGTCCAAACGAGCTCCCAAACATAATCAACACACTGCAAGAGTGGTCAGCATCCCCTCTGTTTCCGTGCACACAATTGAGATTTATCTTTTAGTTTTGTGTTTTGTAACTTGACTCCCTCCACCTGTTTTCCTTCTGGTCTCAGGTGTACAGGGTGTGAGGCAGTGCTGTGTGGTATTGAGGAGCAGGTCTCGAGGGCAAACCAATATAGAGAGAGCCAATTAAAGGTCAAAGTCCAAGTGGAAACAGAGGTTAGTCCTTCATCCCTTCAGCTTTTTTTGTTTTCTCCGGGAGCTGGAGAATATACATGCGTATACACACACACACTTGCCTACACATACACACTCACCTACTTTTACCATGCACACACTTTTTTTTTTTTTTAAATCTAGCTCGGCACCATGCCTGAATTTGGCAGATTCCCATCTGTCATGTGTCCAAAAAGGAGTTGATAGGGGTTTACAAGAAACATATTATGCCTGTAATGAAATGTGAAATGTCTGATATGCTTTGAGAACAAGCACAAGATAAAGGCAAATGGTAGGTACTGTCTCTCTTTCTCTTTCTCTTTAACACACACAACTTAAAGTCACTGGCATATCAGGGAAGTTTCCTCAAAAACAATGCAAACCGTGTCAGAAAAGGACCTTAGGAGAACAGTAGGGCAAGGAAGCTCAGCCTGCAGCCCAAGGATACATTAATCAATAAATTCACAGAAAAAAACAACCAGGGAAACATCAGTTTACCAGGAGTTGGCCGTAACTCTTTGCCATGGAAGTAACACTGACAAAATGGTGATGGTGAAGTGATGAGCTGATGTTTCATGCTGTCATTGACATTAGTTGTGTAGCTGCTGGCAAGGAACTACAGTCTTAATCAGGAACACTCAAGCACACACACACACACACACACACACACACACACACACGACAAACACAAAGAGACAAACTCAGCTTTTGGTGCCCAGTGTAGAAAAGTGTTTGAGTGACTTAGCAAGTCTACTTCTGTTAACCACCTAAAAACTTTGCAGGATATATAAATGATCAATCTAAAGCACTAACACATATCACATCATTCTTGCAGCTATTGCTCATTGTGTATTTATGATCTTCCTAGGTCCTACACTTTAATATTAAAGGTATTGTAAATATTTGATTATTTGGGTGTAATCAGTGCACTACTAGCTGAATTAAAGTAGAGAGGAAAATATCGAGTACCTTTGGAGCAGCTATGGCACAGGAAGCAGAGTGGTCATCTTTCATTTGGACGGTAGCTGCTTTACTCCCCCCCCACCCACCCACCCCTCAGTTCATGAGTGTCCTTGAGCAAGATACTGAAGACCCTCAATATGTTCTCTCTGTGTAAGTAACTTTGAATAAAGCATCATCTAACCTAATGTGATGTAATCTTCTCTTTTAATGGAATAAGAAGAAAAACAACTACTGGGTTACATTCACAGCCAAATTTGTTTTCAGCTGTGCACATCAGGATGATCTATGAAAAGCTGGGATAACTGCATCTATTTTGACTATTTCCTCTTGCAGAGACAACACGCATTTGCAACAATAAAGCATCTCTCAGCTAAAGTGCAGAATGCTCATTTTTCATTCACTCAAGCATTGCATTCAGCCCTCACTTTGTTGCTGAACTGACTTTATTAATGCACATGATATAGGGAGCTTACATTTGCTTTATATGGAGCTGATTTGAAAGAAATAACCATTATGATATAGAGTAAATGCAAAACAATGTGGAATGATTTAAAGATGCAACTGTTAAAACATTTTAAATTATTATTGATGAAAGCATGTTAGCAAGTCTGCATCAGTGAGCATGTGTCCTGTTGGCCACTGTGCAATCTCCTACAAGATAAAATCCACTCTCCATCTGGAAAAAATTAGTGTGTTACAGTTGGGCATATCTTTCCCTCAGCGAGCAGGAAATGGCTTATTTCTCCTGAGTAGAGCCCGTCCCAGCACGGGAAGTGGCTAACCACATGAAACTAGTGCGATCCTGTCTGTTTACACTCAGTAATTTGCACAGGTGAGAGAACATGGGCTGCTGGGATGAATGCAGCGGGCTTGTTTTCGGCCCCACCTCTGAGGAAGCGAGAGGGTTTGGAAAAGTCATGAATTGATTTCTTTCTTCAAATCCAGACCAAGATTTGCTTAGGCATTAAATCAAATTTGTCAAAAGAATATTGAAGACGAATGTAAGGTTAAAACTTGAGATATTTCAGATGATTACTCTGCTCGACCGCTGGCCATTTAATGTGGAATGTGTAGACTTTTTTTTTTTTTTTTTTTTTTGTAAGTTTGATTCTAACTGACCTAAATACACATCCATATATAACATGCGCACACAGCAGTTTTATCGCACGCTCTTGGAACTTTCGATAAAAGTCACTTTTTAACGACAGAACTGCATAAAGAAAGACCTGTTTAAAGCGCGGGTTACATAGTTACCAACTCTGGTTCTTAAACTGATATCAGAGGCAGTACACTGGATCAGTAGTTTACCCATTCAAAGCAAATATATTATTGGTTTGATCCTGAAGCGGGGGTCAGCTGGGGATTTTCTAACATAAATATTTTATCATCTTGTGTTCTAGTTTCCTCACAGTCACATTCTAGTAAAATAAATAAATAAATCTTTTCAGCAGTGAAAACAAAAAGTAGTTATTTCTATTTACTGTTGAGATTCTTGTGATTAAGCATCTTATGATTAAGCTGATAAAGTTACACACACACACACGTATATGTTTATATCTCTATATATATATATGGAGAGAGAGAGAGAGAGATACACGTGTTATTCCTTAAAATCCTCAATATCCCATCATAAATATTCTATTAACATTTTTCGTGTGTGCTTTTGCTCTGCTATGTTGACTGCTTGTCCTGTGATGACATTATCGATTTCCCAGTGGCAGGGCCAAGTTGTCAGACCCATCAAAAAGGACCTGAATACAAACAAAATGACAGACAAACAAGCACAAAAAGGGGGGATGAGCTTTCATTATGAGGTGTTAACATCATCAAGAAACCAATAGTTTCTGCAGTAATAAACCAGTAGCAGTGAGGCTTTAACACCTGGATTCTATCTTGTTATATGTTCATCATACTTGCAATGAGAGAAACAAAAAAAACATTAAAGCACACATGAAATTGAAATTGAGAGCACAATTATAGGAATATAAATGTGACATTTGGCATCTTCTAGATCTTATTCCTCAAAAATACAGAATAAGGGAAGTTACTCCAAAATGAGCAAAATAAGCAAATATAATCTGAAGACATGCAATTCTCAGATAAACTAAAAATTAAGTAGTTATTTTATGTTAAAATATCAGTTTTAATTTCATTTGGAGGAATAATTGATTAAATAAAGCATAGCTCTTGCCATTTAGCTTCCCAGCTACCAAGAACAGCTAGTTGAAGTAACTTTGTGCTTCCATCCTGGTTGTATCGATTACGACATCAACCACCATGAAACTCGCTCAGAGAGCTACAATGGACATCATAGCAGAGGCAATGAAGAGCTGAAGAGAGTGATGGTGGAAGAGAAAACAAGAGAGTGACCCAGCAAAAGAAAGAACGAAAGTAAAATGACATAACCTCCACGCCCCCAGGGGGACCCGCTGTGCTAAAAATCAAAAGAAAAAAATCTTTGTGCTGCTTCATGTTCATAGAGGCTGTGCAGTTCTACTAAACAGTAACAGGTCTCCTTCATAGGAGGTCGTGTTTTCTCTGTAGGCTTATGCCTTTTCATCTGCAGTAGTAGATGAAAAGTATTTAAGAAAAAAACAGAAAAAACAAAACATGCGTCTGAAAAAAAAGTGTGTTTGTTTTGGCTTCTAGCATTTTTGGCTATGGTTATTTTCATTCATCTATTCATCCATCCATCCATTCAGACTAGAGACAGGCTATACCCATTCAGATGGGTAAAATACAGACACAAAACAATGCATGCTCATTCTTATCATGAATGTTATCGCAAATGCACGTTTCACTAAGCAACCTGAGATGTATTTGAATAAAGGGAGGAATATAGAGGCACCAAGGACAACCCACAAAGTCACAAGAGAAGACTGAAAAGTCAAAAATTGTGGAGTTTGCATGAGGTAAGGCCACCTGTTTAAAGCAAGACAGTGGAACTTTCAACCCTCCTCAAAATGTTTCTAAAATTATATTAGCGGTAATTCAACTTATAACAAGACAAATCACACTTCTGTCAATCCCTGAGGGCATCTGTTCCATTTCACTGACTATGTAAGCTGGTGAGAGTGATGTGTGCTGCCCGATTCAGGAAGACACAGC
>JBAMYA010000008.1:12630197-12647491 GCA_037176975.1 Arrhamphus sclerolepis
TACATGCGTCTACACCCACACACATCTCTCTATATCTCTCTCTCTATATACGTATCTTTATATACACAGCCACATACATATATATAAATGCGTGTGTGTGTATTTATATGTATATACACGCACACTCAAACACAGTCAAGCCCAAAATTATTTGTAACCCTGTCAAATACAAGGAATTTGTTAATTCTCTCATTTACAGATTATTATTTCACCTCAGATTTGATATACAGTGAATAAGACGCATAAGAAAGTCTGGAGCCATGACCAATTTATTCAAGTGAAGATTTTTAAAGATGTTTATTTAAACTTTGACAAAAAAAAATCACCATGTCCGAAATTATTCATACCCCGGTGATACCAAGACAAATAGCCATATGATGTTCAAACAAAGCATTCTCTTTGTCTAATTCTCTCAAAAGTGTTTAATAGTATTTTCAATGTTTGTTCAATGTGCTTGAACAAGTGCTTCCCCATGTCCACATCCATGGATGAGGTGCCCCTGAGCAAGGCACCTGAAACCTCCACCTGCTCCCCAGGTGCCGCACCATGGCAGCCCACCACTCTGGGTCCAGCAGCCCAGATGGGTCAAATGCGGAGAAAGAATTTCCCCACAGGGATCCAAAATAGTATATCAAAAAAAAATTTTTTTTAATGGTTCCAGGACAATGATATTAATGTTATGCAGTGACCAAGTCAGAGTCCTGATTTAAATCCCACTGAGAACCTGGAAGGAATTCAAGAAACAAGTGACAGCAAAGAAATCCTCCAACCTCAAGGATCTAGAAACTTTTTCAGAGGATGAATGGTCCAAAGTCCCTACAGATATTTGCAAGAAACTTGTGCACAATTACAAAAATCATTTGGAGGCTGTGATGAGAAATAAAGGGTTTGCAGTTGATTATTGAGAGGGACATGAATAATGTTGGACACTGAGATTTCTTTTTTGTTTTTCACCCTGTTAAAGATGTTTCTTTACAATTTACATCTAAAATGAATTGGCCACAGCTTCAGACCTTCTTGTGCGTCTTATTTATATCAAATCTGATTTGAAATAATAATCTGTATATGAGAAAGTTAAGAAATTCCTTGTATTTGACAGGGGTATGAATAATTTTGGCTGTGACTGTGTGTGTGTCTATATATATATATATGTGTGTGTGTCTTTAAGCAGGAACAAAAGTCTTGCATCTTGTAAAATACACATTTCTTGGGTAAATGTATCTATTGTTGTTAAAGTTGTCACATCTGTCTTTCCAGATGAGAGCAGCTTAGCACTGTGGAGACTCAGAGGTGTTGAATTCTTTATACAGGGTAACCTTGAGACATGTCAGAGGTGTGAGTCTTTACTAAATAAAAGATTTGATTCCTGTTGTAGTACTTCACCAATGATATAGGTGCACATAGAAGCTTAACTGCTAAACAGGCTACATAAGCACCAGCCTGAAAACCTGCTGAATTAAAGTAGAGATTGGTTCAAATCAGCTGTAGTCTTTTTTTATTTATGGTGAACAATTACATGGCATCTCAGCTGGGAAGGGTTATTGAAATTTAACACAAGTCCTTTAAACACAGCAGTTGCCCCATAACAGCACAAAAAGCTATCCCATTAAACTGCCATTATTCCCCTTTGGTAACTCAAACAGACCAAGCTAAGCTGGGACAGCGCTGCATCAGAGTGTAATTGCACACACCATGCTGGCATCACAAAATCATCTGAGTGACAACAGCATTGTGAAAAAGAATGGTGTATTCTCAGATCCTGGGTTACACTTACGCAGAGAGCTCATCTTCTACCTGTTTTGCATCTGTTTCTAATTCCTAACGTTGTACAGAGGTAATACAAAAATGTCCTGGCGTACCACCTCGGGGTCATTCACAACTAAAATGAGGACAGACTATCAGTGTAAAAGTCCTGCCCTGAATGTGAAACTGTAAGAGACTTTAAGAAAAAAAAAAATAAATCATGGGGATAAAGTCTTGGACTTTTGGAATAACCAGCTATCACCACAGCCAACTGTCCATGCCTTTGATGTTGTTAACTGCCGTTACACTTTTGAAAGCGATGATTTTTAGAAAATGATGATATCCTAGCTGCGCAAGTTAATGCTATGTCAATAATTGAAGAAAAAAAATGAAGATGTATGAAAAGCTGCAAAAAGTTACAGTGCAGCAATATTTGCATTCCGTGATCATATGAGATCTCCTGTAGCTTATTCCTAATTTTTTCTAACTTAAAAAAAAATGTATTTATTTATTTAATTAGACTATGATGTTTGCAGATGACATTGTGATTTGCAGTGAGAGCAGGGGGAACACCTATAGAGGTGGAGGTATGCACTGAAAAGGAGAGGAATGAATCTTAGCCACAGCAAGACAGAATACATTTGTGTGAATGAAAGGAACTCGAGTGGAACGGTGAAGCTACAGAAAGCAGAGATAAAGAAGGTGGAGGATTTTATGTACTTAGGGTCAACAGTCCAGAGCCAACGCAGAGTGCGGAAAAGAGGTGAAGAAGCGTGTGCAAGCAGGCTGGAACAGGTGGAGAAAAGGTGGGATAAAAGAGCATCAGCAAGAATGAAAGAAAAGGTGTACAAGACAGTGGTGAGACCTGCAATGTGGTGTGGTTTGCAGACTGTGGCACTGAGGAAAAGACAGGAGGCAGAGTTGGAGGTAGCACAGGTTACAATGCTTAGGTGACAAGGATGGAAAGGATCAAGAATGAGGACATCAGAGGGACAGCATACGTTAGATGTTTTGGAGAGAAAGTCAGAGAGGCCAGACTGAGGTGGTCTGGACATGCACAGAGGACGGATAGTGAATATATTGGTAGAAGGATGGTGAGGTTGGAGCTGCCAGGCAGGAGGTCTAGAGGAAGACCACAGAGGAGATTTATGGACGTAGTGAAAGAGGACAGGAAGTTAGTTGGTGAGAGAGATGACGATGTAGAAGACAGGATTAGATGGAGGCAGATGATTTGCTGGAGGATCCCTGAAGGAAACAGCAGAAAGGAGAAGAATATTTAAATGCATTACAAGACATATGAGTATATCAGTACTAAAACCGTGGATTTTTGCTTTGAATCTGTAGCACCACTTACATCCTGAGAAAGGCGAGGTTTGACAGCCCCCATCTACTGCATAAAATATTAGAGGAACAAATCTTGACTACTTGCAGAATGGTGTTTTACAGCTAATTTGCTAGCATTATAATTAACTGATGGAATGAGAATCTATCTTTGAGGAGAAGTTTTAATAAATAAACTGGAGAAGGAAAAAAAAACGGTAAAAGCATAGCTGTTCTCTGCTGGCTGGTTGAGCTGAAGCTGCAAGCCGCCCACCAGTGAGCAATGCATTTCTAATATCGTTCATAGCGATTGAGAGTGAATACATTACCATCCGGGTGCTTCTACTTGCATGCAACCTTGTAATTTAGCTTCCTCTCTTTGAGCATCACTCTCTGCTTCTAGCATAGGCGGCTGTATTACCCCAATATTAGAACTTACCATCGTATAGCGAAAGGGGAGAGTGCAGAAGAGTCTAATTTGCTGGTGGTGGAATATGTGGATGCTGCGAGATTAGCATATTCATAGATCCACATTCACTGAGTCGGGCAAAAGGCCTCCACACCTTCAAGTCCATGAGAAGTTTTATTGTTTAAGAATTTTTGAGGAACAGAGAGATGTTTTTAGGGGTTTAATAACTGCTAGATTTGGTGACTTGAGGCTTGGTATAAAACGTGAAATTGTAAATCCACATAAGATCAAGAAGACTAGGGTCATGCTCCCCACAATTAATATTATCAAAATAAGCACAATTTCTGGCATATTTGGCAAAAATTCCCTGAAAGGAAACCCCATAATATAACTATAGTACATTCAACAAGAACATCCTTTAAAAAACAAAAAAACAAAACTTGAGCTCCACCAAAATCTTTGCTATTCTGCTAAATTTCAGATCTACTATATTTAGGAAAGCACTTCCCTCTTCAACTTAGTTCATTCATCCGATAGCTTTACTTTCTGATTTATAATGAAAACTATTGAACAATGTGTGGAGCTTAATAACTACATCTTGTACAAAATTAGAGATGAATTAAATAGTTTAATTTCAGCCTTACATGAAACTTTGATCTCTTTGATAATCATTTAGAACATTTTACATATTAAAAATATCAACATTTGACAAAGCCACATTTTCAAATTTTAGACTTTGCTGCCATTCCTATAAATTCTTTGTTTTGCTCTGGCCTGGAAAAAGCAAAGATGAGATGGCAAAAAAATAAGCTGCAAATGAATATCAATAATATTCACTGCCTAATGCCTTATGGTAATAATGAGCTCCACCACCTTGAACATAGCAAAATCACTGAGTAACTTTATTGTTCTGTTCAGGCCAGAAAATCACTAATTAACAGTGGTGTACTATAAATTTGTGTAGGTTGCAAATTCTTAATAATGTTGAGGATTGAGTCAGCCACATGTTCATTGTAGTGCATCTTAAATGAGAAATTTCCAAATCTCAAGGACATTACTCTTAATTTGACTCGGACAACTAAAACCCTGTTCAATCAGCTTCATATAAACTAATCGCTTCATCTTTACATGGAGGTAGAGATGGAGGAATGACCAATGAAAGACAATTACAGTGTTTAGTTTTTTCATCACTCATTCATTGTTCTTGCAACAATGAGCCACAACACTAAAAGCACCTGCTTAATATTGGTAGGTGAAGGGGTTCCTACCAATGGATGGATGGATGGATGAATAGATTGTGTGTTAAAATCTATAAAGACCTTTGTACAACCTAAAAGAAAAGAAGAAGTGTTATATAAATACAGAGCATTTACTATTTTATATTTTTAATGTCATGGCTCACTGGTATGTGGTCGCTAGAAGTTTAAATCTCTACATTTTTGCATCAGGTTTCAAACCTACAGAAAACGTTAAAGGCCAGTGCCGCCTCTCCATCATCGGGCCCCGCCCCTGCTGGTGCTGCCTCCAATCAGGACGCTGACCAGCCTGCCGAGCCACGAGACCCCGCCTCCTCTCAGGAACCACGACAACCAGGCAAAAAAAGTTCAAAGGTGAAAGGGTGAGTGCTTTCATGTTACCTTTGTTTGTTTGTTTTTTTTTGTTTTTTTGTAATGCACAGCAGACAGCACATTCATTTCTCACCTGAATAAAACACTAGCTAAGCTGGATTTTACAACTGAAAAAAAAAGGAATTTGCATCAAAATTGCATCTGTGTTTTGCTTTTTTTTTGCAAGGTTGAACATTTCAGAAATTGAGTGTTTGGTCATGTAAAATAACTTTTTGAAAATATGTTTTATTCATAATTCAGAGTTTAGTTCACTTAAATGAAGCTTGTGTTTAGTTGATTCCCTCTTCAAGCAAGAAGTATTATTCATTACCACAAGCCACAAAACCTGGAACAAAAAGCTGCACATGGAGGGGTTTGTCCCCATTAAAATATTTTTCATTGCAGTTCTCCCTTATGTTCTTTAAAACACTTTGTGATTTTGAAAAGTGCTTTGTATATATGAATCTTCCCCACTAAAGTTTCCTGTTTATGTTGCAAACGAGAGTATATTCTGCAAAAGACCATTTCCTTTCCTGCTATAAACCATTACAACAGTCCTGTCGGTTTAAGTGGTTTAACGGTCTTTCAGAGTATGTATCTGATATGTGTCTTGCTGAAATAGTTTTACTATCAGATGCACATCAGTGGTTTGCAGAAGTGCAATAGATCTCGTCAGTAAATCTCTTTTTCTGTTCTTTCATCCGGTCATATTACAGATTGCTTATTTCACATCTGTCCTAAATTGCAAAATGTCACTGGACATACAATTGCCCTGTGTGCTGGCTTCCTGAAAGAACCGTTTCCCCCTCCAGTGATCAACCAAGATGTTTCATGCGTCCGCTATTTATGTTCCTGCTGAACAGAAAGCAGTGATTATTTTCTGGCTGCCTGTCAGATTTTTAAAAAGCAGAGTCCTATAATTTGCATTATTCAGCACTGTGTCTCATTCAAATAAGATCCACTCAGTGTTTTCAAAATCCAAATTAATGATAGCTTAACCTCAATCCTCAAATTAAAATGAGTTTTTACACCATTCCTTTGTAAAGCTATTTAAAGGATGAGACTGATAGCGCTGTATTATAATTAGCACCAGTTTCTTCCTATTAATTTGCAGAAATAGAAAATCCACTCAGATAATTTCTCATGTAAAGATATACGTTTTTAATATTTTAACACCAACTATAGCATCCAGGCTGGTAATGTGTTTGTTCAGTAGAATAAGCTGAAAACGAATGCAAATTATTTAAATAAACCCAAACACTGTTCCGTTTCAGTGATTTTTGACTGTGTCCCTCCCAGGCTCCGTGGCAGTGGGAAGATCTGGTCCAAGTCCAACTGAGGACAAGAGACTGAGATGAGGGGGACAGCAGCACTGATGGACTCTTGATAATTTACGGACACATTGGCATGTTGTTGGACAGACGAATTCTTCAAACAATGTGACAACTCCTCATGGATACCCTCCTCGCATTTACTTCTACAGTGCAACCGCAAAGCTTCACTGGAATTCTCCTTGTCACCAAATCTCAACTTTCAGAAACGCGCCTGACTTGTGGATGAAACAGGTGTGACACTGATTCTTGCAGTTGTCAAAACCCTGACGGGCACCCTGTCAGTGTAAATACACAGAGCACTTGTACCACATGAGGACAGTTTAGCCCGAAGCAGGAGCGGGTTGCTTTAGATCAGAAACAGAATAAGTGTATTTGATGCATAAGTTTCAGCGCATCTCTCATCTTCTTTTGGTTTAGATTGATTCTATGTTGCTTTGTACTTTTATTTCTGCTGTGTTGAGGCTTGTATAACAGAATAAAAATTTGGGGAAAATAAAAGGAAGTCCTATGCTTATCTGGACTGTCTTATTAATGTCACTGTCACTTCTTTTATTAAATGCACTTCAAAGTGAATCTCTGGAGGATGCAGTGCTAAATGTTAACTCGCAGAAAGGGGCTACTCGTTAGGAGGTCAAGTCATTAATTAGGGCATGTCCCCAAAGAGATTAATGTATTATCGAGCCGAGGCTTCCCCTGTGCACTACCAGCGTGGCTAGACACACATACCCACACAACAAGGGCACTCATATTTCACATGGTTATGTTTTGCTCAAAGCTTCTATTTCAGTGTCACAATTTCCTGCCATTCTTCCCTGTACTTCCATTATGCTGTCAAAATTGCCTTCATCATGCACACCCTGTCCATCTCTCACTCTTGATTTGGTTTCCTCTAAATTGTATCTAAACTGCATGTTCATTTTGCATGACATTAATGGTAGCAATTAGCTGACCAGCAGTGATGGTGACAAGGAAGCAGACAGGGAAATTATCCTGTTTCATTTAACCCCCTATCATTCTCAATTTGTTCCTCGTTCCAACATCCCACCTCACCTCTATAAATAGTGTTGTTAATTTCAGTCAGTGTGATTCAGCTTCATTTGGCTCACATTTGGAGCTGCGAATTCTAACAGCTGTACACCTCTAAAAGGTGTCTGTCAGTGGAAGAGGGGTAGCTGAAGGATGTCTGATCACATGACCAGTGACTCCGCATCACTTTGTTCGTGCCTAACTTCAGAATTAGTTGTTTGTCTGTCGCTGTTGCAGATTGCCACAACATCTGGTGGTGGGTGTCTCATATAGCCATTAAAACCTCAAAATGAAACCCAGCCAATCAATTACTCTGATTGATCAGTGAAATGCTCAGCGGAGTTGAAAACTCTGGCTGCACAGCAACTCTGATGGAGAATCTCAAACCCCTCGAGCACCATTTCTCTTATTGTGTCCGCCTTGATTTTATTGACATTTGTTTGAAGAAGAAGAAGGAAAAAAAACTATACACAGAGGAAATTCTTTCTTAGTGTCCTGTTAATCTTTCTAAAGCGAGAGGAATCCATAAGAGGTGAAGAGATAAGAAAAAGCTTCAGACACAAGAAGCCACATTATTCTTCGCCCCTTTTCAGCTGCTACTCAGTGGTTAAAAAAAAACAAAAACATGACTGGCACATGCAAGAGCTTTAATGCCAAGTCTTTGCTTCAAAATCAATGCAAGGCGGTGGACTAAATGTTCACTTCAGGGAGAAAAAGATTACGATACAAGGGTAGCTATTAAAATGCACAGTGTAAGCTTTATCCTCACCATAAAGTATTGCGGATTGCACCGTTCCCTGGAGAATTCATTCAACATGCACTGAAATAAACACACACAAAGCTAAAATGCCAGTGCCGAGTCTTTATTGGAGTTTCATGGTACAGAAAGACCACATTTCTACAGGAATACTACTAAAAATCACAAGACTTGATATCTGGAGGATTGTACGAGCTACCATGATGCCACCAGCACAATGACTGTAGTGGAACTGTGTGCAACTGGGCGGGTTCATGTCTCAAAGCTGCTTAAAAAAGTTGCCAAAAATAAATTTGTACTTTGCTTTGAATGATTCCATAGGACACCACTCACTGATTTAAAAATAAAAAAAGAGAGACATTTTATAAATAAGCAATTTGAAGCAGTATACATGCAGATTAATTGTGGATACAGACATGTTTCTTGTACTACTTTCCTTTGGTGTTCCAAAGACAGATGATGATAATATGAAGGGAAACAGTGATGACTTTTTTGGACCAAGAAACAAAGATGTCAGATAAGAGCAAAAAAAAAAAAAAAAAGAAGAAGAAATTATGCCCTGGCAACATCATTCCCTTTTAATCACACATGTAGTTCACTGATACTTATTTCCATGACAACAAATCTGTCTTTTGTTATGTATCATCTAAACCTTTGGGGGAAAAAAATTGATTTTCAGCAGAAGGGCTGAGCCAGTCATGTTGTGAATATTTTCTCCACTCTGTGTTTAACGTACCTCTACACAGTCCAGCAGGAACAAAGTGTGCTCACAAGAGGCGAATGTCAGCCAGATAATTAAGACAACACATCATGAGGGGGGGGGGGAAGAAATGAAACAAAAGAGACACCTCTACATCTGTAGAAGAATAGAGCCACACTATTTGCATTTCAGGCGCCCAAAGCAGGGAATAAACAGCAGTTTTTGGAGCGTGACATGTTAAACACATTGCCTGTTGGCTACAGCCGTGCCAAACAGCTTTGTGAAATACCCTGTTTGGTGTTGGGAGATGCTGAAAATGGCTTTTTAACCATGTGAAAGCCAGACACAAGCCTGCTAAAACGGAACTTAAATTTAGAGTCATTTCATGAAAAGAACAGTCTGCTGTATTGGCATTAACACTGAGCAGCTGAATCACTGGTTGTGGAAGCACAGGTAGGGCTTCTCACGGATAATGGGATTTTTGCATGGGTGTTAAGCTGCTTGTTTGTAAATTAGTCATGACGGTTTGGAGCACGAAGTCGTTGGGCAGCATGGCAGAGCTTGGGGTCATACAGAGGGTGGAAATCGGAGAGCAGGTCACAGTGATTCACATAAAAAAAATTTACATCAAGCACGAGGAAGGGGAGGGGAGTGAGCAGCAGAGAGGTGAGTTAGGATTTTTTTTTCTTCCTTTCTTAGACCTCAGGGAAGCCAAGGAGTTTTGTGATGGCTGTGATACCTGGGATCCCTGAATTCCTTTCACAGTTTGAGAAAAAAAATAAAATAATATTTCCTGCTGCGGGCACACCCTCTGGTCGTGCTGATGTTTCCTCCTCGGGCCCCATAGAAATGTTTACCACATGGAAAAACAGTCACCTCACAGGTTCACAACTGGGATCCTGACACAGCAAGAGACACAAAGAAGAAGAGTGAGAGAGGAAGAAAGGAGGATGTTGCAGGGTTTCTGGACACTTGGGAGCCCTGATGATGAGAGAAGGGAGGAGAAGTGGAGCATGAAGGCCTGATGTGGTGTAGTGGTGTCAGTGCAAACAGAAAGCCACATCATAGGGGACGGAGGATGGCGGGGACCAGACACGGAGGAAGGAGAAAAGCTGATGAGTACGGGAAGTGAGAAGGAGCACTGGAGTGCAGCTCTATAATTATCCTGATTGAGATTAACTTTAAATACCCTTGAAGAAATGCATCATTTCATGGACAGTGGCTAAGATGTCTTTTCATGGGCCCTCGATGACTCATCTGGAGAGGGAGTTTAAAACACTAATACATCTTACAGCAGCACCACTCCAGGTCTGAATACTCCACAGAGAATAGCATTAGTGCCCAATTATACTTCATGCATATATGTAACAAGGCTGCTCACATGCACAGAGACAGAAAAAAAAAAGAAGAAACACAGAGGTTCAAAAAATTTCACACATGCACATCAGATTCATGCACTTGGACACAAATAAACAGACTGTGCAGAGCTGTCGAGGCAACTCATTACCTCTCCCTGTCGGTGAAGGAGGAGGATGTGCTGTGCAGCGTCTGCCTACTGTCCTCCGAAGCGAGGGAACGAGCGAGTGCAAGGGAAAGGGGGGGGGCCACGCCACGGGAAAGCGGGGGTGGATGTCGGGAACAGCTGCGATCGTAACTGGGAGAGAAGGATAGTGGCACAGATAGATTGAGAAGCACGAGAGGGAAGGGGGTGTGGAAAGGGAGGAAAGTTTAACATGGAGAGTCGAAGCAAAACAAGTGGTAGAGGGAGAGACAGGCAGGAGTAAAAAGATGAATGATGGGAGAAGGTTGTAAAGAGAATGGGGGGACCGAAATGGAGAATAAAAGGATAGGAGCATAAACAGATGAAATGGGAATAAAGTTGGAGTTCGAGCAAGATATGACAATAAAAGAAGATTAAAAAAGGAGAGGTTCAAACAAGGGGAGGCATACAGAAAACAGATAAGGGGTAGGATGAAGATGCAGAAAAAAGAAATGAAGTGAAAAGATGAAGAAACAAAGTCAGGGAGCACAAGGAAAAGCAGAACCACTTAGTATCAGAGCACACATTGCCTTGCCACTGTGAAAGAGAGTAGTTAGTGTGCACACTGAACTCATTAAAATACTGTCAGGGGGTGAGGGAGACAGGGCAAGAAATGGAGAAAGGAAATGGTATTGTGGGATAAGGGTAGGGAGGGGGTCAGAAAGGGGTGAGGTGGGAAGAATGCAACAAGGTGAAGAAATGAACAGAGTCAATGTTCAGGACTGAGATGTAGTGCCATTACTTCAGCAAGGAGAGGGGGTTCTGTGAACACATGGTGAAGCTTCACAGGCTCAGGCTCTTAAGGATACTTGGATGGACAACAAAGCTGCTCTCACAGCCATAAAACCATCCTGCACCCTCATCTTCTCTCTGTAGCACCTGTCCTCTCCTGACTGACTCCTTCTCTTTTCTCACTATACATACGCACATAAACACGTAAGGTCAAGCTTGATAACACTATCCACACTGACAATTTTAGGGCTGGGAAAATCACTGAGCACATATGCTGCTCTTCTACAATCATAATGAACTGGACGATGGCCAATTTCCACTATAGACTATCATTTCAGTCCATCTGCACCCCCACCCCTCCTGTTTATTCCACGGCGCTTTTTCTGCATCTAACACATGGTGTTATTTACACATTTATGACACTGAAGCACGCGCCAGTCTATATAGAGGCCTCTGCTGCCATGTACCCAGTCTGAATCCCTGCAATCCTCTCTGTTGTAATACCACTTTAGATCCACCACCAGCATGATTTTCTTCCTCCACAACTCGGCAGGGACTGGTGAAAGTAAGTTATCGGAACAACACCGAAGGCCAGCCTTGGGAACAGAGACAAAAGAGGGCTTATCGTCTATCGGCTCACCGCAAGCCGGAGGATTTTCTGTGGATCTGCAGCTGGACTAACGGTACTGGGAGAGATAGGAGACTGGCGAAGGAGATAAGAGGAATACCGGCTGTGCAAAGACAGGCAGTGTTAAAGTAAAGGAGGGAAGACAGGTATCTCAGACAAAGGAAAAGAAAGAAACCCAAAAGGGAGGTGAAGAGGAAGGAAATCAGAGGTGAGGGAGGAGTGTAGGAGCAAAACTCTGACTAAGAGAGGGTGTAAAAAAAAGAGTATATGAGGAAGAACAAATTGTCAGGCAATGGAATGAAAAATTAGGATGCAGTAAAAGCACAGAATAGAAATTATGGCAAGGAACAAGAAAAGTGAAAATGTGAGAAGAGAATTGAAGGAAGAGAAGGGTCCCAGTGGTCAAATATACTATCTCTTATTGGTTTGATCAGCAAATCATCTGAGTGCTGCACTTCATCACACAGATGACACCCCATATCCAGCTAATGGCCACGTGTGTGAGACGTGCATTCCCAGCATGAAACATATACAGGTCTCCCGCCTTGTGTTTACATGCTTTTAGAGGTTTAATAGCAGTGTGCCGTTAAAGCACACTCATTCTAGTGAAGCCATGCTAATGCTCAAGCTCGTAAAGCAGCCTGTTGGAGCAGTTTTTCCTTGCTTCTCCCATCCTAATGGTTATGGCAAATGTTTAATCATTGCAACGCTAATGGCTCTAAATGACACATCTGTGCCAACTGTGACTTTCAGGAACACAAGTGTTGTTAATAAAGTCATTAGTAAGCAATTACTCTGCTTTCACTTGAGGGGGGCACCAAGCAGACACATTACGTAACCCTCAATGACAAACACAAAAACAAGAGAGCTTGACACACACCTGTCACTGTCACAAAAAGACATACATCTGGCCTCTTTATTGACTGCCCAGCACGTAGTCCAACCATTCTAAACTCCAGTCTTTTCCCAAGCAAAGGCTGATCAAACTAAAATCCCAGTGAAGCTGAAACAATTTTTCTTCAGTAGAAAAACGGAGGGGGTGGTGGTATACCCCTGTTCAACTGCAGCTGATAATAACCAGGTCAGCAAAGCCTGATCGGTCCATTTAATACAGCGTTAATATACATGAAATACAATTATCTACTAATTAAATGGATAAAAACTACAAAGAAGAAACCCATTTTTAAGTGGCACAATCATCTGAAAACTCTTGCTCACCGCTTAGTAAAAGAAATAATCCTCACTTTAGGAACTAAGCAACTCTGCAATTGACCTCAACACATCCCTGTTTAAATGGAAGTTGCCTCTATTATCAGGAGAATACCATTTATAAAAGATAAAAAAGAGAGTTCCTTATAAAACCTGACATTTCACCCTCTCACTTCTATAGTACTCAATAAATCCACAATGGCAAAATATTAATGGAGGCAGCTTGCACCGGAGCTCATACTCATCACTGCTTTGTAACATAAAACCTTTACCACAGGTCTCCTGCGGTGTTTTAATCAGAGGCAGCAGTTAGCACCTGTCTGCTGTGGGACAGGTGTCCAGCTCACACAGGGAAAGGCAGCTAATTGTTCACCATTACTCAGCAGTGCTCATTTTATATTCATGTATTCATACACAGAACATTTTTGGAAGAGAGTTCAGGTTCCTACCAGAGTTTGGCTGTAATGACAACTGCTGTCAGGATGAGCACCGAGGAGATGGTCACGGTGACGTAGAACTGAGGGTCCACTGTAACACACAGATACACACATGCTCATGAGGTTACTAATCTCAGACTATGATCATGGATCATTGTATCCAGAATAACAGGGGACAGCAATGATACATAGAATTAGATGTGCAAGATTCTGGCCTCCAACTATAACATCAATCTAGTGACGCCTCCTCTGTGGTTTGCAGTTTTGACAATGCCCAATTTCTCCTTGTGAGTGATGAGAACTTTAATAGGCATTCCTCAGCACAGATACGGCCAGCTGCACACAGCGGGGTGTCAGCCTTCACCCTGGTGACAGCTAATTCCCTGGAGGACTCCCGGCTTGTGTGTGTGAGTGGTATTCACGTGTACATCAACTCAAGGCCACTTTTATTTATAAATCCTTCATGTGTATCTCCTCGTGCCCACCTTCCTCGGGCTCCTTCTCCTCTGTCTCTGTCCCTCCGTTCTCCACTCCGTCCTGGTCCCAAGCCTCCAGCTGTGCCTTCTCTTGTGGCTGAATGCTTGAATCAAGATAAAGCCAGTCCTCAGGTGTAGCGGTGCTGGCCTCCTGTTGGCTCCCGTGCAGGTAGTCATTTTCCTGGCTGGAGATGAAGTGGTAGGTTTCATCCTCCAGCGGCCGTGTGGGACCCCACACCACCACCCACTGCGGTGTGGGCGTGACCTGGGCTGTGACAGACAGCTGGACCGACAGAGCATCCACCTGCTCTTCACCCTCACTGTCGTCACGGTTACAGGTGGAGGGCTGTGTCACCAGAGCAACCAAGAGAAGGAAGATGAGGGCAGCGAGTCGTGCGACAGGAGAGATGGAGCTGTGAGAGAAGATGAAGAAAGAATGAAGGATGGTGGAGTGAAAGAGGAGTTATCAGTGAGAACTCATCGCCCACAGGCGTCCTGCTCGACCTCAGCTGCTCAGACATTGATTCCCATGCCAGCCATCAATCAGAATGACATTTTATACGTCTGCATCCAATACTCAGAAACTATCCTCCTTACCATCTCTCCATCGCTTCGCTCTGTTCACTGGGACTCTTCTTCTCCTATCATCTCTGTAACATAAAAGAGGAGGACAAGAGAGAGATAGAGAAAAAGAGGAAGGGGGAGGGTCCTGCTTTTTTTTTTTCTCCTCAATCTATTTTTCCCATTTAACATCCATGTAAACATAGAAACAAGCAGTATTACTGGCACAAAGCCAACTCTGACACCTTTTTAAAAAAAAAAAAGAAAAAAAGGGGGACTAAAAAAAAACATAAATTCCCCTGAGCGTTTTAATTTAACACTCAATTATGCACCACATGTTTGCACAGAACCCACATCTGCATGCACAAACATCCAAAAGTACTCACTCATTGTCTGCTTTCCTTTCTCTCACACACATTGACAGCGCACACACCTGAGCACAGCACATTAATCATCATTTGAAGCATCATGCACAGTGCCAGTACTCAGTATGGCACTTTCAGCAGAGAGAGGTAACTTTCCATCAACATCTGCTGCCTAAATGCCAAAGAAATGTCACTCAGAGATGCGCAGGCACACATAGACACAGACACAAGTTCTCCGACACATATCAGTTATCATGCTTACCTCTGGCAGTGAAGGGAGGGAATGAGAGAGGGAGACAGAGGGAAAGGCGGGAGATACAGAAAGCAAGTAAGGGAAAAAAAAGCATTGGTTGCCGTAGTGACTGAGACATGTAGAGTCGGCTAGAGTAAGAGAGGGGAGAGAGAACCATGTAGGGGAGTAGGGGAGGGCAAAAGACTGTAGGAAAGAGATTTAAATGCTAATTATGTTTTTTTTAAACGGGTGCAATTAAATGGACACAGTAGAAGAGAAATGAATTAGACGAGGCAAATAGAAATGATACTGAGGATGACATAAATGACATTGTTTTGGAGGCGAGAGCCTTAAAAAAAAAAACAAACTCTTCAAAGATGTTTACAAAGGAAGCAAGGACACCCCGGAGAAAAAGAGACAGCAAATAGGAGGAGGAGGATGCAAAAAGAATGAGACGAAAAGAGATGTAGCCAAATTTAATTAACTTTCATTTACACAGGTTGCACCAGCAGACAGAGGAGGAATGTACCGGTGTGTCAAGAAGATGCAGGGTCACAGGGAAATTTAAAAGAGGAAAAAAGAAAAATAAATAAAAGACAAAAGATGTAAATTGGGAGGTGTGACAGCTTTATTGCATGTGAAAATATTTACATAGAAAACAATCTGCCTATCACACATATGCTCTCTCTTTCTCACACACACACACACACATGCTCCATATGCTCCCTCACCCACACTAACAACCACTTCACTCCCCTGCGCACCCCTTCGCTGTCCCCGTGCTCCCACCCTCTCGTTTCCTCTTCATGACTGTAGGCCATGGCATCCTTGGCACCAGGGACCGACGCTCACTGGAGAACACAGCGCAGCCACGAGCCAGATCCCCCATCATCAGCGCCGTCATGCTGGCTGTCCTCTCCTCTGTCATCATCCTCGTAATCTAAATTTGACAAGCGCTCCTTTAGGATTTGTTGAGACATGCATCATCTAAAATCAGCACAATGGTGTTAATTTCTGCGATTCTGTAGCTGTCATCAAATGTGTGTGTGTCAGTAATCGAGGATGTAACCACGTGCGTAGCCACGTTGTGTGTGACAGTACCATCAGTCTCCTCATCATCCTCGGTGTCACCCTCTGACTCCAGTAAGCACGCGTCCATCAGAGAGTCTCTCTTTACTGTGACGTCACCCCTGTAACATGTACACCCACAATTTAAAAAACACATATCAATAGAGGTGTTAAAATCAGTTCAACTCATTAGCACATGTGTAATCCCAGTGCAGCATCAGAATGAAAAGCCATTGACCTAAGAGGAGTTAATGAATATTCAAGAAAGGAATTAAACTTTTTAAGTCAGCACTATTGACAACTATTGTATCCACCTCTGCTTCCCAGAACTGGGGATCTGCTCCCAAACGATGAGGTCTCGACCTCCAGTGACCCAACGGTGGTCTCCACTCCCAGTAGTCCATGCTGCAAAGCTGAGGATTCTGGGAGCATTTGGCCAGGTCAGAGAGGCCAGATAACGACACTGAGGCAAAGAGAATACTGGAGAGGAGAGAGCGATTAAAGGGACGAGAGGTTAGCAGAGGCACACAAAGTAGCTTTAGTTTCATCTTTATTTTGTTTTCACTCTCAGAGAGGATAGAGTTGCACATGGTTGACTCCGTGACTCACAATTAAGTGCGCTCTCTCCGCTTGCCAGGTCATAGCTGGAGCCAATTAGGAGGCCTCCAGTCTGGTGAACACAATCTGTTACTCCGGTGATGCTGCTGTGATTGGTCAACCTGGATATCATTCCTGTGATAATTGGGCAGATGTTAGGTGGAGCAGTTGTCCACATTCTCTCATATCTGTGTCCATCTCTTTCCGGAGCTCACCTGTCCTCCAGTGCAGGATTTTGAGCCAGGCTCGACCGTAAGCCAAAAACACTCTGTCTCCCCGCGGGCTGAGGGTCAGACGGCCGTCTGCCCCCCCGCCAAACCCCGTCACCTGGCCACTCCAGTGGTGCAACAGCTTCAGGGGGTCACGATCTGAACATCGGTTCTCCCACACAGACACCCCCCCCTCAGCTGAGCCGCTGAACACCAGCGGACCCTGAGACTATGGAGGGCATGAGAGACACAGTTGTCATGGTGATTTGAGTCCTTACCCACTCTGTGTGTGTGTATGTGTGTACATACATATATATACACACACATATACATGCATATATACA
>JBAMYA010000008.1:12651745-12687218 GCA_037176975.1 Arrhamphus sclerolepis
TATATATAAATGTATATATATATATACACATATATCAACATTAGTTGAAATCAGGGTTGTTCTATAATCAAGCCAACGGAGTGTAATGCAGAAAACAATGTACCATAATATGAAGGAAGAATTTAACATAGGTTTCCAGATGCTGCAGAGAATAGTAGGAACAGCACAGTCAAAGCCTCTCAGAATATAAAATGTCTCAAATGAGCTGGCTTCACTGGATGATTTAGATACGCTCATTGCATTGCACTGACAACAGACTCGAAGGGCATCTCGGAGAAAGATCACTTTGTAACTTGACCTCACCCAAACAATAACAAGCAGCCAGAGGAAAGAGCCCACTGGGGAAAGACAGGATCTTGTTGCTGCTGCGGTCGGCCAAATCACTGAGTAAATCCTAGTTCATTAAAATCAGCAAAAGACCTGACTCTAAAGTTATTTGGAGGATACTGGAGAGCCAGAACTACATATTTAATTTCCCACTATAATTTCTGTTTCTTTTCAAACCTAGTCCCATTTCCTGTTAACCTTAGTTGATGCCAGTACAGAACAGGGTTTTACCCAAATACTATCCTGGGCTCACTTCTAGAGACAATCACCTAAATGCTGTTTCCCTGAATGGATCACTGGGCTCAGCTATGCTCTCTTACCTTCCCAGGAACATTAGTTTCAGGTAGCACAAAGGGTAAAACAAACTTAACATATTCAGCTGTCCTATATTGATACTAAAACATTATCTTTCATGCACTAATTTACTTTAAATTTGTGGTTATTTGTGTTTAAGGTCCTTAAAAGCCTATTTGAAAATATTCCTTTGACTGATTTTTCTCCTCCCATCCACAAAACTCTATTTATAACACGATTGCAACAGAAAATCATACAACCACTAAAAGTAATCAAGGATATTTAAATATTTTTGGTAGAGGGGTTCATGAATCTATTTTGATTCTTTTTTTTTCAGCTGTAGACATTTTTGAATATATGTTAGCAATAAAACTAAATAGTCCAAAATAGGCAATGCATACTTAGTGTGTAGCATGCCACCTGTAAAAACAACTACGCTTGAGCAGAAGTGGTTATTGGTTACCAGTTGGATGCCTCAGAACCTGACTATGCCAGATGTTTAATCTCAGGAGATTCCATGTATTGTATGGACGTTACACATTATTTACGCAAACCTTAAAATAAATAAATAAATAAATAAATAAATAAATAAAATATTCACACTAAATCCACATTTAATAAATTCACGTCAACATTTATTACTCAACCATTAGCATTTTTCTTATAAGTGGCACATTTTAAACACAAAACAACACATATTTGCTGACATCCCCAAGTGACTTCAACATGCCTCCAATCCAGCATGGAGGAACAGTGCATGAATGTGTGTGTGCGTGTGTGTGCGTGTGTGTTTATGCGTGTGTGTGTGTTTTTTTTCTCATAGATGAATTTTTTTTTCTTTTTATCTTTCAAAGCCTTAACAGTTGCACATTTTTCATTGGATTGGATTAAAATTTAAGTGGAACATCAATTAAACCCTCAAGGTTTTCAGCTGAATAAGTGATGCTGAATATTTAGTTATACATTCGTAGGCTGATAAATATCAATAAATGATTTTTGATGCTAATGAAAGATATTAGATTTTCAGAATTATAGGTCTCCTTCAGTTTTCAGGGTCTTGCAGATGAACCAGTGTTCTCCGCAGTATTGCTGTAGTTCTGTCATTCCACCAAATTATTTTGTCCCATATGAAAAAATATATACAGTATATCTCAAATTATCTTGCTTTATAGAGCTACAAAAATGTTTGATGTCTTTTTTCTTTATTAGAAAGTGTTAATATTCATAACAAAAGTGGTTATAAATGGTTATACTATTGAATCATTTAACAATGTTTAGGAAATAGGCAACTTCGCATCTTTTTCTACTAGCTGCAATATTTCAGTCACTGGTTTTATTTCAAGGTGTTTGCACTCGTTTGATTTCAACTCGTTCTATCAATGTAATGCAGACACACGGAGGCCTTTCTTTTTTTTTTAAATACACCTACAGCACTGTGCAGAAGTCTTGGGCACTCCTACCTTTGTTGTTTTTATCGGCGCTTTAATGACATTCCTATTTATTTTCCCAATCTTTTTAATATACAAACAGAAAATACAGGAACCCGGCTCTCTTAAACGTACAGGATTTATCCTGTGACAGAAGAGTAGCAGTGAGAATCAAGGGAAAGGTTTACAAGACAGTAGTGACATGAGCTTTCAGACAGCAGCACTGACCAAGATACAAGAAGCAGAGCTGGGGGCGTACAGAGCTGAAGATGTTAAGATTTTCTTTGGGAGTGCCAGGGAAAGATGGGATTAAGGAGCACATCAGAGGAGCAACCAGAGTTGTATGTCTTGGAGATAATGTAAGAGGGACTAGACTGAGATGGTTTGGACACATAAAGAAGAGGGAGCTGCCAGGCAGGAGAAAAAGGAGAAGAGCAAAGAGGAGATTCCTGCATACCCTCTTTCATCACGACAGAGGGTATGCAGTTGGTTGGTGTGACAGGGGAAGATACAGAACACGGTGTAAATTAGAAACAGACTATCTGTAGAGCCTCTGAAAGGAAAAAGGCAAAGGAAGAAGAATGGTATCCTAACTAATATCAATACCCAAAACGCATAGCGTTATCACCTGTTAACAAAAACTGAGACTTGCAAACAGGATAGGGTTAGATGGAGATGAATGCGTCTCTGTGGCAACCCCTGAAGTAAACGACCAAAAGGAAAGGAGGAAGAAGAAGCAGAAGAAGAGCTTGTCTGAGTTAATCTGAAATGTTACTGCAACATCCAGCAATGCGCAAAATTTATTCATCTCAGCCTGCATGTTGCCGGTAAAATCTTAATCTGGAAATTCAAAGTAAATATCGCAGATGGTAAATAAAGCATTATCTCCCTCTGAACTGTCCTAATAGAAAATTACAGATATGATGGTAATAATTATTGACAGTGCACAGAATTATATTTAAGATACATGTAGTTATGTTCATGTTCAATTCAGTGTATGACAATTTCACAAAGAGACAATTCGTTGTAAATATATACTAATGTGACAAAGCAGGGAATTATTTACATTGCTGATATGTTTTGGTTAAAGGAGTGAGTGGGTTCCAACACAGGAAACTTAATGTGACTCATAAATTCATTCAGTGTGCCATATGCCTAATTAGCCCAATTAGGATTTCCAGGAGCAGTTCATCATAGATGAAAGACTGTCGCAGGGCAGGACTATTTATTTTACAGCCTTCAGACTGTGGCCTTTAACAAGTAGAGACTCTCCTCTTGAGGATCCTGGTGGTTACTTTCTCTGATGTGCTCCGCTCAGTGTATGATCATCTGATCTTAGTGAGATCCAAGGGCAAAAGCTGCCAAATTATTCATTGCACTGTTATTATTAATTCACGTTGATCACTGCCTTTCTGAAGCCAACGCTGCTTTTTTTTGTTATTTTTTTCAAATAGAAAATCCATTACTTTACACGTTTACTTCATTTTTTACGAGGTGCCACATCTGTAACATTCACACTGAACAGAAAAACTCCCCAACACTGGCTCAACATAGAACTGATTCTGTTTTATTTTTTTTTTTTCTTATTCATTTATATTACATCTTTCTGAAGTGATATCTTAAGACTTTATCTGTGCTGCGACCGCATTCATAACCTTGCTTCACCTGAGGGAAATTTGTTTAGGATTTGACAAAATCTCACTGCGCAGATCAAATGCAGATGAAGTGTTTCTGTACCTTGAATCTTTCCTCTGGAGTGAGACTGATTTTTATTTCCAGATTTTCAATCTGTCTCAACTTCTTCTGCAGCTTCCTCACCTCCCCCATTTGAGGCTCTGATGCTGTCTAAAGCGCCGCAAGTTAGCAACAGTTTAGAAGTGACCCTCGGGTGTTCACAGTTTGTCACATGCATAACATATCCCCAGAATATAGTCAAGGGGAAAAACTAAATTAATAACGATGTTATCAGCCGGATCCTCTGTGCTGCTGGAGAGACGTGTCGCCGGATGTTGTCAACACAAGGAAAGTGTATATCTGTTCCTACAGCGACACCAAGTGGCCCTTTCAGGGTACCAGTGTGACAACGTTTAATAAATGAGACAGCCTTCGTAGTATTTCATGCCTATAGAAAAACTAGATCGTGTGTGACAGGTTTCATATTTAATAGTGGTGCTTATATAATACAGGACCTACAAATTATTACAACTAGAGTACAGAGCAGAAGCCCTACTTGCACCTTTTTAAAGCTTGTATTCATGGGTTTGAAATAAGAAAAACACATTTACGAAGTTGAAACTACTGTATAAAACCAATAACAGGCATTGCAATTCTCTAAATGCAGTGCTAATTTAATTTAACATGAAAAACTCCCTAGCCAGCATCCCTATAAGGGCCCCATCAGGGTCAAAAGTGGGCTACTTAGGTACAAAGTGGGCTTGGTTTCAGTATTACAGGCCCCATACAGGAAGCCTCTGTGGTCCAGATGCACTAAATGGACATGGGCTAGTAACATGGATAACTGTTTGGGCACCCACATAGTTTTAGTAACACATGCCACGCCTAAAATCAGGTAGATGCCACTCAAAAGACCATATAGGCAAACACCAGCAGGGCCACCATTGAACATGCAAACAAACCCACATTTTGAACTGCTTGTAGTTCATATGGGGCCCACATTACAAAAGAACCAACAACAATAAAAAAAAAAAAAAAACTATAGCATATATAACATGTTGATCTGAAAACAGATTATCTTTTTATATTCTAATGCTTAAAATTACAAACAGCATATTCTGTAAATTACATATTTTTAAATAAAATATAGAGAAGGTAAACTCAAAACATTTTTTTCTCTCAAACAAAACAGATTTCAGATATAAAAAGGAAAAATTCACCTTATGGTACAACGTTCGTTATAAACCATATTGTAGGGTGCTGTTACTAAGTCACAAATGGACTGATAATGCCTCACTGCTATTTCTTCTGTATGCCAGACACCTTTTTATATTTTATGTCTGTCATCTGAGGTCGCAGGATGACCAACTTCACAAGAATGAATGTTTGTCAAAAATCTAAAAAGGAAGGAATATTTGTCACAACAGCATCAAAATTATTACAATGTTTGAATAAACATTTGCCCGTTTAATGACAAATTCAGGATTTATTTTATTATTAATCTGAAAAGTGCTGAGATAGATAATTCTAAGACATGCAGTTTTATTTACTTGACTGCTTTAATGCTTACATGAATGACTGATGAGGAATGATCCCAGGTGGTATGTAATCCTGAAGTGGTGTGGGACAGCTGAGGCCCAAGGGAAGCTAAGGGAAGTAAAATGTTGCAAAACTGTTTTGTATTTGGAAACACCAATTCCCTATCTACTCCCACTTCATTCCTATTCATGAAGTTGGCATGCCTGCTGCTGGGAAGGATTTCCTTGTCGATGGCAGACAAAAGATGAGGATAGACAGACTGGACAGGTTGCCTGTCCATCATTTTTTTTACCCCCTCCAAATGCTTGGCATGTCTATTTCCAAAATGTGGGAGGAATGCAGAGAAGAATATACATACTCCATTAAGGCTCAAACTTAAAGCTTCAAACGAGAAACCTCCAGTTACCATACAGTTCTAAAAACCGATGCACCACATACCCCTGTTTATACTTTAACTATCCTGCCCTGCCCTATTTGTCCTTTGACACTTTGATGTTTAGTAGACGTATTTAACCCATAGATGCACCATATTACCAAGTTTTTGTCATGATGCAGTTCCATTTTATGGTCTAAAAACACAATAATTGCTTTATTTTCAATATACTTATGCATGGTTTGATTATTACAGCTTGGAATGTGAAAGATTAACAACAACATTTATTAATATGCATTTTTTTTTGGTAATCTCCAATTTCATTAAATACGCTAAAGACCCTTTGACACATAAGTGTGCGCTGAACAACAGCAAGCTATAAAAATGTAACAACTTTGTTTCAAGAATTAAAAAACAAAAAACAAAAAAAAAACAGCATCAGTCATAATCCATCCATCCATCAATTATCTATACCTGTTAATTTCTGTGCAGGGTCATGGAGGTCTGCTGGAGCCTATTAGTCATCGCAGTCAGTCATAATCATACATCAAAAATTGATCAAATAGATCAAAAATAGTGATTTAGAAGGATTTTAATGTGCACATTTTGTTTGTAAGGTCTTTAACCTGAGTATTTTATCCCACGTTATTAAGAGCACTCAAAAGTGTGCAAACTTGTATGTATCAAAAATAATATGGCTGTAAAATGGATAAAATATGGTTATGAATTAAGAGCCAAAAATACAAAAATGTGCTTGGGTGCATCAAATGGTTAATATGTTGAGTTAGATTTTGGGGTCAATTTTGTGATTAATTTTTTTTATAAACAATTAGGCATCCCCTTAATTGTTATACCGTACGCCTATCTACCAGTTACACTTTAGCCTGTTTATTTTTTGTCTCATTTTCCAAATTTGCAGTGTGTTTTGTTGCTGCTCTTCGTCTACGTCATGTTTTGCACCTCGGGGCCACCGTACACACATAACTGCTGCTCTATGCTGTTTTCCTAAAAAAAAAAAAAAAAAAAAAGTATCAGTTTTCATTTTTCTTCCCCTTCAAACTTCCAGGTAAAAGTAAAATAAGGATGTGCGTTTCGTTAACATCCAAGAATGAACAGCATCCCACTGATATGTCACATTTAGACCGTTTTAAATTAACAGTCCCTCGGATGCCGGAAATGACGTCATCACACACACACTCCTTTTGTCTGACGACCTTATCCGGAGGAAGTGAAGCTCAGTCGAGGTAGCTGGCTCACCGGAGGAAAAAAAAAATCTTGAAAAAAAAAAAAGAGTGGAACAGACGGGGAAACTTCACTGATTGGCAGGACTTTTGACACAGTTGGACCCCGAGTCCACTTAATCCCGGCCTCTGTGAGCACCGGGGAAGAAGACCGAGTCGACGATTACCGGTAAACGACACTGCTCTACAAGCAGTAGCTGCTAATTTGTCGTAGAAATGCTCGTCTCTGCTGCCGCCTCTCTTCACCGTCCCCACAGCCGGAAGTCTGTGAGGATGGTCTTTTTTTTCCTTTTTTTTTCTTTTTTTTTTTTTTTTTTTTTCTTCGCTTCAGTTTTTTTATGCTTTTAGGTTTTTTCCCCCTTTGGTTGTTATGTTTTACTACAAAGCAGGAGGGCACCAGAGACACATTGTGTGCTAACTGTATCTTAATCAGCACGTCGGGCCTTATTAACCACAACATGGAAGGAGCCGAAATGGAGTCTTGCTGTTCAGCTACGGCTTATTATTGTTAACACAGAATAGGTTTATCACTGTATAAGTTTAAGTTTTATAGTCCTTATTGTATGTTAAGACTCATCCGGTCAATTTATATCTTAAATACCAGGATGTGCGGTGAATGCCGCTTAACGTTCGCCATTAACTAATATATTAAACATTTTTAAACCACGTAGGAGATACTGGATTATTTAGCATCCCGAAATTATGACATAATATACATTAATTAATTTTAACTGTGTGAATTCAAACGCAACCATAGTTGGTTTTTTTTAAAGGTATTAATTATACCTCATTATTCTTGGTATAATCTCTTATAAAATCATTAGAACGTACCCTCCTATATTTATTGTAATTTATCAGTAAAATCCAACTGAACTGGATGCTTTGCTGCGTTACTAACATGACAAAGCAAGCAGCTGCACAAGCCTTCCGGGACTCCTTCATTCTGTGGAAATTGATTCATTGTTACTTCATCAGCAGGACTGTCTTAGAGAAAACATTTTACACGTCACAGGAGGAAAAGCAAATGCGTAAGGTTTTTTTTGTTTGTTTTTTTAGAATAAACTGAGCATGCACAACAACATCTACTGGTATTTTAAGACTCTTAAGATGATTGCAGCATAAATACTTGAACATTGTTAGAAAACATGTCTAAGACATAATAAGTCTTATAACGGTAACTATTTCTGACAAGGGATGTGTTAATTATATGACTTGTGTTTAAAACAATTATTACTTAAGAAAACCATGTAATAGTTGAAGAATAAAGTAGAGAAAGCATTCCCCCCAAGCAAGTCAGTCTGGTATCGACTGAGGCCTCAGAATGATGATAGTACATTCTTCCTTTTTGTAAATCAATCTTATTGATCTTTAGGATAAAAATGCAGCACATGCTTATAGGTATGGGAAAGTACCAGTTTCAACTTTCACAAATTAGATTACACTGTAATAAGCCACATAAGGATTTACAAGTTCTTCCATATCATTCAGGTGGTTGCGCTGATATAGAATTGTGTAGCCTTATTGAGAAAAAAAAAAGCTTTTGTCAATATTTTTTCACCCATTTATATTTGATGGTAGGCTAAATATTAAATGGTATATCATCCAAATCAAAACTAAAGGTCAGATATGTTATTATTGCTGTTCTCATGCCCTGCTCAAGAGAACCAAAATTAAAATAAATAGTCTGCTTCCAGAAAAAGTGTACCGTTGCACATAAATGTGGACTGAAAGTGCCATGGGTTAATTTCAGATCATAGATTGAGTAAATGGTACCAAGAGCAAGCGAGGTCCATGAAAACCCCAGATGAATACGAGAACAGTAGAATCTTGACATATCAGAGCCTGGTAATGCCTGTTGTGATTCATACCCAGTTTGACACCTCTCCTGATAAGTGTTTTCCCTTTTTCTGTGGATATTAACAAGTACATCAGGGGCTTCATTTATAAAGCTTGCGTACGTACAATATGGGCCTGAAAATGGTGCACGCCACTTTCTACGTAAAAGTTGTGATTTATTTAAAAAAAAAAAAATCTGACAGTAAAATGTGCACAAACTCTGAAACTTGCACATGGACAGTTTGGAGACAGGGAAAATTGGCAACGCAGCTGGTGAGATGGTGAATGTAAGCCACGTTTATCTTGTGCATTTAACCATTCATATCAGACTTGTAGACCCTCATAATCATAAACATAGAGGCCTGTAATATTATAGATGTTTTCCTGAATGGAGCCATACATTCCATATGCACTCATTTAAGAGTTACAGACAGTATGTACATACGGACATCTGCAAATGGCACTCATTGGTACATTAATTCGTGACAAAATGTGTAGCAATTAGTGTAATCACTGAGTTGACATAAATACTCCAGTGACACTTGTGCGTAATGCTGTACAATAGATGCAATGGCACTGCTAGAAGACTGTGCCAATGGCAGGATCAGGATGGAGAGAGTTTTCAGATAGCACAAAGATGTCCTGGCCCATGATGATGTCTGGCTAATATGCCAATTTAGACTCCCTTGAGGTTTACTCTTTGATCTATATGCTGAACTGGGTCCAGTATTGTAGAGAACGACCCACCGGAACCACGCCATCCCTGTTCAAATAAACAACTCTGAGGTTCCTGACGAATTAGCCGATAGGTATGTGTTTAACATGATCAACAATTAATTGATTCTCTGCATGAAGCCACTTTTAGGAACAACATAATTTTGTGAAATCGTCTATAGGTCTGGGATATCGCAGTCAGCACTATGCACAGTAATGTCTGCGTCCTGGATGACGTTGTTATTATGACCTACATAAATACATCAGATTTCCCTACATTGTGGGAGAACAGGCCAACATTAAAAGGCGGTTTGCAGCAATGTCCATTTAGAGCCTACGCAATGTTTTATAAATTAGACCCCTGGGGTCTCAAGAGGAATTTCACTATGGGGCACGGCTCTGCAAGCATGTCACGTGACATTAAGGTTCACTCTTAAGTTTTTTAAAATGCGTTTGACACATCAGACATAACGCCTCACAAATTACTCAGTACTGTTCTAATTTCTTTCAGTTCAGTTGTTTGTTTTTTTTTCCTTCTGATTTTGCAGAACAGCATTCACCAACACCCATCCTCCTCCAGACGCTTCATGCGCTTGGGGTGTGGTTGCTTGGTCTCCGTGATTGCCATTGTGCACCAATAACATTGATCAGCTGGCTCAATTAAATACACATTGACATTCAGGAGGTGCTTTGCATTGACCATTTATGGTAGAATGTGGGTGTATGCCAAGACCAGCGGCACAAACTTTCTGCGCCTGGGATTCTGCCCACAATTTTATAAATGAGCCCCCTGATCTCTTAATGGTGTAGATAAGTAACTTGTCATGTAAAGCAAAAAGAGGCAGAAGCTTGTGTCCACTCTCTCAGTATCTCTCTTTATTCTTTGACCATTCGCTTAATATTACAAAGAATGTCAGAGCTTAGCTATGATAAATTTCATTCCAGTGTGTTGCACTTATCACAGTGAGCAGAAAGAACAGAATGATTCACATTAGCTTGCTTACCTGACAGAGTGCAACCTATTGTTGAAGTTTAAATGAGTCAGATGAACTGAGTCAAGTCTAGTGCTTATAATATATGGATTGATCTTGTCTAACCCATTCACCCATAAGCCTTTTTGAATATCCTCAAGATAACATGTTTTTAACCCATTCTTCTTTAATGTGGAGGGAAGGGGATATCCAGTCAGATCCTTCAAGTTCAGTTGTATTTAACCTATATCTGATTTGGCACAAGTCTGTAAAGCTTATTCCTGCCTATTTTTGTGTCTTTGCAGAAATGATGGAAGACTCTCATTTTAATTCATCATATTTTTGGTCCCCTGTCCCCACTGTGCAAGGACAGGTAAGGTCGGATAAGAAAAGTTCCAGTGATTATGGACTTAATTTCAGAGCAAATTATTTGACCACACTTGCATCGAAGTATCAAGATTCTGTACAATTTTTTCAAGCAATACTTCAAAATCTTCATGCCTCACACACATCTAGAACTCACTGACTGTATGTTGGTAACTATGTATAATCAAATAATAAAATTCCCTTTAACTTGACAGATCGAGAATGCCATGTTTCTGAACAAGGTGAAAGAGCAACAGGAGAAGAATGCTTCATTTTCTCCTTCTTCAGCACCCCACTACCAGACAACTCTTCTCAGCATCCCCACTCCTGGGGCCAAGACAGATGGAGGCGGACAGCCTGGCAGTGCGGCACACCTCCACCCTCCTCACAGCACCCAGAACATCACAGTGTTGCCTGTCCCCTCTACAGGCATCATGACAGCAGGTATACTTGTTTCTGTGTGGAGAAGCCTTTAGGGGCATGTTTCTAACTTTCTGGCACTGATAATATGGAAATAATACCAAATGATTTCATGATTATTCCTGAAAAGAACAGAACCAAAGTTTAATGCCTGACTAATAAAATAACAGCAGTGTGTTCAGTGATTTAGTTGATGAAAACAAATGTTGCCAATAGGACAGCTTAGGGGTGGGAGGATGAACATCTGTGTCTCAGTTCATGTACAGCCACAAGGCATTCCTAGGAGGAAAAAAAAGATCCACTAATCCTGTATTGTTTGGATACTCTTGTAATGCTGTCCTAACGCTTCCAGGCTCAGCACAAGACATAAAATATGCATTTGGTGATATATATTTGAAGCGGAATATGGGACACTGTTCAAGTTACACTGTAATTTTGTTTTCCATCTTTGTCTCTCACCGTGCAGCTGGTCTGGTGATCACAACACCTCCAGGGACGCTGGTCTCCCCCACCTCTTCTCAGTCGTTTGTCTCGGGCCATCCAGCGACAACCATGATTGTTTCAGCCCTCCACTCTTCAGGTGAAACTTTTACGCAATACCTCTTGTGTAATGTAGTTTCTGAAAATGATCTATGACTATTCCTAGTTGTCTTGTTTTCTAAATAGCACAGAATATTAGTTCACGAATGTCCCAAAACATCAGGGTTAGCTAATGTGATAAAACACACTGACTACTGGGGTGGGGATTGCAAAAGAAAATATTTAAACTTAGCCATAAACCTATAAAGACCATTTGTGGATAAAAACCTGCCGGTGATTGAGATATCACAGCTGTGCTTATACTCGGTGTCTTTGATAGGCAGCTGCATTGGTTTTATTTACTAGGAGTATTTAGAATGATTACACTGTTTTTGTAGCATTCGACCCTACTACTCGAAGTTCAAAGTTTTAATTATTTTAGGTTGTCCAGATGAAAATTTAGGCCATCTATATTTTTTGAACAGGGTGTCCAAAAGACAGCTGGATAGTTACAAGAGTAACTTGTAAATGGCAGCTGTTGTGCATAAAGCCTTCTTGGGAGCTTTTATTCCTGCAATATGTGTGACATAAAATGTTCATTTAAAAATAGTTGCTTTTTCTTAAGCTGTTATAGAGTCTACCTAAGTACTGCGGAAGATGTTGTGTAAAGGAATTGCACTCACTTAACTGGGGCTTTGTAGATCTGTGTCTTTCTGGTCTTTCCTGCACTAGCGGTGTCCTCTGGGTATTCCAGGCAAAACAGACGGGATCACTATTCCTGTAGCTGTCAGTGCTGATCTTTTCTTGTCAAATTGATGGGAACCAACCCAGAACATCTTGATAGGTTGAGCATACAGACTCCACTCATACTGAATCGGTGCCTTCAATCTTTTCTGCGGAGAGATCTTTCATCCACTTTATCCACATTGCATCAGCCATGAAGGGATAGATTTTTAGCTTTTTTTTTTGCTTAGGAGCAATGTGATGAACATTCTGCAACATCACAGTATCACACCATGGTTGTTTGAAGGTAGAAAATTAAGTATATTGAATGATCTTTATTGCTTTTTTGGGGGTTATTCTTTCTTTACTAGAAGCCATGTCTACAAAAAGCTCCAAATGCATTGCGTTACTGTCACCTAATCTGTGAAAATAGCACTATTTTGCAGTCTTTGGGTAGCCTCTATTGTTAATCTTGTTATAGATAAAAAAGAAGGAGATGGAACATCACATGTGGTCATGATGCCAACACCCTCCAAACGAGGGAGAAAGAAGAAGACAACACTGCCTCGGGTAACTCCTTTGGGTGGACCAGGAAATGATACGCTAATCCTGGCGCACCTGACATCCGGTGGTCAGGTAAGAAAACAATTCTGAATTTTAAAAAGTGCAAATTAGGACTGGACAATATATATATTGCAATAGAAAGTGTTTCAATAATGATGATTTTTAAAATATTTCTGATATTTTGATAAGCAGTAATTTTTTTTAATTATTATTATTATTATTATTATTATTGTTACTATTTGTCTGTTTTATGGCAATGCCACAAAATGTGTTTCTTTGTTTGGTAGTATGTTCCTTGGTTATGAATTTAAAAAAAGATAAATCAATGTTTACCTTTTAAATACTTTTATTTCTAAAATGTATAGTTTCACAGGACAGTGTTGGATTTGACAGTTTGATTTTTCAGAGGTTTGTGGGTATAGGTATTCTTTCTGTACACTCTTGGCAGCTCTCTGTGGTTTTTATATTATTCATATCGATACTGGAAGTATATTGTATCGACTAAAAATTAAGAAATATATTGATGCAATAAACTGACTGTATTTTTTTTTTCTTTTAAATCTTTTTTTTTTTTTTTTTTTGCTAGGTTGCATCTTTGCAGCACCATAGAGGAGACCCATATGAGCTGTCAAATGAAGATGATAATCATGGCCCAAGAGATAACACTAAGACATACAGGTATGTTTTTTTTGTTGTTGTTGTTTTTGTTTTTTTGTTTTTTTTTATTATAAAAAAAAAAGCACGTGCTGTGCATTTTCACTTTGCCTGTGGTATGCAAGTCCCTCCATGTCCTGTTGAAATTAGTATAGACGTTCATCTCTTAAAAATTAACTTGGCACTATTGACGCACACAGTTACACTCTTCTAAACATCTCGGCATGTTTGGCAGAACTTGGACGCTTTGGAGCACATGATGGATTGTTGCTTTGAATGTATTTGACAAAAACAAATACATTTGTGCTTCACAGACACCCTCTGCTTTTCTCACACACTGGACATAAACCTGCCCCTCCTGTCCTTTTGTTTTATATATAGTACATTGGGAAAGTATTCACAGTGCTTCACTTTGTCTACATTTTGTTATCTTACAGCCTTATTCCAAAATGTATTAAATTATTTTTTTTTTCTCAAAACTCTACACACAATACCCTTATAATGACAATGTGTAACAAGTTTTATTTATTTTATTTTATTTTATTTTATTTTTAGAGTTTTGGAAATTTATTATAAATAAAGAAAAAATAAGAAATTAAATGTACATAAGTATTCACAGGCTTTGCTCAATGCTTTGCCGATGCACCTTTGGCAGTGATCACAGCCTCAAGTCTTCTTGAATATGATGCCACAAGCTTGGCACACGTATCTCCGGGCAGTTATACCCATTCCTCTTTGCAGAACCTCTCAAGCTCCATGAGGTTGGATGGGAAGCACTGGTGCACAGCAGTTTTCAGATCTCTCCGGAGATGTTCAATTGGATTTCCCATCTGGGCTCTGGCTGGGCCACTCAGGGACATTCATAGACTTGTCCCGAAGCCATTTCTTTGATATCTTGTGTGCTTGGGCTCATTGTCCTGCTAAAAGATCACATCATCACCCTAGTCAGAGGTCAAGAGCGCTCTGGAGCAGGTTTTCATGCAGGATGTCTCTGTACATTGTTGCATTCTTCTTTCCCTGTATCCTGACAAGTCTCCCAGTTCCTACCACTGAAAAACATCCCCACAGCACAATGCTGCCACCACCTTGCTTCACTGTAGTAATAGCATGTGACGAGCAGTGCCTGGTTTCTTCCAAACATGATGCCTGGCATTGATGCCAAAAAGTTCAATCTTTGTCTCATCAGACCACTGAATTTTATTTCTCATGATCTGAGAGTCCTTCAAGTGCCTTTTGACAAACTCCAGGCAGGCTGCCATATGCCTTTTACTCAGGAGTGGCTTCTGTCTGGCCACTCTACCATACAGGCCTGATAGTTGGATTTCTGCAGGGATTGTTGTACTTCTGGAAGGTTCTCCTCTCTTCACAGAGGAATGCTAAAGCTCTTACAGAGAAACCATGGGGTTCTTGGTCACCTTGCTGAGTGAGGCCCTTCTCTCCTGATTGCTCAGTTTAGATTGCCAGCGAGCTCTAGGAACAGTTCTGGTGGTTCCAAACTTCTTCCATTTACAGATGATGGAGACCACTGTGCTTATTGGGACCTTCAAAGCAGCAGAAAATTTTCTGTACCCTTCCCCAGATTTGTGCCTTGAGACAATCCTGTCTTGGCAGTTGGAGGTCCAAGCATGGAGTGACTTCATGCTTGGTTTGTGCTCTGATATGCACTGTAGACTGTGGAACCTTGTGTAGCCAGGTGTGCACTTTTTAAAATTGTGTTTAATCAACTAAATTCACCACAGGTGGACTCAGTTAAGCTGTAGAAACATCTCAAGGAAGATCAGTGGAAACAGGATGCACCTGAGCTCAATTTTCAGCTTCATGGTCAAAACTGTGAATACTTGTGTACGTGTGAATTCTTGGAATTTATTTTTTAATAAATTTTCAAAAGTCTCAAACTTTTTTTTTTTTTTTTACATTGTCATTATGGGTATTGTGTGTAGAATTTTGAGGAAAAAAATTAATTCAATGCATTTTGGAATAACGCTGTAACATAAACTTTGGACAAAGCGAAGAACTGAAGACTTTCCAGATGCACTATAGCATGTTGTTCCACTTTCTATATTATCCTCTTCAGTTTTCACTAATCTCCCTTTACATGTTTCTGTGTTGTCTGGGTGTGTCTAACATTTTATTTATCCCACTTCTTTGTTTATTTATTTATCTCCCCTTTTTTCCATCTTTTTTTTTTTTCACTTATTGCACCATTTCCTCTTTCCTTCCAACCCTAATCCTAAATCTCCCCCCTCCCATGTCTTTTTGTTTTCTTGAATCTCCTCTCCTTTTTATGTTTTCCTCTTCTCTGTTCTTTTTCTTCCATCCCGCCCTCCCATTTCTGTGTCTCTCCGCCTGTAGGTGCCGGATGTGTGCGGCGACCTTCTTCAGTAAGTCTGACATGCAGATCCACTCCAAGTCGCACACAGAGGCCAAACCTCACAAGTGTCCTCACTGCGACAAGTCATTCGCCAACTCCAGCTACCTGGCCCAGCACATCCGCATCCACAGTGGGGCCAAGCCTTACACCTGCTCCTACTGCCAGAAATCTTTCAGGCAGCTCAGTCACTTACAGCAGCACTCACGGTACTGCAGAACCAAACTCCCCTCCCCTCCCCGCCCTGCCTCCCTCTCCGTTAGTAGCCTGTGCTGTATTCACTGTCCTCTTAACTTTTCCTGCCATCGCACTTTCAGAAGCTCAGACCTCCTGTCTTTCCCATTGTCTTGGGGATGACAGCAGTGTTGTGCAAACACATATGTAGCTAGTGCCATTCAATTACTTTTTCAGAAAATTGGATTACCCTTTTCAATTTGTGCCTTTGTCCATTAAATAAAATAATAATAATTTATGTGATGATCATAATGGATGCTGAATTGCATGGATTTTTTTTTCAATTTAAGGACAATATTTTATCCCCCCCTCCCTCATTTATTCATATGTATTTGTACACTTTTCTTACATTTGTACTGCGGGTTTTTCCTCCATCATATGCTTTTACATGTTTATTCTCTTTGCCTTTTCTGTTTTTTTCCTGTCACATCTCATCCAGACACATGCATTCACATTTTTAAATATACTTATAGCTTTAATATTTCAACTTAAATGCATTGCTTCTGACTGCTGAGTAAAATGTTGTGTTATTTGTCATGCTTTGTCAGTGCTGTGCTTTTGTCTAATTATTAGCTATTTTCATGACATATTTTCAGCCAGTTATGGAGCAGTTATGATCTTAGCTAATGTTTTTGTTGTTACCCACAAAATTGGGACACCATAAAATGCTAAATTAAGCATAATACAGTTAATTGCATCTATTGAGCATTGCATATGATAAAAAAAATTATTATACACAAACATTTTTAAATTACTTTTTTATCTTTAAATTTCTAATTTTTGATGTGATTCTAGCATGTTTTAATATTGGATGTGTTGCTAGAGGTTTGTTTGCTACTGCGTTGCATTGCTTTTCTTTAGCAAAAATCCTGTGTCTGGGAATGTTTGCTCTCCATTGCTTAACATAGAAAACTCAGCTGCTCTGCACATTGAAGCTTCTTTTTTTTGTTTTAATTTTCATTATGAAGCACATAATGGAAGAAAAAAGGCTTGACTGCATGTAAACCAGTTTAGCATCTTGCTGTGAAGCCATGCTCTTAATTTATGTTGATTATAGCCTGACATTGACTTGCTAAAATGAGCAAGACCCTCCTTGAAAAGGATAGATGTCAGTATGTCATAATTATTACATGATCTTACAATGAATAATTTGAGATGATTATGATAATTTGGCTTAATTGTCAGAATCACATAGAGATGACAGGCTATTATTTTATAAAGCTGATGCATTTCAAATGTTAATTTACTGCACCTGATCTTCTTTTGCAGACAGAGTAGATCAACCTTGTGCATTTATTCATGTACAAAGCCTTAAGGACAAATAGAAAAATGTATATATGGCACTAATGTTTCCATACCATATGTGAAGGTTAACAATACAATGTACATTAATGCACCTTCATACTCCCTTGCATATGTGGATTTTCTATATACTTATAAGCCTTTCGACAATTAAGCAAACTAGCTGTAAGGTGGTTGGTGTACCCTTATTTTTCAAAATTACACCTGACATAAATATTGTATTTTTCTCTCTGATTTGGTTGTTAGGGCTGCATGCCTTAATTTCCATGTCAGGAATGTTTTTCCTGAAAGGTATGAATAAGTTAAAGAGACTTTTTTTTCCCTCCTCAGTTTAGCCTAACAGTCCTGTTTTCTTTTCTCTTCCACCCTTTTCTCTGCCCCCCTCCCAAACAGTAACCATACAGAATCAAAGCCCCACAAGTGTGCCCATTGTACTAAGTCATTTGCCAACTCTAGTTACCTGGCTCAACATATCCGCATTCACACGGGAGTGAAGCCCTACACTTGTTCATACTGCCAAAAGAGCTTCAGACAGCTCAGTCACCTTCAGCAGCACAGCAGGTAAGTCAAACACTTGTCCCGTGTTTCCTAACTGCCTGTGTTTTTCTGCAGTCAGATTAGAACTCCATGAGAGTGATGGGGTCTACATACGTACATGTGTGTTTTTTTTCTTTTTTGGGTTTATTCAGAATTCACACAGGGGATAGGCCATACCGGTGCACCCACCCAGGCTGTGAGAAATCCTTCACGCAACTATCAAATTTACAGGTGTGAAGGAATTAAGTTTTTTTTATGCCAGTAATGTATTATTTTGTTATTGTCTCAGTACTTCAATGTACTGTAACACTTTAAATTTTCTTTTTTCCAATAAAAATTTTCTCCCAGTCCCACCGGCGTCAACACAACAAGGACAAGCCCTACAAGTGCCCCCACTGCAATAAAGGATACATAGAGTCAGCGAGCCTGGAGGCACACATGACTACACACACAGTCAAACACGCCAGGATCTACTCATGTGGTCTCTGCAACCGCAGTTATACATCAGTAAGACAAATGTCCATTTCTGAAGAGCATTTCTACATGAAACACTATGAATCGCCTCACTGGCATCAGACACCTGGCAGCTACTTTTCACCGTGTAGTCATGTGTCCACTGTTTCCCCTCTACCTATCCTCCCCTCATCCCAGGAGACGTATCTGGTGAGACACATGGAGAAACACAACCCAGACCAGTTGACTCCACCAGTTGTTGTGGCATCACAGTCGAGACAACAGAACCAAAGCCAGGCCCAGGGCCAGGCTGGAGCTCAGAGCCACGTAGAGAGTGCCGATGGAGGATCAAGCCGACCTGGGGGAGCTGGGGGCAGAGCAGCAGGGGGAGGTCAGCAGGCACAGGGCCAGAGCAGCTACCCCCAGACAGAAACCATCCCCTGTTCATTTGACCTTCATCAGTATAAGACGGTGTCTGCCAGTGACATCCAGTACAAACCGGTCAGTGTGACTGACCTTACTTCCCACAAGGACCTCTGTCTTACTGTATCAACATCCACCATTCAAGTGGAGCAACTTAACTCTTAGACGTGATGAAAGGAAGGCATGGGGGAGTTAGAAATAATTCAAGATAAAAAGAGGATGGGAAGTCGAAGGATTAAAGCAATACTAAGATAATACAGAAGCTATGGAACACATACTGTAACTGCCTGAATGATGATCTGAGGCAGACAGGACAAACCATGTGCTGACGTGATAGAGTGAGGACTGTAAATTTTATTTTTTAAGTTTGTATTTCTGTTTGTCTCGTTTGATTTCTTTTTCTTTTGCTTGAGTAGAAAGTGCATGTAATGGCTACAATAAAGTATGTTTCATTCCATCACAATGATGGTTTTAAGACAGGAAGCGTCGGCATAAGAGACAGTACTTCTTTTTATTGTTAACACCTTCTGCTCTTCCATACAAATGCAATTTTGTCCATAGCAGTTTATGTTGACAAAATTGGCAGTTTATACTGAGGTTTGTTTTTTTGTTTGTTTTTTAACTTTCATACAGACACCTTTAGTTTTTACATTTGTTGTCTCTGCTATGTTGTCACATATATGCCTGTGATCTTGTTTTAACCTTAAAAGGGACATCGGAGTTATTTCCTTTTCAGGGAATTAAAAAAAAAGTAATCAAGTTTATAAAGTTATAAACTACCAGTTTATAAAATATGATTGAATATATAAGGACTGAGTAATCCACAGAATGAAATTAGAAGGCCTTCTCATGATCTATGGGGGAGTGATGAGCCACTTCATGTTTCATGTAATCCAGTGTATTGCTTTGTGTTATGTCTAAAAAGTAATGTTATCCAGATGTGCTCTTGCTATTATACTTCCACAGTAACAATGTTTATAATACTCCATTGCAGACGTATTGACACGAAAGTTTGTGCAGTTTTTTTCAGCCTATAATACAATAAAACATCTAAAATATTTATAATTTTTTGTTTAATTTTCGTGACACGTTGTTTTATTTGAGTCTCACGAGACTGTGCTTCAGTTGATATAATGATAAAGATTTTGATATTCATTCAGTTATTATATACGTCTGACTTTTTGATTGATAACGCGATAAACACTTGGGCATTGTGCTGACTGTTACACATACCTTGATCCTTCGCGGCCTGAAGGCATCTGCTCTGCTTTAGTTTGCAAAATTGCGAGGTGTTTACAAAAATGGACTGAACCACTGAGACGCAGGGGTGTGCTGTCAGTTTTGTCAGTATGTTTCACTTTATTTCTGTCCAAAAAAAAAAAAGCAAACCAAAACATCGGGTCCGATTGTTCCAGTCGTTCTAATACTGTCATGCAAATAAATACCAAAAGTATAACACTGGTTGGGGTTTGAGACCAGGATAAATGGTTTTGTCCAACATCCTCCGCAGTCTGCATTGGATATGGCGTGGCGTCACTGAAAAAGTGTAGGAGTCGAGAAACTTCATCAACGCCAATTTGAAAGCTGTGACAGAGACAGTGCGCAGATATTTATTAATACTTTTATCAAATATTTAATTCTTCAAGCATGCCTCGGAAAAAGCCATTTAGCAACAAACAGAAGAAGAAACAGCTCCAAGTCAAACGCGAGAGAAAGAGAGGTAACTACATTTTACCATTAGCTTTAGCAGGCTAACATTAGCGGTTAGCCGAGTTCACTTTAATATCTCCATGTTTGTTACCCTGTGGGGCTTATGGTTTAAGTAGTCTTGAGATGTTTAAATAGTGCACCATATCGCTATTCAATCCTCAGAAGACACAACGTTTGTTGTGGCATTATATCAAGCACAATGATAAATTGGAACTTGCCGTCGAACTTAGCGAGCATAAGCACAAGCTTACTTGTTACAAAATCGTTAAATAATTCATGTATCCCTATTATTGGACTTCAACAATACCATGTCCGCTTCAAAATCCACTACAGGCCGAAGGGCAGGTTATTGATATACAATAAAGTACTATAATTTAGGTTAATGTATAAGCAGCAACAGTAGTTTCGGTATGATCCATGTCCTCAGTATGTGTCACTGGTGCACGAGTTCTCAGAGAACTGTGTATGAGTCACATACATACTGATTTTGTTTTCTCTTTCAACTTGTTTTATTGAGGTATGGCCTTTGTGTTCATTGGAAACACTTAAAAACGATTTATGTGCTTATACTTTGTCATTACTATGTTAACACATAAGATGATATGGATAATGCAAATAATTTAATCATAGATATGCAAATTGTACTTAAATGATTTGGTACAGGTCATTATAAAGTAGTCATTGCATATTGTTTGGAGGAAAAGGTCTCAACAACTTGAAATAAGTTGATGTTATTTTATTCATATATCTGATTTTTGCTGGTGAGCTGAAACGTGGAAAGGGGCATTTAATGTTGCTCCCTCGGCTTGTAATAAAGTGTTCTTTGAAAACCTGGTACTGAACACAACAATGTCCTTCATCAGCCAGTATGAGTTTGCAAAAGTTGACCATCATGTTCTTTCCCAATGTACACTTTTGACTGCTATCCTCAACCCTGTCTGTTAGGTGACACAGGTTCTGGGCCAAGCAGTCGCAATGCCAGTGTAGAGCGGGGAGGTGGAGAGCATCAGTCAGACACTTCAGACAGTGAGACCACCGATATTAGAAAAATAAATCAGCAGCCCTTTGGCAGAGAAGGTAGATATGACCCCAACAGGTGAGTTATTAGTATCATTATTATTTCTCAATTTAGAAACTGATTAAAAAGCCTATATTATGTTAATGTACAAGATCAGGATTGTGTATTGGCAATCTTTTTTAAAAGGTTTACATGCGGGTTTACACACACACACAAAAGCAAACTGAGTCAAGCAGCTCCTTGTTTGTTGTTTTATGTGTGCCAAATTACTCACAAAAGAGGCATTATACAAACATTTGTCATGGTGATGACGATAGGTAACCGAAGAACACCTATTTGAGTTACTGTCTTTTCTTTATAGAGATAACCTTCTTCACTGTGGACTTCAGGTTTTGCAAATTGGATGACCTGCCCTTCTATGAAAAGCCTTTATCATATTTCAGTATACAGTTGGGGAAAAAATCATAATGTGACCTCTATACTAATGCAACTATTTAAACTAGATTAGAATCTTCTAAGTAAAGATTTTTATGCCACTAGTCCCACATTTAAAATTAATAGAACATTTAAACTGCAGTGCCTAAAACTGCACATAAATATGGTGCTTGACATAGCAAAGTGTGCATACGCAGTACTTAACTTGAGTTTCATAATGGAACAAAAAGCTCATAAGATGGAGGTCAGCTTTTCTCCACTGTGTTGTCATGATTAATTCTATTTATTTTTGAAAATGGCTTCCTTTTTTTGTTTTATTGTAAATTAGGCTGCAAAAAGCACAACTCTTTGTTTTGCCCATGACCTTGTCTATTGTACTGCATGCATGTTCATGAATCTAAACACGATCATTTGTTACTGTCTACAATAAAAAATAAAATCATTATACAAAACAATTTTTAAAAAGCAGTCAAGATTAAAGGTAAAGGTGTAAACTAACACCATCTTCCTGTACTTTTCAGATTTCGACTGCACTTTGAGAAGGAGAGTAAAGAGGAGGTGGAGAGGAGGAAGAAGCTAGCCATGGAGAAGGTGCTACAATCAGTGTCAGACAAAGAATTAGAAGTTGACATCAATGACATCTACCCATCAGACAAAGGTCTGGCAGTTGTTAGTCCTCTCACTCAAGACAGTCTTCCAGTATGCAATAAGATGAGCAAAATGGGATCATGTACTGGTTGCCTGTTTGACATAGTGAAACTTTATTATTAACTTCCAGGTCTTGGTTTCCCACGACGACCATCTTGGAGTTATGAGATGACACGAGAGAGCCTACTGAAGAAAGAGGAGAAGTCATACAGAGATTACTTGGAGGACCTGCACTCCCGAAACCCACATGGCTCTCTCAGCTACTTTGAGCACAATCTGGAGGTAATTTTGTTCTCAGTAATTAGGTTGATTTTTTTTGTTTTGTTTTTTAGCCTCCCAAACTAAGAAAGGAAAGCCCATTGATTAAATACCACTTCCTTCCTTCTTTGTAGTTTTCCGTACCTTTATTCTGTGCAGCTTCTAAACTCTGTGTTTTTTTAATGCTGTCCAGTTTGCCCAGTTGAACAGGGCAAGAAATGTTTTGACTTTGACACTTTTATTGGGAGACAGTGAAGTTTAGAGGGGCAAAACATATTTATCTAGATTTGGCAGTAACTGTGCTTTTTGCTGCAGGTGCAGTGAAACTAGGTAAAATACCCAAAGGTCTTTTATCACCACTTATCAAACAAGCTTAAACGTGTAGGAAAGCTATATTTTAGACTGTTTCCATACAGTGTCTCTATGTTTTTACTCTTAACAAGATTTTCAGGATAAATATGGCATGTTGTTGTTATAAAGTTCTGACTTGAAGTGCTGTCTAACCTCTGGTGACAAATGTTGCGTGCAAAGAGTGGGTCTGTCTGAATGAACATTGACTCAAATGTGCCTCTAACACATCAATAAAGCTATAAATGTTTCATGTTCCATGTCTAAAAAGAGCTTCATTGACATTTTGTTTGTTATTTTTCCTTTTATGTATTTATTTAATTTTATTATTATTATTTTTTTAAACTATTATTTATCCCAGAGGGGAAATTCATCCTCCGCATTTGACCCATCTGGGCTGTTACACCCAGAGTGGTGGGCTGCTGCAATGTGGCGCCCGGGGGTTTCAGGTGCCTTGCTCAGGGGCACCTCATCCATGGATGTGGACACACATATTGGTACCAGCTTGGGATTGAGCTGGCAACCAGAAGGTTGCCAGCCCAGTTCTCCAGCCGGTACACCACGGAACCCCCCATTCATTTATTTTATTTTATTTTTATTTTATTTTATTTACAGATGTTACCTTTCTGGCTAAGAGCAATAAGCTCAGTATTCACTCATGAAACTATTTCTGTTATTTCATAATCCTTTTCCCAGCGGCACAAAAATAATTACCACCTTCTCTGTGCAAAATTAGTAATGCAATTCTATTTAGATCTTTTTTTTTTTATACATGAGATAGCAGCATGAAGCAATGCTGCCTGTTAATGAGTTTACCTTTAAAGTGATGATTAACTTGCCTTTGCCACTTTCATTTCTCAGGCAATTTATGTAATATAAATGGCCCTTTAACAGTAACCATGGTGATGAAATTGAGTTTGACGACCCTGGTTCAGAGTATTTTTCCCTCTGAAAACGGCTCCCTGCTGCATGCAGTCACGTAGGGCTTCAAAATCACATAATTCCATGGCCCTGCATCTATACATGTAACCACTACACACTTTAAATTATACATTTTCCTTATGTTGTTATTTAAATATTTTATCCAAAATTACTTTCATACATTACTCTTCAACTTTGTAGTTGTCAAAGAACAGAACTTGTGAAGTCATAGGCATTACTCTATACGGTTTACATTACTGAATCTAATTCCTTTTTTTTTCTCTTATTTTAGACATGGAGACAGCTATGGAGAGTTTTGGAAATGTCAGATGTCATCCTGCTTATTGTTGACATCAGGCACCCGGTATGTGAACTTTTAAACAAAAGCTTTCAGAATGTATGTGGCCACTAGATGGAGACACTGTCAGTGATCACTCATTATCTGTTGCTGTGTTTAGTACTTCCTTATCTATTTACCTGACACATTTTTTGGTTTGTTTCAGCAACTATAACTGCACAGATGTACATAACTGCATAGAACAGTCTTTCTTTATAATTATGCAAACATGCACAGTCAACAGATAAATTCTAAGAGATGCACAATGCAGAGCGATAAATACACATCTATACTTGTTTCCTCTATCTTACACGCATATCAATATTGTACTTTGTGTGCTATGATTGAGATTTATGAGCAGATTTCTAAATTACTGAAGTATCCGGTCCTTGTTGTTTTGACAGCAAATTAATTAATTTTGATCCTCTGATCATTCATCTAGGATTTCTGTCATTAGTGTGTCTTTCAAACATGTTCAGATCTTGGTTATGAATGAATTGAAAATGGCTTTTAAGTTACTGCTGTATAATGCTTGTCCTTGTATTTTACATTGATGATAAAAACCTGATTCTTTGGCTTTGACACACTTACAAAAGTTATAAACGGCACAAGTCTTGTTTCTGATTGATTAATAGGTTACAGTTACTATTTTAAGAAAGTGTGTCTTCTTGTTAACCACCCAGGTGCTGCAGTTCCCTCCAACTCTTTACCATTACATCACAGGAGATCTACAGAAGCAAGTCATTTTGGTATTGAACAAAGTTGACCTGTGTCCTCCCCCACTGGTGATTGCCTGGAAACACTACATGACCTCCCAGTTTCCCCACCTCCAAATCGTGTGCTTCACCTCCCACCCCGGACAATCCTACAGCACAGGTGAGGAGCGGGTGGGAGGAGCCTTGTTTAGGACTAATTGATATACAAGTTGAGTTTCCACTAGTGGAGGTTCTGGAGTAAAACTGCCGGGCAGGAATTTTAACAGCGCCAACCTCCTCCTCAGCCCTTTCAGCCATTGTGTCTCCACTACTGTTCCAAACCACATGGTGGCAGTAGTGCACCACTTTCTCTCTTTCTTATCTGTCAAAAAAAAAGAAGTTGTGTGCAAAAATGAAAAAAATAATAAATAAAGAGGGAAAACAAACTAAAATGACGCAGAAACATATTGGAGGAGCTAAATATAGTTATCACATTTCTGTTTGCTGTTTGTATAATGCTTAATAGTGGCGCTGAATGAGAAAATACAACTCGTACACAAAGCGGACATTAGGCAGCTGGATAAGGTCATCTCCTGTCCAGTGTACCCAGTCAACGAATCAACACCACCACCACCCCATCCATACGTTTATCAGGGCCTCTCCTACATCTCCGACTACAGGAACACTTTTTGCCCCGCAAAGGTTCCTGAAAGCCTCTTTTGCAGGGTCGTTCACGGTAATGGAGACGGGCATGAACGATCCGGCCCCTGAAAAACTACCCAGAACCCCCGCTAGTGGAAACACACCTAAAAGATTCAGGTCAGCCTTGCCAGGACAACCTGCTATATATCTGCCTTCAGCCTCCATTTGCATTCATTCTTTCTTTCTTTCTTTCTTTCTTTCTTTCTTTATTTTTAATCACTGGCTTTCTCTCTTCCTTTTAGTACTCCAAAAGAAGAGAATGAGGAGGAAGGCTGACTGGAGTCGTGCAGGAGGTCTTACAGATATCCTTAAAGCCTCTCAGGAGATCACATCAGGACAAGGTGGGAGAAAGAGTCCATGTTCTTGTCATCTTTCATCAAAGTTGTCCAGGCATTAATTAGTGATTAATGCTCCGAGCTACTACTTCACTTTAGTGCTAATCCTAAAATGTTACCCATCCCTGTCTTTGTTGCCTATATCAATTTTTCTCAGTTGATTTGTCCAGCTGGGAGCAGAAGATTCAGAGAGATGCTATTACTGACCGACATGATGGAGAGCTGCCAGACGATGGAGCAGAGTCTGTGCTTGTGGAGCATCAAAGTGATAGTGCTATGGAGATGAGCAATCCATCACAGGAGCTCTACAAAGATGGGGTTCTCACATTAGGCTGCATAGGTGAGTCTTGAGGTAAAAACGAGAAAGTAAAAGGTTTCCTGTTATTGTGTTGAAAGTTGTTCTTGAAAATAAAATCATACGGACATTTTTGAGAAGAATGTCTCAATATTCTAGCAAAATGTTGACTTTTAAGTTGATTTGCAGTCCACGCAGCAAAAGAGTAATGTATAATTTAAGGTTGCTTTATAGATTTTTGCCTCAATGATCTGTTACCGTGCTTGTGTTTTCAGGCTTTCCAAATGTTGGTAAATCATCTGTTATAAACAGCTTAGTTGGGAGGAAGGTCGTAAGCGTGTCTCGAACCCCAGGCCACACCAAATATTTCCAGACCTACTACCTCACTCCGACAGTTAAACTCTGTGACTGCCCCGGGCTCGTCTTCCCCTCCCGTGTCAATAAGGAGCTGCAGGTACAAGCCCGCTTAAGCACTTGTGTACAAATATGACTTTGAGGTGTTATTTTGTTTTGTTTTTTCTTGTTTTGACTGATTATAAGCATAACTGTTTTCCAGTGGCACACGTATTTAGGGAGACAGATTATTGATTTTAAACGATTCCATTTGGTGTCTAAAAGGCTGATGACATTCAGGGTTCTTTCCCTGATGGCTACTCCACCTTTTCAAATGAATTTGGTGACAGTTAATTTACTGTTATTTCAGACTGTTATTTCAGATTTTCTTTTTTTATTTATTTATTTTTTTTAATGAAGACAAATTTTGTTATAATATTATCATTTTTGGTTTCATTGTTGGTCATAGATTCTGGCCGGCATTTACCCAGTGTCTCAGCTGCAAGAGCCCTACACTTCTGTTGGTTATATGTGTGAGAGGACCCCTTTCCTTTCTGTACTGAAACTGAAACATCTCAATCTGCAAGAGAATGAATGCCAGCAAGGACAAGGGGGTTCTGTAGAACCCAAGTGGACGGCCTGGGATGTGTGTGAGGGTAAGGCAATATTCTAAGTTCTTTTCCAGCATGGATATATGCCAAAAAAGATGAGTACTGCAATTCTCTGTAATCATCAGTCAGCATGTATCATTAAGTGTTTTCTTGGGAATGTTTTCAGCAGTCAGTTAGGTCTAATGGATTTAAACAGTATATAAGATATTACATAAAATTAGAAGTGTTACAGAAGAATAAGCTATATTACGTTTTGATTTAAAAGACATTGATAATTAAATAGAACAGCTTATTGTTGGAATTAATCTCGTAATGGAAGTGGACCACAATAATACAATAAACTGTAGACCCAACCTTTCATGATGGCTCCTTCAACAATTTGTTACACTGTCTCTGGTTGCTCTCATTAAGAATTTTCCTTTTCTCTTTACATTCTTCAGCTTGGGCAGACAGAAGAGGTTATAAGACAGCAAAAGCAGCTCGCAATGATGTTTACCGGGCAGCAAATAGTCTCCTAAGGTTGGCTATTGACGGCAGATTGTGCCTCTGCCTCAGACCGCCTGGTTACAGCTGCCTGAGAGGTAAGAGAGCACACACTCCACATATCTTCTTTTCTCTTTCAGGTAAGGAGTTAAATTGGCAGGTGAGATAGAATTAATTTATTTTGGGAATTATTTTGCGGTCTACAGAGCATTGGGAAAATCACCCAGACTTGCCAGAGATTTTGGCTCTTCAAGGAAGGGTAACAGGAGAGGAGGAAACAGAAGAAAGGGAGGATGAGGAGGATGGAGAGTCCAGCACTGAACCAGAGGAAGAGAGAGACCGGGATGCAGACGACGACGAAGACGGAGATGATGAAGATGAGGGATTTGGAAACAAAAAAAAAGACGATGAGAAGTCATCTGGCTTCACAGTCAATATGTTCAATGTACTCCGGGAAAACGAGTGCGAGTAAGATAACAGCAGGAGAAATGAGCTGGAAAAAAAATGAACTGTTCCTCTTCTCTAGCTTTTCCCTGCTTCCTCAGTTCACTTTCATTCCTTGTTTTTCCTAAACCTTCATTCCCTCTTATTTTCTTGCATATCCACTCCTCGTGTCATTCTTCTCTCTTCATTAACAAAATCTATTGTCAACCCATTCGCTTAGTTGTATTCCCTCTGACATGCAGAGAACGATTACCTATTCCTTGCTGTGCCTCTCCTCTGCTTGTTGATCCTCAAAGCTTGAACTTAACAGTTATTTATAGGAAAGGGTTTCGTTTGATTTGATCTTTTTCTTTTTATTACATATGTTTATCAGAGACAAATGAACAAAGTAATACCCCCGAGTCCTAATCAACCAACCTATCTTTTCATCAGAAAGTGACCTCACAGCTGAGATGCCAAAGTTCAGAAATGGGTGATGAAACAAATCAGATGTACTGTTGATAATGTCATTTACCGAAGCAGCTTTTGGCTCTCTGGCAGCAGGAGATTAAAGCCTTTATATACCGTAGTATTTGGTTCGCGGTTGTGTTTTGGAATATTTGAGATACTAGGCCATAAAACCAGAACCAATAAAACGAACATTTCATACACAGTTTTGCAGTTACATAAATTGCAGATCTGTCAGAGGGTTATTTATCTTGACGTTGTTTTGGATTAGATTAGTGCAAGACTGACTTTGTATTTGGCTAAAATTTCTAATATTATGCTGGATTGCATTGCTTGGAGAGGCTGCATCAGGAAAGTTTAAACCTGTAGTCTTCACTACTATACTTTTCCTTGGATGCTCATCAAGTCTTTCAGTATTTAGTCCAGATTTGGCTTTGCTCCTTCTGCATGTTTATATGGTAATGGCAGTGTAGGTGGTCTGATCCAAATGGGACTGCTTTAGAAATTCAGTTTAAGAGTTGCGTTGACATAAAAAAATAAAATAAAAAATGCTAATTTGCTCTCTTGCCAAGATGTGTATTTATAGTGCAGCACAGAGCCAAGAAGCATTTAGCCAGTTTTCATGGGGCCTGATGCATAAACAATATATTCAAAAATGTGTAAGTCTTTTCCAACATTACAAAGTATTTATGGAGAAAGAATGTTCAGTGTGAATATACGCATCACTTGCATTCTTTAGATCATACATATTTTAAGCAATTTAATCCTGCTGCGATGTAGTGGAATTGGAAAAACAAAAGTAAAAAGGGGCATTTTCACATAGTGGCTTTCTTAACTTTAGTTTAAAAGAAATCTATTATTTTTTTGTTTTGTTTTTTTTTGTACAAAATACCTTGATGCAAATGTAGGCACAGTAAATATTTGTACTATATATAACTTCAGTAGTGTTGGAAGGCTTTAGTAATGCACCTTAAAGAATTCAGATTTCTGGTGTCTTGTGATTTTTCCAGCAGAAGACACCAGAAAAATATGCTTTATGCTTCCAAGAAAAACAGCCAGCGTACCTCTCCGCCTGTACATCACTATCTCCTTGGAAGATCACTTCTATGCAAAGTCACATGATCAAATGTACAGATGAATGTTCATTCGATGCAGATGAAGCAGTGGTTGCTGGTCTTCCTGATACGTTTCAGCTTATGTGTTTTTGGCCTTTCTTTCTTTGTTTTTGTCTGACTTCGCAGAACTGATTGGCGTAAACTAACAGAACCATTGTGCACTTGTTCTGCTTATTAACCCAGAATTGAGACAACAACCGAAAAAAAGAAAAAATAAGTATCATTTATCCTACCTTCCTTTTCAGTGATGAGTATTTCAGTTTCACATTCAGTGCTTCTTCTTTGCTTTGTTGATTTCATTTTGTCTTCACCTAGGTCTCAAAGTAAACAGTATTTTTATATGCAAAGTTGGGGACAGTCTGCATTCTTTCACAACAATAAATGGGACTTGAAATCTCAAGTTTATTCACATTCATACATTACACTATGCGATTTCTTTTCTTTTTTTTTTCTTATTAAAAAAGAGCCCAATCAATATACAACCTTGTGAAGAGCAAAAAGAATGCATATTCAGATTTATGTGTTTGTGCTTGCATCTGAATTTTATGCATCTGGCCCCTGGAGTCTTGGCATTGACATGAAGTTGAGTCTACCAACCCACAGTTAACATTTTTCACCATAGAATATTAATCTTTCTCATAAATGTTTTATAAACATTAAAATTGAGACAAAAAAAAATAGGTTTAGAGATGCTGGTTGTGTTTTTGTTTGGTTATCTGGTTTGCAGTCTGCACAAAGCTAATACACCGCAAACTGCAGCTTTGTGCAACATAAACACGCACCAAACAAGAAAACTTACATGCATAATATTTCTTTAACTTTATCAAAGGGCAACATGACCTCAACCGTTGCCATTTGTTCATCAACTTCCCATTCCTCCAGAATGATTTGATTAAAGTATATATTTTCTGTTTGACCTCTTATGGTATTTGTTTGTGATGAAAGATGGCCCCGCTGCAATCCTGAGTGCTGTATGCTGTATGTGGCCTGTTGTGGCTCCTTCTCCAGTTCACTGAGGGGCCTCGACGGCACCGTGTTGTGTTACTGTGTAATGCACCACACTGCAGCCACATGTGGTCATTTTCTACCATTGGTACAATGAAAGTGTACACCAAACACTACCATGCTGTTAGAAATAACAGTTTTAGTTGTACTGTTATGGATTTTATTTTTCCCTGGAAATATTAAAGTGGTCTGGAGAGTGAAGTGTGAGTTTAAAAGGCTTGAGGTTTGTTTGGGTTTGCTGCAACCCTCATTGTATTTGTAACATGCTTAATGATGGCTGAACCGCTGTCCACAAATAAAGAGGAAAACTCAAAACCACATTGGTACCTTTTTTTTTTTTCTTTTTTATTAAGTTGCTTGTAGCAATGGTTTTCTCATTACTCACACTTCCCATCTTGTTAATATTAGAAGCACATAATTAAGTTGTTTTGTTTTTTTCTTCCAATGTTTTGACAAATCCTGCCTGGGTTTGCGATCAAAGATTGCAGCTTGGACGTGTGTGGTTGAGATTCTCCACAGTTGTCTTGTGCAGATAGCTTAACCTCTGAGTGCTTCGAATAAATATTTAGTAACATTAGATTTACTGATATGAATCATCAAATGAAACTAGTCCTAAATTCCTCAAGTGTAAAATATCTAAAATGAACCACAGAATCTTTGCTGAGCTGTAGGATTTTTGTTTTTTTCTGCCAGTGGAGCTGCATTTAATATCAACCTAGATATTTCCATACAAATACTTTTTTTTTTTAAAATAAAGTAGTGGAGAGAGAGTCACAATGTTGAAATACTTTCAGTTTGACATATCCTGTATCGATAATAATATATTAAAGATGTAGCAATTACTTTGACGTGTGTAAAGTAGGGATTTGTCTGCTGTTACCGACATACTATCATATTATTAAAATATTACTCAGGAATTGGTGTAAAAGGAGGATTTCATAATTCTAGATTCTTAAGGTTAAGCTATTTTATATCCAGCTGCAATTACTGATTGATTTTACTATGGACTCATCTGCCAGTTTTTATATTATTTAAAAATGTAAGAGTGGGAAAGAAAGGTTCAAATCTGTGTGCAGTTTGAAATCTCTCATTGTGCTTGTGGGTTTTCCAGCAGTTCGCTCCCACAGTTCTTTGCAGTTGCTCCTGAAATTGACCTTAGAAGAGAGGGTGAGCATGCGTGGTTGTATCTCCCTCTATGGATGGACTACAACACCTGTGACTGAACTGGTTCAAAGTATGGAAAACCAATGACTAGTCTATGATGACCACCTTAAATTTATGCATTTTGTGTGAAAAATAAAATTAACGTGAAGATAACACAGCACATGTCCTGTGGAAGGCAGTTATCTTTTCTCTCACGAATGTATCTATCACTAAAAATACACCTTGGCAGCATTTTTCACATTATACTCACAATTCATGCAAACATATTTGTTGTCTCTGCAATCTGTGATCTGAACATTAACCTCATTTGAAGTTGAGTGGAAATAACCACTTTCTGGCATCACACATGAATTTAAATGACTGAGCGATTATTAAGAAAAAAGAAAAACCTGAAATGAGTTTGACCTGACTGTTGGACGGACTGCAGAATTACATGAACCTACACAGGAGATGTACACATAGCTGCACTGTTTGAAACCCAGTCAGCCTGTTTCATGTGCAATGCTAACAATATTTGGAATAGATCTGTAATATGTAAAGGAATAATTTTAAAAAGATGCCTGGAAAAAAAAACACTGCTTGTATGTGTTTTCCTTTTAAGAAGGATCTGCTCCACAAGACTCTTGAAAAGATGCTGCAGCAGAATACATTGGGAGTCTGCTTTTATTATTTTGATGTTTGCTTCTCCAAGCATCTCCAGTTTTCTCCAGATTTTGTTTTCACTGCAAACCAAGTATACTTTGCAGCAACAGAGCTGCTCATACAATAAAACTCAACTCCTTGACTCCACTTCACCACTTCTTTTCTCAAGCAGCGAAGCATGTGGAATAAATTATCACCTTTCACAACTTGTAGTAAAAAAAAAAAAAAAAAAATCCTTGCCATCTGATAAAAATTTCAACTCTATCTTTGAGATTTATGTTTCATTGGAGTGGTGTGTCTCTGTCATCACTGAGCAATTCTATTGACAGCATTCAACAGTTTATTCACACTCTTGACGCCTCTCTATTCCTTCTGTCAGTGTAAATCTGGCTGGAACTCATTTTCATTAAGTTTATCATGATCCATTGGACACTGTTCATGACTAAGCCGAGGCTGTGTGATTATTGCCACCACTGAGGACTACTATAATCATTATTTACAGATGGGGGTGGGTGGAAATCCCCCATTTTTGCCTCATTTGCATTCGGTGCCAACTGGTGTGTTGCTTAGAGAAGCTATTTGCTGACTAGATAAATAAACTGAGGGGGGAAGTGAGGAATCATCTGGAATTGTTTCTGAATCACAAGCGGAGCTATGAACTGCTTAATTTCCCCAGACGGAAAGTAACTATGCTGTGGCCCTCAGACCTGTATGGCAGTAATTACAGGCAGACAAAGACCCCAGATTTACCGGGGCATGACACCATAAATCTTAAAGTTGTTAATTAAATTCTGCTGTGTTGAAGGTCTTTTCTGCCAGTACTGGCCACACCAATAATACCCATGTGGTTTTAATTTAATCTCTTAAGTCTGATTTTATTTATTTATTTTTTTCTTTCTTTTTGGAACTCTTTCACATGACGCAATCAGGTTTTTGTGGGGACTTGTCCTCTCTCCTCCTTTCCCTCCAACAATCACTTGTTTTTCTCATTCCTGCGCACTTTGTGACCCTTGCTAATGTGCAAGTGAGAACAGAGAGGAATTAATCGATTTCACGAGGAAACTGAAGCTCAAGAAGAGCAGAAAAATTCATTAGTCTGGTTTTATGCTCCTCAACTGAGTCGTGCAGACACACACTAGATACACACACACACATATTGGTGCTACAGGTTAAAGTTGTGGGGAAAAAAAACAAAAAACTCTCAGGGTGGAGGAGGACAAAAAGTGTGGTCTCTCTTAAAGACAAAAACCAAGTGTCCCAATTGGCTCTGTGGAAACAAGGTGCAATGAGCCTCATTACAGGAAATTATGGCTCTTTATCTCCACTGGCAGATACAACCCTGCGATCACTAGAGGGCTATCAAAGCCAGCAGTCGTATTTCTGTGAACGTTTGCTGCAGTTAATAGTCAGGTGCACAGACCTGCAGGCCTCTTATTTGTGGTGTTAATAGTGTGTATGTGTAACACGATATTGCAACTATGTCCAGCTTTATCGCCTCCTGAAAGGTTGAGACACAAACAGCTATGTGTGTGCGCATGCTGTTGTTTACCAGCAGCTGCCCTCTTGTCTTTCTGTTATCCGAGTGTGTAGGAGTTATGGCCACCTTTTAGTGTGAGTTCCTTTCACTTTAGTGAAATTGAGCCAGAAATCCTATTTTTGCTGCTTTGGGAAAATCCCAGAATCGATACTCAAAGTGACTATGTGTTACAGCGACACACAAAGTGATTTACAGCTCGAGCAGTTCTAACCCCTCTGATATGGCAGTAGGATTGGATGTCTTCCACAGGTTGCTCTGTTGTTTCCTTCTTTTACCAAAAAAAAAACCCCAAAACAAAACAAAAAAAATACAGTGATGTGGAAAATAAGCACATTTATTTAAATTGACTGCACAAAATACTCAATAACTTAATAATCATGTGTGTTTCAGCCTCCTTCTCTCTCTCTCTACATATATACATATATAGATATATACATACATACTTGCATATACACTATATTGACAAAAGTATTCATTCCATGACCACAGGTGTTTAAAATCAAACACCATAGGCATGCAGACTAACCCTAAACTGACAGAGGGGGGTCAGTGGATGCTGCGGTGTGCAGACGTCACCAACTTTCTGCAGAGTCAGTCACTACAGACGTCCAAACCTCATGTGGCCTTCAGATTAGCTCAAGAACAGGGCTTATGGATTATGGTGTGGGGTTGTTTTTTCAGGAGCTGGACTTGGCTCCTTAGTTCCAATAAAAGGAACTCTGAATGCTTCAGCATACCAAGAGATTTTGGACAATTCCATGCTCCTACCTTTGTGGGAACAGTTTGGAGATGACCCTTTCCTCTTCCAACATGACTGTGCACAAAGTAAGGTCCATAAAGACATGGATGAGAGAGTTTGCTGTGGATGAACCGGACTGGCCTGCACAGAGTCCTGACCTCAACCCAACAGAACACCTTTGGGATGAATTAGAGTGAGATATATATATATATATATATTATATATATGTGTGTGTGTGTGTGTGTTTGTACGTATATATATATATATGTAGTATACATACTATTTAGTATAT
>JBAMYA010000008.1:12696807-12725382 GCA_037176975.1 Arrhamphus sclerolepis
ACTTGCATCAGTGCCATCCAATTCCATTTCAAAATCGCTCCATTTTGGACTGCAGCAATCACATCCTGCACACGGAAGAGATGCCCTTTCTGTGCTGGTGGTTTTCTGAAATGGGAAAAGTTAAAAAAAAAAAAAAAAAAAAAAAAGTGTGAGAAATAGCCTACATATTGGTTTTATGACGTAGTAGATAATGTTAAAGAATGGGTGGTAGACCGTGTGACCAGGAAAGAGAGCTAAGTGTTTTCCATCAAATTATTAGAATTTCAATGCAAATGCTAAGTAAAATTCCACAACATTAACACAATACTGTCTGTCTGGCCTATTAAAGATGCAGGGGATGTATACAATTACAACTGTAGATGATGGAATTTCAAATACCACCAACAATTAATAATAAAAAATAAAAAAAAACAGCAAAATACATTTAGAAGTTACAATGAATCAACTAAGACATTAAATTTCTACTACAATTTATTTCAATGTGTGGCTGTGCGAGATCTGCAGTGTCCTGTTTTAACGTGTAAGGAGCACAAGCTATTTTTGATGATCACTCTGGCCCAATGTTGTAAAATAACTACATGGACATAACAAGCTCTAAATCAAATTTAAGGAATTTATTTTGGGAAACCGAAATAACTAAATATGTCTGTGTTCTAGACATTGTAATAAACACACGCATACTTGAATCTTGACAAATCCAGTCATGTAAAACAAGGAGATAAGCTTTTTCCAGTATCCAACTTGCCATTTTTAAGCAAAATTTTAGTTCAAAAATTCAACTTCTTCAGTTGATTTTTTTCTTCTTTAAACAAAAAATGATTTTGGTGAGAGACTTCAGTCTGGTTTTAGGATGAACCACAGTTCAGAGACAGCCTTGCTAAAGATTGTCAGTGATTTCAGGTGCAGCTTGGACGTACATAAGATCTTAGTCGTGATGGATACTACATCTAAGTGCAGCCTTTGATACAGACTCAAGCACCTGGTTGGCCTCTCTGGCACTGTTTTTAACTGGTTCATGCCCATCTCACAGACTGAAGATTTCTGGTCAGTCTGAATAATTTTTAAGTTTCTTTCTAAATGTTTTATCATTGATAGGGAGGGTGGAGGGGAAATGGGTGGGCAGATGGGTGTGGGCAACTCTGTTTTTATTTTGTTTTTACCTTGTAAAGCTCTTTATGCTGCATCTTATTATACAAAAAGTGCAATGTAAATAAAGTTTGAATGCTTGATTGAGCTCAACAGGACGTTTGCAGGTAGAGTGAGTTTGTAGCCAGATGACCAGACCTATAATCACTTCTTCTATCTAATAGTATTGTGAAGACAAACAACAGGACGCATTAACTATGTAAATGTGGTCTTGAGAAAAAAATAAACAAATATTTGCAGACGTTTTTGTAGAATTTTGGGCCTTACAGGATTAAGGCTGCCTACTTGTGATTGGATCACACATGACAGATCCGACCACAGAATATTCATCTCACGTAAATATGAAAGAAATGGTATGGCCCACTTTAAAGGTGTCTGAAATTGTTCACCAACGCTTCCCTTAATTTTAGTCACCAGTGGACTCAAGGCACTGGTCTGAGTCAGCTGTTGGGACCCATGCAGCGTTAAAAAAAGAAGTCCCCAGTATTCACTGAAGTCTTGCTCTTTATGCAGGACGTTTCTCGGTCACGAGCATGAATGCACAGGACAGGACAATGGTCCTGCTAGCCAGCAGAGCATTGTTTCAGAAATGACAGAATCATGACCTTCCTAACCTGTAATAAATCCTATTGAAAAACATGCGGGCCCTATTCAAAGACAGGATTTACAGGGAGGGAGGATTATATATCTTTTTGAGCAGCATTTGGCAGGCGGGTGGTTGTTTCAATTAAAATTGATTGTGAACAGACCAAGAAGCTGAGGCTCCATGGATGAAAGTCTCCTAGCAGCAACCATTAACCAATTTTTTTGACACAAAAGATGACTAAATTGTTCATTAAATGTTTTAGAAGACCAAATCAGTTGTAATTCTGTGTCACTTTTTTCATTTCACTCAAGAAAAAAATAGAATAAATGCATTAGACAGAATTTATTATGCTATTTAGTTGCTCAGACACTGAGAGAGTCACATGTATTTTTACTAGAAACAGTCAAAGGTCACCTGTGTTATACAGTACATTCAACATTGATATTTAGTGACATTTTTGATACAATGAATTTTAAGAATCTTGTCTCACATTTGTTCACACAATGAGTCCAGAGCCAAGTTCATGAGAGCCAAGTTCGACTTGTAACATGCTACAGCCACGTGTAAGAGCATTTGCAGGCTCATGTGTGTATGTTTGTGTTCATTTTTCCCTGTTGGCCTGTTGGGTTGGGTCTTTTGGCCAAGTGTCTAACCATGTGGAAGTGATTATTAGCCCAGGCTCTTTTTAAGATGCAATAGGGAGACCTTGAGAGAGGAAGAGAAAAAAACCAGGGAGAACAGCAGTCATAAAGTAAAAAATGAAATGAGTCAAAGGCGGATCACTGGTTTGCTGAAAGCTGGGGAGAAATTAGTTTGAAAGCACAGTTTGATGGGAGAGATGAAGGACTAGAAGGCATTTTCTTTTTTATCTTAATGACTGTGATTACTCTTGGCAAAAATAAATCAGCATATTGGACGAGATGGAGGGAATGAATGATGTTAGAACAATGGGAAAGGAGTGAAGAGTTGGCCGGTTTTAATAGAAGGTAGGAAGTAAAAGAGAGAGAGAGGAGAGAAAAAATGAGGCACTTTGCAGAACAGTTTTCTTTAATGTTAATCCTGCAGGCTGGTGCATGTTAGTCTGAACTCATTTTGGCCATGTTCCTCCTCCCACCATCACAGGACACTTAGTAGAGCACTGGTGTGTTGATATCCTCTGACTCCCAGCTGTATGATCTCACCCACTGAGGAGAGTGGGCTGATTAAAACCCATACCCTACTGTCAGTGCGACTGCAGCTGATGTAGTGATTTGTCTTGGTGGTCGGAGCAGAGCTTTCATTTTGAGAGGCCCCATCACAGTGGTCAAAGGATGATTATGGCCTGGCACTTGAAGCTCCTGCACTCGTCAATCCAGCGCCACAAACATGCAGCTGATATGTAGCGCTAATGTGAACTCTTTATGTCAGAGGTGGCTGCTGGAGGGTCACACAATGAGAAGCTGTGAAGTGTGTGTGGTCCGTGCAGGAACTCACAGTTAAGAGCAATCATTGACAGTCTACTCCAGATGCTGTTGTGAGGTTTGGAGTGTGACAGAGACAGAAATTTTGACTTTGCTTTGCTAGTCTTATTCCCTTTCTCCGCATGTGTGTTTTTTTGTTTTTTTTTCCACAGTTTTTGCCATCGGTCCACAGACTTTGCCAGGCGTGTCTTTCTGCTTCATTCTGTCTGCCAGCATACTACTGCAGATATGTGTGTATACTCAGTATATTTGTTGGAGGTAGAGCTGAGTTGGAAAGTTTGTGCTGAATTCTCAGCTGTTCCTCTGCTTTCTCTGAGCACTGAAGGTTTTGATGCGGCCTTGTTGTTGGTATGTTTGCACCACTTTGTAAATGTTTGAGTGTGGGACTGCATTTAAACATGAACTTTTTGCTCATGCTTTTAGTTTAAAAAGCTGAAGTTGGTTCTTATTAAAGATTAAGATGCCTTTTTGTTTTGTTTCAGGTTGAGCACCGGAGAGGGGGATGGAGCGTGGTGTCCAGTGGGACCAGTCTTCCCCAGTGGATCAGAATACCTTCAGGTCAGTCGCTCAGTCTCATCTGTTCTGCATTAATAATGGGGGTTCGGTGCAACTGCTGTGTCAATGTGTGGACAGAATAACAAATAATGGTTGTCTGATGTTATTTAATCATTAGCAAATTGGTATAAAGTTTTACAATTCTTTCGAATAAATCTGTAAGAGTGTCAGTCCACTCTAAGGTATGGATTAATGAGACATCATTCAAGAGTTAAGATGTGTTAGATAAAGTTAAGCACAGCTATTTTGCTTCTCTAGTTGGGAAACACATCCATATGCTTTCTGACAGAATAAAATATAGAGATATACAGAGATAAACACTATGATTAAATGTAATCCAACTAAATAAAAGGTGCAGAAAAGGAGCAAAGAAGATCATGTGAAGATGTGCTGGGTTTTTCTTTTTTGGCTGCTGTCGAACAGAGCTAAGCTTTGCATTATTTAAGAAAGATTCTTTTCTTTTAGCCCTTTATGCTCCATGTGAAGGGCTTAAATCAACCTATTTTCCAGTATACTAGGGCAGGCTTTGCCAATAATGTGTAGCATTCTTCCGTGTGCATGAAAACCAAGTTCATCTGCATTTTGTCTCATGACTTACGTCAAATGCAATATAATTCAGAGTAGGTTTTCCTGCCTGTTGCTTTGGACAGACAGAAGTATAGCTCTTTTTTAAAGAAAAAAAACATCACATAGACTTGTCTGTTTATTTAGACAGTTGTTGAGATTGTAGAAATAACTTTTACTTGATTGGATTTTCAAAAGGAACATTTTGTTGTTGTTCGATTGTTCCCCTGTTATACAAAATGCTCACTCAGTAAACAGTTAGTCTCTGCAAAAAAGGTGCAGACCAAAGAAACTGTTGAATGCAACTGTTGTGCTCTTTAAAAAGCATTGCAAGAAAAACCTTCATACTGTGGTGATTATTATAAACATTTGAACTTGGGAGTGACTTGGAAAACCGCTCTCACTCAACACAGTTTTCCACTGCATCCAGTAATGTGACTTGAAGCTGGATTACTAAACTGGAAATCCATATATATATCAACTCTACACTTAAACACCGCTGGGTTCTCTGAGTAAAAGCTCATCTTAGATAGACGGAAAGACTGTGGACATGTGTTTTGTGTTCAGAAGAATCCGCATTTCTGCTTGCTTTTGCCAACAAAATAAAAAGAGGTACTTAGATTTTATGTGCCACAAAACATCCTAACTGTTACCAGCGAAAGATGCAAAATGCCTCAGTGACTTGCAAATATGTGAAGGTATCATTGATGCAGAGTGTACTACAATTTAGGAGTCAGAAAACAACTTTTGACTCTTGAGCAGTTGAAATTTTGTACTCAGCCAGAATGGGCACACATTCTTATTGCAAACCTGCAACGGTTTGTGTCTAAATAAGCAAACAAAACAAACTAAAGAAAGGCTACATAAGACAATGGTAAACATTCCTCTGTCCAGACCTTTGAGGGTATTGCAGCCCTGAGATTCTACATTTGTTTGCATTTACTGAATACAATTACGTTTACGACTATTGAACTCATTTCATTTATACTTGTAAACCGAAGAAAAAGTACATATTTAACTTTTGTTGCATTTTAGAGCTTTTCTATGTATTAGAGTTGAAGGCGATTTAAAGAAATACGTTAGTTTTTATTTAGCCTCCCCATCAGAAACAAACAAACATTAAAACTCTTAAACTATGAAGCCAAGTCAGCAACTGGCTCTTTAGCTGCCATACAGCTTTTTCAAAAGCCCAGACTGCCTTTGGTTGTCTGGCAGGAGGAAAAAGGAGAGAACAATCACAAACACTTAGTTAAATAACCAAACGCTGCAAGACAGGTCCAACATAGTACTTATCTTTGTCAAACACGAAACGTCTGCTTTGTGTCATGATGCCAGATAAATCAATCCAGTCTGTGGAGTGGACCAGATTAAAAAGACCAGAGTTCAACAAAACCAGGATGACTTTTTCCACCTGTTTCTTGTTTAGAGCTAAGTTGAAATAACGGCTGACACATATTAATCTCATGAACAAAAATGACCAAAATATTAGAAATATGACATGTCTAGTCCGTAGTATTATATCCTGACTTCTAGAGTAGGATGTCCAAATAGTATACTACTGAGTAAAAATGTCTATAATTTGGCGCGTGACGGATGTATTGATGATGTATTCCTTGTAGATTGACTTGCACAAACTCCACTTCCTGGCTCTGGTTGGTACCCAAGGTCGTCATGCTGATGGACATGGCCAGGAGTTTGCCCGTAGCTATCGACTCCGGTACTCCAGAGATGGACAGAAATGGATCACTTGGAAGGACCGCTGGGGACAAGAGGTAAACAGGATTTTTGCCACTTCCACTCCTCAATTACAACAGAATGTAGCCATCTGCTTTGCTGACTTTTGTACACAAATGTGGGAAAGTGAATATCCTCATAAGAGTATGGGCGTAGTCTCTGCATTATTGGTAGGAAATTGATCAATGTCCTCAGGCTGTTCAGTATAAATGTTAATCAGATGACAATTTTCACCTGTATTTGACTTAATCATTTGGAAATCAAACATTCTGAGCTTGTGCCACTTAAATATTGCCTAACAGTGTTTTTGTTCACGCGAGAGCCTTGACTGACCAGCTGAACAAGCCAGCAAACCAGCCTTATCTTGTCCAGATAAAGCAATCTCTTGTTGCATTTGGTACATATTCAGTATTTTTTTTTTCTTTCGTTTGTTTGTAATAAGCCCTACTCTTTGTTTTGTTCTGTTTTCTAAAGATCTTTTTGGAATTTAGATTTCCAAAAACCAGTGTTTAGGAGAGGAGTTATACAGTTTGTTCATGACTTTGACACACAAAGATATTCAGTATTTGTAAGCCAATTTAAATCTTTGGGTGAAGGTTTCTGCTGAAAAAAAAAACAAAAAACAGCCTGAGGCTCACACTGAAATCAGTCTTACTTTGCACCTTTGTGTGTTTACACAGTTCATTTTGATCACTTCTTAGTTTAATAGAACTTGAAGATGAACTGAATAAAAAGTTGGAGCCTTCAGGCAAAATTCATAAAAAGAAGCCCTTACATTAGCAACAGAGAGGTTCCGTGAGATATAACTTAAGAAAAAGAAAGTGCTGTACCATGTAATTGAGTTTTTGTACCCTCTCCCTCCCCTCCCCCCAGGTAGTGTCGGGTAATGAGAACACCTATGATATTGTGCTTAAAGACCTGGGCCCCCCCATTGTGGCTCGCATGGTCCGTTTCTACCCCCTTGCTGACCGGGTGATGAGTGTTTGCCTTCGGGTGGAGCTCTACGGCTGTGTGTGGAATGGTAAGTGTGTGGGAGGGGGGGTTGACAGAGACATGAGGAGACTACAAAAATACACAAAGCCTCTTCTCTGCTTATCATTTGGTCTTCATACTTTGATGCATTCCTTCTAGATCTTGATAAATTTGATTACCGCTCATATGTTGAAGGTGACTGAGTTTGCTCTCAGATTAAATTTCATATCAGATGGTAATGGTTATGACAAGTGCATGTTTTTCATGTTTTTCGCAGCCTCTGAGGGATTTGCCCAGATAAAAGACACCACAGATTAACTAGCTGCATTTGTCGCAAATGTTTCCTGAAGCACGATGCTCACTATTTATGACTTGTTCTCAGCACTGTACGGCCTATAAATCAGCGTTGCCAGTGACTCAAAGACCCAGTTCTTGTTCTGTGTATATGTGAAGAATAACTCTTTAAAACATGCTCAACTCTGGTCTTCTGGGTGCAGCAGTTCAGTTTCACTTAGAGTTAGACATTATGCAGAATCTAATAGTTAAGATTTGCACACATTCAGCCTCTCACAAGTTAGATTGAAGAAGCGGCTCATCGTCTTTGTTGTTTGTGTAGACTACAGCGTGGACCTACCTGACCCTCGTGCACTCCCATTCACACATAATCACATCCAAACACAATACTTTCTATCCAAACAGAATATGCTTTGCGAATCATTGTTTATTATGCATAGCAGAGCTGCTGGCTGTAGGCAGTGTTGCTGATGTTTCCTCTCCTCTCGGGGAGCAGGCTGATTAGCTGTGTATTAGAGCAGTGGGGTTTGAGTTTGGTGGGATAATGGTGGCAGGAGACAAACAAGCGTGAGAGACGGACCTCTTTGTTTGTTTTCTTGCTGAAAAAAAATAGTGTAACAGCCTCCTTGAAGAATTCTGTCCCAGTGAATTCATAAAACTGCACTTCTAACCAAATATAACAAATTGTATTAATACAATGAAAATTCTAGCTGGTCTTGTTTTTAGTGTAAATGAACAGATTATCATGTCCTTTCTAAGAATGATTTTGGACTTTTTTTGAAGTCACTGATGTGCTTTGTCTTGATAAGGAATTTATTTCAAACACTACTACAGATGTGATTTTCTAAGACCTTTTTTTTTTCATTATCTAGACTATCTAGACTAGTCTTTTTCTGGTCTCATTTCAACAATGAATGCTTTATAATCGCAGGTAAACATCCTTTCTTACATACTGCACACTTAGTGCACTGGCACCCAAATGTCTGAGCATTTCTGAAGTGCAAAATGAAAAGATTTAAGAAATTTAATATTTCATCTGAGTGTAGAACATGCTGCTTTGAAATAGACGCAGAGAAATAGAAAAAAAGCATGTTTTCTTTCAACACCCTCATAAATAATATTGATTTTTTTTTGTTCTCGCCCTTCTCCAGATGGGTTGAAGGCCTACACGGCTCCAGTGGGCCACGTCATGCAGTTACCCGGAATGTCTGTCTTCCTGAACGACTCCACATATGATGGAAGCACAGAACAAGGGTGAGACATTCAGCTGTATCGCTTTCCATTTTCTTTTTTATGTATGAGTAAGCATCTCATTTCCATTGATTCCCATTTATTTAATTTTTATGTAAATGCAGACACTTGCAGTTTAAAAATGGTCATGGCAAATTTTTATCATGGAAAAATGTAATAAATGTTATGGTGATAAATGTGAGGTGAAATGTGGAAAAGCGTCTCGGCTCATCAAGTTTGCTAAAAGTGAAGTTGGGTCTCAGCCAGCTTTTTTCCCCCTGCCTAATTGAAAGGGAATGCCATTATTTTTCTTAGTTGTACAGGGATTTCAGGCATGTTTCCTGACCATAATGTTTGGCAGGGAGCAAAGGAGGGGTAGACCACGAATTTTGAGGTTGGGGGGGCATCCACACTCGCACGGCCTGTGCAGTTAATGGAGCTGAAATGTTTTGCTAGTGGGTGAGTGAGCACTTTTGATGTAATCCAGACATATTTCCAGCAGATGCAAGTGTGTGAGGGCTCGTACGTCTGGGATTGAGGGGACCAATTTGTTGACCCCCTTTTGTTTTGCTTTGTGTTTGACGTGCGCTTTAAAAGTGTAGTTTGTGTGATTTTTGTGCCACTTTGTTTGCAGTGTGTTTATTTATTAATCTTAGCGTGCTGGTACACAAATGTGTTTGTAAATAGAAAGTGATAAGTATGCCACAACGTCGAGTATTGTTTCTATGCAGAGCCACGTGTTAACACAAACACTGCTGTTTGTGTGTCCGTGTGCAGGGTTCAGTTTGGAGGCCTGGGTCAGCTTTGTGATGGCGTCCTGGGAGGAGACGACTTTATAGAAACTAAGGAGCTGAGGGTGTGGCCGGGATATGATTACCTTGGTTGGAGCCGGGAAGCACTCGGACAAGGCAGCGTAGATATCGAGTTCCACTTTGAGAAAACTCGAATCTTCAACAACATGCAGGTATGAACTGAAAGATGTGTTTGTGTGTGTGTGTGTGTGTGTGGAGGGGGAGGGTCTGGGGTGACTGTCCCTTTAAATGTGACAGTTATAGACAGTTTACCCACAACAGAAATGATGCAGGATCTCCTGATCATTCTGACCCAGAACATTGAAGCATGTGGTCTGTGTTGTTGTTGATCCTTTGAAATATTTCTGCTCAAAATTAAAAAAAAAAAAAAAAGCAATTAGAAGTGCATGAGGAAAACATCCATTATACAATATAATTGTTAAATATTGCAGTAACTTAGGATATATAAGTAAATATGTAAGAAAGTTGTGTAAATGTCTTTCTGATTTTCTGTTAACATAGAGTACAACACAGAAATGAAATACATTAGTTCTACTCCAACAACAACTCAATTTTTTTTATTGTGAAGAAAAAGCAGCTCACAAAAGCTATTCGATCGGTACTAAAGCAACTGTGTTGCATAACAGTACGGTCTCTTGGTCATTTTAGCAGAGCATGTTAATGCTCCCCTTCAAAATATGTTCTGCTTTTCCAAAGAAAAACATTCTATACTGCTTGGATATTTTTTCTTATTCCTCTCTTTTTCTTATGTTATTGCAAAACTCTGTGTGCTTCAGCATCTCAGCCCTTCACATCTGAATTTGGGGGGGGGCAGAGAGAGCCCATCTGATTGACCAAAAATTTTATTGACATTCATAGTATGAATGCTTAGCTCTTGGTAAACCAGTGTACCACCGTTTATTGCATTCTAGGCAGTTTGAGTGATATTGACATCAGCATGCATGATATCAATATCTGCAATATTGATATTGTTCAGGTTGATATTGCAATGAAGATGCATTTTTGATATGTTTTGCAGACGTAATATTAATACCAATGATGGTAATACCAATATATGCAAAATGTGTTTTCTTTATCCACACAGCACCCCCCCCCCCCTCCCCCCACGCCGCTGCCGCCTTTTGAGTAAATGATAACTTTGGTTTTTAAGTACAGTGACAGTTTGGTTTTAACTGTTAATTATAAGATTCCACAGCATATTCCCTGAACAGGAAAAAGAATACTGTCATACAGCTATTTGTCAATAAATAAAATTTGTGCTTACCTCATTATCCCTAAAGAATCTCATTCTGATCAGGCATGATTCTGATCCTTATTGATCCTGATAAAACCCCTCAGATTCCTGTAATCCAACTGCATGGTGGCCCATTTCATTCTTTTCAATCTGCCAGCCTGAGCAGCAACATTTTTACTGGAATAGCTGTGCAGCCATTTAATTAGTTTAGATGAATGATAGTTTATGACTGGATAGTGCATCTGCACTCATCTCTCTGGCAGCCACCAAATTGCATCACAGTTTGTTTGTGCGTCTCTGTGGCTTTTGGGGTTAGTTTGTGGAGCAACAAGAGGGATAATAATATGAATCAACCCATTTTGAATTATAACTATGTTGTCTCGTTAGACGTAGGTTGGAATGTCGGTTTGGGTGAAATGCATCCTTACATGCACATCTTAAACATCCCAAATCCACAGTCTGTCTCATTAAGAGTCAAGTAATATTTTATACGTCTGTCAGGAGATTATAGATTTCTCGATGTCTTCCTGACACTTTTTTTTCTTCAAGTGTTTATTATTGTTGTAATTTACCTCTGTCGCCATTTTAAAATGTCTCCCAGTGGTCTTTCTATTGTTTTTCCTAGGCTTATCTTTCTTTTTTTTTTTTTCCCCTTCTCCCTGGTGGTTTTCACACACTAACCTCAGCTGACATACAATGTTATGTTTGCCTGGTTGAGCGGATATGTCAGACACACAGGTCAAATAAATAAAATTTGGGAACCTGAACCTAATTCTGGCTCTCTGTTGGACAGACTTCCTTAACCTGTGCCTAATTACTATCCCAAAGGGAAGTCTGCTCTGTAACCTTTTGACAGCAATGACCTGCAGTGGTGGGACACACTCTGACCTGCTTTCTGTGAAGTTCTAGCTCTGTTCTTTGGGAATTTGTAGTGTAAAGTTGTTGTCATGGCATATGCATTTTACAGAAAAATCACAGAGAATTCACAGTTAAGGTTAGATTTATAATGAAAATGCAATGAATGCAGTGTTGTTCTCTCAGATTTGGGCTGCAGGTCATTGGAGCTGAATTTTATGGATTCTATTTACACATTAGACCTCTATGATGATAAAGTAGAAACGCCCAAATGTTGTCATTCATACTCACAGACTTCATGTTAAAAGAGCATCTGGTGCAGTTGCTTGTCCTGCTTCTCATGTGTGCACATTAAAATGTGGATTAGTTACACTGATCCATATGAGGTCTTTTAACCTCACGCAGGACCAGTGTAAGAGTCTGTGTGTCAGGCCAGACTCTACGTCAGCTGTTCTTTCTCAGAAGAAAATAAAAAAGCTATTGTCCTCATCACACCTATTGTTTCTGTCTCTCACTTTCTAATTTAACCACCTTCCATTTGCATCTCCATTTCTCTTTTATCCCTTTGACCTCCTCTTCCTCCTCCCAGACACATTTTTATAAAATAAGAGATCAACTTTTATGAATTTGTCCCTTGAAAAGAGCAGAGACATACTGTATCCTCGGATTTCCGTTGTTGACCTTCTTTTCTTTCTCACTGCAACCTCTCTCTATGTTCTACTTATTTAATTTGCAGTCCGGCACAGTTCAAGTCTTGCCAAAGCAATTATATCTGAACAAGAAGAAAATGTGCCATTAATTTAGTGTGCAAATTTAATCTTTCCCTGCCTTTTTGAGGATAATGAATTGTAAAGGCCCCTTGGTTTTCCAGGTATTTTAGCTATTGCATTCTTCCTTCATTGTCTTTTCTTTTCTCTACTTTCTGTACTCATGCCTGTCTTCCTTCTACAGGTGCACAGCAACAACCGCCACACACAGGGTGTGCGGGTCTTTAGTAAAGTAGAGTGTCTCTTTAAACCTGGCGTTCTGCAGCCCTGGTCTCCTGCACTCACCCTCCCCGTACCCCTGGAGGATCTAAAGGACCCCTCTTCACGACCCATCTCCCTCCCACTTGGTGGCCGGCCAGCTCAAATCCTCCGCTGCAAATTCTACTTTGCAGACCGCTGGCTGCTCATCAGCGAAATATCGTTCCTCTCCGGTAAGAAACCGAGCTGAAATTGTCCTTTTTTTCTCAACTCTTTTTTTCTTTGAGATGTGCATTTCCAACTTGGTTAGGCTATTTTTGTTCTTTGTTGGATTTGCATTACCTATAAATTAGCAGTTACATCTTGCACTTTCCTCAGGGTTTAACAGAGTTTAAATAAGCTATTAGCACAGAATGTTGATTATGAACTGTGCAAAGTTATTGAACTACTTTGTTACTGTAATTGTGTACTACACTGTACTGTACAGGCTATTATAACATTATATAAATAGGCATAATTATTGCCACAAACTATCAACTTTTTTACTAACAAAAAAACAGCACGCACACTGGTATTTCATGTTAAGTGTTCAATGTACCAAGATAGGCAAAGGAAAAGATGTTTATAAGAAAATCATATTTTGCAATGAAAAACAATAACAATTCAAAACCTGCAAGGCTGTTGCCAAAATCTCTGTTTCAGTGATTTGGAATTTTATTGAAAATGTTCAGTCAGAAAACAGTGAAAACACTTCCAGCATGTGGTTCTAGGAAGATATGAGTTTGAAGGTTGGTGTGAACTGTGGAAAAAAGGCACATAAGGTATCTTAAGAGCTTCAGGCTGACTAAGAGCAATCTGGACTAATGGCTTCAGTTCGTACCTCACTGAGCAAGGAAGGCTTCTGGAGGACATCACTATTAAAAGAAAAGGAAAGTCAGTGTTTGGATGTTTTACAGGTTTTATTTCATTTGTTCTCAATATCAAATAACTTTGGCCATTTGAGACAAATATTCAGATAATAACGCTTGTTCCTTTCGCTTTTACGTCTGAAGATGTTGTAAAAACTGGACCTAAAACTCAGGGCTGATAATTCTGCCAGGACCTGAGATGTAATATCGCTTTTCAATAATACAAAATAGAAGTTGTTGTTGTGTTTAGTCGCATCATCACCAGATATGGTTTCATCAGTTTTCAGACTTGGAGTGAACAAGTCAGGTTCACAATAAGGTTTTTGTTCTGGCTGCTTTATTTATTCATTTATTTATTTATTTTTCTCCCTGGAAAACAAGCATTTAGTGAGTAAACTGTCTACCGGGTTCAAATATCAGTCCAGGTGAGCAATTAATTTTAGAGTCAGATGCTTTCTATGTCCTAATCATGAGCTACACGTGTATAATTTCACATGACATGTTCCATATGAACATTTATAGTTATTCAGTCCACAGTTAAAGCCACAAGTCCTCCAACCCACAGCTGTGTGCTCTAAAATACTGTCTCCACCTGCACACCTTCTTCCTGGTGCAGTATTTACAGAGATTGTGGAACCTCGACTGGCAGTTATCCACCCAGCTAGGGTTAGTGAGCTAACACAATCCTTCATCCTAGTCAGTAATGAATGCATTAGTTCTTGCTTTAAACCACCATAACAACGTCTTCTGTAATGTAATGTAATTTTGCCCACAACCACCACCAGCTGTGACCACAGTCAGTTTTCAACCACTGAGGACTACCAAAGGCTCTGCAATGACCTTTGAAATGAACAAAAACAAGATTCTTTTTTCATTGTCTCCCCCCCTTTTTTTATCTTTATCCCTATCCAGAGCCGCTTGAAGAGGATGTCACAGACACCAATTTATATCCTCATGATCCTCCCAAGATTCCTGATAGCAGCGTCTTTCCTCCTGTTAATACCACTTCCTCTGTTTCCACATCGAGCCACCCCTCCAACACCACCACCGGGCCGTCTGGTAAGTCCTGACCATCCCCTCTTTTCCTTTGTTGTCATCTTCCTCGCTCCACTTATTATATTGTCCTTGGTGTGGTCTTTCTGTCTACCATTATCATTCTGTTGCCGTCTTTCATCACTCCTGACTTTCTATTTTCCCTGATCTTTTGTCATCACTGCCCATCTCTTCCTCTCCAGCTGTGGTGACTGCGAGCATGCGAGTGTTTCTGTGCCGTGTGTCTGAAGCAGAGCCAAAGAAGGCCCGTGTTAGACAAGGCTCTGTCTTCATCGCAGGCTCTGAAATCCTTTGCCTGAACCGAGGCCATTGCCAAATGCTTATCTCATAGATTTCTGTCCTACTCAAAAGAAATCTTGCTTAAAAATAAATGCGAAATATTGTGATTTATATATCAAGGGTTTTTTATTTAATCATCACAGTCCAGATTGTAAAAAGTCTGCATAAACATTTAAAGATTTTTGCCTAGAGGAATGAAAATCCCGCTGAGCAAGAACCCTGCTATCCATGATTTTCTCTCCTCATTACCTTCTTTACCACTTCTCTTCTCACACATTCCTCCTTTGTCCATCCCTCACTCCTCCAGAAACCCCCTCCACCACCTTCATGACGGACACCACTGGTATCTGGACACTGCCAGGTGAGAGAGCCAAAAAAAAAAAAAAAAGATAGAGATTGAGCTTGCCCCATCTGCCCTGGCCCTCCTCCAGTGTCTTAAAATTGCCCCAGTGCTCAGTAAACGGTATACAGTTTAATGGAGCAAGTAGTACAGAAGCAGACTTTGACGCTGAGCTTTGTTCCCGTAGTTTGAAGATAAACAGCTCTTGGAAGAAAACTCTGAAGATAAAGTAAATTTAATTTACACTGAATAACAACTTGACTTCCTGTGGTATCACAAAATACATGTTTTGTCTGGAAGCTGGATCTCGTCTACACAGCTAAACAATAGCAGGCATTTTAAAAAAAGAAGCTAGAAATGGGTTTCTGTGGCGCGTATGCTGCTTTGTACTTTTTACTGGATGCGGCTGGACGACTTTGAGTTTCTTTGTCACACACGGTGCTTAACTGACTGACAGAAAGGGATCATCTTCAGTTCTGACGTTACATATAAAACATCAGCTGGTCTGTGTATGGAAGTGAGGGCACATGTTATGTATATGCTGATGTGTGTTTATTTGCACCCATACACATCAGTGTAAAATGTGTACTATGTGCACGATGTCTCATTTATTCGGTCCTTGACAATCCTTTGACAATCTGTAATTTATTCCAAAACAAAAGGGGATTTTAAGAGTTCATGGGCAGAGTTTACACTATTCATGGGAAGTCTCTTTCACAAATAACATGCCATGTTTGATTGTTAGTAAAAGGGAAGAGAAAAAAAAAAGATTCTGATGAATGCTTGACTACAAAGCTGTTGAAAAACCACATAGACACTATTCCCAAAGCAGCTATGACAACATCTGGGGCTTATGCTGCATATTTAATGCATTTTCAGACCATCCCTACCAGATGTAAAGTAACCCTGATGGAAACGTTGGTATGTGACTCCCATTGAGTGCCTGACTTCTCTGGAGGAGAAAATGTTTACAGCGTGAACCGTTCATTAATTTATAACTTGTGGTTATACAACCACAAATCCATCTACTTAATGAAGAGCCAACCTCCCAGACGAATGTACAGATTACACTTTAAAACTGTGAGGATTTCTATCTCAGATCTTCATAAAATGTGGTCGGATCTTCCTGTGGGTCACACCTCTAAAAAACACCACAATCTGATTAAACTAATAGCACACAAACCGCATTTCCTTTCATTGTATTTATTGAACACCCCGTGTAATCACTTTCAGTACAGGCTGGGGAAAAACAAGTGTGAACCTCTTAACAACTTCCACAAAACTTATTTTGTTAAAGTTTTACTGAGCGGTTGCTTTTTTTGTGAACGCTATTTCAAACTGTTCCTCACTCTTCAGTCCGTTACTGAGCAATGTTGCGTTCAGTGTACCTTGAAAGTGGTTCAAGACTTTATTGATAGAGGAAGTGACAAACTAGTGTGATCAAAACAAAAACAATAAATCAGAGAACCAAGGTGCGATTTACTGATAGATTTACTATGGTTACGCTCTGAAGAGCAAATACTTCTACAGCTCCACACGACTCCACCAGAACGGGAAGGACCGGCAGATTTTATGAGAATCCATATTTTGAAAGATAAGTGTGTGTGTGAGATATATTTACTTAAAAACACCGTTATATTTTTGTAGTCATCACACCTGTACGCTGCCACACCGTCTGAACCACAGACATGCTCTAAATACAAAAAAAAAATGAAGGGAAACAGGAAATACATGCCGAAGTGTGAGAATTCACTTTCAGTGAGAAATCAAAATGTGACTACTGAGAAGATATAGATTCGTCTTCACCATCTCTCAACAGTAACATCTTTCACAGGGGTGTAGGAGTATTAAAATGATGAACAAAGTTTGAAAAAGCAACAAATGTGTTTCTTTAGACTCGTCTAATCATCACCCTGCTGTGATAATAATAGGATATTTCAGGCTGTTGCCACTTTCACTAAGAATGGGAACTGCAAATATCTCTCTTAAAAACAAACATGCACTCCTGAAAATTGGAAAGAACCTAAGGGCAGCAGAAAAACACATTCTGTGATCCATGTGTCCGATGAAAGAAGAAAACCTGAATACGAATGATATTGATGGAAGGAATAAATGGAGGATCGCTGCTCTCAAAACAACATTGGTACTATGTCTAAAGTTTGTGGGGGAAGTGGGGTACGGAGTAAACATTTCTGTGAGAATATTCTCATTGGGTGGGTTAAATTACTACATAGCAACAACAGAACTTCACGGTGGAGGAAGCATGGTTTGGGACTGTTTTGTTACCTCATTCTTGGGTGTAACAAGACAATGTCAAAACACACAAGTGAACTGTAGCTGCAGAAGAATAGTTCCTCTCTCCAACCTGAACTGTGACTGAAGACATGAAAGGCCCAACCATTTTTATGCTTTATGCATTTAGTCAGATTGTGTTGGTTTATAATTGTGACTTTAGATAAAGATAAGATCAAATATTATGAGAAGTCAAAGCAGAAATCCTGTTAAATCTTGACAGAGGTTCCCAACTTCTTTTTTTTTTTCTTGCAACTCCCTTCACTTCAATATTCACTCCTATCAGTTATTTACCAATACATACAAACAATTTACATTTTATTCTCTGTTTACCTTTTCTAGGACATGAATTTGCTGTTACTCCAAAAGCAGGGCTTCCTGTAGCCAAAGTTGATAGCAGTAATACAGCTATCCTGATTGGCTGCCTGGTGGGAATCATCCTCCTGCTGCTGGCTGTGATAGCCGTCATTCTCTGGAGGCAATACTGGAAAAAGATTCTTGGCAAGGTGGGTCCAGATAGAGGTCACACACAATTGCACTTTTATTGATGTGATTTTATTTTTTTTTCAAAGATGATGAAAAAGTTACTCTTTGTAACCCAATGGCCCTGCTGTTAAGTTTTCAGTGGAACTTTGAAAAGTTTTATTCTCTTGTTAGGTTCAATTGTCCTTCCCAGTCAGCTTTAATTGACTGGTAGCAGCTTGATTGAATAACTGCCAGTCTTCTGGCAGAGAACCAGAGCATTTCCATCTGGGTATCTTGAAGAAATCCTCTCACATTTATCGCTAATCCTTCAAAGTTTACAGTCTTTTTCTGCAGTTTGAGCACGCATCTGTTTAAAACACACAAAACGGTGCATCTGTATTACTTGTATCTGAGTGATGCCTCTGCCGCCCCCCCCAGGCCCAGGGAAGCCTGTCCAGCGACGAGCTCCGAGTTCACCTGTCAGTCCCCTCGGACAACGTGGTCATCAACAACACACACAGCTACTCAAGTCGCTATCAGCGTATACACACCTTTCCAGACGACCATGACAGAGATGGAGAGGGGGAATACCAGGAGCCCAGTGCTCTGCTCCGGCCAAGAGATCACAGAGACAGCACAGGTACACAGCTGTGTGGTATACTAGGAGAAAACTAGACTGGTACACTTAAATGCCTCTGCTGTAAGAGGTTAGTTTTAAATACATTTATCTTTTCATATTGATTCATAAACTGAATATAATGACATACATGTTTGCTACCAAGTAAAACATTGAAGCTAAATCTGTGGTGACATGGATTGATCAATAGGCAACCAGACACAGCTGGCATGGAGTTAATGGAAAATGTGACACAGTTCTTCTCTCCGCATGTGTAGTAGTCAAATGTTTACTCTAATTTATGTGGTTTGCACAGATTGCTGTGTGGGCATGCCCATGTTTTTGCTCTTGCAAATCCTTTTGAAAAGGGGAAACAGCAAAAAGAAAAATGATGTGGCGTGCCTATCAGGAAAACAGTGGTATTACAGTATATTTCACCATGCCAAACAAAAGTAAACCAAATCAAACATCCTGCAAAGAAGAATGCCTCCAAGAAGATGCACAGTGCCGAGGGCACACAAAAGAACTATTGTTCTGAGAGAAGGGAAGAAAAGGAAAGCGGGAGGAGAAACAGAGCAAATAAGGAGAAGGCATTCCTTTGCTTGGATTGTACCGCAGGAGGTCGGCATGCCGTCTTTACTAGGCGCCTGTGTGAGTCTGAAATAACATGAGTAACAAACATTTCATCCACTGAGGTTTGTTGTTTGGTTGTGGCCTGAGTTGTGTTAACTTGCCTGTACTTGCGATGCTCTTCTGTTCTCGTTTTCTCTGTGTCAGCGCAGGCCTTCCTCATCGCTTGTGTCATAATGAATATGCTAACCATTTCATGCTCATGATTGTTTTCTTTTGTGTTATGGTTTTTGTATGATCCATGTTGTGGTGCCTGCATTTACCCCACGTCCTCCTGTGCGTCTATGTTTATGTGTTTGTGTGTGTGCCCTCCCAGCCTTGCTGTTAAACAACCCAGCCTATCAGGTGCTCCTACCAGATCACAGAAAAGGCTCCAGAGCCCTTGTCGTCCCCGGCGCCACACAGGCTCAGGAAAAGAGCCTCAATGTGCCCCAGGGTAAGAGACCTCAGACTGGGCCAACACAGTCAGGAGGATCCCCTGCTTCACTAGTCTCCTTTCTCCCCAACGTTGCCGGGGCAGTAGAAGAACTGTTGCTATGACTGCAGAGGAAAACAATAGTCTTTCTGAAGATAACTAGTCCACTATGCATGAGTTTTACCTTAATTCCTTCTGTCACTTACATCGTTTGTCACTCTCATCACTCACTGTGGATAAATCTTTGCTTTATTTGGAGGGATCGTTTGGCTCCTGAGGAAATGAAAACTGTCAAACTTACAGACAAACTGATTGTTTTTTTGTTTGTTTGTTTAGCATGAGCTAAGCTGAAATTGGTTGTTCAGACTCTTAACACCCTGACTATCTCATAGATTGCCTTTCATTTTCTTGATCACTGATTTTTCATTTTTGGTCATAAAACGTGGATTTGTTGTCAGCTTTGTTTATATAGCACATTTAAACCAAAGTGCTTCACTGAACAAAAGATAAAACTTAGTAAAAATACATCATGCAGGATCAAATAGTTTAAATAAAGAAGACAAATCATACCTTTTTCTTCAAAGATTGACAATTTCTGGTGTTCTGAAGGAAATTTCTGACACGTTTTTCTTAGAGTACTACAGAAATACAAATCTGCAACCGTGTTTTTACAACTCTTTGTAGGAATTGATTTTGGGGGGTTGATTTGAATGCCCTTTTACGGCAGGTTGTTCATCTTTTGAAATCCGGGTTGAGCGTCTGAGGAACAGTAAATGAAGTGTGATGTGAAATTGGATGGAGGAGAAGAAGGGTAGGTTGGGTGGACCTACTCCAATCTTGGTCTGTGATGTCACAGAGACCTGCCAATTTGAACATCTCACTGATCTACAGATTTACAGAGTGAGACCTCCCTAAACCAAATGACAGGGTTGTGTTGTGTCTGGGTTTTTGATGTGGTAGCTGCTTCAAACACCTGAATATATGCTCCTCAACAACAACAACAAAAAAGAAGGTTTTTCATAACACAGTATGTCCCCTTCAATGTAGCACCATCATTAGGCCATAACTTTTTTTCATTTTGTGTTTAGGATAGTAAAATCTTATGAATGTGACATCTTTGCATGTTCATAATATGCGATTGTTACACGACTACTTCTTTTCCGAGCGCGTCCTGTTCAGAGTTGTCACAGCAGAGTGATCCACTTGATTGATTTAGCACAAATCTTACACCAGATTTGAACAGGATTCAGACCTGAAACCTCCCCCATGGTAGGCAAAAGCACGACATACAGTTGTTACAGAGAAACCTCAGCACCCTGAAGGCTGTTTTGATCAATCTGCAGTGATACATTTTTGTCCTGATAGAGTGTCTCTGCTGTAGTTATGATAACTCATGAGTGATGAATGGATGGTTTAATCAGTGCAAAGTGAATCGTGTTCTGTGGCTTCCAAATCATCAGATCTCATCTAAATTGAACAGTTGTTGTAGATTAGACCACCATTCTCTACATCACCAGTTGAAGGAATATGCTTTTAAGAGTGGTTTTCATCGTCCTCATTGATCCTCTTACAAATAGAATCAAGGTTGAGGTAACCATTTGGTTTTCTTTTTAAATGTTGCCCACTTACAGTACAATTGCATAGCAGATGTTTAATATGTGGTATTATGATTCAGTTGCTGTGCGTATGTGGGAATTTAAATATGATGGAAAGTTTTTTTTGTACATTATTATTTCAGAAGTACCACAACTTGGTATTCAAATCTCACGCTCTGTACAAGCCCATGACTCATGTGCTGCCAGATTCTCCTGGGTAGGCGTTTGTATTCAGTGTAAAATTGTTATCAGCAAGTACAGGAACAGATTGTAATTTAGTTTAAAAACAGTGTAGAGCCCATTTAAATAAGAGAAGCTTTTTGTTTTATTTTTTTAAATAAAAGCTACCCCTCCACAAGATATTTAAAAGGAAACTAAAAACTCTGTTTTTCGAACATGCCTGCTATTTTACAGCAGTAACACATATACAGAGATGCAGAAACAAGTCTTACTTAAATTATGGAATGAAGGCATCCATTCATATTCTTATTTTTTTTTAAATTGTTTAATCTGATCAGATTTAAAAGTCAATGATATAGTGATGAAAATTCTGAGCAAACCCAAGGAGGCTGGTCACAAAGATGTTCATAAATTTCTAATCATGCATAGCTGTTAATAACTGAAGTTGATCCAGACATACTGCTGTGAGTCAATATTTCTGCTTCATGACAGTTTCTCTGCATGATTAGTGCTTCAACTCAGCATCTAAATGGATGACAGTCAAGCAGATTTTTTTCAGATTATTGAATTTATTTTTTTCTTTGAAACCTACAAAAATTGGTTATTCAAATAAAATTCCTCTATATCCAAACTATCCCTTCAAAGCAAGGTGCTAGAGTTTATATCATCTGATTCTTTCATTTACTATCCTGTTTTAAATCCTCCGGTCCTTCTCTGTTACCTCCTCATATTGTCTGCTCTGCTTGTCTCTTCCTCCTGTCCCCAGCTTGTGGTTTGGACCTGGACGTGGAGAAGGGTTTCCCCCTCTCACATGAAGAGCCTCCTCCCTATCCTGGATCCCCTCCATACCCATCTCTGTCTCCACCCGTTTCTCCCCCTGTGCCTCCCAGCGTCCCCCACTATGCTGAGGCAGACATTGTGAGTCTCCAGGGCGTCAGCGGTAACAACACCTACGCGGTTCCCGCCCTGGCCTCCTCGAGTCCTGGAGCCGACGCCGCACCACTGCCGGAGCTGCCACGCCACTGCCTCATCTTCAAGGAGAAGCTGGGAGAGGGACAGTTTGGGGAGGTGAGGACTGAGATGACAGATAGCATGTCTTGGTTGGTAGGTGACACTATTTTTGAACAATGTCTGTTTTTTCTTTTCTTTTTTTTTTTTGATGAAAGGTGCACCTGTGTGAAATCGAGAACCCTCAGGACCTTCCCAGTTTGGAGTTTCCCTTTAATGTGAGAAAAGGTCGCCCTCTTCTGGTAGCTGTGAAGATATTACGTCCTGATGCCTCAAAGAATGCCAGGTCTGTAACTTCTTCAGATACTTGCATGCAGATTTTTTTTTCTTTCTTTTTTGTACCATTTTTCCTCCTGACATTTCCCTCCTGCCACTGAAATATCAAGTAACAACCCAGAACTAGCAATTTGCTCCAAAACGTCACACTTTACAAGTTTCCAACTTTTCGAATTCATCCCTTTGTTCTTTTTGTGTTATTAAAAAAATATTCTCAGTTATTGTATTGTAAGACTTTGAACATTTATAACAAACAGGAAATGAGTATTTCGGAAAGTCTGGCAATATTACAATTCCCACAAATGCTGCAGAACATTCCAGGTCCCTAGAACATATCCTATATAGCAGGTTGACAAACTCAAAATCTTCTGCTAAGTTTTTAAGTTTTCAGTTTTTAGTTTTATCAAAAAATTAGGGCTGAGCTATTTAATAACTATAACGTTAAACTGCGTGTGCTTCCCTTCACTTATTTTAAAATGAAAGATATTTACTCTTTTATTAGAAAAATATTCCAGGTTTAATAGTTTATTATAAGTCTTGTCAGTGATCTATGAGGGCAAAGAATGAAATGATACAAAAATAATTGCTCATTAATCGCAATCGAAGCAACTTTTAATTAATTATGATACTGATGTGAGGTCATATAGCCCTATGATATATTTACCATTTGAAGGGAGATGCACTGCATTTTATATACCTTGCTAAATTCTACTTTCACCCATTAACAATCACTCATGATGCACTTAGTTAGCAGTTTTTGTGTACAAATACTCACCAGGAGAGGCCTGAGGCCACACAAAACACATAAGTCAATTACATATTAATTTGTGCTGGTGTATCCAGGGCAATAATAATCTTCATTGATGTTGCTCTTCAAAATGTAGATTATGTACTTCACTAGGGGTTAGAATTAAATAATGTATATAGAAATAATTATGAGGAAATTGGCTGATTCAAAGAAAAGGTAAGCACAAGTGTTGGAAACATGGATGCTTTTGTCTCAAGTTGAATTGACCTCTGTAATGCTCTGCTCTCTGGTCTTCCCAAAAATACCCAACTCACACCTTCAGCTTCTACAGAACACAGCTGCTCGTTTGTTGTTGGGAACCAGAAAGCGGCCTCACATTACTCCGGTTTTCAAAGCGTTGCATTGGCTCCCCGTGTCTTTTAGGATCAATTTTAAAGTTCTTTATCTTACAGATTTACTTTTATCTTATGAAGTATCGCGGAGCCTCAGGTCCCCTGGCACCGGCCTTTTAAAAATGCCTTTTGTTAATACAAGAGCCTACGATGAGGCTGCCTTCCAGCATTACACCCCACATAATGCTGGAAGAAATCATTACGGCCATCCAACCTACCAGAGGAGCTGAGGGCTGCAGAGAATCTTCATGTTTTTTAAAAGCAGGCTCAAGACCTTCCTGTTTTAATTTGGCTTTCAACTAATGTCCCCTTTTTACCTGTTTGGTGGGGACAAATTTGTTTCTCGGGTCATCTTTTCATATCCTCTGGGCCACGACTGCAAACACTTAGTCCCCTTTAGTTCCCAGACAGAAGATGTTTGGTTGAGGTCTCGGATACAGACTGGCTACAGAGATGCTAGAAATGTAGCCTGAAGGCAAAACTTGAAGGGCCTGAAAGTTGGTTAGTTTAGTCAAAAAAATAAATAAAAAAATTCAAAATACACTAGGAGGTAGAGTCATGAGGCTAAAACAGGAGGGATGTGATCAGGTCCACTGGGTTTGGATTGAAGGTCAGCTTGCAAAGTCTGAAGTTGATCAATAGATCTTGGGTAAATGAGATGGAATAGTGATTTCCAATCCTCTCTCTTATTTGTGAGCTGGTTTGGTGCCTGAACTTTGAAGGAAAACATATCCGGTTCTCTGTGGTTTCATAGACATTTGACTCTCTTCACCTGCTGCTTGTTTACTTTGGTGAGTCTTGATCTGAATAGGTAAAACCAGCACTGGTGAGCTCATGTTCTGGGAAAGACTTTCCACATGTCTACATGTGAAATTTGCGAAATCTGGAGTTACATAAACAAATTGACCATCAAAACAAATCGACAAGGGCGAAAGTGCAGAAAGACAGATTTTCAGATTGAGGTGCTGATTTTTAATTATGTATACTTTCTCTTTGGGGTTAATTCAATATTATGCATTTGAGTTAAATAAATGAGCATCTCACTCGACTAAGTTGTGATGTGATATCTTTACCATACAGTTAATAAGGAGATCCAGATTCTGCTTCATTCCCTCTGTCAGCTGAGCCCGGATGCAGCAGTGTTATTGTCTGTGATGTACATCTCAGACTCATGTTTCCTTCTCTTTCTGGTAGGAACGACTTCCTGAAAGAGGTAAAGATTTTGTCTCGCTTGAAGGACCCGAACATCATCCGGCTGCTGGGAGTGTGCGTGAGCAGTGATCCCCTCTGTATGGTCACCGAGTACATGGAGTGCGGTGACTTGAACCAGTATCTGTCCCACAGAGTCCTGTTGGACAAAACTGGGCCTTCACACAATACACCAACCATTAGGTAACACTTGCATACAGACAGACAAGTAAAAAAACCACATGTATTCCACATGTATAGTAACTAGTTTCACTCAGTTTTCTACCGGTCTTCTTGTCCCTAGTTACCCAGCCCTCATCTCCATGGCGAGCCAGATTGCATCAGGAATGAAATTCCTATCGTCCCTCAACTTTGTGCACCGAGATCTGGCCACTCGTAACTGTCTGGTTGGGGGGGACAAGGGCGAGAGCGGAGAGGATCAAGGCGGTGAACGTCATATCAAGATAGCTGACTTTGGCATGAGCAGGAACTTGTATGCTGGAGACTATTACAGGATCCAAGGCAGAGCTGTGCTGCCAATACGCTGGATGGCATGGGAGTGTATACTGATGGTAAGAAAACCAAGATACCGTATGTGCACGATGGTTGCAAAACGCTGTTTGGTATTGTGTTTTGTTTTGCTTTGTTTTTATTTGTTACAATAAAACATTAGAAAAACAAACTAATGCACTAAAAGAAAACAAATCACTTTATGTGACGTTTGTTGCCTGTGCTCTGCCATGATGCTGATAATCATTTCTTAACTAATGAGAACAGTGATGCAAGCGTGTTGTCATGTGTTTTCAGGGTAAGTTCACCACAGCCAGCGATGTGTGGGCATTCGGGGTCACTCTGTGGGAGATGCTGAGCGTTTGTCAGGAGCAGCCGTACTCTAATCTCACCGACGAACAAGTCATCGACAACGCTGGGGAGTTCTTCAGAGACCAGGGCAGACAGGTACGGCACTCAGGCACACGCATACACTGCAGGTGGAAAATGTTTTCTGCTTTTTTGATGTTCAGCAGAAATTTGACTTTTAAACTGCGATTTAAACTGACATCACCATCATAGTGTCATTTTAGTTTCTTGAACAGTAGCACTTGAGTCATCTGTTAGTTTTGGAATAGTTCACATTTTAAAAATGAGTTTCTTTTTTTTGCAAAGATGTTAAGTGATGATTTAAGACATGAAACTTATGTCACCTTATACTTCTGGACTTGCAGAAACCATCAAAAATGGAAAGAAATGTGATGAGTTGTGCTGTATCTTTCATTGAAAATATATAAAGAAAAGAAAAAAACTGTTATCTGTGACTGATTTCTTACATAATGACCTCAAAGTGATCTGTGGATTTATTTGAGATTATAAAATAATGGATCTAGTTAAAGTAAAGTGGCAAACACAGTCCAAGCTGATCAGGAACTATCAAGGTTCATTATGTCGGAGGCCCTCTAGTGGCTGTTTCTGGTCTAAAAACATCTATAGAGTAGCACTGAAACAACCGTTTTTATATATATATATATACATATACATATATATACACACACACACATATATATATATATATGCATATACATATACATACATATATTTGATTTGTTTCTTCTTACAAGTTTGCAAAAAATTTCAGTTTTTTTAAATAAAGCATAACCTCCAAGATCTAGTGAGACCTGAACATAGGAGACACTGTTTTAGGGGCTTCACTTTCATGTGTCACTTGTGGGGTCAAACTCTGGTCTAATTCTGCATAGGGACATCTTCAGTGGACTGAAGTCAAATCTTGAATGCATAGATGATGATCAAGTCCATAATTTTCGACCAAACTAGAACTTTTAAGTCTTCTTCCTATATTGAATTGGCTTGGAGTTGCACATTCTACCAATAATCTGTGGAAGAAGATACAATGAATACTGAGGCATTGCCTGTAATCTCTGAACAGCTGTCTCTGTCTCTCTTTCAGGTATATCTGAGCAGGCCCGCTGTCTGTCCTCAGGGTCTCTACGAGCTCATGTTGAGCTGCTGGAACAGAGACTGTAAGCTCCGCCCATCCTTCGCCGACATCCACTCCTTTCTTACCGAGGATGCCATGAACATGGTGTAAAGAGAGAAGCAGAGAAAAAAAGGCATTTCTTGAGCTCATGTTTCTTATGCTGCTGTGGGAAGGTGTGGTGGTGGGTGCACTCGCAGGGAGAGTGGGTTGCTCGCTTTTGTATTTTTTTTTTCTTCCTTTGTTTGGGGAAGGGGGTTGTGTATGGGGCTGAGATACCGCTGGTTCGGTGTGATTTTCACTTCAGACCCCAAAGATAAAATGATAACCCAAGCCTTTGATAGGTAACAATTCAAGTTATTTCATTTTGGTTAGGTGGTGGGTGCAGACAGCATAGGAACTATTTCACTTCTTAGAAACTTTACAATCAAGGAGAGTTGACTCTCATGTGTTTGATTTTCTTTATGCAACATCTCAAATGCTACAAGCAAGGTAACAGATGTGCAGGGTGAACTCTGGCTGCACGCAGACTTTAAGCAGAACACCAGTAGTCCAGAGATGAAATGGCAGACATAGGGACTGTCTTAGTATTTATAGCCTTCGGCATACACTGTAATTCAATAGGATTACCAAGTACAGCCCCTCTGATCCACTTCTTACCATTATTGTTCCTTTTATCTCAACCTTGTATCCTTGCATAGTGACCCATATCCACAATTTTTGTGGACTAATGTGAAATAATGTGGACCAGACAACAGCAGCCCCCATTCTTCAGTGTGATTATTTTAAGTTTCTTAAAATAACCACCAACCCCCGCTTTCTTCCCCCCCACACACACTCACCGTCTGAACTATATCTCTGAGAGATGTGTACCTGGTGCCAAACGGACTTTTCAAACCTGAAGGAAAAGCCACAGAAGAGATGGATTCTGCAGGCATCGCTGAGAAATGAACCTGAAACTTGAAACATTTATCTGAGCAAAGAGACAATCCTGGCGGAGGATGTGATATCTTCACAGGCATCGGCTCAGGTGTTTTGTTTTTATTTTTTTCTCCCCCTTTATCTTGCTGTGACTTGGTCATGGGGGTTAAATGTAAAATTCCACAACCAGCTGCACTTTAAAGCCTACATGCATATTCGGGCCATGATTAAACCCTTCTCTGTGATTGGGCAGTTGATTCCCGTCAGACATCACAGTTGTAGGACAAAATCTGTAAACCCTCCCAGCGTGGCACTGCCAATCCATTAAGATGTAAAATATTGTTTTTTAAAAAATGGATTGGCATACAGAATTCATTTAATGTATAGCACCCTTTTCTTCAGGAATCTTCAGTGCATTGAGATGTTTCTCACCCAATAATATTTTGATCTTCCAAAAGCATCTTTGCAATTCTCAAACATGTATGGTATTGCTCAGATCAGGATTTCTGGGATTCTTGTGTGAAAGTCATTATCTGAAATCTGTTTCCTGCGATGTTTCTGCATTAAGCTGACTGCGGTAGATCCGTTGACTCTACCGTACTGACTGTACAGAAGCCTAAATCAGTTCAAAAATGATCAAGACTAAGTAATACACATTTATAAAGTATGAAAGTATGGTTGTACCATCTGGCTCACTTTTGATACACTGTAGTTCAATTACATCATGTATATACATGTATATGTATGTATATATGTGTATATACATACACACACATATATACATATATATATATATATATATATATATATATATATATATATATATACATACATGCATACATGTATACTGTATGTACTAAGGCTCTTCTTCATGT
>JBAMYA010000008.1:12730667-12746351 GCA_037176975.1 Arrhamphus sclerolepis
TTAACTACATTTCTAAAACCTGTTAAGCATTTATATAGCTGAGGAAATGCAAAACTTTAAACCAAGAAAAATGCTTCAATTTTGGGACTTTAGTAAGAGTACACCATGCTTGTGGATTTTTATTAAAATTCCTGTGGTAATGGCTTCAGTGTTTCACGTGCTCCTCTGATCCCACTAATGTGGTTTGACTGTAACCGATGTCATCAAATTTATTCAGATTCCGAAAACTTTATTGGTCCCTTGAAGGGTAGCGACCCAGTTAGAAATATAACTCAAACAAGCATATAAAGATAAACAGAGGTATGCTGCTTTAGTTCACACACATCGTACAAGTACAAATAATTTAAAAAACGTATGCAGCACAAAGTGTAGGGGAACACTCAAGAATCAGGGTATACAAGTTAAGACAAACAGTAAAACAATTAAAAGTACATCTCAGGAATAAATGATTAAAATCAGTTTAGCAGTCTGATTTCAGACTGAAGGACTTGCTATATCGATTTGTTTTGGTCCATGCATGTGATAACACTAACCTGAAGGCATTAGAGTAAAATTAGAAGATAAAATGCGTTCAAGCTTATTATCTGTGCAGCTTTTCTGGTCTGACTCTCAGAGCGAGACCATGTCTCTGCTGGACACCAATGAGCATGCTTTAACAATGCCATTCACAGGCTGTCCCAATCTTTTCCTGACAGTCCCACTAAACCATTGGATAAAGGAAAGGGTTAAAAGACTTTGAATAAGTGAGCAATAGGACTTCTAAGACCTTTTTACTGACACAGAATGAGTTGTGCCTGTCCGGCAGGTCAATCCATTAGTGTGCTTTGTTAACAATGATTTCTCTGTTTTTTGTCGAATCGTAGTTCTTCATCAAACAAGGTTACTAAATATTTGTAATCATGGTTGCAGGGTGTGGTTTAGCTCAGCTGGAGGAGGAGATGTGGTGTGGTGGTTTGGGGGAATAGCATCAATAAGGGATAAAGAGACACACCTGTGCTGCATCATTGATCTTTGTTCCTCTATTTTATGCAGTAGCACACTGACAGCCACCACCACATCCAGGCCTACTGGAGGTTTTATTAAATAAAGTAGAATTTGTATTTTCATTGTGCTATGCTTGCTGATTAGGACCTGAAAATAGGAATTGCTGAAAATGTTCAGCAATTTCAGCTTCCTCATCGCATGTAATGTGAGATTTACATTTGTTTTTTTATTTCTATTATTAACTCTCCACTATTGGCTCACGCCAGGTATCAAAAGAAGAGAGACCTGAACCAAGCCAAACTTATCACTTTGAAACAGACAAAGCAGAGTATCATGAGAGAACTTCATAAAGTAACGCCCGGAGCAATCTGTGTCCAGAATAAAATGGATATCTTCATGAAAAATGCAGGTGATATTACCACTGTGTCTTTGGGTTGTATACAGTAATGTGTTTGCAGTCAAAGAAACATGAAAGGCAAAGGCAAAATATAGCACTTTGGCTGCTACAGAGGATCCTGTGTTTCAATCTTGTAATTTGCTCAGTCACATTACTTACTTACATATGATATGAAATAAAACAAGACTGAAATCATTTAAGTATCTAAGGCAGCTGTGCTGGATTAATTAAATTGTCCTTTAGCAGCAGACAAAAATAAAGTGAAGACTGTAAACCTTTCTGTCTGCTCAATGATGAAGCTGTAGTACATACATTTTACAGCCTGGACATCCATCCATCCACAGTCTGGAAACCAACTCTGTCCTCCAAGAATTTGGGAGTGGAGATGATGCAGTGGTCTGCCAGCAGTCCTGAACTCAACCCCGCTGAACACTTGTGGAATCATTTTGGGTGTGCTCTTTATGCCAGAGACCAACACAACCACGTTGGCTGACTTGTAACAACTGCTGGTTGAAGAATGGGATGCCATCCCACAGCAGTGTGTGACGAGACTGGTGACCAGCTGTTTAGAGATTTTACACACAATACTGAGGCTTGTGAATACTTTTAAAATGACAACATAATTAATTTCTTCAGACGTCAATCGTTCACTCCACCAAACACCACCGAGATTCAACAGTTTAAAACAAACAAATCTATCCACCCATCTATCGCGCGAGCGTCTTTGTATGTGGCGCGGAAAACAACGTGTGAAAAAAAAAGAAGATCAGGGAACTTTTGATCCAATCATAGACGTCTTCAGGGGTAGTGTCCAATGGTAACAGAGACCAGCGTGAGTGATAGTTCTATTGACCAATCGCTTGTCACTACGCTCCTCGCATGTGCGTGGTCATTGTTTCTGAACGTGTATTTACCTCGACGCTTCCGTTCATGTCCATTGATCGAGGCATGCCAGAGGTATGTGTTACAGTCAGGACCAAGTTTTCTTTAATACCTCATTTGAGAGTCTTTGGTTTAAAATACATGCTATGCACCCACATCAGAAATCCACACAGAAGCTGATCTGAACAGTCAAGTCGCTGTTACTGGCGAATACTTCCTCTGTAGATTTCAACTTAGGCGTCTTTGATCGCAGGAATAGCGTCTTCTATTTTCTTGAACATAGTAGATTATGGTGACAGTTTGATGAGATGGCAATAAACGTATTTGTTTCAATGAATATTGATGTTGTGGTTACATGTAACAGTTATATTGACATTCAAATTAACTAGCAGTTGACAATCTCTACGTCCACCGGAAGTGTGGTTTCTGAGATTTTGACAGTAATGTTAATACGCATTTGTATAAAAGTTCAGCGTTGCTTAAGGCAATCTGGAAAACTGATATAAGTTACACTTTATCCGGTATAGGACACCGTGTGGTTTGTTGGATATAAACGGTAAGCTTTGGGTTAACTGATCCACACAAATACGTAGCCTTCAAGGCTAACGTTAGCTGCATAGAGCTACCCAGCATCAGTTAGAGGCTTGTTTGTGATGCTAATGTAGACATTTATCTGTTTTTTCCCCCTTCATAAGTCTTCTTGCCTCATCATTTTGACAGGAATGGATGCTACTCAGGTGATCAGTGACTCTATCTTAGAGTCAGATGAGGAAGAAAATGAAGAGGAGAATCGGGATGGAAGAGGGCGACCCTTGGCCAAACTGTGCATCTTAAAAAATCGACACATTCCTGAGACAGGTAAGTGTCTCACTGATGCTGCTATTACACCTGTGATATGGGCCATCTGACTTACACTAATAACGTGTGCCCTCTGACACCCAGAGTTGCCTCTCTACCTCGGTGATAATGTACTGGGCCGTGAACCTGGCACCTGCACCCTGACCTTACCTGCAGCCTCTGTGTCCAAGCAGCATGCAACCATCAGCATCTCTGTGTACCGGAGGAGAGGCTGCCACAGTGATGCCGATGTGGAGACATTAGTGTGGGATCTTGGGAGCATGAATGGTACCCGTAAGGGCCGCTTAAAGCTGACACCTCATGTACGCTATGCCCTCACCGAAGGTGAAAGTTTGGTGGTAGCAGACATTCCATGTCAATATGTCAGCTATGGGGCAGACTTGGTGTCTTCTCAAGATAACACAAGGACTCCAGGGAGCAGGGATGCAGTAGTAAAGGACAGGTTGCCAGATGCCACAGGAGGAAAATGGGATGACACAACCTCAGGCAACAAGCAATGTGTCAATGGCGATACAAAGGGAAGAGGGTTATTACAGAAGACTCCTGTCAGAGGCGCTTGTCTGTCCTTTGAGCAAACTCCAATCCAGCCACAGGGATCCTTGGTCCCTGAATCTGACACAGATTCAGATAGCGAAAGAAGGGAAGGAGGAGACAAAAGACGGCAGGCCTTTGGTATGTGTAAGTATGAAGTACATAAAAACAAAGCTTTGTTGTTATATATCTGTGACTCATAAGTTTATTGTTTTTATGTTTCCAGCATCTGACTCTGATTCCCATAAATTCAGTCCCAGCTCTTCTTCATTTTTAAGTCCACTAAACAAAACTGTTCCTGAAAGGTATATATGTGTTTTTATATATGTATATTTATAGTGCTTGACAAATCATGTGAATAGAATTCAGTGCTTTTACTTTCAACTTGGTCATTACCAGATCCTAAAATGATCCAAATGCAACCTCAGATGAATAACATGACATGGAACCATGCCATGATTGATTAAAAAAATAATAATAAGGTAAATAAACTTTTTAATTCAGTCGCTTGTGAAAGCACCTTTAACAGCAATAAATTGAAGAAATTGTTTTCTGTATCTTATGTTGTGCAACAGAATTTTTATAACATTCTTTACATCACTGCTACAGCTCATAGAGATTTGCAGGCCACTGCGACACTGATTATTTTCCTTTAAGTCATTATGAATCAGTCAAAATATTGCCGTCGTGTTTGAGAGAAGAGGCTTTCTCCTGACTACCCTTCCAAGCAATCCATACTTATGCAGTATTTCTGTTGACTTTTCTGTCATTAACTCTTAACATTTCACATGCTAACTGACTAGATTAATCTTTTTTTCTACTGCCCTCTGTTACAATCGTTCCTACACTGATGAGCAAAAAAGATGAAATCACTAATGTCACTGATGTTATACTTTCTTGGCATTATGTTAACACACCTATAATCTCCAAACTGCCAAATGTGCTAAAGCTCCTGCCTTTATAGAGATATTCACCCTTGCTGGTTATTATTTAATCAAGTACATTTGAATCTGGCTGTCACTTATCCCCTTAAAGCAGCACAAATTACATTTTTCCACATTAGTATATCAGGATGTATTTAATTTGAAGCAATATGTGATTACTTTTATCAAGTGTTGTCTAGTTCTTGCCGCCGTCCATCCCTACTTTCGGCAAATGCCAGGAAAAGTAACTGGACTAGCAGTAGGAGTGTATTTAGAGTTTCAGACATTCCTTCTGCATCTTGGCTTAGTTGTGGTTAAAAATATTTACATTTTGACATGATGTAATGTGTAAGGTGTTGTTGTTCATCTGAGGTTGTATTTACCTAATTTTAAGACCTGGTAAGGACCACATAATTTATTATGTTTTGATGCATAAAATATTTGACTTAAAATGGGATGTGCTTTCACAGCTTTGTGTCAATTAACGCCAGACTTCACCTCTTAAATAATCTAACGTAATAATGTAATGTTTTTCTTACATTTTACAATTTCTACAGTGAGGATGAAAGTCCCATAAGACCGTCCTCTTCAACTGGAAAAAGGTCATACAGACATGTCAGTTTCAGCAAGGAGGAGACAGATGTCGATGCAGGACGACAGCAGCTGGAGAGAAAAAAGTCACCTGCAGTCACAGATGACGGTGAAGAGGAGGAAGATGGAGCAGCAGCAGGAGGGGCAAATTCTAAAGACAGTCGACAACATGATAAAAAAGATGCCAGTCTTAGAGGAGAGAATGAATTGCCTGTGTCTACATCAGATGTTTCCAGAGATGCTATCCCTGCATTTAACATGGACAGTGACACTGATGTGGAAGGAGAGGAAGAAGAAGTGGTACCTGCAGGGCCTCTGCATCTGAATACAAACCAGCAAGCTGCTCAGCCACCAAACACAGCCCTGTTTCACATGGACAGTGATACAGATGTTGATGAGGATGGGGATGTTGCAGACAAAGCTACCAAAACTCCACCTTCCTCTAACGACACAACCAGACTTTCTCGTGTTGCCCCAGTCATTCAGCCTGAGGGCGTCACTATAGACAGTGACACTGATGTGGATGATGATGATGATAATGCTGTGTCAGATGCTGCCACCACAGTGAAAGCAACATCATGTCAGAATGCACAAACGGCAGACTCTGCTTCTTCAGTGCTGGCTAGAGGTTTCCACCTAGACAGTGACACAGATGTTGAGGAGGAAGAAGATAAGGGAACAAAAAGCAAAATCTCTGAAACACATGAATCACTTATATCTGACAAAAAGCTTGTCTTGCATGAATCTAATTCTGCTGCTCCTCAAAACCTGCATCTAGACAGTATCACTGATGAAAAAGCTATTCCTGTCCCTCCTGTGATTGAACCCTCGGTGGCTGCTGTTGTCTCAGAATCATGTGCCACCGCAGATGCAGGCGCTGAGATGAATATTCTGTCTGACAGCAACACAGACGTGGAAGATGATTTACTTCTAGATTTGCCTGCTGTTGTTCCAAACGTGTCCACAGCTCCTGCTACAGTATCAGAAGAACCAAAATCAGATTCAAATGCAGACACAGATGTTGATGCTGGAGGAGTGAACATTCCAACTGATCGTACATTGGACAGTGATACTGACGTCGATGATGAGGAAGCTGATATTGTAAAGACAGGTGGGGACCTGATAGCTGAGCTCCACAGAGAAATCACACCGGTGTTGCCGGTTTCCCTTCTACAGAACTGTTCTACTCCTGTGCAGGCATCAGGTAATCTAACAGTCTTCAGATAACAACATCTTGCTGTAGGTCAGTTAGAATTTAGGTCGGTTGGAATTACCCAAATTCAAAGCTGATTTATGAATTTAAATGATGGAGCAAGCCAGTTGTGTTGTACAGATCTTTTTATATCATAAGTACTACAAATACAATAAAAATGAAAAAAATATGAGTAACATACATTTTTTTTTTTTTAATGCATCTTGAACTTAATGTCTAAATTCTATTTTTTTTTTTTTTCACTTTGATCTGGTGTCAGAAGGAGAAGTAGAAGAAATGGAGACTCAGGCTTTCACCAGTCCTTCTTCAGGTGCATTTAGATGTGAGTAAAGTACTTTTAATCCAGTCCACTTCTACAAACCAATTTCCATTGCAGAGTTGAGGTGCTAAGATAACTTTCTGCCCGTCAAATACTGTATTTCTATATTAATACTTGTCAAGTTATGAAAAATGCAGTACAGTACCCTCAAAAGCACAGTGGTAAAGCAAAAAAAAAAGAGTACTGCGGGCAAGATATTCCAAATGCTTCATTCTGCTTTTCTTTTTTCCCACTAGGTGCTGCACCATCTAATGCAAGATCTGTGGTATCACCTTCTTGCTCAGACAGCCAGGAGGAGGAAGACTTTGTTGTAGCTGAGACGCAGTCTTTTGTGCTTCAGACTCCAGGTTGCCAGTCGGGTGTAGAGTCAACCCAGACTTCTACACTTGAGTCCTCTGGAAACAAGTCAGATGAGCAGTGCAGCAGAGGATACTCTTTCCAGCTGGGCTTGTCTGACAGCAGTCATCTGCAGTGTCAGGGCGGATCTCTGGCCATGGAGAGCACTCAAGCTTTTGTCTCTGTGGAAGGGGGAGTGAACCTGGAAGAGACCCAGGCCTATGCAGCCATTTCAGCTGCAGGCAGAAGTTGTGCAGAAAATGATTCACATGTGGAGGCTACCCAGGCTTATGTTGAAGAGGAGCGAGCCAGATGCTCAGAAGTTTCTGAAAAACAAGGTTGTGTAGACTTGGCCTTCGAAGCAACACAGGCTTACATTTCAGAGCTTTATAATGATTCGGACCAAAAATCAGAAGAAAAGGGGCAAAATGAAGCTTCAGCTGAACTTTCAGATTCAGTTGCATCAGCCACTCTTGCAATGGCTGAAACCCAACCAATGTTTTCCTTTGTTGGGGAAAACAGTTCGGAAACAAACAGAGCAGAAAATGAAACAGAGGAGAGGGATGCACATGGAAAGACTGCTTACCCTCAGGAGAGGCACGTAACAGAAGTTCAGCCTATAGCTGAAGCTCAGCACATGCACAGAAGCGAAAATGAACAAACCGATGGTGGAAACTCATCTTCAGGTAGGCAGGAAGGCATGCTGCTTGGCAATGAACAGGCACAACCCCATACTTGCTCAGTGTCATCATCTACTGCTGAAACTCAGGTTGTATGTGAAGGTGATCAAACAGATGAGGACTCCATGCTTGTCCCACGAAAAAGAAAAGCAAAGCAGCTTCACCTTGAAGAAGAGGAAACACAACAGCTAAAACATTCGGTAGTCTCTCTTACCGAAACCCAACCCATGGCTGCAAGTGAGGACGACAACGATGATGATAATGCTGGCTTAATGCTAGGCTCACGAAAAAGTAAAGCCATGCGGCTAACTATTGAAGACGAGGATACGCAACAGCTCACAAATTCTGAGCTCTCTCTTGCTGAAACCCAACCCATAGTTGCAAATGAGGATGACGATGATTTCGATTCAGTGCCGGGCTCACGAAGAAGAAAAGCAAAGATGCTGAAATTTGAAGATGAGACACAGTCGCTTGTGGGCTCTGAAGTCTCTGCGATTGAAACTCAGCCTTTAGACGTAGCTGAAGTTGAGCAAAGTGATGAAGATTTGATTCCGTGTCCTCGAAAACGGAAAGCTAAGCCGCTGCAGTTTGATGATGAGTCACAGTCACTAGTGAGTTCAGAAGTCTCTGCTGTTGAAACACAGCCAGTAGTGACAGGTGACGATGAGGAAGGTGATGAAGAAGATTTATTCCCAGGTCCACGGAAAAGAAAGGCAAAGCAACTTTTTGTTGTTGAAGAAGATACACAGCAGCTCACAAATTCTGAAGTCTCTACTGCTGAGACCCAACCAACGGCTACATCTCATGATGAAAATGCAGACTTGACGCCAGATCCACAACAAAACGAAGCAAAGCCACTAAAAGCTGAAGAGAAGAAGCAGATCTTCACTACTACTGAAGTCTCTGCTATGAAAACGGGTTCAGTTTTGACTGATAAAAAAAATGATGAGGACTCTACTCCAGGCCCCAAAAAAAGAAAAGCAAAGCAGCTTCATCTAGAGGATGAGGAGATGCAGACAGTCACAAATTCTGAGGTCTCTACAGTTGAAACCTCCTCAAAAACCAGTGACATCAGTGATAAAAAAGAGATGAAGTTGAGAGCTAGAAAGAAGGAAGGTGAGGTGGCGTGTTCTGCAGCGCCAGACAGACGGACAAGAAGGGAGAGTACGGCACTGGCAAGTACCAGAGGAAGGAGAGGAAGAGACAAGTCTGATGATAACAATGAAGAAGAGGTGAAGCAGAGTAAGCAGACAGGAGGAAGTAAAATGACAAGACAACAGAAAGATGACAAAGCAGACAAAAGGAAGAGAAATGTAAATCAGAGCCTGATAAAGGAACAAAAAGATGAGAAAATTGAAGAGAAGCCAGATGGTGTGGAGCTCAGACAACAGGAGAGAGAAGAAACTGAAAAGGGAAGGAATGAAATTAATGACAAAGAAAGAGAGGAGAAGGAAAGGTTGGAAAAAGAGAAATCCAGGTTAGAAATGAAAAGGAAAGAACAGGAAAGAAAAGAAATGGCACAAAAAGAGAGACAACAGAGGGAAAAACAAGAGGAAGAACAGCAAGCAAGGCTAGAGAAAGAAGAAAGAGAGAAACTGGAGAAAGAAAAGCGATTAAAAGAGTCACAACAGAATAAAGACGTAGATGAACCAAACATTCCTGTGAGAGGTCGAAGAGCAACTAGAAGAACGATTACTGCCCAGTGTGCACCAGAACCAGACTCAACCATAACAAGCAATGAAGACTTCCCAGCAGCGAGAACCAGATCTCGCTCAAACTCTTCCAACTCGGTAAGCTCAGAGAGGTCGGCTTCAAGCGTTAGCACCCAAGAGAGCAAAGGAAGAGGCCGAGGGAGAGGAATGAAGAGGGGCAGCGAGGCACCCCAGACGAGCATTGCCAGAAACAGGCGAAGGATCACAGTGGCTGAAGGACCAGTTGAGCAAAACAGAAATGACGGGCTCCTTTCCAGTGCAAACTCTTCCAACTCCGCCAGCTCCGAGGTCTCCAGCTGCAGCATGAGCTCTCAAACTAAAGGGAGAGGAGGTAGGCAGCGAGGGAGAGGGAGGAAAACGGAGCATGACCCAGACACCATTGTTCCTGTTTTTAGTCGGACTAACCAGAGTTCCACAGAAGAGGGCAGGAGGAACGGCAAAGCAGAGGAATCCTCAGCTGAGGTTCTCAATGAGAATGAAAAAGAAAAGGCAGACTCTCAGAAAGCTGGTACCAGCAGGGGGCAGCAGCAAGCCAATGCACATGGATCTGAACCTACAATTCTAAATGATGAAGGCCAGGCACATCAACCAGAGGGACATTCTGTTTTGAAATCAACTCCGGCCAAGAGGAATGTTAGAGGCAGAGGTCAAAAAGCAGCAAAGACTGAAACTGTGGAGAAACCAGAAGCTGCTAAAGTCAATGATATTAATGAGTGTAGTAACAGACGGATAAGAAAGAAGGATGAGTTGGAGGCAAACCCAAGAGTAGAGCCTGCTAAGGTTTCTAGACAGACAGAGAGCATTCGAGAAACTGAAGCAGCAACAGCAGAAGAAGAGAAGGATGAGCCAGAGGAAGAGATGCCTACCACTGTCAAAGCAAAGAAAACAGGTAGAGCATCCAGCACTCCAGCAAAGAAGAAGAATTCAAAAGAATCTTTCCCAGAGGAGGATGTGAAAGATGCTGAAAAAGTGCAACAGGAATCTGTTGCGAAGAAGTCCAGGGGTCGGACATCAGTGGTCCAGAGAGAGAAAAACGAGGAGCTGGAAGACAGTGGAACATTGTCAACCCCTACAGACAAGGACACAAACATGGACACATCAGAGGTAGCCTAACTGCTTCTGTTATATACATACATTAGAAGTTTGATCTTTTTATTTTAAGAATTATTTTTGTAATCAAAACTAAAGTCAAACAGAATGAAAGCCAGGTCATATATAATTACTGTCCTGGAATGTCGCTTTTACCTGGGTCCAAGGCTGGAGTGCTTTTCCTTTCCCGAGTCAGCGTTTCCAGTCATCGTAATGCACTCCCATCCACATCATGGACCAGCTCCATTTCCTCTGCTCTGTCAACAAGAGTACTCTACCCTGGCCTGCATCACTACTGACATCTTAATGAATTAACTGGTTTAGTGGTCATCTATCCACCACCTCCTCTTTATTTTATTACCATTTTGCTAAATATCTTCACGCTATTTTCATTATCTCCTAATTTCATGCTTTGTCCTTCTCTGTCTTTATACCTACAGTGTTTTGTTTTACCCCCTCTTCCTCTTTCATTTAGGTACCCCTGACTCCAGTGAGCAGGCTTTCCCGGAAACGTCAGGGACCTACAGATTCTCCTTCAGTGGCAAAGGCTCCTCGCTCCACCTCTGCCTCCCCGTTAGCCAGTGGCCGGCTACGAGCTGGTGGCCAAGCTTACAAGGTCTGTGGCTCTGAGGAAATTCAATTACATGATATGTATATGTGTGTGTGTGTGTGTGTGTGTGTGTGTGTATAAAATAAATATTGAAAGTCAGTAAAACAACTTGGCTCTCTCCAAAGTTTAAAAATGTTCAACCAAAAACCAAAAAACAAGAAAAAAATATTCATGTCTGAGGTGCTGATAAATCTTTTTATGGCATGTCAGCTACCTTCTTGTTTATACTTTTAGCAACAATAAGATAATCATGTCCTCACTCTTTTCTCTATATACACTGGACGAAACAGATTAAAACACTATTGCAGAAAGGGTTTACAAAAAATAATGACTCTTGGGAACATGCAACAATAAAAAGAGAAGATTTCACAAAGCTTAAAATCATTTACAAAGGAAACAAACTTTAGATTTTTTGTTTTCGTTTAGCTCACAGGGCCCCCTATATGTGTGGAGGCATTATAGCGCTTTTCCAAGATCTTGTTCTGTCTCTTGCTTGGTCACTCTCTCATTTTCCCCTTTTGTCAAACACAAAGAAAAAATATGGAAAAAGAAAAAAAACATTTCACAAAATGATTAAAAGATTTATCCCTTTTTTTCCTGTTGCTATGTTTGTAGAGCAGTTTAAGTCACTCAGAACCTAAGTTTCGTTAAAATTTTAAAAAGAATCTTGAGTTTTCTGGAAGATCTATAATTTTCCAGTGAAATATTTATTTCTTTTGAGAAACTATAAATATAAAATTAAAATGGAAAAAGTCTGAATGCATTCAAATATTTCTGCAGAATTTAGAATATTTGTTGTTGTTTTAGGTTTGTTAGTGGCATCGAAGCCTTGTTGAGTTACTTATAGGAAACTATTATGTATTTGAACTGGCTACAAAGAAATGACCATACAGTCTGGAAAGCAGCGCACAATAAGGCAATGCTTTGCTTAAAGCACATCATTTCAGTCTATAAATCTTCTAGAATCTGTCCCTGGATCAAAGAAAAGCTGAATGTGTGACCCGAGGCTGTCGTTTTTCTCAGGTGCTGTTCACAGGGGTGGTGGATGAAGCTGGGGAGCGAGTGTTGGCTCGTTTAGGAGCCAGCATGGCCAAAGGCGTGGCAGACATGAACTGTCTTGTGACCGATAAAGTGCGGAGGACTGTAAAGTTCTTGTGTGCTGTGGCTAAAGGCGTTCCGATCGTCACCACAGACTGGCTGGAAAAGGTTAGTTTCCTGCTCACTCAGATGAAAAGTTCCAGAAATGGTCACACAAATGGTACATTTGGACATGGAGGCGTCCTTAATCACACTCTGTTCTGCTCTCTGTATTTCAGAGTGGTAAAGCTGGGTGCTTCCTCTCACCTAATACGTTTGTTGTCAAAGATCCAGAGCAGGAGACAAAGTTCAATTTCTGCCTGAAGGAATCTCTGAAGGCTGCCAGCAGTCAGCCTCTCTTACAGGTACATGTCCATCCCCTTCATTTCAAGACTTATGCTTTTCTCTGAGTGAGAGGTTCACAGTGTTTTGGTATTATGGTCTGTATGGTATTTTATTTTGCTGACTGCTCAGAGGTGATGGTGGTGGAAAAGCAAGTCATCTTTGAATTTCATAAGTGCTTGAGTCAATTTTAAGCCTTGAGGAGATCTTATATCTGCTTACAAGCAGTGTTCTTTGTTTTTTTTACTCAGCTGGAGTTTCTAGCTTGTGGAATGTAATTAGACTTTTACTTTTTATGTTCTTGTTATGTTTTAATGTATTACACTTCTAAGTTTGCACGGTTTCATCGAAGCTGTAAAAGGATAACTTGATACAACATATAATGCTGATGCACAACTAGAATTAGGGTACACACTTGACCAAATTCCATTCCCAAGAGCTTTTTATTGATTTCTTGCCTGCAGAGTCTAAATACAGAGAGACACTGATCATATTTGTTTACAATGTTGACCACTGTATCTCTTTACACCTGTCTCTCTCAGGGATATCAGATCCACGTGACAAAGTCGGTAAAGCCAGAGCCAGTTCACATGAAAGACATCATCACCTCCAGTGGAGCTACTTTTCTACCAAAAATGCCAACATCTCATAAGGTACATTTTACCTTTGAGCTCTTCCCAATTCATTCATTATTTTTTTGTTTTTTTTGTTTCCAACTTAAATCCTTTTTTTCTTTCACCTGACTCACAGCCTCAGACTGTAGTGATTTCCTGTGAGGAGGACTTGCGGCTGTGTGGCCCCGCTGTGTCTGCATCCCTCCCCATCGTTTCTGCTGAGTTCATTCTCACTGGGATCCTGCAGCAGAAACTTGATTTTCAGACTCATGCCCTCTCTCACCCTGAAGGTAACTTGCAACCTGCAGGTGGCAGAGGACGAGGCAGGAGGAAGATTTAGTACGCAACAATATATCCCTCAGTGTGTGTGTGTGTGTGTGTGTGTGTGTGTGTGTGTGTGTGTATGTACTCAATCTTAATAATGGGTTTCATCTATTATTTTTGTAGCACCAGTGAGTCAGCTTTTTCTGTGTATAAGACTGAAGAATGTATTTGCCATGTACCACAAAACTTTTTTTTTTTTTTAAATAAATAGGCAACTTTTCTTTTGTAGATTGATTGCTCTGATGGCAGGTGTATCATCCTCCTGTTAGCTGAGCAAAGTCGATGAATGATTTTTACATGTACAGCTACGTAAAACACTGTGATCTTTACCAAACAAGAGTTTTGGATGGACGGTGCAAACTTCTGTCTGCTTCGGAAAAACCCGTTTCAGTCTTTCGCCTTGCATATGTAGAAAATGTGCCTTTCTACAACAACCAGAGCAGGAATCAAGGCTTCTGGATTCCTGCTCTCTATGTGTGCTTAGTGCTTCAAGTCGGTTAGCAGGTTCAGCCATGAAGCAGAAGTTGTCTAAATCATGTTTGGGTGCTAGAATTATGAGACTAATGGAGTCTGTTTTGAAATCAATCTGCTAAGGTGGTCAAACAACAACCTTGTTTCCTGTCCTGATAAAAAGTGCATAGTGCCTTTTATACTGATGATCATGAACACACTGGAGTGTCTCCATTTCTCAGCACCACTCCATTAAGGCCTCATTCAATCCTATTATCTCTGGGACGAGTACACGATACAGGCATCTGCCTGCTGATGCTTATACATCACGATTATTATCCTGTTTGTCCATTGCGTCTCTTTGTATGTTGTTCTTTTATGTATGCACGTGCAGAAAGGCCAGTATATATAGGCTGCATTTGGTTTCTGTCCGGACCCACTGTATACTCTTAACCTCATCAATGTTTTAAATATGGAGTCATTAACTTCTAATTTTTAGAACTGTATGATGGCAAGTGATTAAACACCAGGTTTGTGTCAGTTCATGAAAACATTAAATCTTTCCAGTTTTCTGGAGCTCTGAGTATTTGCTTTGCATTTATATTTTTGTTTTATAATCCTATATGTGTGCATATAGACTGTGCAATATACATACGTACACACACACTCTGGTGACTATTATGTTGCCTGAAGTGAGCTGGGATAGGCTCCAGCAGACTCCCGTGGCCCTGCACAGGAATTAATGGCTATAGATAATGGATGGATGCTGGCAAGTATATTTTCCTTGGGACACTGATTGCCCAAATTCTGTGGCTTCCTACAGTAAGTAGGCGACATCACACAGTAAGTGAACTTGACTTTTCCAAACAGCTATTTCTAAGCGTGAATTTATGAGCTACATCTTTTTATATGAAGAGGATATATTGCAGATTTAGATTTCACTGCACACTTGGAGCATCTTTCATTTCATCTCCATTTGCAAGATGTTAGGTTATTTCCCACAGCTGCAGGAGTGACTTTATTTTTTCTGTCACCTTGTTTTCAACAAATCTATTGTTTCTTTTTTTTCCACTTTGCAGATACAGTGGGGAGAAAAATGTATTTAGTCAACCATCAATTGTGCAAGTTCTCCCTCTTAGAAAGACGAGAGACGCCTGTAATTTTCACCATATGTATACTTCAACTATGAGAGACAAAATAATAACAAAAAAATCCAGGAAATCACATTGGCTGATTTTTAAAGAATTTATTTGCAACTGGCAGTGGGAAATAAGTATTTGTTCAATGACAAAAAATATGTCAATACTTTGTTATATAGCCTTTGTTGTTGACAGCTGTCAAACATTTTCTGTAAGTCTTCACCACTGTTGCTGATATCTTGGCCCATCCATGCAGATCTCCTCTAGAGCAGTGATGTTTTGGGGTTGTAACTGGGCAACATGGACCTTCAACTCCCTCCAAAGATTTTCTACGGGGATGAGATCTGGAGACTGGCTAGGCCACTCCAGGACCTTGAAATGCTTCTTGCGAAACCACTCCTTGGTTACCTGGGTGGTGTGTTTGGGATCATTGTCATGCTGAAAAACCCAGCCATGCTACATCTTCAGTGTCCTTGCTGATGGAAGGAGGTTTTCACTCTAAACGTCACCATACACGGCCCCATTCATTCTTTCCTTTTACACTGATCAGTCGTCCTGGTCCCTTTGCAGAAAAACAGCCCCAAAGCATGATGTTTCCACCCCCATGCTTCAC
>JBAMYA010000008.1:12749717-12765299 GCA_037176975.1 Arrhamphus sclerolepis
TTTGACAGCTCTTTAGTCTTGGCCATAGTGGAGTTTGGAGTGTGACTGTTTGAGGTTGTGGACAGGTGTCTTTTATATTGATTACCAGTTCAAACAGGTGCCATTAATACAGGTGGTGGAGGACAGATGAGCCTCTTCCAGAAGAAGTTACAGGTCTCTGAGAGCCAGACATCTTGCTTGTTTGACCAAATCCTTATTTCACACTATCAATTGCAAAAAAAATCTTTAACAGTCAGCCAATGTGATTTTCTGGATATTTTTTTTCTTATTTTGTTTCTGTACCTGTGGTGAAAATTACAGGCCTCTCTCATCTTTCTAAGTGAGAGAACTTGCACAACTGATGGTTGACTTAATACTTTTTCTCCACACTGTAAGTTGTTTTTTGTTTGTTTTAAATTATACTGATTATTATATATTCTGAACTGTCTTAGGCAACCATGGTCTTATTTTATGAAAGCATAAATGTCCATCCAAAAAGAAAACAAATACAGTGATGATTTTAGAGTTGATTATTGGCTTTTTTTTTTATTTTGGCATCATGGAATTATCTAATCAATGTGCAGATGATAATCACAACAAAATTATTCTGAAAACAACAGGTTTTAGTGTGACCTCTATCCTGAACCAAGCACATATTTAACTCTTAAAGAGACTGTCCCATAAAGATTTGGATTTCATTCTATAGGCTGTAGTTGAAAGCTCATCAAAAGAACTGAGAAGAGAAGCCCTGACTGAATTCAGTGAACAGTAAAACAGATTTAATCAAATTAAAATCATCTTTCAACAGGGGGGTTTTGAAAACATTTTAAGCGTATTTTGACCTGACAGCGCCATAAAACTTTTCACATCCTTTGCCTCTTAGTTGTTGGGGTGGGGGTGGGAGGGGGTTGGCCGGTGTTTCCCGACACGAGTCGAGTGGTTCCGAGAGCGCGCGGAGCCCGACATGTTCTGATCGTCTTCCAAATGTTGAGCCTGAGTCGCCAAGTGCTGCTCTTGAGGGGGGGCGAGGTTTAAAGGGAGGGAGACGACGAGGCAGGAAAAAAAAAAAGGGCGACATTCCAGCAGATCCCCACCTCTGAGCGGCTCCCCGACATCCTCCTACGGCAGCGCATCTCCGGCCGGCAGGTTGAAGGTAGGTTGAGCTGCGGAGCGCAGATTTTCTCCCGCTGAACATACATGTGCGACGGATGAGCGTCCCAAATGTGTCTGGTGCGTGACGGGTTAAATTCTGCAGTTTTTTGGGTTGATGCGCTTGTTGGCCATCCCGGCCGGGATGTGACTGATCCACGCTGGAAGCTGTGAGATTTATCACCATCTGGTAAAGGTGTGGAATTATGTTCCCTCCGTTTTACACAGAGAGAAGGACTCTATTTCATTTTTTCAATAGATTTTTTTTCTTCTTTTTTTTTAAATTCCTCATCCTCCTTTATGGGATTTCATTCCTACAAAATAGAAATGTCATGTGTAAAGATTTTTCCTTTCTTTTTTCTTTTTATTGCTGTTTTATTGTTAAGTGGTAATTAAAATGTAACTGGAGACATTGCTCACTGAGAAGTTGACCAAATGTGGTCTTGATGTAAAGCTTATGCTTATCTGAGAGGATGCGTTGGTCTGGAGAGTCTCTGGCAACATTTCCTCCCTGCAGTGTCCAGAGCTGCATGGAGGCCCTAAACAACATATGTGAGCAGCCCTTAAACTATTAGATATAATCCTACTTTACACACAATTGTCTCCTCTATATGCAGAACAAGTTTATCTCTTACATCAGCTCTCCTTTTTGTTTTACTGCACATATCTCTGCCACCTCCTCCCTACTTCCCCCCTCATCTCCATTGATTTTAATGGATGTGACAGGTGCAAACAATATTGTGGAGGCCTGTCTCATCCTTTATTTCATGGTAGCCTGCTTTGTAAGAAAATAGGTTGTCAGCTGCTACAGTCTTTCTCTGAAAGACGAAGTTAAGAAATTATAAAATGAATCCTGGTTATTTCAGTAGTTTCTTCTGCTGCGGTAGCCATTGGAGGAGCTGTAGTTTGTTTTTTTTTCTCTGTGTGGGGGGGGGGATTTACAAACTGTTTTTTTTTTCAGTGTTAACATCCACTTTCATACATGTCTCTTGATGCAACAATGCTTTTTTTCAGTTTTGGTGTGTCATGACTTATGAATGAGAACAGTATGTGCTCACTTCTAGCATCCTTCCTCGCTATCAGGGGGACTTGACCCCAGGTCCCCCTGCTTTACTTTTGCTAAGGAAAGTGTAAATGAAAGAGAAATGATTGAGGGACAGAGCTCGCTTTGTACATACCCCACATCTGCAGTCATTGAATGCATTTCCGCCTCTTTAAAGGCCGGAGGGACAAAGACCCATCTGTCCCTCCGTTGAGCAAGAGTTTGGAGTTTGAGGGAACACAGGAGCAAGCTTTGATTTCAGAGTGGGATGCACTGGCTTGGATTATATAATGTAAGGTGGAGGAGTGGATGAAAGAGATGTGATAAAGAGGGAGAGAGACAGATATCCATAGAGAAACACAGAGACATGAGATAGATGCACTGAGACAGGAAGCATGGCAATCTGGTTGAAGGTGGTCTTACTGATGGGAGAAAAGGTGTGGAAAAGAAAGTAAAAGATAATGTTGAATGTTTGCAAAGAAAGTAAGGTAAGTGAAGAAATAATGATGGGAGAACACAATGACTATAGATGTGAAAATGTTGACATAATATAAAGACTGAAAAAATGGAAAGAAGAACCTTGTAAGGTAGAATGCTGACTAAAGTGGAAGAAAAGATCAAATTCAGAGAAGGATATCAGCAGATGACGTGCATGAGCCTTTAGGTCTAAATCCTACTTTTGTTTTCTTTTATTTGCATATTTGTTCTGAGTGAAGGACTGTAATTTATTTTTCTTGTTTGCCTCAAAATGCTCAAACAAATATAGGAAATGTTTTTCTTTTCTTTGCCTCGTAGTTCTTGCCTTGAAACGGTAGACTGTGTATGAGGCCAACTGCTGTGACAAACAGATGGACTTGGTTCTCTTCTCCTTTTCTTCACAGCTGACCAGTCCTATGCTTCAAGGCTGTTGTGCTAATTGAATACTGGCTTCCTCAAGGGTCAAAAATCCTTTTTTCTTTTTTTTTTAGGTCAGGTAATATCATCAGTACATGATGCAGAAGCTCCAGAAAGTCCTACAGAAAAAAGTGATTGTGAAGAAACAGTATTCTAAGTGAAGCAGCTTTGCTCCATATTTTGTTTAAGACGCAATAAAATAAGTGGGCTTTTAGGCTTTTTGCCCAAAGTGTGAAGATCATAGTGCAGAAGCTTTTATGAGGCTTGTCTGAACCAGCAATCCGGATTATGACATTGTGATTGCTAATTCTTTTGAATGATAATGGAATAATGAGGGTCTTGTTGTTCTTTACAAATATTTACACTGTACATTTATACAAATACAGTCAGATGGGAGACATACAGACAAGATTTACTTTTAAGACTTGATCCTCTGTGGTGGGAAAGGGATGTCTTATGATGTCTTCCATGTCGCAAAAAAGAGGGCACTTTGATCTTTACTGTTTATTACGTGTATTACGGTATGTGACTGCAAGCACTGCAAGTATTCCCTCCCATATCCCTTCTGGGGTTTGTAAATGAAAACTGCAGCAGAATCTCTTTTGTACAAAGTCTCTTCATGTCTTGCCTTAGATGCCTCTGCTACATCACCATAATCCTCCTTCAGCTTTTCAACTGGATTCTTCCACAACAGATTAACTATCAAGTGTTCCTGCTGCCCCTTCTAATAATGCTCATGACATTATTAGAAACCCGGCTGTGTGATTACACCCTTTCCCATGAGCGCAGTTATCTTGGGAATCATTAATTATTCTGTGTTCAAATTTGGGTATTTAATCAATACGCAGCCTGTGACAGTGATCCAAAGCCAAATGGCCCTATAAACATCCACATACTTCTTAAAGGGAGGACATCTCAAAGGCATAGATGGCTGTTAGTCAGGACTTTAAACTGCACTGTCTCAGACAAATATATCCACTCATGATCTTGATTTTTAACTGCAAACAGGTATGCTACTAAATGCAAATAGTTTTCCCAATAATAATAATAGGATCTCAAGTTTATTTTTATTTCACAGTAACCTCCAGACAATGTCATATACCAGAATATTAAATTTGCACAGACTGCAAGATTCTCTGCAGATAGACTAGCATAGCTGTCTTTGTTATTCTACCAAGAAAGAAAGAAAAAAAGAAAGAAAGAAAGAAAGAAAGAAAGAAAGAAAGGAAGGAAGGAAGAACCTCTTGACTCAGCAGTATGCAAGTCGAAACGACAGCGTTTTGGATGAATAATGATACATATTCAGATATCGTCAGGGTGATGTCCATACTTTCACACCCACCTTTCCAGTGTACACATAACCTTGTCGCCTGCTGCTTCAATGCATCACTGCCCGACTTTGATCACTGCGGGTGTTTCCTTCCATCCCCCTCATGAGCTTTTAAAATGAAAACCACATGACAGTTTCTTTTGTATCAGCATCTTGATATGTTGCCTCTGATATCCTTGCTCAGAAGAGAGCTGCTGAAATCATCAGTATTCATCTCAGTGCTGCAATTAATTGTGATTCTTCCCAGACACTTTCACAGAGTCGTGATGATATCATGTCTGCCCCGTGACCTTCACTGGTCTGGGTGGTCTCTGTTTAAACTTTACCTTAGGACATGTTTGTTTTTCGTTTCTTTTTTCTTTATGAATAACAGCTTGTTTTTCTACTGAGGAGGGTTAGAAGAACACTCACATGTTTCTACACTGATTCTACACAGCAGCGAAGGAGAATGAAAGTTTATATATTGAGAAATATTTCATACTTTACCAACATGAACAGTAGCATAACATAAATAAGGTATAGGCCTACTTCACATGTTTTCATTTAGCGCCCATGTGTGCATTTTATTTTGTTTAAGAGATTAGTAATGTGTGCTTGTGCATTTGTCAGCTTGAGACTGGCGAGATCTTCTGCAATGGTCAATGAAAAAGAATGACCGCTCATGAAAATTTAAACAAGGATTAGCCAGAATCTATTTAGTCAGACAACGCTCACGTTAGCGGTATTATTCACTTTATTCCACGATTTCCATCATCACTCCAAGTTATCTCCCACATAAGAGCAAATAAATGTGAACACATTGTATGCATTGTATGATATAATAAATACAACGCACAAATATGTTAGCAGTAAATAATTTTGTATTGATCCCTGAGCTCTTCCATTTTCTTTTTTCCTTTTTTTCCAGACTGAAAAGCCATGATGAGGGTCAGAGTGATAGCACTCAGCTTTCTCATCACTGCAGGTACGTTGAAATGATCCTGCCATTCTGCTGCAGTCGCTAGTGACACGAGAATATAAAACTAAACATGAATGTTTTTTTTTTTCATCAGTGTAAGCTGCTATACAGTGTTTTCATTGTCAATAGATGGGGGAGATACTAGTTGCTCAAGGAAAATGTGCTCATTAAAAAATTTTTAATCTTACCAACACGCCCTAAGGTAATTCAATTATAAATAAAATCTATTATATGGCTGTGGATTTCTGCTTTGAATCTAAAGAGCGCCACCTACAGAATCAGAAAGACGAGGTCATTCGAAACTGTAGAAGAACCACTCCATGTGGGGTGGGGCTTTAAATCAATTTTTCATGCACTATGAGGAACTGAGGGAAAGAGTTACTGCGAGATATGATGAGAGGTTTAAGGGGGACCAAGGGGCTATATTTGACTTGCTCGTCAGTATGTCACAAAATCTACCTTTCTTCGAACAACTGCCAAAACCTTCCCTGCCTGATCCCAAAACCAAGTCATTCTCTACTGACTCATGTTAAAAACGTCCAACTTTATAGCAGAAATAAACGTATCTAGAGCCGATGGAAAAAAGTTCACATTTTTCACAGTCATAAATACTGTACATTGGAAAGGAAAACAACTTTTATTTTATTTTATTTTATTTTACTATTTTTTCAGTGACAGCTGCATTGCAGTTTACAGTGTCCAACAGCTAGCTCACAGCTAGCTCCCTCTATAGTTACTCACTCGGTGAATCTGACATGCTAAATAAGATCTAACAGAATATAATCACTCTTATTTTAAGGCTTGTAGTGCTGTCAACTGTACTAACGGACAGCTGTGACTGGCTCTGAGTTGGCCTGGAGGGATCTTGGGGAACAGCTTAACTAAGCAGTTGGAAGCAGCTATCTTTGCCCCTGGATGAAGGCTCTACCAACGTGACAGTACTGTTAATGACTATCATTTTTAAAGCACCTTACATTCTATGAGCCTTCAGGTCTATAGCACCAAAATTGATTCATATTACTGGGGTACGCCACAGGTTCCCATAAAAACAACAACAACAACTACGCTAATTATACAGTCTGACACCATATCAGCCTTTTTTTTTTTCTGGGAGACACCGTGACTGGCAGCTACTCACCACTGACCTGCTGAAACAAGACATGAGCACCAGGGAGACACTGACCTGTGAGCAAGAATGCACTACAGCCCCATGTGCCCAGACTTAGTGCTGATGCCATGACCAGCAATGAATCTTTCAAAACAAGACTCAGGCAGAGGGCACCATTAGCATCATGTTACCATCTCATAATGTTGCTAAGCCAAAGGCTTAAATTATCTTCTACTATTATGTTTCTTATATTGTTGAGAGCAATTGACAGTGAGTGCTTTACCATTGCATTGTATTCCTTTGAACCGCTATCTAGATCAGACATTTTCAGCTGAATTTGCTCCAGTACCAGAAGTAGCCATGGCATGACGTTGCGGACATGGGTAGGGTCATCTGTTGGTGGGCAGAGATGTGGGTGGAGTCAGAGTGGTATATTTATAGATTCCCTTTCACTTAATCATGAAAAAGATGTCATTCCCAAACCATATTAGGGCCATGAAACATATATATTTTTGTGACATCATCAAATATGTATTTTTTGGGTAATAGGTCAGGGTGATGATGATGATGATCATCATCATCATTCTTTCCTTTTATTAGATACTTTGAATATTAAAAGTGTTAAATTAGTTCTATCACTCACTATCTTTTTTTTTTCTACAGCTATTTCTGCCCCTGTGAAAGGTAACACTTCTGTCTACAAAAGTACATCACATATTATTCTGACTCACTGCTTAACTGTAAGCTTTCATTGCCTCTTTATATATATTTCTTTTCATTTATCCTCCATCTAATCCAGATGAGGAAGACACCAAGAAGCTATTTCTCGGGGAGGACTTCCACATCCTGCTACAATCGCAGGAGATGGAGGTCACATTTAAGAACAAGTCTGACCCTCGGATGCCTGTGGTCCTGATGAGAGGTGGAAAAGTGGTCAGCAGTCTGGCAGAGCACAACATACTTTCAAACTATCTCACTATACAAGCTGTGGGCGAGGAGAATGAAGGAGTGTACACCTTGACGAATCCAAAGAATCCAGCTGATGTCAAACGCATTTTGCTCATAGTCCGAGGTACTGGATGAAAAGACACTTTGACATAGTCCAACCTTCTCACTTTTGTTTGGGGCCAAGATTTTCAGCCATATTATTGATCATACATGCAAGGAAGTGCATTCTTTAGTGTTCTTAATTTTTTTCTTAAGGATTTACTCCCTGATTAAGTGATTGTTTTTTTAATCATTTTTATTTTTACATGAAGAAAATACCTCAGAACATAAACGTAAAGTCCCAGGCCTCTACTGAAGTGGAGAATGAATGTACACTGGCAGGATAATAAAATAAAATAGTGATTTGAATGGATTGCTATGGACACAAAAATGTGTCTAAAGGTCTCTAACTGAAGTATTTCACATTGAGCAAAAACTAAATGTTGCTGCAAATCTTTCACATACGTTAGGCTGTAATAGTCAAACCATAAATAATCCAGTTTACGTGGAGTATATTGACAATATGTAAATTATTGTGGTTTTTAGACCATAAAACGGAGTTACACCATGACAAAAAGTTTAAAACTTTGAAGAATTCATCAATAATTAAAATATACTTTTAGGACTAATGCTGGTCTAAAACAAAAATGTTTCAAAAGAAGTCTTTTATTGCATTTGTATAGCTTATTTCTGTTACATGCACATTTATGTGTGAAGAGATTTCAACATAAGTTTTTTAAAGGTGCATCTAAGGTTTAAACCAGCTTCTATAAACAGCTAAAAAGATAAATTTGAAAAAAGAGAAAGTCTATTTTGTCCTTCTTATATTTTAATTAAAGCATGAAACAGAAATGTCGATAAGACCTAAGTAAACTGTCTCATAAAAGTTGTGGGACATGAAATGCCTTGCTCGTGTAGGTTTTAAGAAAATCATCTAAAAATACACAATAATGTTTTTTAAATTTCATATGAATTTAAAGGGATTTCACCTTCATCACATTTTCTCACATATATTTTAAACCTGCATGAGTTTAATCAGGAATGACTACAAGGCAAAAAAGATAAAAGTAAGGAATAAGAATATCAAAAATAACTACATAGGAACACATTTGTTTTCTCCTTAAAAACAAAATGTCTTTTTATTGTCATTAATGAGGGCCCTGGGCTGAAACCAGTATCTACCTACTGCCATGATACTGGTTTTAATCATGCCATCAGGAGCTGGATAAACCTCAGATTTTCAGACACTGTTTATCTTGCGCGTGTTACAAGTGTTATCAGTGTTGACTGGCGATTCAGATGGGATTAAGCACACAAATATGCAGAACCGACATGACAGAAGTAGGGATAATTCTAACAGGCAGAGGGAGAGGTGGGCTCGAACCCTGCAGGACGAAGTTGACCGTAGTGTGGCAATACGTGGAAATGTAGAGGTCGGTCTGTGTTTTCTGTATAAGAGAGCGTGCTGGTGCTGCCAGGCAGTAATTATGCAGCTCTTTAACCACCAGCCCACTCCTCTCTCCTTTTCTCCCTGCTGTTTTCCTGTCTTCGTCTTGTCTGAACTGCCTTTCCCTCTGTTTGATTTCTACTTCTACCCTTTCATTCCCTTTACCCGGATATTTTTGGATCATTGCTCCTTTGTTTCTCTGCAGCCTGTCCCGTTTACTCCACATCTGTCAAGCTGTTCTCTTTTCCTCCTCCATTTTCCAATCTCATTCCCTTCGATTGTCCTTTCCCTCCTCTGCTTCTGTCATTTCTTTTTTCAAACCAAATGAAAAAGCTGACCTCACACCCATCCATTTAATTGTAATTGACATTCTATACTATTTTTTTTAATTCCCCAAAAGCAAAATGTTCATTTCCTTGATGTTGCCTTCTAGATTGCAGTATGGAGTGGAATGTCAAATATGGAGATAATTTCCATATTAGACTGTTAGAGGAGAGTGATCCCATTACCCTCGAGTTCCGGCCCAGAGCAGTGGAGGCCAATGAGACATCCAGGTAGAGTCACGAATCAGTACTGACAACTGAACCTTCATGTACCTGTACTGAAACATCCTCAGAGCGTTATCAGGGAAGGTTATGAAAAAGTGATTCTTCTTTGACTCCTTACCCTGCAGACCAGCTTTGGTGGTGTTAACCGCCGCAGGGACTGCCACGGGGTCCTACCAGGGTCGTATCCAAGTCACTCCGCGTTCTGTCACACTCAAGGCTGTTACAGATGCGGACGAGGGCAGCTACACTGTCATGGATAGTAAAGGTGCTATCCAAGAGAAATTGTGCCTAAATGTCAAAGGTGAGATTGCAGATAAGGATGGATCATTTTCTCCTCCTGTGCTTCAACTGTTTTAAATGACCAGAATCTTTAATTGAGGATGTTGTATTTATTCTGATCTTTAACTTCTAATTGTCAGTTGTAATTACTTTTAAAAGACTAAAAACATTAATGTATTTCCAGTCTGTAAACAGAGCTGTGGTGTACTTATGGAATGTCTTCCCTTCCCTCTTGTCTGATTGTATCTTAGAGCACAAACACTTTGAGAAGCTGCCGTATGGGAAAAAACTGAAGATCAACCTGGTGGTCAACATCTCTTTGGTCCAGCTCTACTGTATCCCCAGTGCTAACGCCACACCTGTTCTACTTTTGGATAAAGGGGAATTTACAAATGTAACTGAAAGCTCATTTTCTATTTAGATTCCACCACCGTCGAAATTCATTATTTTATGTTTTTCTTTTTTGTAGTTTATTTTATTTTATTTTTTTAAACAACTCAATCATAAATATTGTGTGAAGACACAATAAGAAAGGATTAAGGCCTCTCTTACATCGACTAATACAGCGTTCACAGGTTTATTATCAGTAAAAACATTTAACATCATGATTGGACTACCAGGATAACGTTGCTGCTCCCTCAAGGCAAAATTGAACCCTGCAGATGACCAGATTGTAAATAGTACAACCAGTAGTTGCAGTATCATGATTTGGACCTAGTTTGCTTCCTCTGGGGCAGGACAGCATTATTTAGACTAGAAAATGTCAAGACATCTGTTTGTAAATTCTGTGAATCAATGTCAGTTCTCTCACTGGTCCGATGTAACCTAACTAATGCTCTGACGCCATGTTGGTGCAAATGTCTGCATTCATTCCAGACCCCAATGATGCTGGACTTTAGCGACCGTCTCTCTTTGGAGGGTTCAGCGGTTTTTCTTGATCACGTCAAGAGTACAGATCCAAGCCTGTTCATAGTTAAAGACACACAAGGTTTCACTGTGTCCACCGTCCAAGTGGAAGTTCAACGTAAGCAAAGACTGGTGCTAAATTAGAGGATTAAAGATTAAGCTGTGTTATAAGGGCCCATAAACACATAGTCCACAAAAGAAAGAAGAAAAACAATCTTTTTATACCCTATTTATGAGGAGGGATTTTATTAAAATTAAATTAAAGGTTAATTTAATTTTTTACCCGTGTTTTCCTGCCTGTGATTCTGCCTTCTTGCTTTGGCTCCATATAGCCTACAGGCTGGAGTCACTCTACGTGGCCATCATCGCCCTGTTGGGCCTGCTGGCTTTCCTTCTGCTGGTCTGCCTGCTGTCCTGCCTGATCAAAGTCAAGAAGAGGGCCAAGAGGGCCGCTGCCCTGGAGAAGCTGGCCCAAAACGCTGGCAAAGAAGAGGAGGGAGAGGCCTTCAGACAGGTTTGAGGGGGGAAAGTATGCAACAATATGGAGTGATGAGGAATTTTCTGAACGTGATTAATCACTTCTTTTTTTTTTGTCTGCGTGTGAATTTTCACAGGTGGTCAAGAACATCACCAAACTCAGTGAGGAATCCAAACATTCCCAAGCCGACACCACAGAGAAATCTCAGAGCACTGAAGTGGACATCAAAGTAAGGACAAGTGATATTCAGCTCTTAAAGCTGACTAGCTGAGAAGTACTAATATTGATTCAATTTTTACACTGTTTTCTGCGTTTAGACAGTCACAGCTTATTCAGAACGCTCCTGCTAGAGTCCTCACTATGATCAAGAAAGTGGATCACATCAGTCCAGGTCTCAGATCTTTGCAGTGGCTTCCTTTGTGACAAAAAATGGATTTTGCCATCGTTTTTTGAAGTGTTGACTGGTTTAGGGCCAAAACATAATTCTGATCTGCTGTTGTGTTTATGAAGCATTTTGATCTATCAGGTCTTCTGGGACAGGTCTGCTCACTGTCCCAAAAGTCAAATCTTAATATGCAGCTTTCAGATTTTATGCACCACAATAAACTCCCAGAAAACCTGAGGTCTGCCCCAACTCTCAGTTCTTTTAACTTAAAGCTGAAAACATTTCTGTTTGCCACTGACTTTTATTAAGTTAAATATGTTTTAACCTTGCACTGCATTGGAGCTGCACTTGTACTTATACTCTCCTGTTTTCTTCGGTTTTAGATGATCTTCCGAATTATGTTACCATTTTGAAAAGCTACTTATATGCTTCTTTTTGTATTTTGTTGCTTGTCTGTCACACCTTTGATCAATTCCACTTTGAATTACCTTACTGTTAAAAGTTTCAACAGGGAAATAAACTAATCTTATCTTGTTTTTGTTTTTTTTACTAAACTCAGGGTCTGGAGGTTTCCTCTAAAGAAGTTGGGACTGGTAACCTAGAAACCAGTGACTCAGGTGTTGGCTTCAACACTGCTCTCCCACTGGACACTGACACTGAGGCCCCTGATCAAATCCCTGACTCTGAGGCTGTAACCATCTCTGTTGCCCCTGAAACCAAACCAAGTCCTCCATCTGCTGCTGAATCCAAGCCAAGTGCTCCACCAGCTATGGAAATTAAGCCTAGCCCAGTACCTGAAACCAAAGTCAGCCCAGTCCCTGAGCCCAAGAAAACCCCTGATCAGCCCGATGAAGCAAAGTTAGATGTTCCCAAACCAGCGGATACTAAACTCAGCCCAGCCCCAAGCCCAGTCCCAAGCCCAGAGCCCCAGACTCGTCTGAGTCCAGCTGATAAAAAGCCTGCACCCAGCCCAAGCCTGGAGCCTGAGGCAGCTGTCCCTGCAGCCACAACCCCAACACCTGAGAGTAAGAGCGTCCTGACTCCTACACCTGAGCTGCCCAAAGCAACCACACCAGAACCCATTACCAATGGTACGCCCGAGCCAGGGCCAGATTCCAAACCAAGCCCAGATCATGCAGAAATTATTGGAGACTCAGCTCCAAAAGCAGTCCCCCCCAAAACCCCTGAGGTGGAGCTGAAATCCAGTGGTGTTATACCAGAAGCCAGCAAAGATGGCACTGTGGCCAAGGATTCAACATCCACCTGAGAACTGTCCCTGCTGTCCCTGCAAAAGCATAAAGGAAACCCCACAGATCATACCACCACTGCAGACAATCGAACACACACTACCAAATGATGACAAAACCACAGCAGCTGGGTCGAGGACATCGATTAACTTGTCTAAAGCCTCAACCCACCCTGAAAATGATATTACACTTGTCAGTAAATAACTAACTAAAACTTTTGAGACTTTCTAATTCAGACACATTTCAAAGAACAAGCACGACTTTTGATTGTTTAACATTTTAGATGTATGCAACTAGCAGCCTCGGTTTTTTTGCTAATTTCACAGTAAAACTGCCAAACTGCAATTGAAATCCTTTGCAGAGTTTACAACTAAAATGTTAACTCAATTTAATATATTTTATAAAACATCCAGAAAGGTTTACAACATTTCATTTCAACACCTCGGCAAAGTAGAGTTCATTACTTGACTCAAACTAACCGTTGCTTCTCAGCATTTGGGTGAAGCTGACAGGAGGGATTCAGTTCTCAGCTACCTTTATCTTAAGCTTGCAAAAAATGTCTTAATCTCAAAAATGAAAACACCTCTACTCATATTCATCTCTATTCTTGATCTTTTCTTTTTCTTCTTTTTTTTTAAACAAACCTGAAGTGTGGATTTTATTTATATTAGCTTCTGAAACTTCCACAATAAAAACTTATGTTATTTAATCTGCACAAAAAATAAGTACTGACAGTGCTAACTCACTTATTTATAGACTAACACTGAGATTCGGACTCTCAGTGGATATCTCAAATGATTAAAATCTCTTTGCCAGATGGATGTCTCAAGTTTGGATCCACCTTGCAGCATTTAATCTGGATTTCCTACTAGCTCTGCAAAAGTCTTGTACTGTTCAACAAGACGTTTGTGCCTGAGAAAATTTCAGGCTCTCCCCGTCTGCTTTCTTCTGCTTGGCATCTTTTTATCTAAATATTTCAACAAAAGTATCAGCTTTTGCTAATACTGACCCAGAGGCATTCCTGTATAACGTTTGGCATAATAATTGATATTTATACCCAGCATCTTCACCTCCTCAGCTCTCTTATACCCTTCCACTAAGAGGCCTTTCTCCATGCCATCTTGTCTTTCTGGAGCTGGTTTGAGTGATTTTGGAAATTTTTTAAAAATGTGCTGTCAAATAAATAAATAAAGAAACTTAATTCATGCACGGTACAGACGTATGCAGGTACATATTTATTGCATGTCTCTACCTCATGTTTCAGCTGGTCTAGGTTTCATTTGCTGAAATTAAAAATTTGTTTATTAATTTAAAAAAAGAAAAAAAAACTTTTTTGAGATGAGCACAAAAAGACAGCCATGAAAAATCTAGAAAACAACTCAAAAACCTTTGGAAACTATAAGTGGACTATTTAACCTCAACAGGCCTGTCTTTGTAACTGAATTGTCTTGACAAATAGATATTTATTATGAGGAAATAAGAATGAGATTTGGTGTCAGAATCTAAAAGAAAAGAAGCCATAAGCTGAGAGAGGTTTTGAAGTCAGATTTGAAAGAAAGAGAACACTTTCAAAATTATAATAACAAATATATTCAGTGTATCAGAGTCATTTCCAGCTTGGATCTGTGAGGGAACCGCAAACCCATTTGGCAATACTAACAATGCTCTTTATATACCCACATAAACACACAAACACTAAACCACATCATTGTAAATACTGCATGTTTATGCCAGTTTAACCCCTAAATGGCTGAATGTTTTTAGTGTATAGAACACTTCTTGTATCACACAAAAGATGTAAAAAAGAGAAAAGAACACTAATTCAGATTTTCACCAACCTTAAATCTAACATATAAATACAAATACTATATACTATATATATATATTAATATTCACTAATGTCTTGAACTAATGTAGCTATCAAATATTGTAAAAAATCCACCCAGACTGTAATAACTCATTTTACTTTCATTATCAGCTGTTAATCCAACCTGATGAAACTCAAAGTATAACATAGCTCCCACAATATTTACACATTGTATTCAAATGTTTAACCTATGTCACTTAAAACATTGGCTGCAGCATGCTCAAGACATGTTCTGAACAACAGGCTTTTTTTGTCGAGAAGTCGCATCTGTGTGTTTGACCAGAGGAGCGATGTTTCAGTGTTGCCGTCCAGTGCGTGTTGGGGATTCGTCTCCTAAGTCTGTGTGCCTACACTACGATGTACATATCCATGAGTGTGACTGATACACGACTGATTATATGCTGCATCTATGCACACTTAGTTTGTACTGTATCCATGTGTTGTGAGTAAGGTATCCATGTGCCTGTTTAAATTGTCTTGCAATGTGGAGAAACAAGTGGTGTGTTTAAGTTATGAGTGTGAATGTGTTTAAACAAAAAAAAAGAAAGAAGAAAACCAGAAAAAAAGGTAAAATCTTGATAAGTGACTCTTGTCTTTGTTTTAGTGCCTAAAATGTATACGGTATCGTTGGCCTGTATTCCGTCAGTAGCCACCTCCTAATGGCACATCTGTCTTATGAAATAACCACAGGCATTGAATGCAGTTTGCACACCTGTAAGAACACAGTGGTACCACTTTACTGACCTGTAATGTGCTTTTGTGAAAGAAATGTGTGCAGATGTGGTGAAGAAAAAGTGACTTTAACTTTTAAGTAGCATGCACCCAGCTGAATGGGCCTTTATTTGTAGGTGAGAGTTTTCATTAAGGATTAGGGTCATGTCTGTGGCACATGTGAGTGCATCCATGAGGGCAGGGGATGGACTTCGAAGTTTTGAGCTGGTAATCCTCTAGGTTATATCATAATGAGCAATCAAAAAG
>JBAMYA010000008.1:12768093-12783363 GCA_037176975.1 Arrhamphus sclerolepis
TCTTCGGGTCAGTTTGACCTGCATACACAGAGAGACACAGAAACATGCATGCACACACACACACACACACACACACATACGTGCACACACACCCACAGAAGATAGAATGTTGGAAAAAAATGAACAGGAAACACAAACATTACTGTTTTAATATCTAGCAGATATGAATTTGCTTGCATATGAAATATTAACCTTCAAATATGAAAGTCTAATTTTGAAAAGATCAATCTCCTGTCAGCTGTTCTAAGTATAGCAGCAGGTGAAAACTATAAAACATAAAAGCTTACCTTGTGATCATTAAGGAGACTTTTATTGCAGTTGTTGTTGGTGTCTTTTTTGTGGTTTTGGTACATTCCAGTTGTCTGTGTATAAAACAAAACAGAAACCAAAAGATATCTGAAAAATTTAGATAAAAGCAGTGGAAATTGTGAGAAGGAGAGTTAAAAAGAAGGATATTAAAACATTAAGTACAGGAAAGGGGAAAGGACACAGTGAGACAGGGAAAAGCACACGTGCCAGCAGGATGAAAACAGCCTTCAGACAAGGACATACATCCAAACAGAAAATTAACAAGAAGAAACGTATTGACAAGCAATGACGATCAGGAGCAACAGCCTGACTTGAGAATATATGGATCCATTAAATGTAGGAGAGGAAAAAAGGGGGGTGGGGCAGATGACTGTTGCTGCTAGGAAGGCTTGCTGGCTGGCTGAGTGGTTGGCAGCAGCAATTTATGGCAGCAGACACACATGAATCTATTTCTGTCTGCCAGTGTCTTTGGAAACAACAAAAGGGGCAGCCAGTCAGTTAGATATTGTGTTTCATATCCTCAGTTGTTTTCCCTGGAAGGAAGAATATTCATGTTTATTTTTGCAAGGTGGCTTTCTAATGTGCTCGGAAAGAAAAGATCCGGTGCTGTAGCCATGACCTGTAACAGTGCTTACTTTGGAAGGTGGATGAAAAGATGCTGCTTCACCGTCCGTGCCTTGCTTCAGACTGTCTAAGAAGTGAGCATTCACAATAAATGTCCAGTTTATAGTTATCTATGTGTATCCCACTGACCTTCAGTAAAGCTTCTCTCTTTTTCAATCATCTGCTGGCCTGTCCGCTTATCTCGCTTATCTTAAGTTTTCCTATCTCCTCCCCACCCCCATCAGCACCGCCACAGGGCTGTGGCTATGGTCTGTGGGTACGTGCACTGAAGCAACGTCTCTGCAAATGTTACTTCATCTATAATTCATGGTACCGGGCCCTGGCAAGTGGCTGTGCTGAGCTAAGGTTAAGCAGCGAACCCGATGCAGTACAGTATGCGGCAGGTGGAAAGGACACAAACAGGGTGACTCAGAAAAACACAAAAATCTTCCTGCATGAAGTAATGCAAGTATTTCTTGACTGAGAATCAAAATTGCTATAAAAAAAAATCTCTAGCTGAAAACAAATCTTTTTTAAAAAAAAAGACAAATTTTTACAATCTCGCTTAATTTGATTAGTCTTCATATTCATGTTATTTTGAAATGCACAAATCATATTATGTATGGTGATTGCAAAGGAAACGTTTCCTGCCAAAGCAAGGCTTGTTTTAACAGAAGGTTATGCCATATTCGTATTTACTATGTCCAGTGCTTCTAGTGTCAAAACAAAGCATTTTAAACATTTGCTGATATTCCAGTTCCCCCGTGATGATGGCAACTGTTAATGCAGCCAACTGAAATATATTTCACAAGTCACAAAACATATTGTTTGGTTTTGAAGAAGAAACTTTTATGCACCAGTGCTGATTACCAGAGGGCCAGAAGAACAAAAGCTGTGCTCCTCCTTGGTTTTGTAAACTGTGAAATTCTGCATGAATGTCAACAGCTATTTATTTTATATTATGGTCCTTTTATAACCTGGTGACTTGTACAAGTGTTCAGACTGAACACTGATCAAGTTTGGCTTAAATTACTGTTTCCTGTTGGATTCACACATACGGCATATTTTAAAACATAAGGAAATTATGAAAGATATGTGTTGAAATGTTTTTCAGTGTTATTCCAAAGCATGATAGAGATATGTATTCAAGTATTGTACATGAAAACACAAATGGGAAGTTTATGGTAAGTATGAATGGAACCAGGATTCCACAAGAGTATAATCAGGGTTTGACTATTACATCTCAGATATTCAATATGTAAAACTTATGTAAATGATTGTCTTCGATGTACAACAAAACTCAGGATAAAGGAAATCAAAGTGAGGGGAATGATATGATCAAATCATCTGGCTGAGTTGCTGTTTTCATTGATCAAAACCCAACATGTGAGCTCCTGGGCAATAGGGAACATTATTATTACTCTGGCTCCCTGTTAAATCCATAATTTAATTTAAAATGTTTTTTTTTATAATTTGATGCCTTCATAATAGGACGCTCCCTAAATGTGGGTTTACTTATGTTGCAAGAGTCTGCAGATCTAGAAAGGATGACAGTGTTTGGCTGGCAGGCCTCTTATGATAAAATCAACCTCTGGCCTCAGTCTGAGACTCAGACTTTATCTGTTCATTTAAGATTAGGCCTAAGACCATTCTTTTTATAAGACTTTAACTCTGTATTCATCCCTTAATGATGCTGTTATTGGCCTTGGCTGCTGTGAGACTCCCATGAACCACTGAACATCTTCACTCCGTCTCTCTTTTCACAGTTTAAGATCGCCCTGGATCATTTAATAGCATCAACATTGTCTGTCTTCTGTAGTCTGTCTCACCTCTTCTTCTGCAGGTCCTACCATGGTGTTGCTGGTTCCTGCTGCAGTTGCTGCTCCTTTTACTTCTTTTATGTTCTTTGTGACGGGCAGCACAGTAGTGCAGTGGTTAGCACTGTCATTTCACAGCAAGAAGGTTCAGATGGATCTTGGTTCACTTGGGTTTTCCTGTGTGGGGTTTGCATATTGTCCCTGTATGGATATGGGTTTACTTCTCCAACTCCTGTTTTCTCTCACAGTCCAGAAACCTGCTATTTAGGCTAATTGCTAATACCAAAACCCACCAAGGCGACAGTTTCATAAACTATAATCTAATTTAATTCATAGGAGTAATTATTGGAATAATATAAAAAATTATAGGAATAATTTGGTCTCATAAATATATCAGCCTAATAGACATGTCCGTGTGTTTGTGAGAGACTGTGTGAAAGTGAAAGAAAGCTGCTTATCATTGCGAAAGTGTTTTGAGTGGTTCCCGGACTAGAAAGATGTTATATAAATACGTTATTGTTGGAATAAGGAAGTGGACATGACAGCGTAAGTGACTTGGAGAGAGAGATTGACCTGAAAACAGTTACCAGAATCAGAATATCTGACCATAGATGTGTCATCATTCCACATAAGGACTATCTGGGAGAACAGAGTAAAAATAAATTAAAGGAGGGATTGCATCACTTCCAAGGCCAATTAAGCTCTGGATGTCTTGTAGGTAGACTCATCCAAGTGTAGATGCTTTTTAAAAATTATTTCATGCACTGATTTCACTTAATCATGTTGTTTTTAATATATATTTCAATGTTATTTTATGTTTTTAAGATATATGATGCAAATGTTTTTTATGTGTATTTTTATGTTTGCTTCCTCTTGACCATGGCGCTCTTGTATAAGAGATTTTGAAACTCAATGTGCTTTTCCTGGTTAAATAAAAATTTGAATTAATTTACAGAATGTAAAATACTTTAGTACACGTTGAAAGACATTGCACTTCAACCTCCAGACCAGCGGGAGGCAGCATCGAGATGTGATTCATATCGCCTGCCGGAAATAAATGAAACGAAGAAGATTAAGTGACTGTAAACAAGCGCGTACGTGTCGCACAGACAGACACAAACAGGAGGTAATTGCAGTTTTTTCACCCATTAAATCAGCTTTTGTGCTCATTAAAAAAATGCATTTGCATATTTTATGATTACTGTGGTGTTTTTTAAGTGGACTGAGGGACCTACATCTAAGTATCTTTAGTAATTTTCATTAGCATCGTTAGCTAAACTCCACAGTTTCACAGTTATGAAGTCTATAAAAATATTTTTTATTGTTTTCATTGTTTCAGAAATGAACGGCCAGGCGCCCGTCGAAGTTGACTATAAGCGGAAATACAAAAACCTCAAACGGAAATTAAAATTCCTCGTTTATGTGAGTGTTTCCATCACTAACAGCGTCGGCTCATTTTGTTACAAATATCGCACGTGTGGCTGATTTTAAACATGTTTTATTTTACTTTTCAGGAGCAGGAATGTTTTCAGGAGGAGCTGAGGAGAGCACAGAGGAAACTTCTGAAGGTTTCCAGGGACAAAAGGTGACATTGTTTCCTTCCTTTCCCTGAGAAAAAGTGCGTGCATTTCAATGAAAACACGTAATATGTAATAACGTTTTCCATTTCATGTTAGTTATGTTAGTGACAACATAGCACTCACATCACAGTTAGTTTCAAACGAATCTTTTTCAACTGCGGAATTGACTGTGATGTATAACGTCTCACTTTAGGGTTAATTTAAGTATAAAAAAAATATCCAAGACTTGTGATAGTTTTAAGCGGTTTAGGAAATAGAATAAATTGCTAAAACCTTTGACACAGCAGCAATTGTTGCCATGCTTACATTTAGTCTTCTTATAATCTAAAGATGCACAAAGGCATATATTTCTAATTAGAAAATCAGAAGCATACCCTTGAAAAATGTATGTACAACATATTTAGTTAAATATGTTAATGTGTTTTATTTATTTCCCTTTGTACAAGTTTGAGGCAGAGATCTTCCAGAGGTGCAGTTAGGAAGCAAAGAAGTCTGGTCATGTGACCATTCACACGAGTTACATGACATTGATACAGTTTAGAGGAAGCAACTTATGCCGTGCTGCTCAAAGCCGAAATAACACATTTAGAGCTTCCAGAAGTTGAAATGAATCCCTGGCTACAATTGTTCCTGCTGGGATTAAATTGGTTAAGTGCAATAAAATAATGCAATTTACCTGTTTTCTAGCTTTCTTTTGGACAGATTGCTACAGTATGAGAGGGTAGATGAAGACTCCTCAGGTAGATATAAAAAAAAAAACCTTGCCACTATCAGTTTGAACTTTTGATACATGATGATTTTAAGTGTTGTGGTGACTTAGCCATGTTTAACTGTTCTCCTCTAGATTCAGATGCAACAGTTTCTTCAGATAACAGTGAAGGAGAAGGACTCAGAGAGAGGGAAAGAGAACGAGATGGAGCTAAGAAGTAAGTTACGTGTTTACAATGATACATTTGAAAATGCTGTAACAACTTCAAGGTAACGTCTCTTGAGTTGGTCTGGAAATGTCACCAGTTCAGCGGTTGCTAGGTGTAAATGCAAAATGGGCAATCAGTGTTGGACTGTTGCATCATTGTATGAATGGTAGATAATATTGTAAAAATTTTAACAGAATAAACAGATCAGTCACAATAATTAAACCACATAACTAATATTGTACAACCTCAACTCCAAAAACATTTGTTACACTGTAAACTGTAAATAAAAACAGAAATGAAATGATTGACAAATCTCTTGAACCCGTATTTTATTCCCAATAGAAAAAAAAAAACAAAAACATATCAGATATTGAAATGTCAGGCATTTTACCATTTCATGGAAAATATTAGCACATTTTAACTCTGATGATAGCAACGTATTGTCTGACACGATTGTAGCTGCATAGCACGTCTGGGCCTTCATTGCTGGATTTTTGCATTATGATGCCCCAAATGTTTTCTTTTGGTGAAAGGTCTGGACTGCAAGGCAGGTTAGTTCAGCACTTGGACTCTTCTCCTGCGAAGCCATGCTGATGTTATAGAAGTAGTATGTGGTTTTGGATAGTCTTCCTGAAATATGCAAGGCCTTCTCTGAAAGAGACATCGTATGGATGAGAGCATATGTTGCTCCTGTCCAGATGTAACCTTCCCAATCCATAGACCCTAGTGCAACCCCCATACCATCATAGATTCAGGCTTTTGAACTGTCCACAGCTAATTGTCATCTGTCCTGTATCTAGGATCTTTTGCTAAATTTCTTATGAACTCTTTCCAGAAGAAGAAGCAGTCCTGGGGCTTGCCTTTCCTCATCGTCATCTCCTCACCTCTCCCTGCTCTCTCGTCCTGGAGTAAATCCCCTGCAGACGTCTGGTGCGGGATCATACCTCAACACTGTGAGTTTCCATTTCTCCTCCTATCTTAGCAAAGTCCAACACTGATGCCATTGTCTTCTCATCTGCAAGCATAAGCTTTGTTTTAATTTATCATCATTTTTTTTTCTCATTTTATTCACGTCTGTTTTTTTTTTTCTTTTATCCTTTGGTTTTATATGTATAATGGCTTCACTGTCTTTGTATTGTTCATTCTTTCATTCTTTTGTGTGTGTTTCTGTCTGTCTGTCTTGTAAACTGCTTATGACTGTGTGCATGCTTGTTCTTGTGGTCATTCGGGAATTTTGGGCCTGCGTGTGTTGGGCAGATGCCCTTCCCACCAGAGTATTTGGCACCGCCAGCTGAGCGAATGAAGAAAGAGAGAAAACCAAAGACGCCTAAAAACAAGAAAGAGACAACGGGGAAGGTGAGAGGGAGAGCGGAGAATAAGATGTTTGGAGATAGTAATAATGATAAAATAGATATCCACTTTAGCCTTCACAACTTGTATTATTTATAGTTCATGGCATGGAAGGCATTTCCACTTGAATAACTGAACACAGTTTAGCTTTAATACTGGCATCTCTGGACACAAATTTTGGAGTAAATTCAGCTCTCAAAGTCATTTTAAATTTAGCAGTTCACTGAGTTGGCCTTCTAATGAATTTGTCTTTAAGATCATTGCACATTTTTTTTTCCTGTTATTTATACATCTGTGACATAGTCATCCATCTTCACTCCTTGTTCCTTCACATATTTTCAAACTTTGCTCTGACATTCCTAACACTTTTTTGCTTCATACTGATCTTCTCAGGTTGTTGCTCCAGTGGCAGCTAATTACTCTTCAGCCACTGCAGCTCCTCCATCAGCGGGCGGCCCCTTCAGCTGGGTTCCCAGACAGATGTTTAGTGGAGATGCTGCTGAGGAGGAGGGTGATAGCGATGGAGAAAGCGACAGGGGCGATGAAGACAGAGGGGAGGGAGACGAGGCCGAGCTCGTCATTGACATCCCGAATGAGTGATTCTGTGCTTGTGTGTTTAGATATATTTAAAATTAGGGAATGCGAGGTTTATATATGTGTGTATGAGAGGGATGCAAGGCAGAACCTGACTTGTGCTTCTGTACTGAGAAGTCAGTTTCTCAATTTTAAAAGGAGAGCCAAGCTCCCCCATGTGGATTTATGGTTAACTACAGAGTTGCTCTCCAAATAATCTTCAGTTCTGTTCAGTAATGAAACTGTGACATATTATAGGCTGTAGACTTTTTAAGAAAACTGCAGATCTTGTTAAGCTTGATGCTCAGTTGTAGGTCAGTTTCCACTTGTATGTTGATCATGTTTGTTGAAGAGTTCTCAGTCAGCAGACAGTGAATTGACCCAATGTTGGCCTTCACACGCCACCTCAGATTTGGCTGTATTCCATTAAATGTCTCTTCTGACTTTTTAATGTACATTCTTTTGTGTATTTATTTTCCATTTTTGACACCTTTTCTTTTTTTCTGAATAATATTGTCATTACATTGATTTCAAAGAGATTTTTTTTTTTCCCTAAACATGTTTATATTATGTTGGCATCGTTTGGCATATTTAATTAATTGATGTGTTAAATTAAAATAAATATTTTCACCCCACTATCTATTTAAAAAGATGTCAGGTTTTGTTTGTCGATGCCAGGAAGGTAATTTTACTTTCATTAAAAAAAAAAAGCTGTTGCAGGTTGACTAAACTAAATTTCACTGTACCATTTTAGACGTCTAAAATGTTGTGACAGGTTTTTCGCTTGTGTTGTAGTTTGACTTGATGCCACACCCAGAACATCGCACCCTAAAGCTCTCATTCCAGAGTTACACACACTGAAGTTTGCTGCACTCTGTGAACAGCATGTATTGCAAAGTATCATCACAAAAAAAATCAGTTTCAGATTGTGTGATGGTTGTGTATTGTATTAAATCCTGACAACACTCTGGACAGAAGGCAGGGGCTAACCTTTGGCTCATGTCCCGCACAGGAGGAGGGCAGTCTGATGGAATTCCACCTCTTAAGTTAGTAGTTCTTAATATTCATGTCGTGTTTCCACATGTTCACTAATAAATTGGGAAATTACGCCCTTTTTGCTGGGTAATGATTTTGCAAGGTCAATGCAAGCATGTCTCAACAGGCACATTTCTAATATTTAGAAAGATGTTTTGTTTTTGTCTCGGATGTTGAATGTCATTCATTTTAGTGCTCATTTGCTCCCTTGTATCTGGGATTTGAAAGGAGACCTAATGTCTAATTTGGAAGCCATTCAAAGCAACTGACTCGACAGTGTTTGCACTCTCCAGAATGTGTGTAACCAAGAATCGTGGAATTCAAGACTTTGTCAACCTGGTAGCTTACAAAATTCATTTCTTTGGAATGCAGACTTACAAGTAATTAAAAGGTGTGTAGAGAATGACAATGAGAGTTAAAGGTGTAACCATAAACTGAGAGGGAGGGGTGAAGTGGAGGTACAGCTAGAGGGAGAGTCTTAAGAGGGTGGAACTGAGAGAGGGGGCGAGACTGTCAGGGAAAAGGGAAATGAAGGAGTAAGCAAGATTGTGCCTGCAAATGCTCTGAGTACAGCTGACATTAGGAGAAGGCAGGCATGGTTGCAGGCTGACAGGAGGAAGAGACAAGGAACGAGTGAAGGAAAACAACAAGCCATCAGCAGCCAATCTCAGCCTCTTTATCTTTTCCATCTTTAAACGGAAACCACTGGATAATTTATAAGCCTCGCCCTCTCACTCTGAGTGTGTGTTTTTGTGAGAGAGGGGGGATTTGCTGAGCTCACCACCACCATGCTGTGTCCTGCTGCTGTCAGTGCAGCTGCTGCAGCTGTCTGGCTGCTGGCAGTGCTGGGCCTGGGCCTGTCTCTTCCAGCTGAGCTCGACTCAGAGCCAGACTTCACACTCTGCGGCCACTGTTTCTACAGACAGACGCCTCCTCAGGGACCCTCCACGGGGCTTCCGCTGCGCCCACACTGCCACAGCCTGCCTGGGGGACAGACGTTTGCCACTCTGTCCAGGCCAACCTGTGACACAGCTGTCTACTCAGCTTTCCATCTCAACCGTGGATGGACAGAGAGGGAGGGAGAGGAAGGGGAAGGTCCTGTGGTAAGGACACATTTATCACACTGTCTAAAGTGGTATAATCTAGTTTAAAACAATCAAGTTGCAAAAACAAAACAGTGCTGCAGAAAAAAAAGACATGAATGTTCCAGAATTCAGAGGAAAGTATGTTTACTCCAAGACTTGAGGTGCTTCTTTAATGGTGTCTTGATTTTCATGATATGTCTTCCTAGGCAATATATATTCTACTTTTAACTCCATCTCATTTATCTGATATCCATATTTAGCAGTTTCTTTTCATACTTTTAAAGTATATAAAAAACAAACAAGTGTTTATTTGTGACTCCTTGCAGTCTGTTTTGAGTTGAGGCTCATTAGATAACTACTCAAGTCCTAATAAACTATAATCATCAAGCATTTTAAACACAAAGTAAATATTAATTATTAATATTGATTAGTTAATAATTCAGACTTGTGAAACTTGACTTATTTTCCTACATCAGAAATGCTTTTTTTTTTCTTTCTCAGTTAATGGAACTATTTGGAGGAAGGTAGCAATATAAAAATCAATTAAAAACATCTTCATATTGATTGGATATAACAGTAAAATTACACTTGACAATAACATGATAATAAACTCTTTAAAGGAGCCATTTCTCCACAGAATCCTATATATACATATTATAACTGAGGCTTCTGAATATAAACACTGGGTATATAGTCAGGTGAAGGCCCTGAGTGCTGTCTCCACCACTGCCCACCATTAGGGGGTTTTATTGCACAAAAGTACTACTGCATCATGGGAAGCCCTTCAGCAGGTCTATAACAGGATAACCAGAGAGACAGGTTTAGGACACATTATTCATATAAAGACATTAAAGCTTTTTTTTAGACATGACATAACACATGACATTAAGGGAATTTAAGTCTTTCTTCCTTTTTATTGAAGTGAGCTGAAATACTTGAATTGAGTTTTGCTTTCAGTAGACTGATAAAAGCGCTCTCGATTTAGAAAATCAGGGAGAAATTGATAGAGGACAGTGGAACCTTTAGTTATATTTCAGTAAGACTACTCAAACCCTTTTAAGTTTCTCGATAGTTTGAACAAGTATATCGTCAATTTTTACACCATGCCATTTTTGCATCATAAAGTTACATTGACCTCAAATCAAGTTGCAATACAGAATAATACAGTACAAAGGAATACAGTGACAAAATGAAAATATGTTTAATACAGTGCTTGCTTGTTCTGCAATGAATTTTAAGTTTGAATTGTTTTACATGGTGAAAATGTGCCGATTGCCACCGCAGGAAAAACATTAAATACATTAAAGTATGCCACACAACCCTACTACAAAAAACAAAATAGCTCTTTAATGAGTTATCAACCTGTCAAAAATAAAACATAAAATTCTATTTAATTTCCTACATGGTTGCATTCAGACATTCCTATGAAGATAGAGCCACAGCTAATCCACAGTATTTGCCATTCATTTCAGACTGGAGATTCATTTAAAACAAGTCTATCATTATAGTTCCCACAGAGTTTCAGTTATTTTGCAAAATGTTTGATCACCATAGAAATTCATTTTAGTGTACAGTGATTTTCTAACTGTTGTTTGGCTAGAAAACATGTACTGCTAACAGGCACTCCCAAGAGCATAATTCTGTCAGAGAATAAGTCGCTTTGCTAGTGACTGTTTGTGGCCTTGCAGACCTTGTACATTAAAAAAAAAATGAAAAAATCATACATTATTTTATATGTTTTGTATGATGTGCTTTTTAAATATCTTGAAATTGCATTTGAATTTGCAGCCTTTATAGGTCTTATAATAACAATAATAATAATTTGATATGCATATCACAATACCAGGAGTAACAGGTGTATACTCACTAAGACTAACTTTTGCTCTTACAGCTAATTTCACTGTTTTTAATATCAGGTAGAGGAGGAAGAGGACAGCATCAAAGTAGCAGTCCCAGCTCTTCTCCGGGGGGTCAGAGGTCCGTCTCCTCCTGTGTCATCCCCTCTACAACACTGGGACTCAACAGTCACAGCACTCGTCCAGTCGAGCATCATTCCTCAGTGCAGCTCTTTGGCAGGAGATATCTACATCCTGACAGGAGCTGGAGGATCCGGGGCAGCTGAGGATGGAGACGAGGAGTGTCAGACGAAGCCACTGTGGTCTGCAGTGTGCTGTGCTCTTCCAGAGGGAAAGGACAGCTTCAGTGTGGGGTTAATCAAAGAGACAGAGGAGGAGGTGGAGAGACAAGTGAGAGTGAAGGAGCTGGAACAGATGCTAGGGATGGAAGAGCTGTTCTTCGAAGGCTGTGGAGGAGATGAAGGGGAAACAGAGGCATTCAGCATGGGTCTTCACAGTGATGGGCTCCCTGCAAATACTGAAACAAATGAAGCAGATGTTGGACACATGGATTCAGACAAGAGTGGCCCAGATGCACGTGAAGATGTAACAGAGAGAAGAGAGGCATCAGCAGCTTATGAACAGACAGGAGTTGATGTTCAGTCAGAGGAAGCTCATGTTTCTGAGCTTACACTTCAAACCACTACAGACGAAATGACTTCTGTGAGAAGTGGTGATAAAAAGCATGATTACAATGGAATTGTTAGTAACGGTGAAACTGTTGTAGAAGAGGAGTCTGACTCAAATTCCTCCAGCACTCTGGTCTACATCCTGTCCACCAGCTTGTCCATCCTTCAAGCTCCTCTGCGTCCTGTATTCTCTACCATCACGCAGTTACCTGGACAGGTGATACAACGGAATGAATTATACTTTGTTTAAACTAAAGGAGGCTCTCCACAAACATGTATATCAAGCATGTGGTTCACAAGATATTTATAATAACATGGTAAAATGTATCAGAGAGTTCAAGGCCATTAGTTATATGGATATAAGGCAGATTTGCAAAACCATCTCTAAAATTATTTTGGCTGTCTATCAACACATAGTCACTTCTACATATTCTGTATTATTGGTGGAATGCCCCTTTAATTTCTTTGATCTTTAAAAAAATATTATAAAAAAGTTGACTACTGCATGGATATGAATGACAGGGTCAACAAAGAATTTCTAACAAGTTTTCAAAAGAACAAACCAAAAAGAAGACAGAAATACACTGTCAGACAACAAAAACTTTGATCATTCTGTGTTGCTTAAACCTTATGTCACAAAAATAGGTGTTTTACTTTAGTTTATGATTGAAAGAAAATGTTTTTTATCTTGTGAAGGTAAAGTTAATTTATATTGAAAACTTTGTATACATCACATTCCAGTCTACTCTATGGACAGGGTTTATTGGTTTTTGTAATTATTAACTTTTTAAATATGCATTTCACTGAAAAACTTATATCCTTGTCTTGATTCAGGTGTCCTACGTCCTTCAAGAAGACTTTGGAGTTCTCGCTGCCCTTCCTGGGGACACCTTCAACCTGTTCCACCTCCTCATCTCTGACACGTTTTCCTGGATGGGCTCCGCCACAGAAATGCTGCTGGGTATGGGCGAGACCAGCTTCTCCAGCATTTACTACTGCTCCTCCTCCATGTTTGGGGCCCTGCTGAGCAGCTGCCAAACTGGGATCACAGGGACTGGCACCCTTGCTGGAGACACAGTAGGGATATTTGGTGATGTGCTGGACAATGCTTGGTCAGTGACGAAGTTCTTCGGGGGGCGGCTGTGGGAGCAGAGTGAGGGTTATGTGGGAACAGTGATGTCAGAGATGGGCAGTCAAGCACAAGCTGTAGGTGGGGGTTTGGGGAGGCTCATGTGGAGAAGCGGAAAAGGAGTGGGCAATGTTTTCAGGGTGGCAGGAGGTTTGATAATGGGGATGGTGGATGTGGTCATCGGGGGTGTGGGAGAAGGCTTTGGGCAAGAGTCAGAATGAAGGATGACGGTATCAGATGAAGCCATAAACTCTATTTGTCCACTTTGTTATTAATATTTCTTCCCTACACTGGAGTTTGAAAAATAGAAATACACTAAAGATGATATCATTTGATGTGCCTCAGTTTTAAAGAAATATTTCTGGGTTTTTCTTTTCTTTTCTTACCCAAAAGTAGTAACTTCTAAATGTTGTTCACTGTTCTTAAAGTTTACTGTGGGAAGCTGTCTACCCAAGCAATCTGCTGTATCTGAGAGCTGTGAAAACAAAACACTGTGCACAGTATGCTTTTGGATGTAAATTCTGAAGACAATTTGCATGGAAATCGCTACACTTATATACTTGTATATTTGAATAAAAAGAAATGGTAGCTAACGATTGCAAAATGTACAACTTGGTTAAATTGCCTATTTCATATATTGTTGTCATTGATATGAAATAGCTTAGTTGCTGTCTCTATTTATAATTTTAGTTTAGTGAGATCACTTTTTCTTTATAGATTGCTTTTCTCTTCAAGACATCCGTCGATTCTCCATACCCATTTCAATTCTAAACCAGGTCACGGGGGTCTTGTGGATCCTCTCCAAACTGTCACAGCATGAAAGTTGAGGAACTCTGGACTGGTTGCCAGGAACACAAAGAGACAAACAACCATGCAGACTCACACAAAACTTTATTTGTTACTATTACCCTCTTGATTAGGACACACTAGCAGATTAAAATATATTATATTGTTATAAAGACCATTCACAAACAGTGATATACCAGTAGACACCAGAATGATGCAGTTATTTGCAAATCTCATGAACACGTTTTGTTTTATTTATTTATTTTTTTAGTCCCACATATTTTATTCCGGAAACTGGTCTCCTCTCTTCCCAGATGTTCACAGACAGTTGTTAAAAGAAGAGGGAATGCTAAACAATGCTAAACATTGTTCCACATATTTTGACATGTGATGTTGCCATCAAGGTTAAAATGAGCTTTTCATGAAATGGTAAAATGTCTCAGTTTCAACATCTGATATTTTCTCTATGTTCTATTAGTAATAAAATATAAGTTTACGAGATTTGGGGTTTCTATTCGTCTGATCATACTTACAGAATATAGCAAAAAGAAATTTAAGATCTTATATCTTTTTATTCATTTGACAACAAGTTACATGAGTTATGTATAATGATTTATAAACAACTCATATCTTAAACCAAAAAATCTTGCAATGTCCAAAAATCAAATACTGTATTCAGCCTTTGTTACACATAATTATCATAGGCCTTTATGTATATTAATCTGTTTAGTCCATCTAGTTCAACTTTTGGAAGCTCTAAAAGTGTTATTTTGGCTTTGGGCAGCTAATGCAGTTTTTAAAATACAGGAATAGGTCATCTCCTCTAAAATGTATCAATGTCATGTAACTAGTGTGACTAGTCACATGACCAGGCCTCTTTACTTCCTAACTTCACCTCTGGATGGAGATGTTTGCCTCAAGGTTCAGAGGTCATAGTAGAGGTGGGCCAAATCTTTCTAGGGAATCATGAGTCCTACATGGGTGAAAGTAGTTTTAAATTCTTTCCAGTACAATTAGCAAAACCTTAATCGTCAAAACAGCAAAGTCAAGACCCAAACAAATAAAAATATTTCAATATTTTACTGTAGTCTACATGTAGGCCTATGGAGTCGGCAGGAATTAAAAACACTTGACAATATGGTAAACTGTTTCTTTTAATCGAGACATTGATAAATATCCAGAATACAAGTCTCTAAGAACAGATCATGAGCTCACGAGAAAAAAAAGTGTGGTAAACGTCCCGTTCCAGTGCATTAAATCAAACGCACCGATTCCTATAGCAACCGCTGCGCGTCGGCAGACGCGCATGCGCACTCACGTACTGCTGAGTGAAATCTCCGGTCCTGGTCCAGAGTGCGGCCATGACTGGTTCTGAATGAGGGCTTTATAGCTGACAGCCGCTCTTCCATCTTCCTAGTACTGCGTACTGCAACTGAATCTTTTAGTGGTATGCAGTACTGGACCGGCTTACTTTCACTGGCTTACTTTCATCTATCTATCTATCTATCTATCTATCTATCTATCTATCTATCTATCTATCTATCTATCTATCTATCTATCTA
>JBAMYA010000008.1:12783463-12799793 GCA_037176975.1 Arrhamphus sclerolepis
TAAATAATTATGCGGACGTATGATGATGATGATAAACTACTACTACTACTACTACTAATAATAATAATAACAATAATAATAATAATAATAATAATAATAATAATAATAATAAAAGCGATTCTTCCCATATCAGGCGGAAGTAACAAGATAAACGCGGATGACGTTTCGTCATTGCGTCAGTCGCAGAAGCGGACATGTGGTCGTGTGTATGCTAACTAAGCTGAAGTCTGTTTCATTTAAAGGTAAATGTAACTCTGTGCAGAAATCGATTTGAAGAAGACCCGTGTTTCCTAAAGGCTAACTTTAGAATTAGTTTGGAACTGTAAGAGTACAGATACATTTTCACCTAAAAGTACGAAAGTGTTAACTTTAGCTGGACTGAGAAGCTAAAGCTAATTAGCCTGCTGGGAAGACTTGTCCTCGGTTGACAGATGGTGAAGTGTAATAGAAACATTACCGGGTAACGACACTATTATGTCTTCAAACCAGCGTGTTGTCCAGTGTAATATTATAAAATAGATTGAATTTTTTTTAAGCATTTAAACCACCTTAGACCTGGTCCCATTCAAAACCCACAGTACTTCCAATGGCCACATCAGAATTAGACAGTTTAGTTTATTGAAAAGGTTCCCCATTAGCTACAGCCATGCTGCAGTTAAAGATTATATGAAACACATTTTTATCCGTCTTTATTTCGTTAAAATTGAAAATGGGCTTTATGTGTTTTGGCGTTTAAAAAGTAGGGTGCTGTCAGATTTTCTTGACAGCTGTGACGCTGTTTCTGCTGCTGTTACACAGAGCATTGCTGTATATTGTGTCCATTAGCACATCTCTCTATTTTTTGCTACTATCATGTTGGAGTGGAGTGGTGCAGCACATGTATGGGAGCTGTAATACAGTGGTAAGGTATGTTGTAGATGTGACGGAGAGTTCAAGGTGGAGGTGCAATAAGGATCAGCTCTGAGCCCTTTTCTGGTTTGCTATGGTTATGGACAGGCAGACCAGGTTAGACAGGAACTTCTGTGGACTATGATGTTTACAGATAACTTTGTGATCTGTAGTGAGATCAGGAAGCAGGTGGACAAACATCTAGACAGGCAGAGGTATGCCCAGTAAAGGAGTGAAATTAAGGTTAGCTTCGTCAAGACCAAATACATTTGTCTGAATGAGAGGAACCCAAGTGGAGCGGTGAGGCTGCACGGAGCAGAGATAAAGAAGGTGGAGGTGTAGGATCGACAATCCAGACCAACAGAGACTGTGGAAAAGAGGTGAAGAAGCGTCTACAAGCAGGTTGGAACAGGTGGAGAAAAGTATCAGGTGTAAAAAAAAAAGTCTTAGCAAAAATGAAAAAGATAGTACAAAGTGGTGGGAGCTGTGATGCTGTATGATTTGAAGACCGTGGCACTGAGGAAAAGACAGGAGGAAGAGTTGGAGGTAGCAGAGGTTAAAATGTTGAGGTTCTCTTTGGGAGTAACAAGGATGGATAGGATCAGGAATCAGTACAGCAGAAAGACAGTACATGTTAGATGCTTCTGGGAGAAAGTCAGAGAGGCCAGAATGAGATGGTTTGGACATTAACAGGTTAGGGATAGTGACTATATATAGTGACTCATTAGGAGGAGGATGAGGTTGGAACTAACAGGCAGGCGGTCTCGAGGAAGTCCAAAGAGATTTATGGACGTAGTGAAAGAGGACATGAAGTTAGTTGGTGTGAGAGATGAGGATGGAGAGGAAAGGGTTGGATGGAGGCAGATGATTCACCGTGGCGACCCTGGAATGGAACAGCCAAAAAGAACTGAAAAATAAGCGGGACAGCTAATCGTTTTCTGCTGTTATGCTGTTAATACAGTAATGTAAATAACAGGGTAAAGAAAACACTGCCTCCAAGCAGATCTTCAGTTAGGTAACTGGCATAGGTCTTAAAAGTTTAGTATATTGTTGCTTTGCTCTGTTTTTATTATTTTATGTTGTTTCATTACATATATGTGATTATTTTTTTATTGTCAACCCAGGGATTTTTATTTGTTGGAGCCTGTACAGCACATTGGTTAAATTAGGTTGTTTTAAATGTGCTGTACAGGTTATATATAGAAATAAACTTAACTTGACTTGAGCAGGAGTGGATGTCCACTAACATGTGACACTTTAAGTTTTCGCATTGACAGAAAAGTCTTTTGTATTTGTCCTCTGATAAATTCAGAGTGGAAGAGACCATGTTAAAGATAGAAATATGGCACGTCTAACGCAGTTGTCAATAAAGGTTTAGGAGAAAGTATGATAAATGAAATGGATTTAAGCAATCCATGAGGTGGAGCATGAGCAGATGGAGGAAGGGTGAAAAAACTACTGTTACTCAAAAAGTGAATTAATAAAACAACCAGGCAATGATGATATCTTATTTATTAATCAAAAGTAATTTTCTATATATTAACATGGAGCTCTTTGTTGGAAAGGAGACTCGCGTGAAAAGAGATACATCACATGTAATGTTTTATATAATCTTCAACGTCTAAGAGATAACCATGTTATTTTTTTTTAATTGTACCTTTTCTAAGGTAAATTCTAGAAAAGCAGTAATGATTTGATGACACTGCTAAGCTGGAAAGTACTCAGTCCCCTGCTGTCAGCCACAGCAAAAAGTATATCTTTGATTTAATGTGTCAAATCCCTCATTGATTTCCACTATAAAAAAATGACTGCAACCAGCTCACAGTGTACATTTGTTTGTCTCCTCCAAAGATGGCCTCCCTCTATGTGTCACCTCACCCCGATGACTTCAGGAGTCTCCTGGCTCTCATAGCTACAGAGTTTTGTCCGTCCCCCCGCCCACAGATCATCACAGAGGACCCACCTGCATCCCTGAATGCCCGCTCAAGACCAACCCTAGCTCTGGGTGCTAGGGACGCAGACTCTGTCCTGAGTGGGGGTAGTGCTGTGGCTTGGTACTTGGCCTGTCAGGCAAAGAGGACTGGTGTAGATGCAAAGCAGCAGAGCCAGGTGTGGCAGTGGCTTAGCTTTGCAGAAAATGAGCTCACCCCAGTATCCTGCGCTGTGGTCTTCCCTTTGCTCGGGGTGATGGGAGTAGATAAAAAGGTATTCAAATCTATATATTTTTTGATTTCTTTTTTAAAACTTGGGCATGAGTTTGAATTCTTACAGTTAAATCCTGTCCTCTGTCTTGTTGTACGTTGTCAGCAGCAGCAGAGTTCCCGGACAGAGCTGATGCGTGTCCTGAAGGCTCTTGACCAGGCCTTGACATTGAAAACCTTCTTGGTGGGAGAGAGCATTACCCTGGCTGATATGGCCGTAGCTACAGCTGTTCTTCTACCTTTCAAATATGTACGTGTGCCGTGCAGCACTTCGTATTAGCCTGTTTTCAATTAAGGTGCTGTTCTTATACGTTTTTTTAATCTTTATTTTGAAGGCGTTGGAGCCATCAGACAGGAAGGCAGTCACTAATGTTACCAGATGGTTCACCACCTGCATTAATCAGCCACAGTTCTTGAAGGTGTTGGGGGAGATCACTCTTTGTGAGAAGGCGGTGCCAGTAACACCAAGGGCAAATGCTGCTGAAAATGCTAAAACTGCAAATGCCAGTCCAGCTGGGGACTCTGCAGGAGCAACAAATAATGGTAAGAAAGTCCCACACAAACATTTCTAATTAGCACTTTTAATATTGTGAACGACACGGTACTTAGTCTGGTTTTATATTTGTGACTTCCCTCAGGCCCACCAAAGACAGAAGCACAGCTAAAAAAAGAAGCAAAGAAGAGGGAAAAGATGGAAAAATTCCAACAGAAGAAGGAAATGGAAGCAAAGAAAAAGACACAACCTCCGACAGAGGTATAGCTCCTCAACTTCAACACAGTTTTATCTTTTTTTAGATGATTGACAACAGGTCCATATAAAAGGCAAATCTGTGATCGGTCAGTGTGTCAGTCACTATGGATCATTCTGCAGAGATGTGATGTTACATTGCACATTTGGCAGATTGCATTACTTTAACATCCCACCAAGAACACGGCAATTGAGACTTATCTTTTAACCCACATGATGTTGTCACTTGCACTTACATCTTCCATAAAAAGCATAAAAATCAGATACCTATGGGCTTTTATTAAAAACTGCCATCACAGCTTTGTAGAATGATCCCTGTGTGTGAATGCGTCAAAGACTTGATTTATGAGGCTCAGTGACATGTTGCAGGCTTTATGTAACATCTAACACATCTAACTTTTTTTTTTGTACACTACTATTAATCCCTGTGGGGAAATTCATTCTCTGCATTTGACCCATCTGGGCTGTTGGGCCCAGAGCAGTGGGCTGCCAGGGTGCAGCGCCCAGGGAGCAGGTGGGGGGTAACTTGCTTGATATTTGGTCGGCGTCGGTAGATGAGAAGTTCTGAAGCCAGAATACTTGAGTTAAACCTCCTCTAGGTCTCCTGCCAGGATAAATTCACTAATGTTAGGTGGCTGTAACCCTGTAACTGGTTCATGATAACCACGTCACTTTAGTCTACTGAAATATCGAGCTGTTGCTTATCGTGAACCTGTTACGGCTTCAAAATCCCTCTGTTCAAGACAAGCAGGTTGTGTGCACAATATAATTCTTTAACAGCAACTTGTAGTTTAAATGTAGATAAAGAGATTTGTATAATTTGGAGAGTAATTATTATGGCCATACACACACACACGCAAAAAAAAAAAAGTTGTTTACTGTCATTTCCATGTTCTTTTCTGCTTTTTTTTTTTTCCTCCCAGAAAAAGGCCAAACCTGAAAAGAAGGAGTTGGGGGTTATAACATACAACATACCCACCCCCACTGGAGAAAAAAAAGGTGATAATTCACTATGCTGGTACCTACGTCCTTGAGGACTATTATCCTGCTTTCATTTTTTTTATTTTTTTTATTGTGATTTAATAGCTAGGGAGTTTAAATCATATTGCATTTCCCTTCATCGGTCATACCAATGCTGTTAATTCACCCCTTTTTTCCCCTCAGAATTTCTTAATTTCTAAACTGAAAGCCCTTTCAGAAAAAAGGGGCTTGCTGAGGGAAATATTTGTATTTAAAGTATTTTTCTACCTTTTCTGTGTATTTGCATTTACAGAACAGTGAGGAACACTGTTGTGATGAAACAGCCAAACAGCTGTGGGCAGACGGTTTTAATTTCATTCTCACTTTATTTATTTACTGAATTTCCCTTCAGGGATTATTTAAGTATTTTTGAATTGAACCGAATTGAATTTACTGATTTATTTTTGAAAGGCGAAGGGGAAAATAAGTTGCAATGTTGTGTTTGTGTGTTTGACCAGTCAGCATAGAGTTTCATCATAGAAGGTTTGGAAAGCTCCTACTGTAAAATAGCTGTTTAAATTATATAAACATAGTTGCTACAATCAGTTCCAGCAGCAGAGACATAAAAAAAATAATAAAAAAATGACGAGGACCTTCATATAGTAGTTATTAAAACTATATAAGAGTTTCTGTGGTTAAAAAAACAGAGTGGGGTTGTTTAAATGGCTGGTGTTTTACTAGTGTTTCCACTTGTGCCCGACTTTCCTGGTTCTATAACTTCAGTGTATCATTGTCAGATATTTCTTTATGGCTTTTCTTGTGCTGTAGCTACCCTGAGGTGAAAGTTAAAAAAAAAGAAACTAACTTTGACAACTGTTGTTACCTCCAGCGATGCAGCTTCAGAGAGTTAACCAATCCTTTCTCTCCTCGTGTTCTGCTGTCAGATGTTGTCAGTCCACTTCCTGACTCTTACAGTCCTCAGTATGTAGAAGCTGCCTGGTATCCATGGTGGGAGAAGCAGGGATTCTTCAAACCTGAGTATGGAGTAAGAGAGTCCTCCTTGTCGGCTATTAACACAGCGGAAAATATTTTCCATCGAGCGTCTGTCTATGCAGTAACCTGTCCATCACTGCCTTCTGTAGAGACGTCTTGCTGAGCAGAACCCTCGTGGCGTCTTCATGATGTGTATCCCTCCTCCGAACGTGACTGGATCACTCCACCTGGGTCACGCCCTCACCAACGCTATTCAGGACTCTCTGACCAGATGGTGGGTCTCCCGAAACACATTTCCTGTCCACATGTGACCTTAAAGCCTTTTATGTGAGCTGATGTCATTGTTCTTGAATGCTGTCCCTGTAGGCACAGGATGCGAGGGGAGACCACCCTGTGGAACCCAGGCTGCGACCATGCTGGCATCGCCACCCAGGTGGTGGTGGAGAAAAAGCTGATGAGAGAGAGGGGCTTGAGCCGTCATGATCTGGGCAGGGAAAAATTCATCCAGGAAGTCTGGAAATGGAAGAATGAGTGAGTAGAGAAAGTAGTAAAAGAGTAGACGCCCTATTTAGCAAGCATGCCTGAATATTTTTACCTTTTTTTTGTCTTTTTAGGAAGGGAGACCGTATTTATCATCAGCTGAAGAAACTGGGATCCTCTCTGGACTGGGACAGAGCGTGTTTCACTATGGATGAGGTAGTTTTTCCAAAATCTCCTATCAGTTCTCTGTTTGACTAAATCCTGAAGAAGTAACTCATTTTCATTTTATGATCCGCTCTTTCAGAAACTGTCCTACGCAGTCCAGGAATCATTCATCCGCATGCATGATGAGGGAGTGATTTATAGGAGCAAGAGGCTGGTCAACTGGTCCTGCACACTCAACTCTGCCATCTCTGACATAGAGGCAAGTCACACTGCATTTAAAGAATAGTCCAGGTCACTAGTGTTTCAACAATCTCTGGCTGATGGATTGCAAATAAACCTGAACAAAAGAGGGATTGTTGAACAAATATTTGTCCCCTCTGTGAAAATGTAGCTGACTGTTAATGATTGAGCACTGAACTTGGTGGCAGATGTGTGGATGTCTAACACGAGCAATTGTTCAGCTGAAAGCTGCAAAGTGCTTTCTCAAGTGGTGCCAGTCCTTCATTTCTTTTCCCTTGCACTCCTTCTGCTCAGTCTCACGGGAGTGGCCATTTTATTTTTTTTGTAAACACTGTCCTTTTATGGCCTGCAGTCACCATGCTTTACCCTGTGTGTCGCCATTTTTTTATTTCTGCTTTGGAATTGTTTGACGACTCTTTGGCATTTATCAATGTCATATTTAAGATAGCATCAACCCATCTTTTGCGTTCCCTCATTTGCGCCACTTTGAGCTGTCTCTGTTCGGGATCTTATTATCTTTCTCCATCTCTCAACCGCCCTGACACTGTTATGACATTAAGTTTAAAGTTATGGTTGTGACAGGCGGTTTGAGGTTGGAGGCACTTCACCACCAATTATTTTTTGAAAAAATGGAAGTGCTTGAAAGTCTAGACCCTGAATGTTGGATGGCCCAACCTTTTTAGACGTATTCAGAGGGGTACAAAAAAAAGGTCTTATATTTGGTCAATAAGGTGCTAAGCCTGGATATGGATGTCAGTAACTCTTGTGAGCTGCTGAAGTGCTGTTCCAAAACTACTGATTTTTTTTTTTTTGTGCAGAATCATGTATTTAGCTCAGAAAAAAAAGATTGTTTAAACTCAGACTGATTCTGTTTGTCACTTTTTGTTGCCAAAGAAAAGCTTAATTGGTTCCATAATGGTTCCAAAGGTGCTGAAAAAAGCCCAGCGACGACTCTGTTATTGGACTGTAGTGGTCCTTTATTCCAGTGCTGTTCGCTGTGTACTCTCTTGATTAAATGCTCTATTCATCTTCCAGGTAGATAAAAAGGAGCTGACTGGAAGAACTCTGCTGCCTGTGCCCGGGTACAAGGAGAAAGTAGAGTTTGGAGTCTTGGTGTCTTTTGCCTACAAGGTGGATGGATCAGGTACATGAACATGTTACTGTCATTCTAGTTATACTGGAATAACCAGGATGTTCTTTCACTTTCTCTCTCTCTCTCTCTCTGAAGTGAACATAATTGGACCACCATTTTCTGAATTTTAAATCTGCGATAGATTTTTGGTCAAAACACCACTATGAACCAATATAAAGCACCTTTTAGCTGGTTTCAGGATGCAGAGTTATCAATCCCTACTTCAGCAAGCTGTACCTCTTGAAATCAGTGTTGCAGCTTTGTGCTACCAACCAGAGGTACAGCGAATGGGAATAAAGATGGTCATGCTGGATAATTCTTCTTTTAACTATGTTTGACCCAAAGAAGGCAACAAAGTTATTCGTGTCAAAGATATTGAATTAATTGTCACCATATTTTTATTTTTTTCCTCTTTTCCTCAGACGAGGAAGTGATTGTGGCTACGACTCGTATTGAGACTATGCTAGGAGACACTGCTGTAGCCGTCCACCCTACTGACCCCAGATATCAGCATCTTAAGGGGAAGATGGTGCTGCATCCCTTCTGTGACCGAAAGATGCCAATAGTCCTTGATGACTTTGTGGACATGAGCTTTGGAACAGGTAGGCATGTTCACAGGAGAAGGTGATGTGCCTGTGGTTCTGCAGTGTGATGAGAATAACTAATGGTTGTTAAGCTGGGCTGTTTCCCTCATCACAGTTGCCTTTTTTCTTTTTTTTTTTTTTTTTAAATTCTCATCTCTACTTTTCCTGTCCACGTGCACCATTTTCTGTTCAGGTGCTGTCAAAATCACCCCAGCGCATGACCATAATGATTACGAGGTCGGAGAAAGGCACAATTTGCCCTTCATCAACATCTTGGATGAAAATGGCCTGCTCATTAATGTGCCTCCTCCCTTCCTGGTATAGTCTCATTATTTCTTTGTTTATTGCCACCTGCAGTGACTGCATTTCCACTGCGACACGAAGAGGCAGACCTCTTCATATTTTTCTCTTTTTTTTTCCTTCTTTTCTTCCACTTTCACCTATTCTGTCTCCTAGGGCATGAAACGTTTTGAGGCCAGAAAAGCATTACTTCAGGCGCTCAAGGACAGAGGCCAGTTTAAAGAGATCAAAGACAACCCCATGGTCGTCCCAGTTTGCAGGTAAAACTGGGTTTTTGTGTCCAAGTGGAACACAGATGATTTGGTTTCTAGATTTATCTGACACAGGATTACTTTTTTGACCTCCGCTGTGTATTTGCTCTCTCAGTCGTTCCAAAGACATCGTGGAGCCACTGCTGAAGCCGCAGTGGTATGTGAACTGCAGAGATATGGGCCAGCAAGCTGCAGACGCCGTCAGAGAGGGCAGGCTTAAAATCATCCCTGATCACCACCTCAAGACGTGGTTCAACTGGATGGACAACATTAGGTAATCATCTTTATTCTCACTTAATTTCTATTATTTGTACATAATGATGGTAAATATAAGCATCGATGGGCTGGCAGCAGTTTATTCATTCCATATTAGATATGAGTGTTATGGGGGCAAAAAAGCCCATTGAACTAAAACTGGAAAAACTGATAAGAGTTTTGATGTTAAATGTTAAAATTCATATCAATAATTCAATGTTCGCACAGTCCTGATTCAAACTTTATCCATCCTTGTTTCTTTTAGAGACTGGTGCATCTCTCGACAGCTGTGGTGGGGTCACCGCATTCCTGCTTACTTCATCACCGTCAATGATCCTTCTGTGAAACCAGGAGAGGTAGACTGACTTCTATCACTGCTGTGGAGCCTTTCAGGTGACATATAAAAGGCATTTGCATCAGTGTGTCTCATGCCTTTGCTTCTTTCTTTGATCCATCTCTCCCCCCCTTCAGGACATGGATGGTCATTACTGGGTGAGTGGGAGATCAGAGGAGGAAGCCAGAGAGAAGGCAGCAAAACGCTTCAACGTGTCTTCTGAAAAAATAATGCTCAAACAGGGTAAGGTTCACTTGTTAAGCAGTCTCTGTACCACTGTTATTATATTTGTAAGATATTTGATTTCTTCAGGTTATGTCACTTAATGAGTTCTACTCCATATTCATACGGGTTAGTTAACTTTTGTTTTTGTGTTTCAGACGAGGATGTTCTGGACACTTGGTACTCGTCTGGCATTTTCCCCTTCTCTATCTTTGGATGGCCTAATGAGGTAAAACAGCTGACTTTCTGCTGACACAAATGGCATATGAGGTAGAAAATCTTCTGCAGTAGAAACACGCTTACAAAATAGAAAAAAAAAAATCAGAAAAGACTATATTTAAATGCTTCCCAAAAAACTATAACTACAGTGCTGTTCTTTCAGTATATTTGTTTTCTTCCTCTAGACGCAAGACCTGAGTGTGTTCTACCCAGGTACTTTGCTGGAGACGGGTCATGACATCCTGTTCTTCTGGGTTGCTCGTATGGTCATGATGGGCCTCAAACTTACGGGCAAGCTGCCCTTCAAAGAGGTGAGACCAGTCAAAAAACCAACAACAGTGAAACATGACACAACAATTTATTAATATTAATGCTACACCATTTATCCCCCCCCCCCTTACAGGTTTATCTGCATGCAGTGGTGCGCGACGCTCACGGAAGGAAGATGAGCAAGTCTCTGGGCAATGTCATTGACCCACTGGATGTCATTACAGGGATCTCTCTAGAGGTAGAGCCAAATCACACCTTGATTCAAGCTCGGATAGGCACAAATGGTCATTGGTCCCTGTAGGGCCATATTCTTATATAAGCTTTATTAAGTACCTGCTTTTGCTTCCAACAAGCTTTTATTGAGCCCATCAATCTCTTGAGCAGCTGTAGGGAAATTGTTCAGACGAAGCAGACTTGTCCTCTAGAGGGCACCGGATGACTTGTTATCAACTGAACTTTACCCCGATTGCTTTCTTTGTAAAGGTCCTTTCCTCCCTCACAAGTTGAAAAAGTGATTTTTATCCTTAAAATGAATGGAGAACACATCCCCACTCTTCATACCCCCCCTCATATCTCTCCAACCTCTAGGGACTTCATGCCCAGTTGATGGACAGCAACTTGGATCCTGTGGAGGTGGAGAAGGCAAAGCAGGGCCAGAAGTCAGACTACCCAAATGGCATCCCAGAGTGTGGGACAGATGCTCTCCGGTTTGCCCTGTGTGCCTACACCAGCCAAGGTGAACTCATTTGTCTTGTTTTCCTATTATTGGCCAGTGGCCTGCATCTCATTGTAGATTAAAAAAATAAGAGAAAAAAATAAGTGTTATAGTACTAAAATACTGCTACAATTTTCCATTTCCCAGGAAGGGATATCAACCTGGATGTTAATCGCATTCTGGGTTACCGTCACTTCTGCAACAAACTGTGGAACGCTGTGAAGTTTGCCATGAAGACTTTAGGTGACAAGTTTGTACCATCAGAGAAAGCCCAGGTGGGACTGAGGAACAAGAGGACATATAACATAAACCTGGACTGTTAAATAAAACTGAACTGCTACTGGAGTTGTGTTGTTTTTTTTTTCTTACATAACTTTTTGTCCTATCTTTTCAGTTGTCTGGAGAGGAGAGCGTGTCAGACAGGTGGATCCTGTCCAGGCTGAGTGCTGCTGTTGCTCTCTGTGACGCTGGCTTCAAGGCCTACGACTTCCCAGCCATCACCACTGCCATCTACAACTTCTGGCTCTATGAGCTGTGTGATGTATATCTGGTAAGAAACAACAATACTCTCTAGCAGCCTGAGTTTCTTCATCTTAAAAACAAAACAAAAACTTCCTTTTTTTTTTTTCTTTTTTTTTTTGAATACCTCCTGACAGTTTCTTAATGGACCCTAACAAACGTTTGTTACTGTCCAGGAAAGCATAAAACCAGTCTTCAGTAAAGCAGAGGACGACAGTGCCAGCCAGAGGCAAGCCATGGTGTGCAGACAGACCCTTTACACCTGCTTAGAGGTCGGTCTACGCCTTTTGTCCCCCATGATGCCATTTGTCACTGAAGAACTCTACCAGAGGTTACCACGGCGACAACCACAGAGCGATCCCCCCAGCATCTCTGTCACGGCTTACCCGGACACTGAGGAGGTGAGATAAGGGACTGGATAAGCAGGTTGTAATGTTTGAGGAGAATTGTTTTTCTGAGGTATGTAAATTTAGTTTTTGACAAAAATGTTTTTCTGTTTATAGTTCTGCTGGCAGAGTGATGAGGTTGACCATGACATGGAGTTCATAATGGCGGTGGTCAAGACCATTCGATCACTCAGAGCAGACTACAACCTTACAAAGACCAGAGCTGACTGTAAGATGACACAAACTAAATTGCAAATATTACTTCCATGTTTTCCTCACTTCCTCCTATTGTTGAATTAGAAAAAAAAAGCGAAGGAAGCCCTCACCCTTAGAAAGGGAGGTGCTAGAAAACAGTCGTATAGGTAGTCAAGTATTTCACCTACGTTTGTTTAACAAATTTGGATATTTCCGTATTTTCTTGTAACTTCCCATTTGCTGAACTTGATACATGATCTCCATGATGCCAGTTGTATATACCACATATTTGTGAATATCCCGCATCAAAGAGATTCACCTACAAACCTTATGTAGATGAAACTAATAAAATACAAGTCTGTTTGGGCTCATCATTTTAATGCGTAAATACTGTTTCCACACTTAATATTTGACACTTGTATTTTTCTCTCTTAGGTTACCTCCAGTGCAGAGACTCTACAACTGTGTCACTGGTGCAAAAATACAGTCTGCAGATCCAGACCTTGTCTTATTCTCAGGCCGTCATCCCTCTGACAGCAAACCAGCCTGTCCCAGAAGGCTGTGCTGTAGCTATCGCTTCTGACAGATGTACCGTCAACCTTATGCTCAAGGTTAGAGCCAGTAATCATTCTTGTACTCTCTGGTTCCCTCAACCTGGTGTACTGTAGGTTCCTCATGCCCTAGATGGCCTCGTGTTTTTTCAGATGTTAATTAGCCAAATGCCCTACTCATGTTTAACGGGAATACTGGAATAGCAGTAAAAGGCATAAAAAAACATATCTATAATGGTAATCAAGATGCAAGGAACATTTGAATTGGGTCCCTCAGAATTCAGTCTCACTTTCAGATCTGAAGTATGATCAAAACCTCCTGTACTTCTGTTTGCTTCACTCCCCAGGGTCTCATTGACGTGGATAAGGAAGTGACTAAGCTGATGACAAAAAAAGGTGACTTGGAGAAACAGATGGAAAAACTGAGAGAGAAGATGGCAAAGAATGACTACAAGGAGAAGGTGCCAGTGAAGGTGCAGGAACAAGATGCTGAGAAGGTGAGAAAAAGAAATAGACTTGCAGGGTTTCTGAAAATTTAACACAAGTGAATTCGTTAAATAATAGTTGTTGTTTTTGGTTTTTTTTCTTCCCTCCACAGCTTCGGCAGAGCCAGGCTGAGCTAGAGAAAGTCAAAGAAGCCATAGAGAACTTCAGGAAAATGATGTAACCTTTCAATTGTTATTTAAATTAGGAGTTATTCCATCTTTTTTTCCCCCTCCATGTCATTGTATTAATTTTCAAGTCCTCTGTAGTATGAGATGGTGGTGGTAGTATGGGATCAATAAAATGCTTACAAAAGACAATGATAATCATGGATGCACTGTTTTGGGGCAATAATGAGTCTCCTATATATTTGCAGATAAGTAAAACCAAAGGAAGTTGCAAGGTTTTATTTAGCATATTTATTGTAGCAATAAAGAGTATAATAATGGAATACAGACTTTTTAAAGATGGTGCCCACAAAAAAACAAAAAACACCCTGAAGTTTTATCACTTTGGCCTCATTGTTAAAGACAAATTTCCTCTATACCGACAAAGATTATTCATTTAATTGTAGCAGTGTAGTTCTACTTATATATGCTTCACAAATGTGGCCGAAGGCAAACAATGGAGGGAGTGAGTAATGGCTTTTGTATTTATTTAAAACGCAGGGTTTCCTTTTTCTTTTTTTTAAGAGAAACAACAAAATGACAAAACTGTAATTAAAAAAAGAAAAGAAAAAAGGAAGTAACATTTTACATCTTTTCAACTAGATGTGTGGGAAATCAGGAACAAAGATCACGGTACATTCACACCATGCCTGAAACACACAGACTACAGGCCGTCCGTCTCCTCTGCTGTTCGTATTCCCTTATCCAGCCATCATTTTTCTGGTTGTTGTTTTTTTTTTTCTTTTCCTCACAGTCTCCAGGGTGATTGGAACTCGGCAGCAGGGAGAGGAGTGCAGTGCGTCGACTCAAAGTTCCGCATGTGCTTTCTTGCCTTTGAGAGAGAAAATACAGCGAGGATGGAGGAGGAATGGAAAATTAGATGTGTGGGAGGGAGACGGAACAATAAGTGCATAGCTTGATTATATTAGGCTCAGTCTATCTGGCTCAGTGCCTTACAAATCTCTCCTATCTTAAAGGTTTACACTGGAGGTGAATAAAACCTAATTTAGAAGTCATTACCAGGGGAGAAAAAGCATAGCATTAGCTGTAATTGATGGCACTCCTCTTGTTTGATGTTAAATGACTTCAATAAGCTGAGCGTGGTAAAATATATTACACCAGTCAACCTGAGAGCACAGGTGAGCTGGTTGCCTTGGTAACCAGAAAAGTGTTTCTTTCTGCTAATCATGTCTGAAAAGCTGTTTTTATTTATTTTGAGGTGCAAAAAGAAGAAGAAAGTAAACTAGATTTGTTGAAGAAAAACAAAATAGACACTGGTTGAACTGGAGGAATTTTTGGTGTAAAAATCCATCTTGGAAATATGAGATAAAGACAAGTGCTTGCCCTATTAATCAGAAAGGAGCACAGCTGAGATTAAGAGCATAGATAATAAATTACTTGCTTACCAAGAAAAGGGCCAGCTGCCGTCTTCCCTCTGGAGTCATGTCCTCACCTGGTGGCATTAAGAGTGTCAGACCCCGTAAGTACACTGTGTAATTTGCCTCTAGAAAGTGTGAAAGGAACCGGAGCTTACCAACACTCCATGGAAACAAAACATCTCTGTCTGCCTGGTAGGACTGTAGCACAGACACACACCATTCATCATCCACTTCAAAGCTGCTGTACACAGATGCTGCAGAGGAAAAATGAGGACAAATCGTTTATTTTTAATGAGCTGGTATTCAAAATACAGACAAGACACAAAGTTAAGTCATTGCTTTAAAAACAAAAAACAAGAAAGACCCCAAGTTTTGAATCTGCTAGGTCCAGTAGATCCACTAACCTTCTTCTAATGGGTTGGAAGCTCCAAGCCATTGTTTGACGACTCTGATCCCTTCCTCAGTCATTATTTTGGGATACCTGACCAGAAAAATAGCATCACCACTCATAAACTGAGCTGTTCCAGTAGTAAGAAAACCGAGGTGTTAAAAAGTTAATAAAAAAATAAGATGAGGAGCTGTACCTGAACTGAAGCAGTCTGAGGAGGAGGTCGTTTCCTCTGTTGGACATAATGTCCTCTGGACCCCTGTAATGCCACACATTTGGAGTTACCTCCTTTATTTTAACAAGGGGTGATCACAGAACTGGGGAAATGATTTATTTTTACATTTAAAATATTTAATTTACAGGGGAAAATATTATGACAGAGAGAGGAAAAAGAACAAATTAAATTCTGGTCTCCTTCATTGTTCTGTTGTGGATTCAATGGAGAAAATAAACAAACAATGGGAACACTACAGAGACATGGTACACAACATTACGATTAAAATAACTTACCATTTAAAATAATAATAATGATAATAAAAAACAAATAATCTTGCAAGTATATAGCACCTTTTTAATTTCACAAAGTGCTTTATTTCTTATTTACCATATCAGGGCACTAAATACGGCTTTGGAAGAGAATATGGTATGTGACTGAGGTGTACCCATGTACTCCTTAAATCTATTGTAATTTTTACCAAAAGAACAATACACTCACATGAAAAAGTACACACTTTTTTCAAATGTGAGGTTTTATGCACTGAGAATTTTTTAAATAATAATAATAAAAGAAAAATCTTGTTCTCACTAGGCCAGAAAAAGAAATGCCATTGTTGTGCTAAGGTTGTTATTACATCTGATAGGAAGTGTGTCCCTAGTTGCAGGAATGCAAACTCATTCAGTAAAAGTTACCCAGCATGACTTGGATTCTATTTCACACCCACCAACTGGGACATAGGCGCATGATTGTTTAATTAATTGCTTGGAGGCTATTTATCAGTGAAGGTATTGAAAGCAAATTGTGGCTCACATTAGAACAAAATGAAAACTGAAACACTGAGGTAATTCCAACTGCATATTTTTCTCGTCCCTCTAGCTTCAGATGGGGAAAAAAGTAAACTTATTCAAACTTCTGATAAGGCACAATCTGAAGGATGTGCAGAGCACAAAATTCAATTGCTGCATATCTTACATGGAAGGCATACAAATTAAGCCAAGTTTAACTGTCACTGTGGTTCTGGAGTAAGTCCTGTTCCACTCTCAATTATTCAGTTAAGTCAATTTTTCTTGGTTGATTACGTAAACAAC
>JBAMYA010000008.1:12808681-12820079 GCA_037176975.1 Arrhamphus sclerolepis
CCCCCCCCCCCCCCCCCCCCCCCCCCCCCCCCCCCCCCCCCCCCCCCCCCCCCCCCCCCCCCCCCTCCCCCCCCCACAAACAAAATCCACAAAACAAAATGCTTTGTGGAAACAATTGTGGAAAGGAAGACTGAAGTGTAAGGAAAGACAAATAAATAACTGACAGAAAGGGAGAGACAGCTGAAAGGAGGAAAAACAGAAAAAGAAGAGGGAGGGAAATCTAAAATAATGTAATCTGAAAAAGTGAAGGGCAAGGAACAAGAAGTGCACTTCTAGTTGAGGGATGAAGTGGTGGAGGGTAAAAAGATGAGGGAAATTAATCACCGGGTATTTAGCTATTGGAAATCTTTGAATTCATCACCTGTCTGATGTCCTCGGGATTCTCATAGATGTTCTCTGCTTCACCCGAATGCACAGATAGAGACTGCTCAATACCTGAGTACAGAAAGATAGACTCTCACAGACAAATGCACACACACTTATCTGTGTGTGTGTGTGTGTGTGTTCCGGGGGGGGGTAGGCGAGTGGGAGCAGATTCATTACAACAACCCCAGAGGATGTCACGGCCCGCATCACTCAGTGGCAGCCGACAGGGGCCAAAGATGGACGGAACACAGAAAGCTGTCAAAAAAGAAACCGCCGGAAGACTCACCGTGATCAGAAATGTGTTTCTGTCTCCATAGCAACACACCGACAGCTGCCGCAACCAGGGGCACCAGGAGTAATAAAGCAGAAAGAGAAGGGGGCAGGGGAGAGGGGACACTAAAAATGACTAAAAAAAGAAAAAAAATAAGAGGACAAAAGCATGAATGTTTCCAAGAGCAGTATTAATGTAAAACTTGTAGAATGATGAACACTTATGGCTGAATGACATGAAGGATGTCCAGAATCTCATTGGACTTTATTCACCAGCTTTCTCTTCTGTTTAATCGAGACAGTGCAACCTTTTCTTCACATGGACACTTCAAACTATACTTTAAGGCATGTGCAGTTACAGTTTTCTCAACATATTACATGCATTTGCATCATACTGCTGTCAGTCACACACAATGGGTGCAGTGAAAGATAGCGAGGAAATGTCTGTCTTTCTCAGGCAGACTGAACAGCCTGTGGAAACGCTCAGTAGAAATGGATCTGGCATATCTTCAGTCTTGTAAAGCTGTCAATTTAAAACTTGGATAAAAGGGAGAATTGCAGAGGTACCATTGAGACCAGATGCCTTCTGATCATTACACAAAGGACTCAGTAAATACAGAATGCTGTTCACAAATCCTATTATACCGTGTTTCATTTTCTAAACATGTATGGTAAAGTCCAGATACGTTGACTTTTGTAGTCCCTTGACATCTAATTCCAGCATCAAACTGCATCCGGAAAAAAAAACAAAAAACAAACTGACAATGTTCAGTAGACTCTTCAACAAAACCCAATCGATGCAGTTTTGAAAAACAGGTACGACAAAATCACAGGCATGATTATTACGTACAGTATATTACACAAGCACACCATAGAGCTATTATTGTATAATTTAATTTTGTGGTTAAAGCACATGGATGTGATCAGGCATGTTTGCAGGATAAAGATGAAACCAGCCTTGCAAAACACAGCTACAGGATGACATGCAAAGCAGGAGGGAGGTGTCTGAATAACTGTTGTTGTTGCTATCTTCTTACTGCTCATGGAGCAGAAAGCAATCAGAGCTGTCAGACATCTTCAGGTCACACAAGAAAACCAGAAGAAGTAATAGAAAATGACTATTGAAATGAAACCAGTTCATTGCATAATATAATTTATTTTTTAAAAAATCTGTTTTTTTTCTGTATGCTACTTTTGAGGTTGTTTAATGAGCAGACACCTGAAAAAAAACTCTTTCATGTAAACTTTCAAACAAATTTTTGATGAAAAAAGATTAGCCCTTAGGTCTCATCTTAACCCAAGTGTCGCACCTTTTCTCAGGCTTCAGAATTATCAATCATTACGTGCTGTGTAAGGCGCAATTGATTGGTGAGTGTGTGTAGAGGTTGTTAATGGAATATTGTGGTAAGAGCTGACCCCAGGACTGCCCTGCACTGTTCTCCGGGCCAGCTTTAACGCATGGATTATGTTAATTGAGTGCAGCGAAGTGAGGAATAAATACCCCCAGTTTCTGACTTCCGTATCAAAGCTTTCTCTCCTTCTGTCTCTTTCTGCATTTGGCTGTTCCTCCACACCTTGTCTCTTTCATCTAAAATGAGGTAGAGGATGATTCATATCATTGTGATTGTAGAGGAGGATGGTGGATAGGAGGGAGACCAAAGAGCCGCTTGAATGCTTTGCAAAGGATGGGCAAACTGAGGAAAGCACATGATTGCAGAAAATCCCTGACATTTGAAGTATTTTGTGTGCGGCTGAGCGCAATGATTACTTCAATTTTGCATTCTTTGTACTGTGCCATTGATAAAAGAAATTCTATTATGCAGTGTTGTTTTAACTTCCACAAGTCGCACTTTCCTGTGAGATTTGCCAAAAATCCATTGGATATTGCATAGTATGATTTCTATTCTATTAAAGGAACTCGTCTCTGTTCTCATACATAGATAAAGCTGTAGGAAGAAAAATCAATCTCTGTATATCTTTGAAAAAAATAAGCATACACTTTTAAATATTACAGATTATAGTTATATTATTAATTATTTAGCCATGATTTTTTTTTTTGTTGGTGTGCATTTTGCACATTTGCTGTGTGTATGCAGCCTGAAAACGTTTCAGCAATGTAGGTCAGCCAGAAATGTTATTTGAACTTCATACTCTGATCAGTCTAAATTCCAACTGATTTATGGGGAAAATGCAGCACTTGCCACTCAATAGACACAAGATACATATATTCTACTTTGTCCATCCTCTGAAACTAGTTAACACATTTCTGTCCCCTTTTCTCTCCTAATCTACCTTTAACATCTTCCCTGCAGGCCATTCTTAAACCCCAACCATCAATACGAATAATAGTCAGCTTTGAGCCTCTCAGCTGAAGTGATGTATTAGAGTATAGGGGGTGAACTTAATGTTTCAAAGTCATCCAGCCAACTGTCATATCCTCCTGTGATCCCCCCCATAGCAACCAATACAATAAGTTTAAATAATTTAGTTTTTGTGAGGAGAGGTGTCCTAAGGTCCTGTCTTTTTTATTCCCATTTATTAGCTAGATGAGGATCATGAGAAAAAAGGATAGATTTCAAATTTTATATATTAAAGAGGGAGAGCATGCATATATCAGGACTGTGCAGGAGTTTTATGAGAATTTGGCATATAAATAAAAGAATTAAACTGCTAGATTTTATCACAACTTCTTTTTACATAGAAATTGTGGTCTGTGACCTCTTGAGCTGCATTAAGAAAGCATGACATATGGTATCTTTCAGGGGCATTTTCCTCTGTTAACCACAGGATTTCTGGCATATGAACTGGCCTGAGGTTGGCTTTAATACACCACGGAACGCTTCATGAAGCACATATCCGAGAATTATCCACACTAATGGTTCATTATCCCCACCAAGTTGACAGGAAGTCTGCTAGGTCTTTTGTGCAAAAAAGAGAGTACTCTTAACCCCCCCCCCCCCCAAAAAAAAAAAAAAAATCTGAAAAGTAGGAAGTCCTGTAAAACCATGCAAAAACTCCCACCTTCAGGGGGCAGTGTGACAGCGTGGTCGATCCAGATGACCTGGCCGTTCTTCAGCTTTAGGGTGCAGGTGTAGTTTCCTGCAACATCAGGGGTGATGGGTAATGGCAGACTGGTTCTGATGTTGCCTGGGGCACTGCTTGACAACTGCAGCCGGCGACTCTTATTGTGGTGTTTCCAGTCAGCACTTTGAACCTGGGACAGCTCTGAGTACAGACACACCAACTCCATCTTTGAGGAATAATGGTTGATTTTAACTGTGAAAGTGAGAAAAGTATGGTAGGACACAGGCGAAAATGTTAGAGGGATGAAACAAATCAAAAGAAACCAGAAAGAAGGATGTGCTAGGGGAAAAAAAGACAGTCAAGAGGGAAAATAAAAGAGAGACACATGATGAGAAAGTGAGTTAAAGGGTAGTGTGTGAATATAGAAAAGGGCAAGGACAGATAGAGAGTAATGAGCAAAAGGGAAAGTGATATGAAAAACAAAGAACAATTCAGAGAAGGGTCAAAATAATATATATTCATTAAAGTGATTTGCTACTAATGCATTGGGTGACTGTGACTGATGCTTCGTGTCTCATCAAAGTGTAATGAGAATCCATCTGGGTGTAATCAAGCTCCGCAGAACATCACCACACACACTCGCATAAAAATACACACATTTCAGCCTTGATTAGTGTGATCAGCGTGGACCACCCACATCCTTGGTGGGAGGGCAGCAGGTATAATCAAACATAATGATACTTATAATGAGGTGGGGTAAAAATATATGCATCACATGACCGGTGAGTGGGTGGATGTGTGTGAATGTGTGTAATGGGTGCAGATGTGTGAAGCAGGCTGAGAGTGACAGTGACAGATCGACCGGTCATGTCTGGGCAGCTGTGATGGATGCCAGTGTGGCTGTGATTAGTAAAGCCTTCCAAAGCCACCATGACAGGCCTTTGTATGTATGTGTGTGTGTGTTTATTGACTAGTGTGTGGGTGCAAATCTGTGCTTCTGCAAAGGGGGAAAACTCCCCAAGGGGTACTCATAAAAATCAACAAGTGCTCAGCTCAATTTTTTTCTCTTATAATTTATGAATCAAATAAACGTTCTCTTTCAAGAGCCTTATACTGACTGTATTCATTTAATATTGTGACATTATACCAATGGATGTGGGAATTTTTCTTTTCATTTATTCTGCTTTGTCAGAGTGGGTGAACAATGTGCCAAAGCCGATAAGAATGTAACGTTTTGCTCAAGGACAGTTCAGCAAGGTAAGCGATTGCTAAAATACCTCAAGAGACATTTGTGGTTGCTGTGGTTATAGGAAGGCCCACTGAACTCACTGCCTCTGGCCTTATTTTTCCAACTCTCCTACATATACTTTTGTTTTATTAAAGTTCCCATTTCAAGGAATATTTGTCTTCCACTTTGTTGCCCAAAGTTGAATGAAAGGATCAAAATCCCTCTCATTAAAACAATGTATTGTCCTTGAACAACTTATGGCTTCTTTAGCTCAGCATAAAACCCCAAAATGGAGGAAGCAGCCAGTTTGGGTTCCATGAATATCTCCAATGTTCAATGAAAATACATTGTATTTTAAGGAAAGTTATGTTTTAGCTGTGATTTAACTGTGTTTTAAAGAACAACAGCAGGATGCAAGAAATCTCAGTGAGGTTGCCCGGTAACAACCAAAGATACTGCACAAAATGATGCTGGTTTCAGGAAGATTTACAGTATTAGTCTCGTCTAAATGGTGCTCTGTTATTATTCTAATGTAAGGAACACAGTATACCCAAAGATCTGTGTTGTCATGGTAACACAGTGGTACCTGCTGAAAAAAAACCCCAACGGTTTTCATAATTTATAACTTGTCATTTAAATGTTTTAGAGAGCAATATGATAGGAAAGCTTTTTGATACTGCTGAAAGTTGGTGAAAATTGACTGTGACTGTTAAGTTCAAATATTTGTATCATCACATTCTCAGCTGAATTTCACCACAACCAATTTTGACCATATAATATGTTTCGACAAAAGTTCTAATGTTCTCTCAATAATGCTCGTCGTTCTCGTGTAGACCAGACTTCACAAGACAGTTTAAGAGTGACTCTTTTTCTGTGACAGACAATATGAGCCCAACATATTTCTAACTTTATCTCAAAAACTTCATTTCTTGTGCTAGCATAAATCCATTTGTTTGCATTTCAGGCATGCAAAACATTCCATTATAGGTTGGGATCAAAGAAATCATGTCAAGTCATGACTTTCTATGCATCAGTAAAAATATTGTGCAAGGCTGACTTTTTCAGGAGCAAACATGGGCAGGAGATTTTTATTTTGCATGAAAAAGATATCACTGAATTACTTGTAAACAGTGTTCCTAAAATGAGATTTGGATTTCTTCCCCGGCAATTCACAATTTCGTTTTGGGCAAAGGTGAGAGTCTGCACTAGACACCCAATATCTCCGATACCTTAGATGTCTCTCTACCAGCAACGATTATTCCTCGATAGCTTAACACAGGCAAGACATCACTTGGGAGTCCTTCGTGAAGCACTGCAAGACAGAGTTGCATTCACAAATGCCACTTAAAACTCTACTGAACGTAAAAAGAAGCCCTATGTTAATCTTGTCTGGAAGCAAAATCAATGATTCTGGGCTCGATGGCACTTCGGAGTGACTATGACACAGTGAAAACATTGCAAATCAGTATTCAACACCTGTTTAAACTAAAAAAAAAAAAAAAAAAGAAAGAAAGAAAAAAGAAAAAGGGTCATATGCTTTAGACCACACACAAAAAGGGGATCTACCTGTCATCAGTAAAAGGTCTAAAAGGCAGGGTCTGTGGAGCTACTTCTGTGATGGCAGCAATAATGTAGAAAAATACTGCTTTTCAAAATGATGTCTTTTTCAACAAGACAATACTGAACCACATTCTGCACCCATCACTGAAGACGAGAGGGAACGGTGACATTATAAAGCAACAAAAGCTTTATTTCAAAGTTTTTTTTAGAATGTGCTGCAGACCTGAAATATAATAATGATAGAAAAATCCATGAAATGAAGTTTATATAACAAAACAAACTAAATTTGACTCATTCAGTTTGCAAAGCTAATGTAGCTAAGCTACAAGACCTGTGGGTTTATGTATTTATTCATTTAACATTTTCTTTTTTTTTTCATTAGCATTTTTCACACCAACACAGCCAACACGACTCATTTTATAAACCCATTATCTCTCCTCAAATTCTTCCTAATCCACTGCTTCTGCCTCCTGGCTCTCATGAGTACCTTTTAGCACGCTGAGTTTTGTCCTCTGGCTGAAGATATTGTCATTCAGAGACACGTTACAGGCGTAGAGACCACCGTCATTCAAGTCAGGGTGGAGCAGAAAGGAGAAGCTCCCAGTCTCTGCGTTGTAGGGTGGACCAGCCAGCTGGAACTTCCTGCTTTGCGCTGTCTGTAAGGTGGAACCCCTCCAGCGGTCGTACTGGAACACTAACCTCATATTACTGCGCTTCCTGGTAACTGGGGAAAGCCAGTATAGAAAGACACTGTCCCCCTGGACACTGGGACAGGTCAGGCGGAAGGATTTTGTAGCCTGAATAGCAGTGGAGATCACTGGGCCTGCGGGTACGGATGGAAACAGATATGGAGACATTACAGTGCAAGAAGACAAACTGACAGAGACTTTTGAACAAAAAAAAGGATACAGAGGAGATGGAGAGTAACGGAATAGTTAGAGAGAAATGGAATAAGCTGACAAGACACTGAGACTGACAAAATTCCCTAAATTTCCTGTGATTTTAATATGCTGAGTCATTTCTTTTTACCTTTAACTCTGTCTGATGAGATAGATGCTGACACAGGACTCTCAGATTGCATATGTTTGAGTTACTTACCATGTGTTATATTGGTGAATGAGGCCACTTTGTCAGCTGTGGAGAGAACAGGAGCAAGAAAGGGAAAGGGAAGCAAAAAGCAAATAATGAATAATACATAAATGTAGCAACTATAATATTCACAGGAGGACAAGCTGAATTTTAGTGCAGATCTACAGTATACTTCTGGATCTCTAAACTAAATACTTTGAAGAACTGTAGCTACAGGACTCTTGAATAAATAATGCTACTGCTGGAGTTTCGGGCTTTGATGCCCACTCATATCATCAATAAAAGTAACAAGAAATATACTCTGTTCCTCAATGCCTCTGCTCATCTCTTCCTCCATATACTCTCACCATCAACAGTCACATCCACACTTGCAGTGAACACTTTGGTGCTGTTACCCAAGGGGTACACCGTACAAATATAGGCCCCGTTGTCACTGTTCTGGATCTGTGGCAATTTAGCCACCATGCCCGTGTTTGGCATTTTCACGCTCCTCATGGGAATGCCGCCAGGTGCTGTCCAGGTAATTTTGGCAGTGGTAATGGCAGGAGAAAGTTTGGCAATCAGCCGCAGGGTGCTGTGCTGAGGTAGGGATACACCAGGGAAGATATTGACTAGAAGAAAAGAATTGGAACAAAAAAAGGACATGGGAGGTTAGCAATAGAAAAACATTCAATTTGTCTGTAAATATACAATATAATGATTCATAGTTGCACCTTGTTGAAGTGGAGTTCTGATAAATTTGGTTTACTTTACCCATCTGACAATAACATAAATATATCTAAGAAAATAGATTCAAAAGCATATTTGTGTCTGAAATCTTGTGAAATAAAGACTTAAAGTTTCGGAAAATAAAATATTTGACTAAATAAGCATCTTATGATTGTACTGCAGAGCACTATTTGTCTAAAAATTACTTTCCCCTCTACAAGTAACATAAATGAAGTTTGCTTGTGCCAGAAATCATTTCTGATGTTTACCTAAAGTGTTGAAAGCACAAAAAAAATAAATATGTGAATAAACATCCCACACAACTACCCAAAAACTGTACTGAAGAGCACTACTTGTCTTCATAGACTTAGCTTGTATTCAGACTTTAAGAATACAGTAAAGATAGTATGATATAAACCCTGCCTTTCGCCCGGAGAGAGCTGGGATAGGCTCCAGCGGACCCCTGTGACCCTGCACAGGAAATAGCGGGTATAGATGATGGATGGATGGACAGTATTTTATATACCCTCATAACTAAAAAAAAAACAACAAAAAAAAAACAAAACAGTTATTAGTTCCATAATATTTTGTATATGGATTCCATGAAAATGAGTGAAAAGTATTTTAAAAAGTAAACAGATGAGTATGAAGGATCAAAATTCTCTTGCCTGCTTGTTATATCTGTTGCTTCTGTTGGTTGTTGGGTTTTTACATATTCAGTGACAATACAAAGAAATATCCGGAACATTTCTCTGAGCTCACCTTTTAAGTTTTGATGTGTGTGGAAAATTATATCATACAATATCATGCAAAGAAGAACCTTTTCAGATATCTCTGAGGATGCCTGCAGGGATTCTATAACTGGTAGAATATTGTCTATTTGTACTTTCATGCTTTTTAAATCAGAAATATGTGATGTTGCAGCCTGCTCTTTACACACATGTTAGAAGCTGGCATACCTGTAAGAATAGTTAAGAGAATAACCCGCTCTTTGATTTTCTTTGCATTTTGCTTCACTAAACACATGTAGAGTCCACCATCCTCCACTTTGGGCAGAAAAAACAGCGAGAAAACTCCAGTGTCTTGAAAGTTACTGTCAATCAATTTCATGGATGCCTTTGAGGAGCCACCAGAGAACTTGTTCTTTTCACATGCTGAGAGAACCAGTTTCCATTCATCCGCACCAATTGACTTCACCATCCAGTTAATGGATATGTCACCTCTCACTATTGTCTCACTGCACCCCAAGGTAGTTGGCTTGTTCTCTTCAGCCACCACTACATCATCCCAGCCTGAGAAAGAGAGGAAGAAAAGTTTGTCATTATGAAAGATGAATTCCCAAAGTTAAGTCCTTAGTTATGCTTTGGCCTCAAGCTTAGCAACAGTTTGATTTCTAATTTTAATTCTGCCCATAAAGTATAGGTAGAATAATAACCATATGCTCATAAGTAAAATGAAGTGCAAGAGTTTAGTAGTAGTAGTTGAATTTTTGTGCAAAATTCACAGAATTATTTAAACAAAGCTTTTGCTGGATATACTACAAAAGTCAAAATGAATAATTGTCTAGTAAAGTTCTACCTTTTTCAAATAAAAGATTTCCTCTTTTTACTTCAACAGACAGCAATGCCTGGCAGACCTACATATATCACATACACAATAACTTTAAAGAGTTTTGCCTTCAAGAAGACCTGCTGATTAATCTCACATAGATTTCGTAAACATCCTGCCTTCAAATCAATTTAAAATTCATGCACAGATAAAAACCACTGTGCTTTTTCTTTGCATTTTGGTAGGATGTTTATTGTGGATATAAAAGTATTCTTTCCAGACTGACAGATTTAGATTAAAACCATTCAATTTCTGCTGAAGACACAAATGGAAAAAAACCCTTAGCCTCTTTACACTTAGCTCATCATCTATGCACATTCTTGACGCTGATAAATAAATGTTTGCATTAGAAAAGCAAGACAAATGTCAAAATATGTTTCCCCAGAAACATACCTGTGAAGCTAGTGTCAGAGGAACATGCTGCAAAAGAACAAGTGATAATGAAGGTGAGAAAGCCAGACTCCATTTCACATTGAAAGAAAACGAAAAACACACACAACTTCTCTGCTGTCTCTCTGAAAAAGTGATATTTCCAAGTGCCTCTCGGGACATAAAGTATTCTACTGGATCCTGCTGTACTCCTGCTGCGCCTGACTGACATGTTAACAAGATGTATGTTTATCTTTAAACACAACAGGATGTAGGGCAGCTAACACTGGCATAATCAGCAGGAAAAGACTGTATTACAGACTTGTGTGCATAAAAGGCTGATAAACTGCAGTTACAGTCAGACACGTGCGTGCAATAGTTATGCACATGACAATCGACGGACTGATCAACAAACATCCATGAATGAAAATACATTGATTTCTAATTTAAAAATAAACCCCCAAAACAATATCGTTGAGGTCAAGAAATGCTTTTCCAAAAGCATTATATCATCCAGCACTCCTGATTCATTTTTGAAGTGTGTCTGACATTATTGTCCTGCTGAAACTACCAAGTTCCCACCAGCTGCACTGGCAGCATGGGCAGTGTCAGTGCCTGCTGCTACCAGCAGCATGCTTATCAACTGGAGCAGTGTTACTGTCACTGAATGCCTCACCTTTTGCTTCAAAAAACTGTACCCAAATGACTCAGCTTTCCGCTCATCTGACGAAAATAACAACAACAAAAAACAACTTTCCAATAGAAGGATTTCAGTTGGTGGATAGACGGTAGGTAGGAAGGTAGGTAGGTAGGTAGGTAGGTAGGTAGGTAGGTAGGTAGGAAGGTAAGTATGCAGGTTGGTTTGTAGGTCAGTTGTTAGGAAATCTATTTCATGTTGGAAGACCTTCCAACAGAACGGTTTACTTGATAAATAGATAGAAGGTAGGTAGGAAGGTAGATAAGATTTTTTTCTATCTTCCTCTATCTTATAACAATAATAAATATAAAATAACTTAAATTTATATAGCGTCTTTCAGGGCAACTAAGGCACTTTACAGAAGGGTTAGGGGTAGGATTAAACAGTTAAATGGGGGTAGAGGGCTGCGATGGACTGGCGACCTGTCCAGGGTGTACCCCTGCCTTTCGCCCAATGTGAGCTGGGATAGGCTCCAGCAG
>JBAMYA010000008.1:12820179-12864886 GCA_037176975.1 Arrhamphus sclerolepis
GAGCTGGGATAGGCTCCAGCAGACCCCCGTGACCCTGAACAGGAAATAGCGGGTATGGAAAATGGATGGATGGATGGGGGTAGAGGGGAGGAAACAACTAAACAGATATAGGAAAAACTGGGACTGGTGTGCAAAGGCATTGTGGATGTTGGGAGGGGGGGAGTTCCAGCAGGTCGGGGCAGCCACGCTGAAGGCCCTGTCCCCAAAACTCTTTAGTCTGGTGCATGGGATAGACACCAGGGGGAGGTCCAAGGACCGCAGGTTTCCAGGATTGTGTATGTTGGTGGAGAAGGTCAGACAGGTAACGGGGGCTAGCGCATGGAGACATTTGTAAGTGAGGAGGAGGAGTTTATAGGAAATGCATTATTTGAATGGGAGCCAATGGAGACAGCTGAGGGTGATGTGATGCCAGGGCTTGGTGTAGGTATCTTTTAATATTAAATAATATTCTACATATTTTTTGTGCTATTGAGAGGAAATTTTTACCAGATGTTGGTAACAACCCATGCAGTCCACACATGAACAAAAAATCAAATCATAAATGTTCAAAAAGTTATGTCTTATTATGTGAAATGCCATGGGGGAATCCCACTTACTGAAATTTATTCAATACTTCATACAAAGGTATGGTTTATGGTGAAATTATGTTCTTTCCACTTCTGGATTATAGCCCCAACAATGCTCACTGGAACATTCAGAAGTTTAGAAATCCTTCTGTAATCCATGCCATCGTTATGTTTTGCTGCAAGTTTGCAAAGATCTTGACAGAACTCTTTAATTTTTACCCATCATCAGATGTTTTTGTGTGACGCCTTGGTAATTAGAGGGCATCATTTGGGGCTGAAACAAGTAATATTAACTCGTGTTGTCAAGGGGCATGATTGCTTTCAGATTACAGCTTGATTTTAGCTGGTGCTTGGCTTTCCAGGTCTTTTTGCAACTCCATTTCGTCAAGTGTTCAATACCCTGCAACATTTCAAAAATATTCCACATTTATTGACATCTATGGTTTTATTTCACTCCATTTGGGGATTGCGTGGGTTGTTACCAACATCTGGTACTGAGCAAAATAATGATACTTTAAAGTTGAACTTCTTGTCAATTTATGGCATAAAAGAACTTCTGATCCTAACATTAATTTCTGACAAAAGTAATGAGCTACGTCCTTATGTGTGTATCACAACGTGTGCGTGAAACAGAGAAAATGATAAGAGTAGCAAAAAGCAAGGGATTGAGGATGGAAAAAAGCTGAAGAATAAAGAGTTTGGGTCAGTGTGGGTGCATGGCACCCCCAAGGCTACGTGTCTTTACATCCCATAAATGTCTTTAATTAAGCCAAAGGTATTATCGGCTCCTCTGAGCTCTATTACAGATTTTTCCATAATTACCACTGGGTGAATGGAGGTGGTGAGGAAAGAGAAAAGAAAGTTGATGTGTATTGTGGGTGTCTAATGACAGTGAAGGAGGAAAAAGAGAGAATAAGAAGAAGCGAAATGAGGAAGGAGAGGTGTTCAGACAAAATGAGAAAAAAAAAACCTGGGGAGAGGAGAAGTGTGAGAAGTTGTTGCAGGCTAAGAAAGACAGCGTGACTTCAAAGAAGCCTGTGGCTGCTGACACAAAGCATGGTACTGATCCCGTGGCCCCCTCCTCTCTGGGTAAATAATCACCATAAGCCTTGGCTCTGTCTAATGAATCCACCGCCAATGAGCTAATATCTGTTAACTATGTGCTTCATTATCACTGCCATAGCACCCTGGAGAGAACAAGGATTGAGGATGGGATGAAATGCTGGAAGGAGTGAAGGACGACTGGACAAGGGAAATTGAATGACACAGGAAGAAAGCGAGAAGGAGGGATGTGAAGAGGGAAGTGTAAATGAGGGGATGGTGTAAGGGCTGTGATATGAAGTGGGCTACAGTGTCAGTAAATGGGTGGTAGCAGGAAAGTAGAAGGTGTGAAGGTTGAATTGGTATGGGTATGAAAAATGGATGAGTATGAGAAGAAAAGGAATGAAATCCTTGATTTAGTAGCCAGTTTCTTTAAAGCTTCTTATCCTACCATGAATGCATACAATTTAGTGGTAGTAGCGGTAGGCTGGGTGGTTGTTTCACTCTGTCTGTGAATGTTTTCAACCTCAGTGTTCAGCTACAGTGACAGAAGGCTGCGGCATATTAATACATTTCTATACAATATCTATACAAATCACAGCTGTTTTGTTTGAACGAACTCTGCATCATTGTCCCTGGCTTTCTATGTGACAGCTCTCTGTACAAGGATTCTTGCTTCCATCGCAGTAATTTAAAAGTCGAATACGTTTCAGATGTTTATTCATGAGAAAACATTGCTTGACCTCTGATAATCAGTGAATTCAGGATTTTTACCTCAGAAATACATGCGGTAGAGGGAAAATCAGAGCAGAATCAAGAAATGGAACAGAATGGAAGGAAAGCACTGACAGCACAGTTTAAACTGTGGGACTTATGGAGATGTAATTATGTTGGCTGTAAAACACTTGGGAATAGAGATTAGACCTAAACCAGATAATGCCTTTGCTATGCAGGGTGCATCTGCTTCAGAACAAAATATGGAAAAAAAAATGAATTGGAAGTTATTCTACAGAAGCAGAAGGAAAAAAGAAATCAGCACCAGTCTGCTTGAATTGGCAAATAGATAGATAGGAGAGAGGAGCTGTTTTCTTTCAGTTTGATTTTGCTGACTGCCACTGGATTTGTATTTTGAGATTCATTAATGAATGTTTATTGATTTTGATCCTCTGTGCTGGAGATTCCAAACACGACCGCAAATCTTGTTCATGTGCAAAGAAAGAAACAGCAGGGGGCGCAAGAGTCATCTGTTTCCACGTCCATATACTTAAACGGCAGATGAAGCACATAGAAGCCAAATATATGCTCTTTTTTGGGTGAAGAATTTTTTATTTCTCTGTTGATAAATATTGCATTAATGGCATTTTTAATGCGTCGTAGTACGTGAAAGTGAATCAATGTGACTTTGAAGTAAAAACACAATCTAGATAACTTCGGACTTAAACAGGTGCGTCATGAAAAATTCACCACTGAGCTCGCTGATCATTTTGGTCAAATGACAGATGTGCTTTCGAAACTGAACGAATGGATAAGGAACCCTTCCTCTGTGAGCTTTTAGTCCATTCTCAAACACCGTGTAAGCCTGAACAGACTGCGAACCCAAATGAGGCCAATTTAAAATCACATTTGGCTTTTTACAAAATATGAGACCTACTGTGCACTTTTGTTATACAGGTGCAAGTTTTGTCATCCAAGTTTAAAAATAAATAAATAAATCTTGTGGCGATTTCAACAAGTTGCACTGAGTGCCCCCCTCCTCCACCCCACAAAGCCCCCCCCCCTCTCCTGCCATAGCTGGTCCTAATTGGTTTTTGGGACGCAGGACTGTAAACGCCTCTGAGCTCGGTGACATCACCAGTCAGTCACACTGTCGGATCTGTGCGCGCGCTCACATTGACGGGAACTACTTGGTGAAACGAGAGATCGCTGCGGTTGCTCCATTACCTGCATCCTGAGCACCGGGAACTACACACCTGTCCGCGCGATCGGGATCTTTCTTTCTTTCTTTCTTTTGTTCATATTTTCCTGCACGATCTGTGTTAAAAGGTGCCGTTGGGAGAAGACTTTATACAGCAGTCTCTGCTGGACTCCTCGACTGTCCTGGAGCCAGAGAAGTTTTTATTTCTCCCTGTGTGCCTCCACTGAGAGAGACTTTACGACGTCACTGAATTCTAAGCGAAGGTGTTCTTATTTTACATAAAAGTCGGAGTGACTGCCTACCTGGTTTCACATAGGATCATAATGGCGAGACATGACGTCCGAAACTGGCCCGACTGCACAAAAATGATTGGACTGCTCTGCTTTGTCGCGTCGATACTTGTTCAACACGGTAAGAAATGACCTCTAATTAAAAACCTAAATGTAGACCCTTTCCCCAATAATCAGTACATCATGTTAATCTTCTTTTCTGAACTCAGATAATGTAATAATATTCTCATTTAAACCTGTCTACCACCTGTCAGGGCGGTGACAAACGTGAAAAAAAATCCACCAGGTGATTTTCAAACTCGCTGTACTGGCGAGGTTTTAATCAGTAACCCCTTTTGTTACATACACTTCAGGTGACATGTTCAAAAGTGGGTATTTTCACGGATTCTTGGGGAGTGTTTTTTTTTCTGTCGTCGCTCTTTGACCTGAGTTTCGGTGGCAAGTCAACGCCATCTTTAGTTTCTCTAAGGTGTGGCTCTCAGGCAGGTGTATTTCCGAGGTGTCCGTGTCCCTTCGGCTCTCGGTCTCTGTCCTCGAGCCGCACATTTTATTCAAGAGTTCCCGTTCCTCTTTTTTTAAATTTATGTTTTCTTACCATTTTTCCCACAGTTCAATCATTTATTAGTTACAGCTCAGTTAAAAAAAAAAGAGAGGAGTGAGAGGGGAAAAAGACTGGAGCTTGCCCTAAATATAGGAAACGCCGAGGGAATAACCACATAAACTTAATCATAGTCTGTGCAATGTCAAATCAGTTCATAGATGCTTTTCATGTGGATTTATCTAGTTATTTATGCGCAATATCATTCACTGAACCACTGAGGTGTGGGGCTTCTCTGGAAATGAGCCACCTGGAGCAACAGGCCATTCCAGTTTATTATTATTATTATTCAGAAGTAGGCTACTCTTGTCCCGGCAACCGGAATACACCCCAACACAACCACCCCCCATCCGCCCCTTTCCCCCAAAAAAATCTGGTATGCAGTCAGCTCATTAACATATAGGCTATGTGAGTGGCATGAAAACCAGTTCATCAACTTCGCAAGGCTGGTTATTTGTTTTGTGTTGTAATTGGGGCGAGAATGTAGGACTTGCTCTAATGTCCTGGAACAGCCAGGTTTTTTTTTGTTTATTTGTTTTTTCAGTAGTGAGGAGAAACATGGTTAGCTATGTTTTATTTATTTATTTAATTTTATTTTATTTTTGTGTGGATTCAGCACGTGAAGTGCTCTTAGGGGACAATGAAAAGTAGGGGAAAGACAAAAGGTTTTTACATATTTATGAGCAACAAAGAAGCAAAGCCTCAGCCAAGATGAGCAGAAACACAGCTTTTAGTCTCCTTTCACTTAATTTATTTTTTGTAAGTGAGCCTCTGGCTTCCATTTTTTTTTTATTAGGGATTACAGTTGAGAAATGTAACTTTAGCTGCAACAGCTATAGGACTCAAACTTTTCACTCATCTACATTGCGTTTTTCTTTCCTCTCCAGCCAAATGCTTCCCTTCGACTTCAATCCTGAGTCTGGGAGAGAGAAGTGATTTAATTCTCAGTACAGTTTGTGGTTTAATGTGGCCCAGGTTTTAAAATATAAAATTTAAAAATTCAATATAAATGCTATGGTGTTTTTTTTTTTTTTCAATTAAGGGCCATTTCTGTAACATTACTGTATTTTTCATATGTATGCAGTACATATATACCTTCATCAGTAGGGGCAGGTGGACTGGCAGTTTAAGCTCTGAAATTACACTATAATACCACCCCCTATCCCCTACTCCCAAGGGTTTGAAGGGACCACGGATGTGGGTCAGAAAGGCTTGGCCCATTACCATGGAGATGTTTTTATTGGAAGAAGGGTGGGCTTGCAGGGGGGGGGACTGGGGGGTAAGGAGTGGGGGCTATGACGCTCATGGCGGTATTGTCTTTATGGCTGAGTAAGCATGTGTGCAGGGGGTGCCTGAGAAACTGGTGGACTTGCAGGGTCAGGACTGGCAGAAAATGCTGCTTCCTCTTTTTCTCACCACTACAGTGTCTTATGTCTTTACACAGGTGAGAACATGCAGCAAATCTCTGCCAAATGCAGCGTCGTCATTGATGAGACTTGTCAGTTTTGAAGTAACAGGTGGTTTTATGGCAGCCTGCTGCTTGCTGCGCATGGGCTTCGTCGAGTTTCTGGATTGGCTGGAAAACTCAACAGGCAGAAACTGATTAAGATGGGCAAGACCCCACCCTCCCCTCCCTCCCACCCGCCACTTGAAACCCCTCTCTCTCCCGCCAACCCTCACTCCCTCCCCCACCTCTGTTGTTGAGTACATACAGGGGCCTTGTTCTTGTTCTTGTTTTTTTTTTTTTTTTTTTCTTTTTTTTTTCAGTGTATCTTTCATCCTCCCCTGTCCAGTCCTTTTGTTTGAGTGACGGTAGTCATAGGGTCATTGAAATAGCTTCCCTCCCCCCTCTCATCAGACTCAAGGCTGTGCTGTTTATGACAAGAGCAACACACACAGCAGACACGCTGCTGAAAAATAAACTGCATGTGACCTCACTATGACTCTAGGATTTATTGTTGAAATAGTTTATTTTTTTGTAGTCCAGCATTCATACCACTTAATACTGTAAATTGGGCAAATGATCTTGGATTTCAACCACTTTCACAAGACTTCCCAAATAACCTGTCCTCCCACACACACATTTTTGATGTCGATACTCAGCCACTCTAATATAGTGATGTTTCTTTTGGCAGCCCTTTGTGTGCACTAGCTCAAACTATTAGGTCTAACTCTTTCCCTCCACATGGTGTGAACAGTGTAGTGCTGCCAAGACTGGAACCATTCATCATTGCAACAGAGAGAGCACTGCACTCAGTCCATTAAGAGCATTAAGAGGAATGTAATTGATGGATCATGAGTTTATTTTTCTTGTCTTTAAAAAAAAGAAAAAAGTCTTTAGTACCTCATTAGTCCCAGTGGAACTGGTTTCTCACTCTTGGTGTGTGTGTGGGATTTTTTTTTTAATTCTCTTAACTTTTTTGTGTTAATGGCTGTCATAGTTTGGTCCTATCATTATGTAAATGAGCTGTTCTCACCCCTTTGCATGGGCCCTGTAAATGTCAGAAGGATTTTGAAAAGGTCGGGAGTGTGTATCTATACGTGTATAAGAAAGTCTTGCGCCGGCTGTGATTTATCCTAGTTTATGCTGCCACTAACACAGAAAGGTAGTAAAGGAGCTTTTTCTATTAAAATGACATATCAGTAATTCTCTCTTTCTTTTATGATCACTATTAAATCCTTTAATCTAGACATAAAAGTGCACTCAAATTTGTGGGTTAATGGAGACGTGCTACAAAGTCATTAAATGCGTTATTTCAAATAGCAAAATTGTGAAATGATTTAAGTAAATATTTGACATTCCTGCAGAATGGTCCATTGACTTGCACAGCTTTATCTTACCACCTGTTATTTCATCAAAGTGCTAATGTTTAGGAAGGAAAAACCTTATTTGATAACAGAACGGTGATGGAGAGCCTTTTAACTGAGGCGTTGAAAACATTGATGCCCTTTTCATTTTTTTTAATCCCTTTTTTCTGTAGGTCTGTTAATTAAAGCTGATCTAAGCATTTTTTGATCCATGGATGCTTTGATAAGTTTCAGTGAAGTTAATTTGACTTGTAGAATTTTCATTACCAGAGACCAGAAATGTAAAAGATCCATTGTTAACTTGCAGATATTATCGGACTGGGTGGATCTGAAAAAAAAGGAGGTCATTGAGAATGTGTCACTGCATCTTTTTTGCATTTTAGGCCACGCATCGGACCACAGATACAATAGTGTACATACACAGTCGTCCATAGACCTGGTTGTGAACAAGGACGGTGTCCTGAGACTGAGGTGTGAATTTGCTTACATTTCAGTTACAGGGTGGGAGGAGATGTCACATTTGAGGTTTAACCATTTTATATTTTTAAGGAAACTAAGTTTATCATTAGTAATCCTGTTTACTCTGGACTTGAAATGGAGGTGGCGGCCAGAGAGAGGCAGGTCTGGGCCTCTGTGCTTTAGCTGCTGCCCCTGTGAACTGAACCCAGATGAGGGGAAGTTATTGGATGGAGGAAAATAGCTTTTATTGCTAGATTTCTTGCAACAGGAAAGCTAGACAGCCAGACATATCTGTTTCCCTATGACAAACCCCTGCTGTTTACTCTCAGCCTGCATGCTACATGCTGAGTAGAAGGCGACCTGTGCTGAGGTCACACTGTGAGCCCCCTTCTGGGATGTTTGTCTTTGGCTCCCAGGGTTGTCAGACTGCTGGAGTCGTTCCCATCTGATACAAAGGAAAATGAGCAGAAAACCTCCTCTTAGAAGAAATGCCAAATGTTATTAATTTGAATGGGGCATCTGAGGGATTTCCAAAAAACGAGACTGTGCTACGGTTGATGCTTCTCTTGGCTGAGCTCTTGGGCTAAATGGCGATCTACATCAAATGTGTACGCTTACACACTGATAAAGGTTGACTGCAACAGATCATTCCAAAATTTACCCCAACCACCCACATGTTTGCAGATAATGGAAAGTTTTAAGACTGCACTATTTGCTTGAATAACATGGCATGGCTTATCTCACAATGCCGTAATGCACTTGGCTTGCTTAATTTTGCAGTCACACTGAAATTTCCACAGCATTAGTCAAGAATCCTTCTGCCAGGTCTGCATTATCCCATCTACATGTTTCTAACTAACCTCAGATGGAATTTAGGGAGATGCGGATCAGACCCTTTCCAACTCAGCCAATGCGGAGAATGAGCAGTAATTTTCAACTGAAGATCCACTGAAAGGCAGCCAAACTCTTTAAAATAAAATCCTGTTAATTAACTAGGCTTGGGACATGGGAGTCTCAGTGACCCCGCTGTGGTAAAATTGCTGAGGACCAGCAAAGGTAGAGCCTCTGAGTGGGGGTAGAGGATGTCAACATTTACAAATTCCTCACCGCAGCATCTTGGCAGCAGGGCTGAAGGAGGATTCTTCTTCTTCTTCTTCTTTTTTTTTTTTAAGAAGTCTGAGTGAACCAGGGAGGCCTAATATTATCAGCTCATTTGTAATTTAGTCGCAGGTCCCTTCCCTCTTCCCTTCTCTTTCTTTAAGCATTGGATATGTATTTAATTGCCAAAGACTATTTTACTGTAGCCAGTAATAAACTATCTCTTTTTTATGATTGTTGCCTGGCCTTGACCCCCCTTTCATGTCGCTCCTCTTTCCTCTTCTTTGTCACATTCTTTTATTTCTGAAATCCTTCTTTCAGTGAACTCAGCTGATTTCTATGCAACTAAGCAGCACTGAGGTCCTTCACTGTGTCCTACTCGGCATGTCCCTGCACTCACATACGCACACACTGTTACTCATTAGCAGTCACCTTAATGTATCTAAATGTAGTTTCTGAGGTGGAAGGTGGTTTGCGTTATTGATCTGGTATTGAATGGTGGATGATGCAGTGTCCTCACGTGATATTGAAAACGTTTAGGGCTCGCTCTGTTGACATAACGGCACAGTGAAACGTCTCTCTCGTTCCATCTCCTCTGCTAATCCCTCCCTGCGTCCTTTCTGCCCCCAGTTTGTGAAATGTCGAGATGGTTTTGCCGTTATTACATCTCCTGTGGCGCTTTTCACACATTTTGCTCCTTTGCGTTACCTGTTGGCACACCTTTACTCACAAACATGAATGCACACAAACACAGACGTGCTGCATCTTCATGACATCTGACTTTGACAAGGTCATGTCCAATTCACACTTATCTGAGGAAGTGGACAGGTTGGATACAGGAGCAAATTGAATTTGGTGTGACAGGTCTTGTCAGGGCTCTGGGAGCTGGATAGAAAGTCATGTGTCTCAAAAACATTGTACGCACTTGCCTGTTTTCATTTCTTTCAGCTTTCCCTGTGATCCCAGAACTATTATATGAGCAGTGAGTTAAAATTACATACTGTGATGTGTACATGTTGTGTTCTTTTCACAAATGCAGTCTCATAAGAGTGAGATAAGAAAACTGATTATGTATTGCTGTTAATGTAGAACAGGTTTTATTTCTCATGAAGGCATTTAGGGAGTGTTCCTGTCTTTCACAAGACGAGCAGTGTTTTTTTTTTTATCCCATGACTTTGTGTTGCCACTTGATAGCCTGTGAGTCACTTCTTGGTTTCGATATTTCTCGTAAATCTGATTTAAAAAAAACAAAACAAAACAAAAACCCAGCTGAGTTGTCATTAATCCCCAGAGTCTTTAAATGGCATGAACATTTAAATCCTCAATAGGACATTAAGGTCAAATGGAGGCAGCAGATTTATTCATTTATCAGCCCAGTGTTTTGTCAACATTGTGTCCCTGAGTTTTAGTGTGGCTCCAGTGGGAGAGCAGGGCCTTCATGTGTTGAGCTTGCGAATGCACAAAAAAAGTTATGTATGCCATTTTGCATGCTCACACTTGGATGTGATGCAGTGAAGCCGCAAACATTAGGAATCGTTTTTCCCCAAGTATTTGTATTATGGCATCAATTCAGCTCCATTCATATTGTGAATAAAAAAAAGAAAAGAAAAATCAAACCAAATCCCTGAAGCAGAGAAGGAATACTTGGTGTAGCAAAGAAATCAAATTCTATAAACGCGAGCGCAATCATCACTGGCCTTTTTTTTTTTTTTTTTTTTTTTTTTTTTTTTTTTTTCTTGAAGGTGAGAATTGAAAGCAAGAAGAGAAAATATGAATGATGGCTGCAAAACTGAAATTGCTGTAACGGTCTTCCTTGTCTTCTAATTTTTCAACCATTAAATAATTTACTTTGTGTGGACACATGAACCTACAAATTCTCAGTGAACTCATTAGGCAAAATATATATAAAATATATACAATCCTGAGTAAAATGATGCAACCCACAGCCTATGACAGTGATAGGTTTGGCAGAATCAGAGAAGTGCTGCATTTAAAATTGAAATCATTACCTTTTGAAAGTTCATTAGGTGTAGCTTAAAACTATTCAGTTGCCTTTCAGGTGGCAGCGGTTATCCACTGAGGATGTGACAGTTAACCCCCCCTCACCAACCACAGAGTGATCTAGAAGGCAAATAAAATGATGTCCATTGCTGTACTCAAGGCAGTTGCAGAGTGATTGGGCGTTTGAAAAGTTAGTGGTCTGCTTTGACAGGACCGGGGGATGCTCCTATATCACCCTAACAAGCTGTGCCACATTGTTCTGGCATGTTGTGTCCTACACAATGTGGTGCAAGTGGTGTGAGATCATTGACCCTGGTTCCACCACCTGTCCTGGCCACACCTTTGCTGGTGCACAGCGGCTCTTAGCTTCACTTCGAACTTTATGAGTGACCTTTCTTTTTTTTTCTTTTTTTTTTTTTTTAAAGGGTCACTTTACAGTGTTTTTGTCTGAGCCCACCGCATTAATGGATTCCACCACACATGTCCAGTCCATTTTATTTCTTTTACTATTTAGGAGTGTCCTGAGTTTACATTAGGTGTCTCTTTCTGAGGGGGTTGCACATACTTATTATTCCTCATTATCATTTTCAAATTGATCCACATGAGGGAGGAGACAGACCAGAGAGTTGCGCTCATGCTTAAGCACTCAATTTGACGTTGATTGTGATGTATTAAAAGTGTGCATGGAATTGTGCATACACAGTTTTGTACATCTCAATTTTTCTTTTGTTTGTTTCTAGCTTTGTGTTCCATGCAAATCTTTGTACATGAGGCCCCTGGTCCTCATCCGTTGAAGTGATTTGTCTCATCTGCTCAGCTGATTGCCTGCTCACTAATGGGTCATTGGTTCCCCTCTGCTGCTCTCCTTTTTTTTGTCACATTTGTCTTAACCTCCACTCCTCTTATCTCGATTCACTCTGTGTCTTGTCTTTTCTGTTTATGTGTTCTCCTATTGCACCCACTTCCTCCTCTGTAATTTGGTCCACATAATTGATCCATCTACTTTGTAAACTGCTGTGTCCTACTGTATCTCTGTTCCTCATCTCATCCTGTTTTGTTTTTTAGTTTCCGCCTCTGCTCCTTGTCGTATAGTCATCAATCCCGTGTTTCTCCTTCTGTAATTGGAATGCCTGTTACCTTCTTTTATCCTCTTACACTTACCTACCTCTCCTCCCCTTCTGCAGCTCTCCTCCTCTTCTTGCTCCACTGTCCAATTCTCCAGTTGTCTCTTCCACCTATGTCAGCCACAGTTTCTCTTTCAGCCCATCCAAACAGCCTTTCTGCTTCCCCTGTCACTTTGGCTATTAAAACCTCCTCAACAGTTCCCATCATCACAACAGATATTTATATTACAGTCATGTGCGCTATCCTGTTGACTACTTCTGTTTCTTATTTTTGATTTCCCATCAGTCATCTTTATTTCTCTTTCTTTAGGTTTCTGTCTTTCTTCCATGACGTAAAATACCTCCCACACAAGCTTGGTGGGCATTTTTTCTTTGCTTATGAAGGTTGAGTTGAGTTGCTGTGACACTTTTGCATTGTGTCACCCTACGTCACCCTTCCCATGATTATCTTGCCCTCCTTCTTTTTATTCTGCCTACGCTTAAAAATAAAAAAATAAAAATCACCACATCCTTTACATGCAACCACAACCACTGCAGACGCTCCTCGTGCTTGTATTCTTCGGGATGTTGGTTTCACGTGATTCTTGACTTACTGTACAAAGGACTGGAAATGGGAATGATAAATTCAAGTTACTGACTGAGCAAGTAAAGAAACAAGGATTATTAAAACACACACGGGCACACGCTCACAGCTTTTATTAAAATTGTTTTTTTACAGCTAACTTGTCGTCCAATGTTGGGATCAGGCTGGCGATGGCTACTCCCCTGCTGTGAAATGCTGTCATACGTTCCTCTCCCCTCCAGGCAGTAGCTGGGCTGGTAATATAGCTTGAGACTCGTCTAACAAGAATCTCATACTAAAGGTGAAATGGGATTACATTTGACGAGTTAATTCCCGGTGTGAAGAGTAATGCAATCAGAGGTGTAACAGAAAACATCTTTGTCGAGCTTCACGTGTGTTCTCTTGGTATGTTGGTATGAAACCAAACAAGCTAAACTCATTAGGGATGAAACAAAAGTAATTCTAAGTCTTGTCTTTATTATCTGTCTTGCTTCATGAACATGCATGTAAATACTGTTGCTTTTAGATTTTCTTTTTTTTTTTTTTGTAAGAATTATTTAATGTAGAATCTGGGGCTACACCAGGGGTAGGGAACCTTGGTCCTGGAGAGCCTCGGTCCTACATGTTTTAGGTGTATCCCTGTTTCAACACACCTGATTCTAATTAGGACTCATCATCAGCTTGTTACCAAGGTCTGGACATGACTGCCAATGACGCAGTCATGTTAGTCATGGTTGTGTTGAAACATGGATACGCCTAAAACATGTAGGACTACGGCTCTGCAGGACCAGGGTTCCCTACTCCTGGGCTACACGGTATTTCATTACATTCATGACGGTTACATTTAGTGCAGCAGAGTGATGGTGTGCTTTGCTTTGTCCTCATGTCAAGAAGGCTCCTGGCTCATATGAATATTCTTTAGAGAAAAAAAAAGTGTGATGGGTTAATTAGTGATTCTAAATTGGGGCCAGCGCTTGGTTGTTTTGTCTCTTTGGTCTCTGTATGACCCTGTGATAGACTGGCAACTTGTCTTGCATTTTTCTTGATGGTGGCTGGGTGTTTTTTTTCTTTTTCTTTTTTTAATTCTTCAACCTATTGAGTCTGATTTTTATCCAGAATTTTCAAGAACATTGTTATTGACACCATGCAAAATAGTATTCCTAATTTTTGTTTAAATTGAAAATTGTGATTGCCCCCCCCCAAAAAAAAACAAACAAACAAACAAACAAACAAACAAACAAAAACTACATTGTGTAATCGGTCCTCCCTCCCTGTTTTCTGTCAGTTGACATCCAAAGTGCACCAGTTTTTACTGGTCTGAAATACTTAAAAGTAAAAATAAAAGCACTATCATGTGTCCCAGAAAAGAACAACTCAGGGGATGCAACAACATCCAACAAACATATGCTGCTCAGTTTTGTGTGTTTTGGACTCAGGTGAGGAATCGCATTTCTGAAATGTGTTTCCCCAAGGTGAACTTGTTTTAAGTGTCAGGTTATTTCTTTTGCCCCAAATGTTTTGGTGGTTATCCCTTTTTCTGGGCTTCTTTTTGTCTTGTTGACATTGCAGATTGTTAGCTTTTAGTGTTCTGTACTCATAGCAAGAAAACTTCCACGCTTTAGATTCGCATGGCTTGTGTGTAGCTTCCTATGTTGCTGCTCGCATAAAAATAAATGTCCAGTCATAGCCGGCCAAGCTGAAAGAGGTCTGAGTCCAGTCACCAGTCTAGCAATCAATGCTTCTCTATTTGCAACTATAACTGCACTGAAAGAACTGCACTAAATGAATTGCTAAAAGGTAATGGGATGAAAATACCAGTCTACTATCAATACATTTGTCAATGGAAACACTTACTGACAGTATTTGTATAATCAATGTAATATTCATATTTTGTTGTTTACTATCACAGGAAAAAGTCCACTGCATTACATAACAGTGCTCCAAAGTACTCTAGGACTGCATAGGAATTGGGGAAAAAGGAATGTAACTAAAAACTTCAGTAATTAAAGGGGAATGCATGAAATAAAAAATGGATTTAATCAGTTATTCTTTCATGACCAACGTGATGCATCTGTGTGCTTTTCTTTCTTTTTAAACTCTCGAGGTGTTCAGAGTTTAAACGTTCCAGTATATCACATATCACTAGTAATTGAAACTGTGTGCTCAATTCAACTGATTTTCTGTTTCTCTTCGTATTACACCAGTGCGCATTAAATTGAGTATTTGACAAAACTGGTGACATTTAATTTACAAAATAAATTAAACACATCTAATGCTTGGTGTGAAATTTCAGTTAACCAAGCAACAATGCGTGTTAAGCTGAAAATCAAACAAGCATTGGTACAGCGAGTTCACTGTTTAACTCCAGCAACCTTGAGGTGTTGCTTTGGTCAAAGCAGTCAGCTGGCTGCTGCTGGACAGAATGATGCACTTGGAGTCAGTGAAAACAGAGGCACTATTGTTCTCAATCAAGCTTTGAGACCCTCCTTCTTCCTCTTCCCAACAGACCCCCCCCTCCCCAATTCCCTCTAATCCAGGTGAACGTAGAGAAGCCATTGAAAAGGCCATTTATTGTCCTCTGTCTTCTCGCCATCCTCTTCCTGCACCACACCTGTATCAATGGACAGACCTGTCTTTGAGCAGTGACCCTAGAGGGAAGGTAGCGCTGTAACAAGAGATGGCTGGGTAGGTTCCTCCTGAAATGGAAGCTGATGGAGGGCCTTTTTGGTTTTGGCTGTGTGGATGGATAGAAGTTTTCTTTGTTCTGTATAAAAGTCCTTGGTATGCTCCTCAGAGGGCATTTTTGTTAAGAAGGGGAGGAAAATGGGGCATTTGCTTGTTGCCATGTGCATACTGTGCTGTGCAAGATTCATTACTTGGCTGCTTGCTGTTTTAAGGTTTATGTCTTGACCTCTTTAGAAAGAGCTGTAAAAGAGGTGAAGGATCTTATCTTCTGACTAATACATGCCACTGAGACCCTCTGGGTGTGGGCTTGCACTCTTAGGTCGCTGTGACCCATCTCCTGACCCCCCCACCCCACTTCTTTTAAAAAGCTTTTAAAGGAATCGGTTTAGCCACTGTGGAACATATAACCTGCTATATTAGGCCATAATAACTTGCATACTTTAATGCTATGGCACTCTGCTTGAGCTGGCGTGTAGACGTGCAGAGACATTTTAGGAAGTCATGTGTGATCTCTGGGTAAACTTACAGATATTTATAAAGATATGTGCCATTTAAGCAGTATGTGACCTTTGGGTGAACTTATAAGAGGAACTGCTGCAGACAAACAAGGAGGAAGAGTTGCAGAAATGCATCTGCTATATGTAAAAACCACTCCTTATATGGCCAGTTATTGATAACAACGATATCTTGTGAGACCCTATGTGAAACTGTATGTACACGCCCTGATGAAAGAATAAAACAAGCCTGAAACCAACCGAAGACGAGACTTGGACACGGACATCGAAGTGAGCAGATGTGGATGTCTGTGGCTAACTCTCCCTTTGCAAAGGTGAACTGAGCTGATGTGTGCAGACCGATTTGCTTCTCAACCACGTGAATCTTCACCTTTTCTCCTCCACCTAAACACCTGACCTGGGGAAGTCAGGGTGACTTCAACACCACCTACTTCTGTCTTTTACTTCTCTGTCCACTATTTGTCTTTTTGCAAGAACCTTGCGGCAGATTTGTGCACCAGTGATTCATGCATTTTTTTTTTCTTTCTTCTGGCACGGCACAGTCATACAGGATGCGTGAGTGTGTGTGCGTCAAGTGTGGAGTTACAGAAGACTGCTGATTGCTGGAGGGGGGGTAGGAGGGGAAGAGCAGAGAGGGAATGTGCTGTGATGCCAGCCGTGATTAGAGCAGTAGCACTCGCCGTTTAAACACACATTTAAATAGATACAGCCGCAGGAAGATGGGAAGAAGGGGGTGAACACAAGTGTTTCAGTTGTTCTGGCTTTAAACGGAAGTCCCTCAGGCTCCACCTACCCGACTTTCACTTAATTTATCTCTTTATATCTTTTTCTTCTCTGCCATCAACCCTTATTAGATTCTTTACTGTTGACATAGAGTTGTTTTATTTGGCATGGATTATTGATGCCCTCTGTAGATGTTTCTCTTTGTGGCCTTCTCCTCTATCCCTAAATTCTCTTACATGACTCCCTCTTGTCTGTTCTCTCATTTGGCTCTTGTCCCCGTGCCAGTCAGTTCTCTTCTCTTCCAGTTTCTCTCCCCCTCATTTCTTCCAGATGTCTCTTTCCCCTATCTCTCTTCCTTCATCACCTTAGTCCATTGTGAGTTGGTTTCCTGTTTCTCTGTAGCCCTTCATCCTCCCCCCAACGCTCTGCACGCATCACTTTTCCTCTCTGAACCTGACTTGTCCTGCGTGTCTTGGGTTTGAATGTCCTACTTTGATTTCCTCTCCCCTTCTCTGTGCTCCCTCCCTTCTCTTACTATTTATTTACACAGAGAGAGATGGAGGTAGTGCTGTCAGGATGGATTGATGGATGGCGGGAGGCCATGGGTGAGTGGATCTGGGTGTTGGACTGCCGCTCTTGTCACTCAGGGTAAAACAGAATTGGCTGGTTTGTTATTGTAAAAAGGTCTCGTGGAAGACTCGCCAGCCTTATGAAGATGCCTCATAGTGCTCATTCTGGAGTAGTTTCACATCTAATATCATATCCGAACTGCAACCTCATAGTCTTTGCCATCCAAAAGTAAAGCTTTCTTAAGACACGTATTGACATTTTCAAACATCTTCATTGAAAGAGGCAGTCTGCTTCACCGCATGTTGCCCTTTTAAAAAGCTCTTCCCTGGAAGATGACATAATTATGCAGTGTCAACCTGTGACAAGCTGAGCATAGCAGCACTACAATAATTAATATGCACAGCGTTGGAGGGAGTCTTTCCATGGTCTCCTAAAGCTTGTAGCCATTCAGTCCTCTCCACACGTTTTGAGAAACCAGTCACTCTTTGAGGCGAGTTATCAAAGCTAGTATCAGCTCTCCTTTCTGCCCCGTAGCTGTTTTTATGATATGTGTAATCTAGGCATTGCATTCATTTGTCATGTATAATGAGTGCAGGAATAATTAATACTGACACTGGGGTTAATTGCCCTTTTAAAATAATACAATATTGGCTATGATATCACAGTTAACCCAGACAGATTAGTTTCAATTTTAGAATGAATTTCTATGGAAGCTGTAAACCCAGTTTGGTGTATGACACTTTTGTCAGATCCCAACTAAATAAATTTTGTTTTTATAAGACGGTATAATTGACTCGGGAATTTTATGTTGATTGAGATAATTTTTCATCCTCTTGACAGCAGTTAATGAAGAACGTGCCTTTCTAGGGGAAACCTTTTGAAAGAACAGATCCACGGACACTTCCATATGTTGGAGTACCAGAAGCACAGCTTTCCGCTTCTGTTCAAGTACATTTTCTTGGTTGTACTACTAGTACTGTTTTTGATGTAATGGTTACAGTGAACAAATTGGAGCTGGACTCCTGCAGTGCAGCAGCCGTCTGTGTCGTATTTCATGTCACCAAAAACAGGTCAGCCCAGTCAGACTCTGGGATGTCACAGAACATGCAGCTTGAAATGATACGGCCATGTTCTAGCTGAGACGGTAAGCTGGTGAGAAATTAACTTTTAACAGATTCAGATTTTTGAAGACGTTTGGGTACCCCAAGGCAAATGAGATCTTGTTGGTTTTCATGTATTAGCTTTTTTAAATGAAAAGATGTTACTGCAGCCCATTCAGCAAAAAGACATATGAGCTTTTCTTTGACTTTCATAACTTTAAAATAAAAAGGAATAAAATGATCTGTTGAACACTTGGGGCACCTTCTACCTATGTCAAAGCTTCGTTAACTTTAACTTTAACATACGACTAATGTCAAAATAGTATCATTAGGAATTGTGGGCTACTGATATGTCTTCCAACCTTTTTGCAGAAGTGAACAAGTGTCATCTCCTCTGTGCTGACTGAAGATCTGAAAATGAAACTTAACTGATGCCTGCAAAAGAGGGGAAGGCTATATTATGAGATCAAAGCACTTCCAGGTTTCCACTAACACAAATATGATTTAAGAAATAAAGGGAATATTGGAGGACCAATAAAAAGTAAAAGCCAGTCATGCAGACTCAAAAGGTGTGGGGGTGGTTGGTGGAGACATCAACATGACTATAATTAATGTGAATATGGCTCCGGATGGATGGATGGCCTCCAATATGGGCTTTGTTGACTAGTTGCTGCATCTTCTTCAAGTGGTTAATTTAGACACATTTACAGTTAGTTTGTTTTTCTTGTACAAAGCAATGACAGTTATTTTCTCCAGTGTATTATTGCTGTACCCAAATTATTGAACAAATCAATCTATGTGTGTATTCAAGAGATTAGACATATAATGGTAACATACCAGTTACAAGGGAAAAACTATATACTTCACATAGATCTTTGCTGCTTTTTCTCTGCCTTATGTGATATTAACAGGGATTAAAGTTTTCCGGCACCGTGCCGGACCTCCGGCGTTTGGCTCTGATTCAGAAAAGAAGAAGAAGAAAAGAAAAACACTAACATGCAATCTCCGAGTGGTCTTGAACGCAGCATCCGCGGTTGTTTCTCCTAAAATCGAAAGAATGGAGGCTAAATTCATGAAACCAGGGGAAAACGTTGCAGTTGACAAGGGCCTTAAAAACAAGTGGCGCTGGGCATTTATAGAGGAGAAGGGCGGAGACGGGAGCAGTTTGGGAGCTGGTGCCAGAAGCTAAGGGACCCTGGTACCTGTTTTTGTGTGTTGTGCTCCAAGAAGCTAGTCTATGCAACTAGCCGCAAAAAAGCTCTTCACCATCATGAAGGAGACGCCGGGCATAAAGCAGCTGTCCGCGCGCTCCAACACACAAGCCGTTTGCCGGGAGCAACAGCCACAGTGGATGTAGCGGCCCCGATGACCGAACTGTATTTATTTCATATCATTCAGTTTACCACTTGGAGCACTTCACGATATCAGCACAAGACCCAATGTAATGTATTTCCTATAACTTCATTTGCCATTGTTTTGAACAAAAATGATGGAAAACTTGCAATTTATGTTTTTTTTGGTATAAATTGCCCTTTACTGAATTGAATGGTTGCAAAATGAATCAGATTGATTAACTTGACTGAGCTCCACATGTTTTCACTTATAACTTAATAACCTTTACAGTTCAAATATAAATTGTAGGTCATCTTGTACATTAGGAAGCATGATGTCAAAAAGTTGTTTTTCCAAATTGCCCAATATACGTATGCGCTGGATTCACTGCACACCTGCTCCTTGGAAAAAAGTTCAGGCTCAGGATTTTTTTTTTTTTTTTTACTTTAAGCCCTGTATTAAATTAGACATCTTTGGATTTTAGGTAAAAGTGTTCAATCAGTACATATGATGACATTGAAAGTAATTTGTTGGAAACTTCTGTAATTGTTTTCATAGTGAAGGTGTGGGAGTTGCAGAGAAATCAGAATGAAATTGACTTGTTTGCCAAAAGTGGAACTGTTCTGGGTGAAGGTATAAAAGGTTGCTTTGAAGACTTCCTGATACATGAAGGTCATGGGCCAGTCTAGCAGAAAATCATTAGATCACCTCACAGTTGACAAAACCCATTTGTGCTGACTCTGTAATGGTAAAAATGTCCAGGGAAAGAGGCTCCAGAGATCATGTTAAAGCGTGTAGACGGATGAGTAAGGGGCAGAGATGAGTGCAGGCAATGCTTTTGGAGGTAAATATATGTTGGCAGTAGCTAAAGGCAGGGAGAGTGTGAGCACGGTCGGGAAGGAAGAGAGTAGCCTGTTACTGAACCATCAATGGTGATAATCAGGCACAGGTGCAGCCCAAGAAGCCCCATTCCCTAAAAGAGTATTGGAGTGGTGGAAGCCAGGAAATAATTCAGAGGTGCTACAAGATAGAGGACTCCCTGAAACATTTTCCTTTGATGGAGCTTTATTACTTATTAACATGTGTATCCCCGCAGGGGTTCTTGAACATTAACCTGAAAACAGTAGGCACCTGAGGGAAGTGTCGGGTGCTGACTGACTCCTCATTCATTTGCATTTATTTTAAGCGACTACTTAAAGAAAGAAATCACAAGTGTGCCATATGAAAAAGAAGCATCTCTTCCAGTCAGATCACAGTAATAATATTCGGTCTTTGTTTGTACCTAATCATCTCTGATTGTCTCACCTAGACCTGCTTTTACACAGATGCTAATGTATGAGAAGCCAGGAAAAGGCAGGGCTTTTCAACGCTGCAGCTGATTTTAGTGCTTGATTAATGATCTCATATTTGGTTTTGGTTGCCAAAAAAAAAGGAAGAAAATGTTGGATTAGGTGGGAAAGCTGTTATGAAAATTGGTAAGTGCAGAACAATCGGTGAGGAAAAAGAATAAGAGATTAAAGGGGACTTATTTTTGGATGGGGACGGGGGGGGTGGGGGGGTCGAAGGTGACATATTTTAGATAAGGAAAATAGAGGGTAACCGTAAGGAAAGAGGAAAGAGGGGTGCAAGCTGGACAGGAAAAGGTCCTAACATAGTGTCGGGGGTATAGAATCATTTTGTGCAGCTGAAACGCACTCCCTGCTGAAGGCAAGTTGAAGTAAAAACTGTTGCTTTTGTACTATTTTTTTTTTTTTTTTTGATCAGCCAAAAGTGCAAACAGGATGGGAGTTTTAGGGAAGGAGGAATCCTTATAGTAAAGAATTATGTGTATGGTGTCAAGGAAAGAAAGTGCGGTCCATAGCATGAATCCGCATAGTCCATTATAGTGTGGATTCATTGTTCCTTTGAATGTTGGACATGAGAGAGGACAAGAGACTGCCTTTTGTGTTCAGCCGTCGCTGAATGAGTAAATATTTTCGAAGGGCATGCTGTGTCCGTGGATTGTTCTTTTGGTTGGTGAGAGAGGGAGGGCAGGATGAGAGGCAAGGAGATGGCGAGCTAAAGGAAGCTGTGAGGCAGCGACTATGTTTATTTCACCACGCAGAGACGTGGACACAAACTGAGCTTTGTCCTCCTCACAGGCTACCTTAATGTTGGAGCTAGCTGTGAGAGTGCAGAGATGCAGAAACTGCTTTTATTTTTCCCCTTTATTTGTTGCCAAATGACACTGCTAACTCTGCTGCGGGATTGCCCTCACTGTCAGAGGCTCATATCATGAATGAACAATGTATACTTCTTGGGGTGTCTACCTGTTCCTAAGGTGCTTCTTCATAGACCAAATGAGAACTGTAAGCTGCAGGACACAAAGGTAGGCTGAAGATGATATCTCTGCAGTGGCAACTTTGTTAGAGGGATGCTTTCTGGACTTCATTTTCTATCATGCGAGTATAAACACAAGAACCATGAATCCAAAGTGAACATTCAGACTGACCTCTGTGCTACATGCAGTAATATTATATATGCTACTTTATTTGTTTCTTTGCCATTGTTTTTGCACAGTATGGTGTGAGAGTGGGGATCAGGGATAAGAAGGGTCATTCATTCATGTCACACACACACGCATACCCCTCCCTAGCTGGTCTTTCATCTTTACTCTCACAGGCGTCTCTTGTTCTGTCAGTTTCGCCGAGGAGAAAGAAGGCGGCTTGGAGGGAGGGAGGTGGAGGAAGGATGTCAGGGAAAGGGTGAAAAGGGTGGGTAAAGATGGAGAAGGTTAAAGGGGGCAAGTGATTTGAGTTCCCTGTTGCATGTTAAAGCACCAACACACCTGGCCAGCTTTGCGTCTTCACCTCTGTTTCAGGGAGGGGTAACACACTGAAAAGGCTTTCTATGCTTCTCTGGGATGCCATCTTCATTTCATCCTCCTCCACCCTCCATCTCTTTAATTGTATCCTTCTCATCTTATCCCCTCACTGCTATGCCCTACCAACGTTCCCTTCCAGTCTTCTTCCTCTGTCCATCCCTCGCTCTCCCTGGGGCTTGCCTCAGTGGGTCGGTTCCAGTCTGTCTGTTTGCTGATGACTCCACTTGGAGCAGATGCGATGCTCAGCAGCTGTTGCTCTGCTCTGCAGCACTCTCCTCGAATGTCTCTAATGCTCTCATTTGTCTACCCATATTTTTGTCCCCTGCTACAGCGTTGCTCAACCGTAAATTGTAAGAGTTTAATTTTATTTTCAGATGTCTTTTGTCTTCTCTGACCAGCCCCATCGATTTGTTCCACTTTCCAGCCTCACTGATGCAGTTGTTCAGAGTATTGCAATTTTTTTTTCATAACAATAAGTCTGGGATTTCTGTATTTGTGTGCCACATAAATGCCAGCCGTCACACTGTTATCTCATGAAGCAAATGTCAGCCAGTGGTGGTAGTTTTCTAAGGGATTGTGGGAGGGTATTGTTCCTCTGTAAACCTGATGAAATGAATGAAATTGTGAATGTGTGGTTTGTGATGATGTTATCCTTAAATGACATGGTGGTGTTCGGAGCCAGAGGTAGAATTTCTATGTTTAACTTGATGTTGAGGTCTAGAGTGGGATAAAAATGGGATTTGGACACTTGATGGCTTTTTTTTTTTCTTTTTTTTTTTTTTTTTGTTAAACTAGTCTCCTCAGTGCCCTGCTTCTTCAGGTAGACTTACTATATTAGAAGCTTTTATTAAATTTTTCTCTGCTGACAGTGGGGGTTGGGGTCATGAACTGCACATCTTCTGACAGGTTCTCTCTCCTTTGATATTTGAAGAGAGCTGATGGAGGAGCCGGAGGAAGAGCGGGTTGGTTCACACCACTGTGATTCTTTAAGCCCAGAGAAACATGTTTCTGGAAAGACTTGTGGTTGCATCTGTGTGGCAAGGAGGTTGCGCGTGCGACATCTGTAATTGGTTGTCTCTGATCTCACGGAAAATCTGTGATCATTGTGTTAGATCCGTGGCTAATCGGCACTGGGAGCTTGCACACGGGAACGTGAACCTGTGCTCCGTTGTGGAGGCTGGAATATCACAGGGCTTGGGATTTAATCTTTCCAGAAATCCCTTAATGGGAAACGTTACATGCAGTCTAATTTAAAGATAGTACGATAAAACATTGTTGTGGGTGTGTGTAAAGTTGTGGCAGTCTAATGTCTGTGTGTGTGTGTCGTGTGCACATGACTGAAACCCCGATAAGAGATATTGAGCGCCACTTTGCCCCTGTGCTTTCAGATGATAAGATTACAACAAGGCCAGAGGTGTGTCTTCTTGCCTCTTCTCATGGTGGCATACGGTACAGCATCATTGGGAAATTCATGAGGGGGAATCATCACTCATCACTCATCACTCATCCCTGGTTCCCCTTTGAGGACTGCACTAATTAGCAACGTCTGTGATTAGTTGGATTGTGTTTGATCTGCTTTGCACTTCTCCCTCTCTGTTGAAAAGGATGCTGCCCTGTGCCATGATTTGGCTGTGAGGTTCAGCAGCGAAGACAAAAAAACACAGAAGACGCAAAAAGATTCTGTATATTTTATTTTCCATGCCTTTCGAGGACACAGCAGGTGGTCTCAGAGATGCATTATCGTACATCAGTAGGCAGCCACACACACAAACACGAGCATACAAATCTTAAACAGAGTGTGTCTGATCATATTTTACTACTACATACCATGAGCTGCGTTTACATTCCTGTTGAAAGTTTCAGCTTCTCAGTGATATTTCCCTTTAAAATCCAGACACCAAAAGGCAGCATGGGGGTCTGCGTGGCTAGCCTCAGAAATGGATTTACTTAACCCCAAGTGATTACAGCTAAAGATGGGCGAATTATGAATGTAATTAAATCTGTACAAATCCCCCCTTTTGCGCCCCTTTTGCGTTGGGTTTCAATAGCATATCACAGCAGGGAATGCCCATGCTGCGTTTAATATAACACAAATAGGAGCAATTCTTTGGTGCATGACAGAACACTGTCTAATTACACAGAGGCTGCAAAATTGAAGGGCCCGTCTGTCCTTGAAGCCTGGCAGTGGAGCATAGCAGGGCCATCTCCATTCGTACCACCATCCATCCATCCCTCACTTCCCAATTCCTCTATCTGTCACTCTGCCTTTAGGGCTAGGTAGTAAACAATGGCAGCTTCAGCTCAGTGTAATAACATCCTGACAGGAGACTGCTCAAGCATTGTGTGTGTGTGTCTCTTGTGTTTTTTGTTTTTTTTTTCCTTGTCCTCCTTATGATCACTCAGAAGTGGCTTCCATCTACTGAGAGGGGAATCACCTGAAGCATCATTGTGACTGCTGAGCCATTAAGGGCTAAATCAAGAGTTTATATTTTTAAGGGGAAACTCAATCTACTGGTGTTGAATTCTGTGCCATAAAGGTGTTTACCTTCAACAACAAGAGACCGCAGTTATTTTTTCTTTCTTTTCTTCTTTTCTTTTCTTCTTTTTATTAACTGCTCTGATTTAACAGAAAAACAGACACGCACACACGCTCGCAGGCTGGTTGACTTTCTTTAGTATTTTCTTTTGCAAAATGTAATTTTGAGTTGATATTGTGGCTCATGATGGACAACATAATGAGTGTTGTTCTTTGTGGTTCACTGGAGCATTAAGCACAACTCTTCAGCATTGGAATAAAAAATACTTTTTCACAGTTGATTTCATTTTACTTGCATATTGAAGCAAAATCTCCCAGAGACAAAGGTGACCTGAGCGTAGGGTATTTTCTGTTAGTCCAGAATGGAAAGATGCCAAGACAGTGATAGCATCAAATGGAAAATAATCAACAATTCCTCCCATTCACTGGCTAAACTCGAACATATTTGCGCATGCTTGATAAATGAACAGAATGTTCAACACAGTACCATGCTGTAGAAAGTTTCTCTTGTGTTATGTATTTAGATATAGGGGTGGGGCATAATTAAAATATTTTATGTAATTAGAGGATTTTTTTTCAGATAGGCTCTATCCATTCCAATTAACCAGAAATTTGAATTTGGAGGAATTCTTCTTGTTTGAAAGCAGCTCAACTACATGCTGTTACAAAATGAAAAAGTTTTAGCATTCTTTCACTCCTTTCTCCTCCTCCCATTGCTTCTGCTGGTTAATGTGATTAATGTGCATCGTCGCTCAATGCATCCTTCACATCTTCTTTGCGGCTGGTGAACTTCAGGCGCATGACCTGAGTGTGTGCATCAGGCATGGCTACTGATGTGCCGGGAGCTGAGAAAGGTGCGGTTAAACGTTTTTGTTTTTTTTTACTTTCATTTTTGTTTCAACACGTTATTTTTTTTCTGTAATAATTAATCAAAACTGACATGTTAAAGTGCCAGCGCTGAGATGTAATATATAAGATGTCACCCAGCTCAGAGTTTAAGAGAACAGAGAGGTACTAAATGATATGACCTTGATTCTAGATTGTTGCTGCAAACACGTTTTGGTTGTTGTTTCATTCCTGTCTTTCATTCCACGTGTAAGTGGAATGTGAAGGAAAAAATGCAAACACAGCACTGGAGCTTATCATACAATTACGCAACCAGTTGAAATGGCAAAGAGCCACGATTTCTTTTTTTCTTTCTTTTTTTTTAATCCCACACAAAAATAAGCTCAATAAAAACAGTCAATTGTAAAATATTTCTATCTGTACAGTTTTTATTTTATTTTATTTATTATAATTGTTAAGAAAATATTTTATGGAGGCTTTTGACCTTGTCCTTTTATCTACAGGTTTAATAGCTTATCAGTCCAAGACAGTAATGGTCTTCTGGACGAGATTGTTTACTGCCCCTTTTTTTTTTTTTTTTTTTTAAAGATTTCTTAGAAAAGACTAGTGTGTGTCTCAAACATTTGTTTTCATTGTAAAATTTGTTTCTTTTCCCCCCTCTATTTATCATGTCTGCTTGGCTTTTTATGGCAGTGTTTTGGGGTTTTTTTCATTTTTTTTTTTCCTGGGTGGACTTTTATAGCTTCAGACTAACCCAGAAATTCCCCTCTCTGTTTTATTATACCTCAAGAGTTTCCATGCATCCAGTCAACGACATCTTTTTTTGTGTGTTTTCTTTAATTTTATTGAACAGACCTAACTTTAGGGGAAACATGTGGTTATATGTACCCTTCCTGTTTGATCTGTCTTCTTGAGCTGTATTGCTGTCTGTTCATGCTTCATTCAACTGTCCATCAGAATCAAAACAATACGCGATGTTCCTGAGGCAAGTTGTCATAAAGACGGTTCTTCAGTGAATAATCAAAGTTGATTTGAACATTTGGTACAAAGGGAACAGAGCTACCCTGAGCACAACCTCATCATGATTCTCTGTCGTTTACTGCTCTCTAGCTCCATTGTAGCTGTAATACAGCCCAAACGTTCTTTCTCTTTTCTTTTGTTCCTCAGTTTCATTCCCTCCCTCATTGGTAATAATGTCCTCTCCCTATTTTATGCTAGAACTGATAGGAGGAATGTGTTGAAGTTTCATCTTACCTTGTTTCTATTGAAGCTTGAATACAATGGGCCGTTTACCACCACCCTCGGGAAAATGGATTTTAACACAAACAATGCAGCCGTTCCAGTGTAGTAAGAATGCTTTCTTTTTGCTTTTAATTGCGTTGGTTATCTCGTCATTCACTCATTTCCTTTTGTTTTGTTCTTTCACATCCTACATGCCAGGTGTTTACTAATTTATCTCCTGTTTGTCTTTGTGTAAATAAAATCTGACTCATGTCTTAACTGCATTTTGAACATGCAAGTGAACTAAGGGAATAATCACATGTTTAACATTTGAACAATACAGGGCAGTGATCTACCAAAATGAGTCATAATTATAATTTAGCTCTCGTGTTAGCAATAGTTTTTACAAGACTACTTCATGTGGGTGTTGTGTTTTGGAACAAAACTCAGAAATCTCTTACTGCTTCTTCTCTTGGCTCCTACGCAAATCTGGCATCACTAATGCAATCCAGCTGGTTGTTGCCATGAGTTGTGATGAATAGTCATCGGTTTATCCTAATATTGCTTTACCCCTCCTTGTTTGTTTGCTTGTGATGCCTGACCTTGTGTCTTTCATGTTGCTGGCACTAATTTGGCAACATGCTGTGCGATCCTCCTGACAGATTGACTGCACTAATAGCAGTTTCACTCATCACAGGACTGCTTTTTAATCCTTTAATGTCTTGCATAAATTAGTTTGGTTTCTCAGCCCCTCTGCTATGAAACGAACTTTGTGTTCACAGTGTTGTTGACCAATGGACTTGTTAGTTGTAAGCTGAATAACATTCCTGACACTTTAAACCCACTCCCCTCAACCAAGGTGGAGTGAAGGTGAACGTTTGCTGCAGTTTTGCAGCTACATTTGGATCTTGAGATGAGGCTGTTACGGAATCCCTCTCACTTTAATACATAGCACTGTTTTCAATTTGGGGAAAGGATCACACCCAGCCTGAAATAGGCTCTCTGACACCTTGGTAGACTTTCGCATCCAAGTGTTGTTAGAGAGGCGAAAATAGGATGCATAATCACATTATGTTAGCAGCTGACATGAGGGACAGATGTATACACACACAAATGCAAAATAAATGATGGCGCGAGAGTCACATGCATGCACCGCCAACCTTGGACATTTTTGGCACTTCATTCCAGCTGTGCAATATTGGGTTTTGCCTGATGGGATAATTTGTGGCTCTTTCCAAAGTGAGATGCTTTCACACTCAAAGTTAGTTTTAAATGCACATCTGAAGTCATTCAAATAAGGCCTTTTGGGCCAGCTTATAGCTCGACTTGATAAAAGAAGTGTATAGTCTGCGAATGCATGAATAGAGAATAGATCAAGATATTTCCCCCGACACTGACCCCAGACCTATCTGAAAAATGTTGTCCAAATCCTCAGACTCAGATTTGTTGTTGGTGTGCAAGTGTATCACTGTAGTCATCCAGGTCTAAAACCCAATTTTGCTTGCAGGGCTAAAATAACATGCCCACAATAATTACCATGAGGACTGATGGCTTACAGGGCTAGGATGAGGAAAATCAGACAAAAAAGAAGAGCAGATTAAAAAAGAAATTGTTAAGGAAGTACATAAAGAGCCAGGGGGATAAAAGGATTTGCTCCAAAATGAAAAGACGGGACGGGGTTATAGCATCGAAAGGAGGAAAAGCAATGCACAGAGAAGGCGAGAGCTGTGGAGGGTGGGTGATGTGCCGGGTCCAAGCAGACAAAGCACAAACTAGGAGCCGCAGGAGAGCTTGGTGTCTATCAGCCATCCAGCCTTTAAGTTATTCAGTCTCTTATTAAATAGGATGATGTGACTGCACTGAGGCTGCATAGAAACTGCAGTTATTTATTTGGCACAGGAAGGCAATGACTTCCAGTGACAGATTAACACATGCAATACCATTTTGCTGTTTTACTTCCTTTTGAATTTTTTTTTAAATTTTATGATTTATATCCTAAAGCAAAAGTGTACGAAGCTCGGAGAACAACACAACTTCCCTCTCTGCCAGGTCAGGTGTAGTGTAGATGTTGGGTGTTTATCAATAATGAAAAAACGAGAGGAGGAGGAGGGACACCACACCGCTTTCGTTCTTGCCCAAGAATGAATTATTCACCAAGTGAAGAGGAGTACCTCTCCACCATGTCCGTGTGTTTCTGTGACTGCCTGTCTTCATTTGCTTTTGCTTGGCCTAGCAGTTTCATGTGTGGAAATGTGTCTTACCTCACTTGACCACACACAATCCATTTTGACTGCACTGTAAGACACTTTAATCCCCCATTGCGGTGTTTTCCCTTAGGCTGGCATATGCTAAATGATTCAACGTCTCGCAAATGTTGGTTGTTGTAGGGTTTATCCTCCTGTTGCAAGGTGCAAGAAATGCAAAAGAAACCGCTATCAAGCTGGTCCGATCCCTCCTGTTGTTCCCGATTGCATTCCAGCTACATGATTGCCATTTCAGACCTGTTTTGAAAAGCAGCTAGGCTCATCTGAAATGTTGTCTTTGATTTAGACCGATAATGGAAGATGCTGGATAAGTTGGGGAGTTTCACAGCGAGCTGCATGCATGAGCTGTTGTGCGTGTAGTGTCAGGACCCACACAGTTAAATGGATTGAAGATCCCACAGTGAATTCTGCTACTTTTCCAGTTTCCATTCACTCTTGAACTCATGCATACTGCATGGACTTAGTTTCAAGGCAAGATAAAGGTCATCTGGTTGTGGATGTGTGGTGTTTTACGCTATTTTGAAAATATGAAATTACACCCTTTGTAACTGTTTTTAAATTTGTCTTGTGGGTTTTTTCTATCATGTTGATCCACCTAATTAAACTAGCAAATGCTTTTTTTTCCCCCTCCAAATTATATTCACTCTAGTCTCGGGGCATGTTAGAGGACATGTATAAACGGGCAAATAAATACGAATATACGTCAGGATACAGATGCATCTGTATATGCACACATACACACACCTAACTCCCGGCGTAGATCTCTCCTCCAGATGTTCACTTCTCCTTGGTACTTTGAAGCCTGTCCATGTCTCTGTGTCCCTCCCTCTGAACCCTTCTTTCTCCTTCACTCCCCTTCTGTTACATTTCATGTCTTTCTGCTTCCCTTCTTCATTTCTGGCTGATTCCTCTTCCTCTCCTCCTCTCTCCCCCTCTTTTCACACTCTGTTCAGTCTGTTATCAAATATTTCATCATGCTACCGAACAAAGTGAAATATAGCACTCCCTTCTTCGTGTTTCACCTTTTTTCCCCTGCTACTGTTGCATCACAGAGGTGAGTTTTACCTCCTGTCTCCCACATGCAAATGCAACCTCACTGTAACACTTCTGGATATTTTTTTCTTTTTTCCTTTAATAATTATCTTTCCTTTTAATGTTGATTTGTCTGTCTGTCTTATGTGCTTGCCTTGAACTCTTTGAAGTGTGCCTCTTTTGTCAACTAAGATGCTTTTGACCCAGCTGCTCCCTGCAAGAGCGTATGACATGAATACATTATGATAGAATGTCATCAGTCCATAATGCACAGTGGCTCCTTCTAAAAGTAGGTTTCCCATTCGTTATTGATTGACCCCTTATAGAAAGTCCTGTGGACAGGTCAGTGAGAAGACGAGATGCATATCAAGTCCTCATTTCCTTGTTTTATTCTCGGCTTGTCAAGCTGCCTGGCCTGTCAGAAAGCCGCTGCATTCAGATCCACTGCATATCAAATCTACATTAAAGTGAAAGAGGGCGACTGCATACACGGTGTATGCACTTTTGTCGTCAATTTGTGCACATGAAAGTCAGAAGAATCAGTGATGTCTGATGGCGGCAGCAAGACAGCAGGTGCAGGTTGGTCCTCTTCCAGACTCCACCCGATATCTGCTATTGGAACAGACCAGCAGCAGTTTGGACATGACACATAGCCGCTGATGTGTCTGCTTTGGAAACAACTGTGGTACCATCACCCAAAAATCTGTCATAATGAGGGCAGCTACACTGGGAGGTCATGTTAACTGGAGTGTCAGACAGCACACATTTATATCAGCTCTAATGTGTTTTTGACAGTTTCTGTTTGAGTTTTCAAAGCTCAGTCAGACTTGAAAGCAGATGAATAACTAGCTCCTAAATTACAGTCACAAAACTGAAATGTTGCTATAATGTCAACAGTAATAGGGAAAAGTACTGAAGATTAGATGAGGAGATCCAGAGCTTGCAGCTCATGGGAGAGAAAAGTGGAAATCTTTTCCATGTTGCATCATCTTTGTCAGTGTTGCGATCTGTTTTAGTACATATGGGAACATATAAATTGTTGATCTGATTATCCAGAAAATATTTAGTAAAAATTTGCAGTGGGGATGTGAAATGAAATTAGCTACATTTAAAATCAAAAGGGCAAAATAACCAAGATGAAATGTTATTTTTTTGTGCTGAATCGTGGTTTATATTGATGCAACCCTGTATTCGCTCCGCTCAGTTGTGCTTTCCTGTCCTTAAAAAAACACATGAATTTTTCAACTTTGCCACTTATGATCTTTTATTTTGGTGTAAAATGTTGATTAGACAAAAATCAAGGAGTCCAAACTGGAAAAAAAAGCACAAATTCTCTCTCTCTGGCTCTGTTAGGCTTTCTCATGTTAAGTTCTGATTGAATTAATTGAAGATTTTTTTCTCAAACTATCTTTAGGATGATATGTAAAATTATGAAAGCCGATTTGGTAGAAAGATTAGATAAAAAGCAGGATTTCAGCCAAAGTAATGTACTGAAGATTAATGAAATAGCTTAGGCTTGCATTAAAAAAAGAACAATGTAGCATTAAGCTAGACTTGAATAAGATCCCATTGAGATGGCATGTTCACCATTATTTTTGTGTCTGTGTTTCGAAACGCTGAATACCATCTTGCATGTCGATGTCAGTGCTTTGACTACAGCGTGATGAGTTCAAGTATGTAGGGTAATTCTAGTCAATGTAAAGACAGATTTTTTTCATCAAAATAGAAGATGATGAAGGCACAGAGTATAATCATAAAAGGCCTGTAAGGTTAAAAATGATCTGTTTTCATCAAGATGGATAAAACATTAAATCAGTTGAAATTTAGAGTCTAGCTGAATTTTGGCAAAATAAACTGGAAAATTTCGTGTACATGATAAACTTTCCAGATGCATCAAAGTACTAAGTAACAAAACAAGTTCTGGACCACAAATCACTCCACATTCTTTACTGTTCAAGAGTTTTACCATATTCATGTTACTTTGTAGAGACTGGGGACAGCACATATCACCACTAATTATGTTGCAGAAAAGAGCTATAAGGATAATTCATGACACAGATTTTAGAGATCACACATTCATGATTTTTTCAAAAATAAAAATCCTTTTAAAACAGCATAATTTATGTAAAGGTTAGCAACCAACCTACTCCCAAAGAGCTGAAAATGTGTTATGGAAATTTTCTGTTTACCAAGAAGCACAAAAGACGTGTCAACTTGGAACACAAACATATGGTGACCATAGACCAGGGGTGTTAAAGTCCAGTCCTCAAGGGCTGCTGTCCTGCATGTCTTAGATGTTTCCCTGCTTCAGCGCACCTGATTCAAATGAATGGTTCGTTAACAGACTCGTGCAGACCTGAATAACAAGCTGATGGTGATCCTTTTATTTGAATCAGCTGTCCTGAAGTGGAGAAACATCTAAGTTATGCAGGAGGGCGGCCCTCGAGTACTGGAGTTTGGCACCCCTGCCATAGACTAAAGACTCCCCGGAGAGACCTTGGCCTGCTGGACAATGTGTCATCTCCCAGGAGGACTAAGTAAACACTCACTCCCGTCTCCCCCCAACTATGTAAATCATGGCTTTTGTCTCTCCTGATGAGATTTTCTTTCCTTGATTAGATTCTTGGCCTCTATGGGTCACCTAGTTCTCTGTATTACAGCTTTCTCATGTAACCACATGAACCCTGGTAACAAATTGGATATATAAATAACATACAATAAAACAAATATAACTAATAAATATTTCCTCCAGTGTCCATATATAGATATAAATATATTTTTCTGTGTGGATAGAAATGATGCCTTATGATAAAACATAACTATTGATGAGTGAAAAAGAGGTAGGGTATAGGCTATAATAATTAGTGACACTATGAGTTATAATAGCTATGATGAAAATAATAGTTTCATTCATTCTTTCACTTTGACCGTACTGGTAAAAGTAAAACAAAACAAACAAAGTGTGTTTGCCTCAATACAATTTTAGCTGCACTGCGAGAATTTACAACCCCACTGACGATTGTGGAGAGGAATCTTTGTTCCAGTGTCTCAAAAAACACAAAATTGCACATTGGGAACTTCTCAAAGCTCTTAGTTTGGCATAGCCTTCATTCAGAAACCACTTTATATCCAAGGCCAATGCAAAAGCACAGATGCTGTGTGCCGAGAATAAAACTCAGGCTTTCGGGCACTGAAGTGGCCAAAGCGATCTGATAGTTCATCCTTTTTTCCCCCTCTTTTTCTTCACCCCTGTGGCCCCTGTTTGGTGGATGTTTAAGGATTGATTGTGCTGAGAATCTTCCAGTCACTGATAAACGTGGTGAATTAGTTATATGCACATTCAGTATGCATGTGTAATAAGTGAGGAACATGATGGCATCTGGCAAAAACTCAGCAAGTCATTGAGTTTCTCAGATAACCTGGACATCATTATAGTTCCCCTGTAAGAGAATGATTATCTTGTTTATGCTGCACTCCATGCTGCCTCTATCAAAGCCATTATTCTTCAGGAGAAGAGAGTGGAGGGACGGGAGGCAGAGAGATGGGGGTGACCACAACAACAACATGAAAACAATGGAAATGGAGAAATTCACGCAGACCTGAAAGAATAATCAAATCCCATAATGCTCACTGAGACAGCTGTGTGCTGGAGAGGCCAAAGGAAAACACACCCACATTCTTTCCCTCGCATTCTGTCTTACACACACACACAAACAAGCACACACAGTGGGCTGGTAGGAAGCAATCTTCAAGAACACAGAGAGTGGGAAAACTTCATTGTTACGTACCTGGCAGTGCATAGCCAGTAACTTGATGAAAATGCAGAGTCACTGAGCTCTGAAAGCCATTAGATATTTGAGTTGATGGCCTGAGCTCCCTATCCCCCTATGACGTTGTGCATTTCTCCACCATTGAGGGGGATCAGGAAGAGGACATGAGTGCCATTAGGCGTTGGAATCAGCCAGCCAGGCAGCAACACAGGCGGGCGAAGCCTGATAAGCGTATGTTCGTTTTATAAGCCACAACTGGCACAAATGGGCTGCACAGAAAATTAGGCAACCCCCCCTTCTCTTACTTTCTCGTTTCCTCTGGCCTATTCACACTGTTTCACAGTGTTTTTCTATTTTCATCTCTATTCACATGCACTATGATTTTCACAAGGTCAGGTGTGGAGCCTACCCTGCCTCTTACAGTCGCTCTTCACTCCTCATCTGCCCCTCCTCGCTCTGTTTCTCTCCACTTGCATCCCCCCACTGAGTACCACAATTTTTACTCCTCCTTTGAATCTACATCTCACTCCATTTTCATTTCTCTTTTCATACGAGCCCATTTTGTCCCTCATTTGCCTTCTGTTAACATTGTTTACGGCTCATGCCTTCCTTCCCTTCTCTTAACGCATTCTTTCCTCAATCCCTCTTTCGTTCCCTTTTCCTGGCACTCCGCTGTGTTCACACCCTCTCATCCCCACTTTCCTCGCTCTTCAATCCCCTCCTCGGCTCTCATCCTACATCAGTTTGGCATTCCCAGCCTGTGTCTCGTCTCATCGTTTCATCCCTCCATCCTCCAAGCATACTTTCCTTTCGATTCATTTTCTTCTTCACAGATGAATGGTGGGAAATATGGAAATGTCAGCGTGACCAGGCAGGAGATCAGAGAGGACTCTTTTAATATGACAGGCCTGTCACATTGCCATCAGCATTTTGTTCGTGCACGCACGTGTGTCCGTGCGCGTGCACATCATGTGGGTGTTAAAGACATAATGATAGGTGACATGCTTAGGTTGCTGACATTCGACTTTTTGAGGATATTGAAGAGTGTAGCTTCTGTTTGTGAGCTTGCATTTGTTCTTTTGTATTGTTTGTATTTACATTTTGGTTGTTTCACCTGTAGGTAGCAGAGCCCCTTAAAAGAAGATCGGCTTCTGTTCCAACTCTCCTCCCCTCCAACCCCCTCTTTGTCTCCTTTAGTCTCTCTCTATGCTGCTCCTCCTCTCACTCTTACCCTTGAACTGTCTTTTATTCCCTCATTCCCTCAGTTCCTGTCCTCTGTTTAATACCAACCTTCTCTTTAATATGGCCAATACTCTCTAAATATTTATAATAGCAATTACTTTTCAAATCCGGCTTGCCTCTACATTACCAAAAGTCTATTGTTTTTATATTCGTAGATATACATACACACTGACATTTCTGTATCTATGTTTACTGTTCTAATGGAGCTACGTCTGAGTCTACAGGTTTTGGGTGTTGGGGAGGATGAAGCTGTGCTTGTCTCATGTATAATATTAATTTCCCCAGAGGCAGCATAGTCTCGTAAGGCCAGCCTGTTTCTTATTTGAGCTCTGACAGGATCTGACCTGTCTTGGCTCTCTCCTTATTGCCTCAGAATGACAGACAACAGACCCGCCTCAGTCCTGTCCCCATGTTGTTGCATTGGATTGGCAGCACACGTGCATGTGTGCATGCTGGTGTCTCTCAGTTTGCATGCGGTCACGAAAGGGAAACATGAGCTTCTGTACGTATGGCCGGACGTTTTTTTTTTTGTTTTTTTGTTTTGGTCTGACTTTTGTACTACATTGTTATGGTCTGTTGTTTTCCCTGTGAGGCTATGCCAATATTTTTATTTAATCTACCCTCACAGTCCAGCCGGCTTGGGGACTGAGGGCTCGTTTTATGTTCGAAACAAGATGCACAGGCTGTGTTAGATGGTTTTCATTAGGCTTTTCCTAGTAACTTTCACAGATTTCTGTCCAGCACAACAACACAAATAAGAACAGCTGACCCCTCGAACTGATCACATATTTAAGTGTCCACGAATGTCAGCATCATGCTGTTACAAGGAGACAAGCGCTTGAGAAATGCCACCACAGAGCGTCTGCTCATCCACATTTAAGTGCGAGTCTGCATCTTTGAAAAGGAAAGAAAAATAAATAAATAAAAATCAACTGGTGAATTAAAATGAGAAACCTGTTGACAAAATGTGGTGGCGTCTCTTTCCATTCGGTTGTCAGAACGGTGGGAGCCCTCCTCTTCTTCCCTCATTCCCACAGAGCAGCTGCAGGCTGACTGCACCTGGGAGTTAAACATTCCCACAGATATTTCACATGTGAGCACACACAGCCTAAAATCATTAAGGGACACGGGTAAGCTCTCGCTATGTAAAACTCAAACGATAAAACACTGTGAATCTACGTTGCTTTAAAAAGCTTTTACATGAAAACAAGGGAATTCATGGTGCTTTTAAGGTGCCTAAATGACTTTGAAGCTTGTGAGACGTCGTAGTAGATGAATGCACCCCAGTAACCATAGAAATCATCAATTTAATGGCGTTGACAGTTTTTTTTTAAACCCCATTTTGTTCCTTTTATTGAAATAATGCATGTACCATTTCCTGCTTCTTTTAAATGCAATATGCTGACTTGTTCTTTACTCATGCAAACATTGCATATCAAAGCAGTGCTTAAAAGTTTAGACTTTTTTTGTTTTGTTTTTTTTACAACTGAAATTAGATGTTGGTAATTAAAGAAGCTGTAGCTCATAAAGCTTCTATCGGGTGGTCATAGAGGTTTTCATGTTAAGTTCCCTACCTGCATTGGTTAATTTGAAAGGTATCTGAACCTTATAGGTATTTCTGAAAAATGCACAGGCGTGTGTGTGTGTCTATATATACATATATATTTACTACACTGTCTTTGTCTAAAACTAATAACATTTCTTTTTCTTTCTTTCGTTTTGTAACACCAACTGATAATTTTTTAAATTCCGCAATCAGGATGAGTAATCAAGGGTTCAAGTAACCTTTACTCGTTTCCCCTGTTCTGCTACATCACTTCGGAGCCAAAGAACAATACCTATTCATAAAGCTATTCTGCAGACAGACAATATCAGGTACAGTTATGACGTGTAGCTTGACCTTCGCTGAATTCTCTCCAGACTTTAAACATTACATACCAGGAATTATACATTACAGCAGGTTTAACTCTAACCCTAACTGCCTCTGTCTGTCGATGCATCAACCCTGGGTCATTTTGACCCAAGCCCTGAAGGCCCTGTGAGGATTAACATATCCATTGCTTCTTTAAGTGATCTAAGATTATTATTATTATTACACTGGTTATCCACTGTGTATGTCAAACCAGGGTGTCTGGATCTACATATGTGCTTTCATGTGAAAAATCATATGACCAATTTTAATCAAGGACCTGGAGCTAACAACTTAATCCCAAGTAACATGAGAATGTCATATTTATAGTAAGCTGAAAGCAATTGCTTTGGCTTCCTGCTTGAGCTGCATTCAAAGCAGGAAGGAAAGTCGACATGAAAAAAGAATGCAGACGCAGTGAAACTGGAAATTAAGTTTCAGTATCACAGTTGTCATTACAAAACAAGTAGACCTGACCATTTCTGATTGTGCATCTTATTAGATTAATGTGCTGGAGGTGTTACCTATTGAGACGTGTCTTAATTTGACAGATGACGCACTGGCTATTTTTAAATGCACTTCCCATCAAATACACCACAAACACAAAAATGACTTGGAGCAGAAAATAGGGTAATGCAAATGTTGTTCTTCATTTTAAATATGGCATCTAGAATGTTAAATAAAAATGTTTTATTTTACATTGCATTTAATTAACATCATTGTAAAACAAATATCTAATCTTGTTAGATGTGTTTGGGTATAACATGAATGTACAGACTTAATTCAGTTCACCCTGGAGAGTCTGATGCATTGATGCATGTACAGACCAAATAAGTAAATAGGAATTGGTCTGTTTTAGGCCAATAAACCTGCTTTATCCTCCCATGAGAAATATCTCCGATACATGCTTCTAGGTGAAAGCGGAACAGAATGGTTTTTGAGGCTGAATAAGTCTGAGGTTTCATCACTGTCCAGGTGCTGTTAATACATTTATGCTGTCGATTCTGGGGAAGTGGTGCGTGTGGTGTTCTCATATTTTGAAACCTAACCTGCTCAGGAGTAGATTAGGTTTCCATAGGTTGCCATGGAGATGCCGGTAAAAAGTCAACCATCTTTGTGATACTGAAAACGTAACAGTTGAATCAAAAGTTCCTAACTAAAAAATTAACTGTCTTTTATAGCAAAGGCTCCAGGGGCAGCACAGCACCAGACTTTTTTTGTATTAGTGTGTATAAACATTCATGTTTTTTTTTCTTCCTTTTTCTAAAGAACTCCACAGAAGTGTTCAAAGATGGGGGGGGGGGAAAGTTCTGCTTTCCAGCACTGTGAGGTTCTGTGCTGCTCCCACGGCTCCTTAGTGGTTGCCCAGAGGTTCCTCTGTGGCTACAAGGGGGCTGTTTTGTGGTTGTAAATTGGGCTGGTCCTGCGAGAGCTGATGCTATTCTAGGAAAGTCTTCTTTACTTCTTCTTTCCCATTCAGTCCATCACTCATTCTTTCCCCTTTTCTTCCTCTGTACTGATATCCAAGATGTCCCCAGAGAAGAAAAGGTGTAGTGTTCACGCTAGTCAAAAGAGAGAGCCCTGCCCTCTCCTCCTATCTCTCAGCCTCTGGGCTTGTTGTGTGTGTTCCTCAGCCCTCCGGCTATGGCGAAGCACAAACTGGTAGATCTAGTTTTGCAAGTAATTGTTTCTCTGTTGGGGAAATCATGTTTCACTTGCACTTCTGTGTCAAGCTTGTTGTGGAAACATTCAGTCCACAGACCTGGCTGCAGATATTTGAAGATCTAGTCCATTCTTAATTAAAATATGTGCCATCTTGCTGATGTCCAGTAATGTGCACATTTTCATACAAGCAATTACATTTTCAGAGACCTGGATTACATACACACAGAAGCAGATTGCTGTTCTAAATCCCGCACGTTCGTGCTCCCCAGTTCTCTCACACCCACTGACACAACACACCAAGAAAAGCGTATTTATTTTGACACTGCTGTTACGCAGGAATGTGTCAGCACAGCAAATGGCAGGCTACAGAAAAGCATAACCCATCCTGATGATTTACGACCTGTGTGCATGAGAGAACTGGTTTTCATCTTTTTCCATCCTTTTTTTCCAGCCAGTCCATTCACACACACACACACACACGCACAGTTATAGAGAGATACCAGACCCTTGGCCTACTTGCTTGGGTTCACTAATACTGTCCTCTGTATCAGACGCTTCCTCGTTTATCATCAGCAGGATCTGTACCAACATGATTCCCATGTTCCCTGTTTCCTCTTCTAGTGAGGGAAATGACTGTGGTTAATGGTTTTCTTTGTCATCTCTGTTTCATTCAGGAACGTCGGGTCAGCGGGTGAAGGTAGAGCCAGAGGTGTCGTCATATCCTGGCCAGACGGTCCTCCTGCGCTGTGTCTTTGCAGATCCCACTGGGGTTCAGATATCACTGGTGAGACACACACTATCTACCAAGATACAATTGTCTTTCTTTTTCTTCTTTCAGTATCTGATTATCTCATTTCTCTATGTCACTCCTTTGTCAACACTAAACTGGGGTTGTGATATAAAAGTCAAAAAACTGCCTCTCATTTAGTTGATTTGAAAGAAAAACAATGTTCAAAGTGCTTATAACTTACAATTTGCTCTGCATTTAAATTTGGCAGATGTCGGCTATTAATATAATGTGAGGTGTTTCTACTTTAACTCAATTACCTGTTGACTTAATTCTGAGGATGCGTTAACTGAGTCGTGCAGGTGGATGTGAGCAGTTAATTCAGTCAAAGGAACCGTAATTTAAGTCCATGTGCCAACCACATTTGGGGAAATAACAAAGAAAATCACAGCCCCCAGAAATAATCCCAAGGCTGACAATAGGTTTTTTATTACATTTAGGCTTAATGTTTTATTACTGAAAACAAGCAATACTAAGCTTCATTTTGTTTTAGGGGATTGAATATGGTAATGGGTGCACTTGGGCATCACATTTCATTGAAGTGGAAGTGCTTGACTCTGTTGGATCTGCTGTGAACAGCTAAGAGAGTACTGCTCCTGGAAATACTCGCATCCATATTCATACCTGCTCCGCTTACTTGATTGTTATGCTGAGTGCATCACCCCCTGGAGTTTCCATTAAATTGTGGATGTCTTAAAATGCTCCCCAGTGTTGCTTATCAATGCCGTGATAAATGAGGCCTTTTGTTTTCTGTCACCCTACGCCTTGTGTTCTCTGACCTGCCTGTGCGTGCTCCATTGCAGGTAACATGGATCTACGAGCCAAAAGAAGGTGATAGGACGAACATTGCTGTGCTTCACCCCAATTTTGAACCCAACTATCCTGATTCACCACTGAAGGGCAGAGTCAGCTTTGTAAACAAAAGTCCAGATGTGGCCAACCCCTCTATCCAGATAACTGGTCTTAGGATGAGTGATGCTGGGAAGTATATCTGCGAGTATGCAACGTACCCCGATGGCAACGAGCAGGGCATCACTCAACTGGTCATGTTGGGTAGGTTACTAATATTATCTGCTGCATTTTAATTAAATAAATGAATAAATAAATGCATAAATAAATAAATTTTGACTAGATTTAGGAATGCAGGATTACAGTGTTCATAAATCTAGTCAAAATGTCTTATAGTCAGCAAAAACAAAAAAACTGCCAATGGGGTAAGAAAACAATGCATGACTAGAATTCTTAAAATTAGATATATGCTTTCACAATAAGACCATTTGACTTGAAACAAGTATTTTTTTAGAAATCAGTTTTTGCAGTGCAGAAATATTTGTTCCAGAGCTGCACCGACTCTTTGCTTAGCTACTGCTTATGTCAGCAGACATACAAACAACCATTTTATACTTGTTGTAAACTTTAGTGCAAACAATGCTCATTCTTGAGCGTTCAGCTTTATTTTCAAGTCGGACTGCTGTACCTGCTTGTCATGACAGTGAGTCTTGAACACTATCATTGTTCTGGTGAAACAACAAAGTCTGTGATGTATTGTTTGCTTATTGTTTTGCTTAATGCAAAGATGCATTAACGAAAGAAAAAAAATCGGAGGACACATAAAATTATAGTGTAGTATTTGGTCTGAAAAGGAGCTCCATTATAAGCATTTTGCTTCACACCAAGATGTGGTTTTAGGGCTCTAAAGACGGAAGCTTGTTGGGATTTTCCATTGCCTGTACTTTTGGGGAGACCATATTGTAGACCCCCCAAAAAAACAAAACAAAAAGGTTTGTGGCTCCTTACGTGTGTGTTTTGTTTGTATACAACCGAACATGTTAATCCTACTTGGACTATAAACAGAATATAGAAAGTCGAGCTGTAGGATAATACACTTTTCACTTGTGCTGGAGATGGGGGTGGGGCTGATTTGCATAGATCAGTACACATTACGTAAGGCAATGGTGTAGAATCGCATTTTAATCCCCTTAAACCATGACAGAATTATTCTTTTTGTATTTGAAAAAAAGTCAAACATGTATATAGAGGTTTTATTAATGGGAGGAAAAAGAGGTTCTTTTGTTAAATCTTTCTCTCATGCGAGTGTATTTAATGTTTTGTTGTTACCCATTAGCTCTTTGTAACATACAGAGGAATTATGGGTGGGATGATCTGAAGAAATTTCTACTAAAGGATTTATACCTTAATTTCCGCAGTCCTTTGTGCACCATTAACATAAATAATAAATATAATGATACAGTTTGGCCAACTGTTGTCATCAGTTAAAAATGTGCATATTCAATGACTGAATCTGTACCAGGTCCAACTATGGTAGCGCACATGCACACACGCATATATGTGTATATATATATATATACATATATATATGTGTGTGTGTGTGTGTTTGCTTGTGTGTAAGCTCTTTTGTTCTACAACCTTTCCTCAAAAGGTAGAAGACAGGTTAAATGCATTTACAGCTGGGTCCAACTGCTATTACAAGTGGGTACTATCAGACCAATTGTGTTTTTAATGCAAAGGAACCAATGGTCCAACCGTGGCCTTGCACAAGTGCTTCTGCACCTCTCATCTCTCGCCAACTCATCGTGCCTTCCCTTAGGCAGTGTATTGATCTAGCTGCTTGTAATGCCCGCTGTCAGCTCCTGTCTTGTCTACTCTCCTCTGATCCCACACTGCTACTAGAGAGGGCAAATGAGGAGTGAGAGATAGAGAGTCGATGGGGTTGAGGAATAACTGGGAACATGAAGTGATTTAGAAATTGTTATTGAAATACGCAGGGCCAGTCAAGGAAATGGCTTATCAGAGGTGGGTGATTGGGGTACAAAGAGAATGGATTCAAGACATGGAGGCAGAATGAAGGAAGATCTAGGGTAGGGGGTGTATTTTGCACTGTTGATTGTAATTGTTTGTCAATGAAGGCTCTAAAGAGACAAGACTTGAGTAGACAGAGCAGGGGACAAGAAGGGGACAGAGTATGTTTGCTTGTACCAGTCAGGTGACTTGAATTGTTTGTCAATAATGGTGCACATTATCTTTTCCTGCAGCTGTCTTATTTCCCTGTTATCAATCTCTATACTCTTTAATCTTCTCTCTGTCACTGTGTGTCTCTTTCGATCTCCATCCTCCTTTTTTGCATCATGCCATCCATGCATCCAACAGCAAAGCCCCTGAACTCGGCCTCCACCGTCACAGTGGTGGCTGGCACCCAGCCAGCTGTGGTGGCTACCTGCACGTCTAAAGATGGTCGCCCCTCTGCCAAGATCACCTGGGTAACCACAGCCAATGGCAATGCAACTTCAGAGTCAAGCATAGGGGCTGACAACACCGTGACGGTGATCAGCAAGTACACCATGGTGCCAAAATCTACAGACAACGGGAAAGACATAAGCTGTGTGGTGGATCACAGGACCCAGGTCAAACCAGAGAGCTTCAAGTTGAAGCTAGCCATTCAGTGTAAGACCTCCCCACCACCACACACACACACACACACACACACACACAAAACCTTCCCCTTAGAAATTCAGTTGGTGTGCATGAACTAATGTGCCATTCTTGTCCTCCCCCAGACGCCCCTGAGGTGACAATAGTCGGGTATGACAATAATTGGTATGTGGGTCGCACAAATGTAGCGCTCACCTGTCAGGCTAAAGCAAACCCCGTTCCAGTCTCTGTCAACTGGAAAACGTAAGTAGCAGCACGTCATGGAATCTTCACCGTCTTGTCTGTTGTTCTTTCATTGTTTCTTTTTCTCATGTTTTTGTCTACTTGCTGTTCACTTCCAGGTTTGCATTTCTTACAGAGCTGTCATTGGTGCTTTTATTATTGTCACTGGAGAACAGTTCTCTGATTATAGAAGCTGGTGTATTGTTTCGTATTATGGACCCTTTGATGAGATTTAACTCTTTCATAATGAGAGATACAATGCAGTTTCATTTCTCCCCTTTTCAGTATTATCAGCCATTAACACAAATGTGACAAAGAAAAAAAAAAACTTTTTAAAGATGAGATTTTATGCCTGTACCTATCAGATTTGGGTTTCCTCATGTCCCCGCTTAACTGTGCACTGGTGTAATAATAGATTGGCTTTTGTGGAGGGTGGGAACTGACAATGGTGGGAAACTGTGCTGCTCGTCAAGATTAGTAGAATTTGATGACACTGCGTAATGCAGCTTATTTCTGGAAATGCTCATCCCATTGTGCACAAAACCATTCATGACTTTTTTTCTTTCTTTCTTTAATGTAGCCCTCACATTTGTCTTTGCACTCATGCCAATGTGCTTCTGTATCTGCAGCATGTCAGGTGAGATGCCGGACACGGTGCAGATCTCAGGCAATGAGCTGAAGGTGCTGAAGGTGGATGATAGCGTCAACACTACTTTTGTCTGCGAGGTCAAGAACCGCATAGGGACCAGCAGGGATCAGGTCACAGCCATAGTTAGAGGTGAGCTGGGTGACACAAACAAGCACACACATTTAGCTTATAAATACACAAGTTAAAAATGTTCCTTATATAGGCGAGATTAGATTTGAAATCTGAATTCAAATGTATTTTCACATCCATTTATTATTTGCACATCATGTGTACATTCTGTCTAAAATGCAGTTGGTTGAGGAAGTGCCCTTTTTACGCCCTTCCTTGAGATATGAATTGTCATCAGAAATCCACTCATCTGCTGCTTGAAACAGATTAAAACCAATACTTGGTTTAATTTATATGAGTTGAAAATGTCCAAACATGCAGATAAATTATGCATAATAACTATATCAATAAAGCAGTGGGAATTTCAGAAGTAAAATGAAATGCACACTTAGGATCCATTCATCATATAAACTCTCCCCAGGCTTGCGAATGAAAACATTAATATACTGAGAATTGATGAACTGGAACCAACTGCTCTTTCATCACACAAGCCACACATTTCCTGGTATTCTGTGCTCTTATGGCTTCCCTGGGGATAGACCTTTTCTCTGCCTCACATGTCACATAAAGACACACACACACACACACACACACACACACACACACACACACACACTGACTCTTATTCTCTATTCTGAGGACTGTCTTGGGTGTTTAAGGGTAGCCTTAGAGGGTACAGCTGCTCTGTCCTTGGTGTGTGAATGTGGTGTGTGATTTATACATACATACACATTTATATATACACATGTGTGTGTG
>JBAMYA010000008.1:12864986-12883031 GCA_037176975.1 Arrhamphus sclerolepis
CTGATAAGAGTGCATGCCATTTTCCATCTCTCTTTGCATGCTCTTCATAAACTGAGTCATCAAAGATTGTCCACCTCAGTAGTGTTCAAGGTCTGAAGAGAAATTCTTAAGGCTCTTTTTTTTTTTTTTTTAAACTCACAAGGATTTTAATTGTGAATCCTTCACCATAAAAGAAGGCCAAGAAGTGTCCTTTGAATAGTTATGTTTGCTTTTACTTGTGTTTTCATTATGAAGGGGGAAGGCTTTTATACTTGAGATTACAAAAAACGACCAAACCCACAAACATTATCGGTAATGACGGGCGAGACCAAAGCAAAGCAAATGAGCAGTGCTTTCTATGAGAGTGTGAGGCCTTAAAAATTGCAGTTACTAAAAATGATTCCTTCAACTCACAATGACACAACTGACTTTGAAATGGTAGTTTTTTTATTTTTTGGGATAAAGCTGAGATGAGACCTGCACTTAAATAGTTCAAATCATTATATTTATGAAACACATGAATCTGTTCAGGTGTGCAAGTGGGATAGTTATTTTTCCTACAGGTTTTGGGGAAAAGAAACATCCAGGGCGCCAGTTGGCCTGGAAAACAGCCCCATACTCTCCCGACCCCCTCTGTCCATCAAGAGTTTAGCTGCACCTTTCAGCAGGCTTCACTCCTCCATTTCAGCTCATACAAAATGCATCTCCTTGCACTCTTCTGATGCATACTTGCACTTAACCTAAAGTTATTTTCTGCTGACATGGAGGTACCTTGTTCATAATTGGGGGGAAGGGAAAATGTATTTCTCTGCTGGCTACATCTTAAGAGCCACCCAGCTTCTTCCTGCCCTCATTTTAAGTTTTTCTTGTTCTCTGCTCATTCTTTCCTTATCTTTCTTTCTTTTCCCCTCCATTCCTTTCTCAATGCCCCCTTTCTTTCATCAAGTCCCTTGGCTCCCGATGGTGCCACAGCATGCGTCACTTCTCCTTTGGGGCTGCTCTGTACTGCTAAATACAGTAGCAGTGTAACTGGCCTCTGTTAACAAAAGGGATGTTACCATTTCCTGCTGGGTTCTACAAGCAACAAGCAAGGAAGATGCAAAGATCCAGGGAAAAGGCGACCAAGATGGAGGCTGCTGCTTTTGGACTACAAAGACGGGGAGTGTGCACCAGGATAAATCAGTGCCAGCAAGTAATCCTTAGTCAGAGAGAGAGGGTAAAGGCATAAGGCAAGGGAGGGAGAGAGCAATGCTGACAGCATTTAAAACTCCCATGTGAATCTTTGTGCCACTGCATCCTATCTCCACAGCCATTGGCCTTCACCATTTCTCAGCACAGCGCGTGTTTCTTTCACTCTCCAAGCCTCTCAGAGTGGATCAGTCACCCTTTGCTGGTTCAGCTCCTCACTGCTTCTCTTCTCACTCCACCATCCCTTCCTCTCACTCCTCTTTTATCCCACATTTCCACTCCTCCCCCATTCTTCATCCCACTTTCTCCTTTTCTCTTTCTCTCTTTGCTCTCATTTTCTTTTGGGTCGCTTTGGTTAGGTCTCGTGTGGAATTTCCCACAGTTTCCTTGTGCTGTCATCTTCCTCCTCCATCTAGTCTTGTTGCCTCATGACGTGCACCTCCTCCCTCCATCCTACTCCAATCTTTACTCAGTTGCATAGAAGTAGGAGGTTAAATTTGTTGCTAAATTAACAGCTGAGGTGACTAAGGCAACCAGCAAATGTCAGCGTGAAGGAGGCTTGTGGAAAGTAGAGAGATGAAGAAAAGTGTGCAGAAAGGGAGTCAGTATTGTTGAGAGAGATGGAGGAGTGGATCAGAGTCAAAGCACAGATTAAGAAAGATGTGCAATGACTCCAGATGGGGTGTGATTCAGACCTGCAGAGACTAATGTAAATGTATGTAGACAAACAGGGCTAAGAGGGGCCGACAGGCGTGAAATGGTCAGCACCTGCTACATGCCAGGTCTCCTCTCCTTTTTACCCCACAGCTGGATGACACACACACAAACATGAGCCTACTCACTAGTGTGTGCCTGTTTACCCGTGTCTTCTGTCCTCAGTCGTGCCCTGTGCACATGGGGGCAGAGAGAGAGGGATGGATGTCCTCTCCCTTCCTTGCCTCTCCTCCTCTCATATTTGATCCTGCTGCTTAGTCTCTCACAAACATACCATCTTGTCTTGTTTTTTCCCCTTTGCATTTATCGCTCCATCAATATCTTTTTGGCTGCAGTTTGCGCTTTTCATTGCTTTTTTTTTTTTTGGCCTCTCACTTAGCATATGCTCCCTCCTCATCCTACTTATCTTTCTCAGGTTGTCTTTCAGCCCCCACAAGTCTGGTGCTGAGCTCCCTGCTCGGAGAAGAGACTCCTGCCCCCAGCATTCTCTCTCTCCCTCCCATGCCCATGCTATCTCCCTCTCTTTCTAAGCTTAACTCTTAAATAGCAGCAGCTCTTCCTTAATCACAGCTTAGTAGTTTCCATCCCTCCGTTCTGGGTTCCTCTCAGAGGGGGTTCTTCTCCAACTGTCCCTCAATCTTCAGTTTTATGGTTTTTTTTTTTAATTTCCCGTCATTAGCTCATTTTAACATCCAAAAAAAAAAAAAAGAAAAGAGAGAAAAACAAACAAAAACTACTTCTCCCCAGTCTCGGGGGCTCTTGAGTTCAGCAGAAAAAAAATTTCCTTTCAATCCTGTGCAATCGCTTGCCACTTTCAGACTTATCTAAGGAGACAGTTCAAGGGCAAGGGGCTTGGCTGTTTTTCTCCGCTGGGTAAGGGTGTGTGAGTGTGCGTTTGCCTGCGTCTGTCAGTGCGTGTCACTAGCCATGCGAAAACAGCCAGAGAACAGGTCTGTAAGAGCCAAGTCTTCCTCCAGCTTGCAACTGGCCCCCTTCCCACCCCTCATTAGCCCACACATATGCACTCATTTGTTCTCCAAACGCACACTGCTCTGTTCAATAACTTTAACGATCTGACAAAGAATACTACTGAGCTATGCTCCAGGTGCTGCCCAGGCAGCATCGGATCACTGAGGACCATGATGACGTGGGAGTGTATGTGACTACGACCATGCATGTTTTTGGGGAGGCTGCTGTAACCGTTACTTCCGCTCCATCTCTTTCATTACTCGCGGGCATTTGGAGCGTAGATTCGATTTGGACGTAACTTCATAAGAAGCATGAGGTTTTTTGGCTTCCACAGTGTGCTGTGTGCTGAGAGAGGGGGAGGAGCTACTTACTCTAGATATGCATGTTTAGTTTTCTTTTTTTTTTTTTTTTTCCCTACTTCAGTTATCCACACAGCATGCATATTGCAGTATTACTGCTGGCTCATCCAGCGGCATGGTTTATAAGATGCACCCCCTTCATTCGCTTCAATAAATTCCACTGGTGCTTTGTTAGGATGCGTCTGAGTCTATAGTGGGCCTGTACTGGGAGTCTGGGGTGGCTCCTTTACATCACTTTTTAAAAAAATATTTTAAGAGTTGTCTCAAGAAGGTTAGAATAAAACATGAATTACTGTGCGATAAATCCACAAAAGGATTTACCAGCACCGACTTTGAGAGCGACACTTCAGAAGTGACTTGGGCAACGCATTAAAAATAATTGGATGAGCAGTACTTAGTGAGAATTTGCATTTAAATGTTAGGGTAATTCTCTTTGATGTGACAGAAATGTGGCAGCATTCAGCCCAAAGTTTGCACAGAGATTGTTGCCATGTTGCATGTGGTGGAGTGCCACAGAGCTGGAGGTGATAATGCAGTTCTTGTGTTCCTCTTGGAAGTGGACACTGCGTCCTCGCTCTCACTCACATGTGCGTGAATCGTACTGTTTAGCACTGCATACAGAAAAAGGGAGCCATTGTGCTTTGGGAAAACGGTGGTAGGAAATGGGTGAAAACAAGAGAAAATATATCTATCATTATTAATTCTTTCCTTGAGCATATGTTGCGTGAAACGCAGATGACTAGCATTAGATAGAAGTACAAATGTAAATTGCGGCGATGACTGGAGCGAAAATGGGTTTTTGAGGAGACAGCTGGTGAAGTGGAAACAGAGAAAGTGGGGGGAAAGGATGTGTATAGGACAGAAGAAGCCAACGCAAATGAAGGAAGAAAAGAGCAGAGCACAGGTGCAGACAGCAGCAGACTTCCATTTTCTCTTGACAAGAATCACTGTTACAAGAGTAATTCTGTCAGCTCTCTGTACACTTTACAAGAAGGGCCCACGTCTGTGGGATTTCAAATGGGAATGACAATAAGAATTGAGCTGATTTTGCGACTTTCAAATTTAGGCAAGGATTTTAACAGCAGCGTCCTGCAGCTAATCCTCTGCAGCGGCTGGCAAAAGTGCAGAGACTGGAGCTAGAGCAACAGAAGGCTTTCAGTGTACATAAGGGTTCCTGATCACTTTCAAGTAGGGATTCCAATTAAAATTTTGTTTGCTCACCTTTATCTTATTTTATTTAATTTTTTTTTACTTTAATTTAATCAATTTTTTTCTTCATTTTTTTCTTTTTTTTTTTAAATCTGTTGCTAAAGTAATAAGACATAAGGGGATCTGGAACAACTGGAAGCAAAATATGACAGGATCTTACTCCATGTTATGTTTTACAACATCACAGTTTAAAGGAATCACATGAAAACATTTCAATAAAAGATACAAAATACATGATAACATAAATACTCTTAATCCCTTAAGAGTGGGAACAATGTATACAGAGAATCAATTTTCCCATCTAACAGTAGGCTTAGTATTTAAATCTCCAAAGATGTCATGTTGTTGTAGAAACAGCTTACAGAGTAAAACATAAACCACCTTTCTAATGTATTCATCCTTTCTGTTTTACTCACTTGATATGTTGTCTACATATTGCTCTCCATAACCACAGTCATTTAGAGGTCATTTTTTCCATTTTCAAGTGTTTCACAGCGCAGTGACTGCCAACATTAATTCAGCCAGTGGTACTGTTGAGCCCTGAGCCCACTCAGTTATAGATGACTACATGGGGAAGAGAGGAAAAAAAACACAAAAACAAAACCAAAAAAAAAACGGTCACAGGTCCTGTTTATGGGGAGTTTCCAGTCCCCAAAAGCACCAAGAGCCCTGAGGCCATGACCTCAAAAAACCTGCGAGAGCAGTAGCACTGTGTCTTACTGCTGTGTTTCTTGTGGCTGTACTCAAAGTATCTTTTATGAGGTTCACTCCAGTGTGTCCATGCAACCAAGAGCTCAAAGCTGTCATTTATTGTATACATTCTAGACAATTATTATGTGTTGCTAATTATGATTTTAAATGATTTAAAATGCCTTTTAGTCAGTGTTCCTTATACTTTTAACTGGTGCATTTAAAAGGATGGAAGAAAGCATTTTAGCATTTCTAAAAGCCAGAGCCAAAGATAGTATTGTCTTGGTGTTAAGTCTTAAGTATGTTATTGCAGGGACAACTCGGAAAGAAAAATACTCAGCTGAAATCCTAACTAGCTGTTTCCTTGCCTGCAAAAGCAAATGCGTCTGTTGCAGTTTTAATACCTGCTTTAAAATGCGACGTTAATATGACGGCGAAAAGTGTGTCAGGGGAGTGGGAAGAACTCTAGTCGTGTGGGATGTCTTCACAAACTTGACTTAGTGAAAGCTACTTTGTGTTTAAGCACACAGATGCACAATTATTGTGTATTTCTTGGCTGAGCTCCAGTCTTGCTCATGTCCTGCTTTGTCAGTTTTTTTTTTTTGACTAACAAAGCGGTAAAAAGGAGATTTCTATTTTCATGTGTGTGTATATATAATGCACTTGTCAATCACCTTGTGATGCTCCAGTAAACATGGATTCAGAATAGAACTGAACACATTTAAGCAGTTCCTGTTGTTTATATAAAGGGTGCCAGTCTGCCCTCTTCTCTGCATTTGTGGCTTCCAGGAAAAGTTGTCATTCCGCTGCAGCACTTTGTCACTCACTCAATCCACCACCTCCTCTTCTTCCTCATTAATTCCACCCTGCCTTACTTCATTCATCGTTATCATCTTCCTCCTCCGCATGCCCTCTACCTGTTCAGCTCCGCACACGCCGTTCCCTCCTCTCCACGAAATGTGTGTGACTTGAACTGTGGTGTTCTCACCCCTTGTGTTGTGATTTCTGGTCAGCCCTGTGCAGACCCTGGCTGTCAAAGGGCGACGCATGGGGAAACATGGCTCAAATGTTGTTGTGACGTGGCTGTGGGAATGAGGACAGGAGCAGCTCTGAGGGATGGGAGGAAATGTCAATGTAGTGGGAAGCTCAACACACACACGCACACACACAAACACTTGACTGTCCTGACACCTCAACACTCTTACACACTTGACTGAATACACTTCAGATCAGAACCACTGACATCATCCTACCCCTGCTTTTGTCCCCATTTCCCCTCTTTCTTCCTCCTGTTTTTTCCTGCTGTCTTTCTTTTTCTTCTGGTGCCTTTTTTCCTTTTTCAATTCTTTTCATTTTCTTACATTTTCTCTCTCCTTGCCTTTCCTCCCACCTACAGAGCCCTCACAGAACTCATCCAATGCCGGTGTGGTAGCTGGAGCTGTTATAGGCTCCCTGCTGGCCCTCCTTTTGGTCGCCGCCCTCATTGCCGTGCTCATCACCCGTAGTCGCAGGCAGCAGCAAGGTTACCGAGCCAATGGTGGCAGCGACATGAAGACGCGCATATTTGGTGGCGGCAAGAAGGTGAGCAAGAATGGCACTGGTGGAGGAGCAGGAAGTGGCGGTGTTGGCGGTGGTAACAACAATGGCCCTATCTACGTTTACAACGAGAGCTCTTCCCACCAGAGCCTCGGCGAGAAAAACAATCACCACCAGCCACTCACCATGGGAGGCAGGCCTGAAATTGTCGCCACTACGCCCACCGCCCAAGACATCCTTCTGAGCAATGAATTGGATGACGCAGAGCGGAGGAAGTTTGATGAGATGGTGGAGGACGAACGGTATGACCACTTCTCAGGAGCGGCTCCAATTCTTCAGCTACGCCCGGCTCATGACCAGGACGATATGATTGGAGATTACCTGGATGATGACATGGAGTCCCAGCGGGATGGCTCGGTCATCTCACGGACTGCAGTTTACGTATAGAGGAGGAAGATGATGGAGGAGGAGGAGGAAAAAAAGCTGGCTTAAGAATTCCTCTTGAAGATTTTGTGGCTTTGGGATTGTCCCTGTCCGAAAGAGAAAAGAATACTACTTTTTATTTTTGAAATTTGATTTTAAATATATCCTATTATTAATTACAGTGCAGCCCCAGAATTGAAAAGACGGTGGAAATGGAAAAGATGATGTACAGAATAGTTTTAAAGGAGAATTGTCTGGTCCTTAAAAACTGGAAATCAAACAGAGAAAAGAACAACCTGTCTTCACTGCTTCTGCTTCTGCTCTCTCTGTCATTGGGACCTTGACTCTTGACAGACTGAAAGACAAACTATATAGTATCTGAGTAGGAAAAATGAAATCACAATAGCTTGGCAGTAAAAAAGGCATCTCAGTTGCCTTTTCACTCTTAACTTACAAAAAATAAAATAAAATAAAAAAAGGGAAAGGGAACAAAAAAAGGTTGTCACAGTTACAGGATGCTTGCAGTTCTGACTGCTCCTGTGAGAAACCCTTTGTTTTGATTTTGTGTTACACAATGACATCTGGTGTGTTGGTGTTTTAAACTAGAGAAGCGTAAAATGCGTTTGCTCGTGTCACGAGTTCTCTTCTCTGCTCTCTTTTCCTTCCTCTAAAATACAGAGGAAGCATTTGCGCAGACTGTAAGCGACAGCAGACTCTTAAAACTGAACTGAACAAAATCCGAAAAAGCATTCAGCCCCCTCTGCGATTCCCAAGCATAAAAGAAAATACATTTAATTAATGTTAGCTTGCTGAGCATTTAAAACAGCTTCTGAAGAAGGTATTGGAATGCAGACATTTGTACTGTGCCTGCAGCTTAGCGACGGTAAGCGAGTAATGAGGGAATGAGGTGTAGCTGATCTGACAGGGTCCAGGGATGAAGAGGGGGGGTGAAGGAGGACAAAGTATGAGCACGTCTCTTCTTTTCTTTCCGTTTTCATCCTCATCTCTTCAGAGCGCTCCTGACAGGAGGAACTTTATCGGTAATGAGCCGTGAAGTCGTTCGCTTAGTCGACACCAACAGATTGCCACCGCTTGCCATTCATGACGTGGCATTTCCTCTCCCTCCTCCCACTACTATTTCACCGTCATCCCTGCACCTCTCCCACCTTTCTTCACCCTTCTCTCCAGTGTTTATGGGTAGTTTATGATTTATCCCAGGCAGTGCAGAGGTCAGGGCCACGGAGAGCAGGGGGAGTATTTTACCACTCTTGATGTGTCACACATCCCACTTACTGGACTCCAGGCTAGCCTGCCCTGACATATCAGGTCTGACTAATCCACCTGGAGTAGCCATGTTCACTGCACCGCACAGAGACCCCCGCCTCTTTCCCCACTTTAGTAAATGGCTGGATATAACAAAACCTCACCTCCAAAGTACAGTGGCGTTAAGCAAGACAGATTTTCAATGAGGATCATATAATATTTCTTTCCATTAGTGGACATTAAATGCAGTGAATTGATTGGGACGCATAAAAGGTTAGATATTGACTAACGGGCAGCGGGCGGTGAAATGGCCTTTTATGATGCAGCTTCAGGGCAGATTGTCTCCTGACTGTTAATTCATCCTTTTAACGAGCCACTGGAGGTTCGCTCAGGCAAATATTACTCCACGGCTACTGTACGCCGCTCTGTGCACATTTGCATGCATCAAAGTTTCTGGACAATCGCAGAGGGACTCTCTTCTAATCATGCTTTTCCTGGCCTTCTAATCAACTCCCGTTTGATCCCCAAGGGGGGAATCCGGTGAGTGTTGTTTCAGTGACTGTGCTGACCTCTGTAAAGACAGTTAAGATCTGGGTTGGCATTTGCTGCAGGTTCATGAGGTGAAAGGAGGAGTGACCCACTGCCAAGGGCAAAGATGACTGTGTTTCTTATATGGCTGCTTAACTTTGACCTTCTGATGTAAGAGAAACACTTGCATAAAGACGTTGTATCTTTGCAGCCATTGTGATGGCAGTTAACCTTCAAGCAGGCAGAGAGGGAACAGGAAAGGGACAAAAAGAGAGATGGCATTTGTCGTTTGAACAATGTGCGGCATATGTACTGTAAGCCAGTATGTTTGATAGGATTATTGTCTAATGGCCTTAGTTTATACATAAATGAAAGTCCTGTCAGCCTGTGGTACACTAAGTATAAGGAACACATCTAATTTGACGCAACCACTCAATTTAAGAAAATGTATTTTGCACTTGTTCACAACTATAAATAGAAATGAGTGTAAAACTTGGTTTTTAGACGTTTTAAAAAAAAGAAAAATCAACTAGGAACAAAACTTTATGTACATTTTGGTGTGAGGTATATCTGTGTTCAATATATGTAAGCATTTTTTTTTTTTTTTCTCGTGAAAATGTGGATATTTAAGAATATGTAGATATCAGATCGATGGAGCCACTGTTGCCAAGAATGAAGAAAAGAGTGTTCTTGGTTTGGCCTAAATTTCAGACATCTGAGAGGGCATTCAGAATGTAATTTTTAACTTGATATATACCTCAGTAGTTTGGGTGTTGCGGCATACTGAACTGGCTGAGCTTAGTTTACCTGAAGCCTAGAAATTAATTTGATATATTGCGGGTAAAATGATATATACTTGTTGAATTATATTTTTTTCCAATTGCCTGTATTTCCACTTAATAAGCACATACAATTTTCTTTTATTTGTTTTTGTGGACAAGTAGCTTCTCTCCCTCTTGATTAATACACAGGACAAAAATACACTTTTTCAGGTAGACCTTAACCAGACAAGCAAGCCTGAGTCAGCTTTCTGTATGTGTGTTGTTGTGTTGGTGTGTATTTTGGTGATGCTCACTGACTTCTGGACATCTCTCCTTGCCATCGGGGCTGTAACCTGAGTAGCCACTCTGTCACTGTGAAAAAAGAAGAAAAAAAAAAGTGGATTTCATCGCACATTTTGAAGACAAACTCACACGCGTACTGTACATGTACACATGGAGAATGTAGAGAAACATTCGCCCACACAAACACCCCTGAGTCGCTCTCATTATGCTCACTCCCACAGCCAAACTGTGCAGTAGACACCTCATACCTGACAACTCTGCAGTCTTCTGACATAAGCCTACACAAATCTGCTCCCATAGCTGTATACACATGCAGATATACAAAATAAAAAATAAAAAAACGTATAATTTCTTCTCTTTTTGCTCAGTGGCTGTGTCAGAATGCACTGTGTCCTGTTGGTTTTCAGCAAAATGTGTCCCCGTGTTTTCCAGTCTGTTACCATGCAGAGCAGGTGACCTCACATTCAGGGGAACATAAACCTTTCAATCTGTGACTCAAAAGCTTGCTTTTATGGAAAGCATTTGTCTGTACTGCTTCTTTTTCTCCATGGGAAATGCAGTTTTCATTAAGGGGTCAGTGCGCTGGCCTCCCCTTCATACGGGATTCCTATCAGTTCTTTTAGCAGTCACACTTGGCTCATTTGAAATATACATATATTTTTGTGTGTGTGTGTGTGTGTGTGTATATATATATATATTACATATATACATAAGCATATATAGACATATAGCAAAGATTCCTTTGAGCATTTAATGCGCAAGCGGATAAATCTGAATGTGGGTTTCATTTACATTAAACTATAAAACAACAGCCATCACCTTATTTAAAAACATATTCATTTTGGTGATGGGTGGTTTTGGGTTATTGAAGTCTTCATCTTACATAAGAACATCTGCTGACTCAGTTACGACTTAGACCTTGAGCAGGAGACAATAAAAAAAGACAGATGTGCTTCCAGGGAAACAAGTCTGATATGAGACCTAAAGACCATTTTCAGGTTGACTGGTTTAGGTTTTTTTTTGTATATTCTTAGTTTTTGTTTTTTTGCTACTCAGCGTGGGACGACAGACCCCAGACACATGAAGAGATGTAAAAGGTTGCATCACATGTAACACACCAGCTGGACAAAGGACACCAAGAGGACATGCTTTAGTCCTGCAATATGCGTCTTTGCAACATCTGAGCCTACAGGGACTGCATCCACTGACTTTCACTGCCGTGACTTTATTAATGCAGAGCCTTAACTTTTCTGAGCAAATTTCAACATAACTGCCTGTTTGATGTGGTACCGACTCGCTATCTTTGTAAAAACATACTTTTTTTTATAACAAAGAATTTGTGATTTTAGGACAAAAAGGTGAAATACACAATTAGTAGTTTTACAACTGAGTAATTCCATGTAAAAATGCTGCAAAAAGTGACTATTTTCCAAAAATAAAATTTAAAAAGTTATAATTTTGTAACATTTGTGATTGCGCAATTAAAAAGTCACGGTTATTGTGGAAAAAAAGGCCCTGATTTTGCAGAATCTGAATATGTGAAGCAGTGTGATCCAAGTACACATAGTCACAATTTTATGAAAAGTCAAGATTTTTTTTGAAAATTGAGATTTTAATTTTCTTTAAAAAAAATAAAAGTTACATTGTGAAATATGTGATTTCACAACAAAATCAGCATTTTCAACAAAAAAGTTGTGAATATACATGAAAACTTTGTGATTTTATTACAAAAGCTTAAATATGATCAAAGTCATGAATTTTGTGAAATTTGGTATTTTATGACAAATTATAGTTGATGTTTTGTTATTTTTTTCTCCAGGAAATGTGACAACATAGTTGGTTGAGAAAATGAAGAACAACCAGCCCTTTAATGGTAACCATGGTGATGATGTTGCTCTGTATGAAATAGAGTTTGACACCCCTGCTCTGTGTCATGAATCTCAGGTAAATATCGCTGGAGGTGAAATCCCGACACTATAGAAGCAGTCCACTGCAACAGCGTTGATCAAATTACTCTGAATGCATCACCAGGGAGGTTTTGGGGTAAGGGTGGGAGTCTGTTTTGAATTTAATCAATCGCACCCTCCAAAATCAAGGGTTTGGAGATCAGGACAAGGCAGTAGTAGGTGGGAATGTGGTCTGTGCAAGACGAAAAAGAAATCCCATTTCTTTCCTCCTAAGGGTCCACACTGAGGCAGCTCATTTTTCACCGAGGTGCAGCTCACTCCTTCATTAAGCAGAGCAATAAGGACGACGTATGTGGAGGATCCATGGAGCTGCTTCATTACTCTCTGAAGCCAGGCAGGAGCCGACATCGTCACCGTCCATCTCCCTCCTCCACTGCCACTGAGGAACGATGCATGTTTGATGGGATTTCCCGATCATTATGGATGCATGATCATAAGTCGATGATGGGTGCTCGCTACATGATGCTAGAGCAGCAAAGGCAGACAGACGCTGACCTGTTGCAGCCAGAGCTTCCCTGTTGCAGCCAGAGCTTCCCTGTACAGATAAATAAGTACATTCTGGACTTGCCCATGTGTAGCATTAGTGAACAACCCAAAATGCATCCCTGGGAGGTAGGATTAAAAGAGTTAGGTTGTTTGTTTGTTTGTTTTTTTAAACCTGCTTTAATAAACATGCAGTGCATTAAATGAACAGAAAAAGGCTCATCTTTCCAGTTACTGTTACCAGAAGAAACCTACACAAGTGTCGCTGTCTTTCTGATTGGATAATGTCAAAACTTATATGGATTTGTGAACTGCTTTTTGAATCTATTGATTGATAACTCTACAGAATCTTCACAATCAACCAGATTTGTCTCGGCATTCCTGGGATATGGCCTTTGTCACATAAACACCAACAGATCAGTACCTCTTCATCATGACTGTTCATAGCACACATATATATAATGGCTGATTTGGAAAGTCTGCCTAATATTTAGACTTCCTAACATGTATACAAAGATATATACGTAATAGGAGTGAAATATTGTGTCATTTTTCAATCTACGCTTGCCTGATTTATATACATACACACACACACATATACATATATCTATATATATATATATATATATATATTTATACACAATTTTACATATCTGCTGTAATGTGTTATCCCTCACGCCATCTTAGTTTGATAACAAATACGCATTTATAATTAACAACTTCAACAACAGAAATGAGCAGCCTTGGAACAACAGCTTGGAGAAAACACAACAAACGTTCTAACAAGGGGAGGAAGAAAGCTGTCACGATAGACCCAGACGTGACACAGGTGTGTACAGTTAAAAGATAAATGCAAAGCAAAGAACGCATGTTTCACAAAGAAAACATCAGAAAAGAAATGACTGAAATGTTGATTACTACAAAAGACTGAAGCTCTGGAACAGCACAGCTCACCTCAAATGCTCTTTTCAGCTATTTAAACGAAAGGCGCATCACAGTTGGCCCTGTTCCCAGAGGGTCAGAATCAGGAGACGGTACTTTCCAGCGTATCCAGTTTGTATTGATTCTTGCATAACTTAAGTATTTGTTGTTCAAAGGTCTTGTCAGTTAGCCTCCTGTGCATTAGACCCACAAGAGTGGCCAAGACGTGGCTGTTAGACGTACCTCACCATTAACAGAGGAAAGGATAGTTGTGACTATTGCCTCTTTAAGGGAATTGTGGTAAGACTTTGGAAAACTGTTCAATATTTTTTTTTTGTTGTTGAATCTGTTAAATAATGTATCACTTGTTAAAATTCACTTGCCAAAGTACAGAGCAAGAGGAAATTCTGTATTCTGTTTTAAAATAAGAATCTTCACAACTCACAGGACACATGATAATGTCAGGATGGCTGAAGACAGGCAAGGACAACAATCAAAAACATGGAACTAAATCAGTCAAAAAGTCTTTTGTGGTCCAGACTTCAACCCCTACAGAGAAGTGGTGAAACGTCCTCCAGAGACCCAGTCGTACTAAACCCCCTACATACAATGTCCTTGTGAGCATTGTTCAGGCCTGATTCAGAGCGAGGTGAGGTGTCTGTAACTCTCTGAGTTTGGCGATCCGACCTCAACAGGCATTCCAGTTAGCATGGCCTGCCCTCTTGGATAATGTCACATATTTTGATTGCTTTTGTTGTTCACGTTTAAAACATCTTTGAAGAAGCACAAAAGTTTCACTTGAATAGTTGGTCACAGACCTGCTCTATAGGTGACTTCAGTGGACGTTGCTGATTATCTCTTGGCATTGTTTGGTATAACCTCTGAACAATGATGGTAAAGCATCTGGCTTCAGTTTGGGCAGAGGAACAACTGCCTAGTTTAATTAATTTGGCAGATTCAAGTGTGGGTGATGTGGGACGCCACCTAGGGCGTAATCGCCCAAAACAAGGTCTTTTTGTCGCTAATTTGCATCTCAGTTACATCCTTGTGTCGATATTTTGTGGGTTGAATGCTGAGTTCACACTGTATGGTTTCGGCTGACTCAGGTGAAAGATGGGCAACTGTGGAAAAAATGGTCCAGCTACATAATTTGAAGTTAACAAAAGAAGACTGTGAGCAACAGTGCTGCAGGAGGACCCACACTGCCATCTAGTGATCGGTAGTGTAATTACAGAGTAACGCAAAGAAAAACAAATGCCAACAATGGCATGGTGGCTGCGAATAGCTGCTACACAGACACATAAATCAGGTTTTAGATAACTGTCAAACCCGAATGGGGAGAAAGATGAGGAGAACATTATTGATTGTACTACATCAATGCTACTATGTTTTTAAAATACAAACTTTTAAAACAAAACAAATCTGAAATTTTGAATAAAACGAGCTAGGAAAAAAAAAATCTTTGCAACAGGTTGATCATATAAAATCTTACTCCTGTACATGCAGACATTTGAACTTTCATTGGATTAAATCAGGGGTGGTCCTAGCCTGCTTGGTGCCTTGGTGAACATTGGTCCTAATGGTGTTGTCAAAGCAACCGCACCCTCCCCCTTTGTCCACAGCTCATGCATTAGATGCCTCCCCAGCCAGAGCTGTAATCGGGCCTTAAATGTGGACCCGACCCGGCCCGAGCCCAACAGAATTCAGCCCAAGTCCCAATTGTATATTTTGATTGACAGCTTTTTAAAAGCCCAAACCCATTTACAGCCCGACATTATTCAAAGGTTTGCACACACAAAGCGCTTTTACCTTTTGTCAAAAATGAATCATTTATACATGTTGCATTTTTTGCATTTCATAAAACCCACTGGCCCATTATTTTCATTATGGGAATGGTCAAAACATTTCCACACCTCAAACCTAGCTTTCGTTTTCCAGTGCAACCAAAATGTAATAGCCTGAGGCTACCACTCATTTACAGTGCAAGCCGGAACACAAGCCAGAGCCCGGCCGAGCCTGTGGAAATGATGATTGAAATTAAGCAACCGAACCCGTCAGGTTTGGTCAGGCTGCAGCACACAGAGGAACACAAAGTACTTCACTTAGACATTAAGATGAAAGGATAAGAAAGAATGAATTAAATTCATAAAAGCAGCATAAGAATGCAAATAAAAACAACAATAAAAAAATAGATTTAGGCAAAAAGAATGAGGAATAAAACAAAGCTTAGATAAATAAAAACTGCATGAGTAGGTGAATCATAAAGTTAAAATTAAATGTGCTGCATTTCTTTTTTAAATTATTTTCCATATACAGCTTCCCAACAGTCAGAGAAGTGACAGAAGCGACAAACACAAGTTTCACCAAAAAACCCTAAATGGTTCACAGTGGAGTTGGAAGGTTGATTTTCACTGTAAATAATTATGGATGAAGACCATTTTTCCTCAAACTGCACGGTGCCATGTAGCAAAGAGGCGGGACAAAACAATTTTTGTACCAAGCTGTAAATATGTTAAATTCTCCAACAAATTTGGCACTTTTAACATGGTGGTCAATGGGTACTTGCTCGGTTTTGGAGCCAGCACCTAGTGGTCAGTCGAGGAACTGCAACAAACAGTACTTTTTAGATGGTCTTCAACCTGGGAGTGGGATGGTTGTTGTCTGGTAAAACCTTGGGACGTTCGTGAATGAGTACTCACATAATCCCCACTCCTGCCTCGTTGCAATTGGTCTGGTGCATTCTGTAGCAGAAAAAATTGGCTGCTCATGAATGACAACTTTCATGAATGTTCCAGTTGAAACTTCAAGGTAGAAATGTAACACACAAAACATGTCGTTTTTGTCCTTTATGATGACCGAGATGAAGATCAGGTCTCATCTTTTGGCAAATCAATGCAGAAAACCAGTTAATTCTGAGGGCCTCAAATCCTTCTTATTTGACTTCCTGTAGCGCCGGGCCCCGTCTCCCCACTTTACATTGTAAATGACCATGCTGAGGAGCTCTGCTGTGCAGCGCCTGCAAATGAGCCGGATGGCGACAGGAAGCAGGCGCACAGCGGGGCTGCCTGGGAACGTGTCGACATCTGTCATATGTGTTTGTTTATCGGGAACAAGGCAGCACAATGGGAGAGAGAAAGAGACCAATCCTCTCCACTGAGTGACTGAGCTGAGAGCCAACGCTCTTCTCTCAAGGTGTGTGGGGGTGGGGGGTGCTGTGCAGGTGAGCTACTTTTCAGACACACAGATCGACCCACACACACACTGACTCATACAGCACATACAGTTTTGCTATATGGCCTCTTGATCGCTTATGAACAGATGATTTCTGCGAATCTAATCTGAAAGCGAAGCACCACGATGACTTATCTCCACGCCACGCTGCGATAAATGATCCTCCGTTGCCAAAAAAAATACTATTTGTGCAATTGGATCATTCTTTGGCCCCGCATTCCATAACTCCTCCGCCCGCCGCCCGGTTGAGTTATCTGCTCTGGTGGCAGGTAATGTTTTTCATTATATGCCAGACTAGTTTTATATATAGAAAATGGGTAGGAAGGGACTGGGTCTAGCCGCGAGCCATTTGCTTGGTTAGTCCCTGTAGGTGCATCCAATATTGATTGCTTGGGAGTGAGCGCTCTCTCTGAGCAGCACATCTACTGTACCACTCCGCACGGAGATGCTGGGTGTTCTCGTCCGGCTAAAATTAGCAGGCGGAGCAGGATAACATTCTTCCACAGACGGTACACTTCAAAGCCCGTGGGGCAAAGGAGACATAAAATGCACAACTCTGAGCATGAAGTACAAAAAACAAAAAAAGAACAACAAAGACTTGAGCTATGGTTTCATGATATATTTAAAGTGTAACTGGTTTTCAGCCTCAGTGTTTCGTGACAGGGCGAATGAATTAAAGCTTGAAGCAGGTCTAAAGAGAATTTTTCTGGAGCCCTGAAACTGTTTGGAGAAGCCCTTTGGCTTTGTTGAGGCATTTGATAGTGGTGAGCCTTTCCCCAGATAAGACTTCCCCTGAGCCTCCGCAGGAAAACCGAATACCTGCATTTTTATCAGCCCATTAGTCTCTGTCTTATATCTCATTCTCTGCCGTCTAAAGGTATCAGCTACGCCCGCGGAGCACGGAGAGTGTTTCAGATTTCTCTTCGCAGATGAATCACGGTCTCGTGTTCAGAGGCGGTGTCTTCTGGGGGGAAAATGATTGTGTCCGTTTCCATTTCACCATGGACGCACTCACTGAGAAATTTGTGTCCGAAGTTCCTGATTTGCATTCCAGATATTAACTGTGCTCTCATATTTTTAAAAAATATTTTGGAACTTTTTTGCATCTGTTTTTGTTTTTTTCATAAAAAAATAGATGATTTTGTTTCAAATGAATGAAATTATGAGGAGAGGTGAAATAAATAAGATTATTTTGCTCGGCTTGTTTGGTCAGTCAAGGAACTGCAGTTTTCTTGTTTTACAGTGTTTGTATCAGATTAGCATCTTGATGTGACTGGCCTTACCTTCAGACATTCAGAGTCTCGCTCCGCCATATCTCTCTGGGCAGTCATTTATAAAACTGTGCACAGTTTGGTTGCACCCAAAATCCAAAGTTTGCACGCTCCAAAAAATATTGAGATTTATAAAACCTAGCGTGGGTTCTCACCGGGTACTCCGGCTTCCACCCACAGTCCAAAGACATGCTTGATAGGTTAATTGGAGTTCCTAAATTGTCCCTAGGAGTGAGTGAGTGTGTGAATG
>JBAMYA010000008.1:12887328-12905762 GCA_037176975.1 Arrhamphus sclerolepis
GCTTGTAGCTCTCTCCATTTTGGGGAGGGAAAAAAAAAAAACTATTTCAGTGTGAGCTCTGATTGTATCCCTCTGTGGTGAGCTTTTTTACCACAATGATATGGTTTATTCACTAGAGGAAAATCTGGAGGTTTCCACACTCCAAACTTCATGGCGATGGCTCACATGAAATAACATGGATCTTCTGCTTGACTGGCTGTGACAACACAGACCTTGCAGCTCTGAATAAAACGCATGGAATGAGTGGCTTCTTTTCCATAAAGACCATTATCTTTTTGTACCAAAGAGGTATTTGCTGCTCCAGTGCAGTCCAACTATCGTATGCTCAAACTTTTATATCCGTTGATTTTTAGACTGTTGGCCAGACAAAATAGTGAAGATCAAGACATTACTTCAGACATCAATGTATTTTTCCAAACATCCATTTCTATCCCTGTTTTACCCTGTTCAGGCAGGTAGCCAGTCCACTATATGGAGACAAAAGAGACACCCATGCATGCTTATTGCTGTTATGATTAGTTAGTTAGTGATCCTACAATAATCAGAGCAATCAAGTCGATCCCTAAAAAAAAAACAGTGTCAGCATACTTTAACTGTTTTTTTTGTTTGTTTTTTGTTTTGGTTATTTTCACTGTCAGCTTGTTTATCTTGACCATGAACAAGATTTAACGACAAATCAATCAGCATTCTTTGAAACATTTCACTTTTAGTTCAATGAAAATTCATGTCTGTACTTTCATCAGATCAGGTTACTCAGATCTATTCTGCAGGCACCATAAAAAATTTCAAGATTTGATCACATCCACCTTTCATTTTTGTAGTAATTTTAACTTTTGTCTTTTAAAAAGAGAATTTCAAAACTCGTCAATTTTTCAACTTGCCCCACTCTTACATCAAAATTTAGTACTGTGTTGATCCATAGTGAAGGTATTGCAACATTTCAGATCCGTGACAACTGTAAAATTGTGAGATGTATCCTTTTTTTTATTATTTCGGGGGGGGGGGGTAACCTACAACCTAACTGGGAATCTGAGCTTTTCAGATTCCCAGTTTGGTTGTAGAACAGTTTTTCAATATGTCTCAGTGTTATGAAACCTGAACAATGATCTTTTCCTAGTGTTTGAGTAATTAGGAAATGAGTCTTGGAGTACAAACCAAAACTTAGTCAAACAAATATGTTTTTGAGGTGCAGCTATTAGACTTGTCATGTTAGACTGGGTTGCAGAACTCGAAGGTCTCAGCAGGAATATTGTGTTACAGTCTGAGACGCATGCGTTCAGTAATCCTAATACTTGTCTACACACTATTTCCTGCCTCCACGTATTGTTTTCACTCTTGATGGTGTCTGCTGTCACACTCTCTTGTTTTATTTAATTTGATTTAGATCGCTATTTTTAAAAACAATCTCCGAAGTGGAGCTCTTAATTTCACACTGTCTGGTTCCGTTTGTGACAATTTTGGGTATTTCTCATAATTTGTGAGCTAGCATGGGACTTATTTGCTTGCCTGACCACAGAGGATTTTGAAAGACAAATTAGCTTTAGGAGCAAAGATTACGATTCCTTTTGGTGGTAGGATTTGTTTTGTGGAAGTGATTGGAATTATGATGTCTGTCCTAATCTTCTGCTTTCCCTTTTGCCATTTTTGTAAGGCAGCAGCTCATGCGCAGCGTATCCTTGTTTAAACCCTGTTTGAGTTGTTAATGAAATGCAATTTAAACTATAGTACATTAGTACATCATTATGTGCCCCCCCCCTTCATCTTCTTCTTTTCCCCACCTTACAAAAACATCTCAAGTTCTTAAAGTTGGGAATGTTTTTGCTTTTAAATAAGTGAGGACTCTTGGAATGCGTTTGACTGGAAAATGCATTTCCTTTAACAGTGCATTACAAACAAGGGGAAACCAGAGTGCACAGAAAGTTAATATAAATTGCATCATTCCTGTTTTCTCCAGCAGTAAATAGACCTTTGGCCTCTTGTCAGTTTTGTTCACGTGTGTCTACTGCATGCACATACTCACAAATACAAACTAGGGCAGACAGACAGGAGGACGTGAATGCTCCTATTTCCCCTGGAGGCCCCTGGGCGTTTTACTCTTCCTGTCCCGTGCTGACTGAACTGGAGGTAGCTGGGCGGTTGCACTGCATTGTTGGCCAGATGAATCTCCCTGAGGATAACACATGCATGGCCAAGAGCTGAGAGGGCAGGGAAAGAGGAACACGGCATAACAGTCAGTATGGCGGGAGGGCAAAGAGGGCACGATGGTGTAGAAGGGAGAGATCTGAGGCCTTGGTGTAAGCCACAGAGATATCCTGTATATAAATCTTACAGTGACTAATGCAAGTTTGAGGAAAATTGGGTGGGGGTAGAAGAAAGTAGGAGTGGAGGAGTCAGTGAGGATGGAGGGGCCAAAAGGGCAGAAAGCAGAACACAGTGAGGGAGGAGAGGGCTGATTAAAGATGGAGTGGAGATGGCTGAGTGAAGGAAGGAGGGTGATGAGGGCTGAGTTGTTGCAGCTGTGTTTATTCAAGCTTCTCGCAGTTCAGATTGTGTGCGTGTAGGGCTGTCCATGTGAGGAAGACTAGAGACAAGAAGCTTTGACGTCCTCGGAGTGCCGCTGACCCAAACACACCTGCACAAATACCCACCACCACTAGATGAAAGATGCACCGTGTGTGCTCGTGTTGTTATGAGTTAAATAAGCCCCACAAGGTCTTCATGCTGTGACTTACCTGGAACAAATCCTGTTCTAGACAATAAAAAAAACAAACACACAAAGAGTATCATGTGAATGCAGTATGACCACCAGGGAGTGTAGCCTGGAGCGAGGTACACGCACGTCTACATGCATATGTGTTTGTATGCGCACGTTTGTATGGATATGAATAAAAGAGATTATATCGGGGAAAGAATGGTTTGTTGCTGCTTCTAAGAATAGCTTCTGTGACGGAAATGATTTTGATGCTGTGTGCAAGCTTGTGTGTGTGTGTGTGTGTGTGTGTGTGTGTGTGTGTGTGTGAATGCTTCTGTCTCATTTTTTAGCGTATTTGCCCTGGAGTGTTGTGCAGATCAAATGCTCTTGCTGTTTAATTCACCGTCTCAACAGGCAGCTCTTTCAAAGTACATGCACTCGCTGGCACGTGCACATCCACATACACTGGGATATAAACCTCCAGAATGAGAGATGAATATGGAGATAAAGGCAAAATAAGTCTACAAATATTTGATCTTTGGGCTCTGCGTTATCCTTCTGGGGACTGCCAAGTTTGTAGTAAATGGTGGAGGATTGTGTTCCTGTTCATTTGAGCATGTAACTGCTATGGATGCGTTTGCCTTGCAAAATGTGCATACAAATGATTTCTTTATCATGAATTACTTTATCACAAATGTTATCGTGTTTACGAACAACAAACTTTCCCGCAACCATCAACGTTTATCCAACTTAGGTATTTCTGATTCTCATCAGAATTTATTGGCATAGACCTTTTAGTATTCTAATACAGTTAACCTGTCTAGTTTAATGTTTCTACGTTTAGGACAAAATCACAGAAATTACTGCTGTATCATGTCACTAACAGCAACAGTCTGTCTGTGGGCTATATTCAGCCCCCATCTTTTTGAAATTCGTTTATTCAATCTTTTTTTTTTTTTTAATCTTGCAGGTATATTGCATGAGGCCAGAGGAAATGCACTGAGTTCGTAGTTCTTTAGATGAGTCATTTAGATTTGGCATCGTCTGTAAATGTCTCAAACTGTAGCGGCATGCTTTAGCAAACTTTTACATCTGGTATTTGAACAAAATGCCATCTGGTAGGATCTTCTTGGGGTTTTTTTGTTTCTTTTTTTTTGTTTTGTTTTTTACCATGCAGTAAGTTGCTTTTTGGTCTCTGACTACACCGGCACGCTAACAAAGAAGCTGCCAATGGGAACTGCATGTGGGCTGTTTGGGATGGCAGATAGTCGCCCAAACAATTAAGAAGAAAGCATCTTCTAATTTTTGTTAAAACTTGATGGACTTTGTCTCGGATGACCCGAGTGGATTTAAAGGGGACTGTTCCCTTTTTTTTTTGTTTTGTTTTGTTTTTATTCATTTATTTTTTATTAAAAATAATATTGTTTGAGAGCAGAGATCTGGGTATTTTTAAGTGACTACCAGCTCAAAAATACCAATATAGCACAGCAACAAAACACTGACTCACTCCACCTCCCAAAACCAAACACTAATTGAATTGGAAATAAAGTACGAAGGCATCTTTTTAATCATGTACCTCTGTGTGTGTGTGTGTGTGTGTGTGTGTGTGTGTGTGTATGTGTGTTTTTAACAGTATGAGTATGTGAGGATATTTCTGTAACATGTAAGAAAACTAAACTTTTGTGGGATAAAAAGGCAGAATGTTCTTTTAAAGTTTTAACTACACAGTACAAAGTATAAAGTGCTATTTTGAGTGAATATACAGTCCAAGACTATTTTGTCTATATTATGATACAAATTACAGTGAAATTATAATTTCACAGCTTGTCAGAACAATAATTTAGGTTCTAAAAATCACAGTTGCTCAGTGGGAATCAATAACAACTCTGAGTCATCAGCCAACTCTGTGTTTATCTGCTGTGTGGGTTTGCTGTTCACATCTGCTGGTGCACTACAGTATGTTGACGTGATGGAGTGGACTTGACGATGAGCCTTCACTTACAGTCCACTGTGATTTTATCTGTGAAAGTAACTTCCCCTGCAGTCCTCAAGTCTCTTTTGTTTTCTTAGACATTAAATAAGAGCCATGTGTCGGCTGCTCCCTCATAACCACAGACTCCGTCCACATTCATCTGTCTGGAATCTTATCAAGACTTTGCCTTTCCTGTAATCATGCCTTCTCTCCCCCACTGCTCTCATCTCCCCATCGTCTCCTGCGGACTAAATGTTGAAGCGTCAGTTAAGGAGCACTCCATCACTGTTTTTTTCGTTATGCAGTGTCACTACATCCAACATAATTCAAAATCATCTCTCATTTCCACCAGCTCTACAATCGCTTGCTATTGAAGTCAAAGGTAGCATTTTTAAGGAGAAAATGTATCATTTACTTTAACCTTTAAAGCATTTTGTGTCTATATGCACTAAATCAATCAGCTGTCAGTTGTTGTTTTTTTTTTTTATTTCACTCAGGCCTGTCTGTAGAGACACTTTGCTGTTCAGTACAACTTCTAATATATGATTTTTATCCTCTTATTAACCCCTCTTCCTGGGTCCAAAGTGATTTTTGTTTGTCATTGCTTGTCACTCAAATTAAGGCATCATGGGTAACTCTCCTGAGCCACTGCTGAAGTACACTTCAGAGTTTAATGGAGGGAAATGGAGTTTTCCAGAGAATGGCTCAGCATTGCAATGCAAAGCACAACCATACTGCTCCATCCTTAGTCCTTTTTAACTGTCAGCTTTGGGCAGTGATATATTCTTGAATGGACAAAAGGTCTTATCTTACTGAAGGAAATTAAATGTTATTAAAATGTGGCTTTTGGCATCATAGGGGGCTCTACGTGATGGTGTTTATAAACCTTGCATTATCATTTCCGCAAATGTGGATGTGATCTTGGCCACCTTGATAGTAATAGATGGTCTTTTGCAGCCTCACATCTCCAACAGGAGAAGAAAAAATGAAATCATCTGCAGAAAATTAGGCTTTGTTCATAGTGTGCAATAGCTAGAACTTCTTAGCTTTGAGAGAGCAATAGGGAATAAATGGCAAAAAATGGACTGCACAAAACACTCTCTGGGGTGTGTGGATGCAAGGCTCGCATTTTGATTAATTTATGTTCCGGTACATTTCAGTTTCCCTAAGTCATTACCCTCCCAAATGGCTGTCATTCCCAGCGGATTCAGACAAACAAAACTCTCATAAACAAGTGCATGCTCTGGCCCAATCTTCGTGCTTCCGGTCTATTTATCGCCTTGTGTTCATGCTGTGGCGTACATGCTCTCTCCAGGAGTCTGCGGGTCATCATAGCGCCTCCAGCTCCTAGTTATTTATCTGTGTATTACACACACTGTCCAGGTACTGCTTGCAGGTCATTTATCCTCCACCGGTCCCCACCGCCCTGATATATGGAGCCGTTGCACTTCTATATCACAGCCCTCCTGCCTGCAGAACAAACGCGTGCGCATGCTCTGCTGCCGGGCACTGCACTCGGTTTCTTGTGGTGTGTGTCTGGTTGTGTTAAAGGGCAAAGGTGTGTGTTGAGTTTAGTTTTTCCTGGTCATTTATCCTGTTTTAAGGCCCTTTACTTTGCTGTCCTCCTCTTAATACCACTTTTACTCTTGTGCCTCAGGGTTTTCTGTCTTCCAAATGCTATTCATTAGTGTGAACAGGTGGGAGAGGTAAAAAGGCTGAGGCTTTTTGTGTATGTTTATATTGGATTAGGTGGAGGATTTGTTCCCGGAATGGTATGGTGGTCCTCAACTATTTTTTTTTCCCACTGCAGAATAATCTGCAGTATATGTTTTTTTTTCGTTTTTTTTTGTGGGGTTATCCATCAAGCATCAGATAATCATCACTTTCAAAAACCCCAGGGGATTTGGTCGAATTGCTTTCGCTTGCTTATCAGTAAAAACTAAAAAAGAAAAAAAACAACATCTGGAATGACTTTAAATTTATCTGTAAATCACTTAACTAGTTTTTCATCTATGTAAATATAAAGATGTTTCCTTCATGTTGAAACATGCTTTTTTTTTTGTATTTTTCATGTAGAGTCAAAGACTTTGATCACATGCAACGGAAATTTGTTTTTGACGTCTTGGCTGTAATACTTTTTTTTTGCAAACATGCTTAGTGTTGCTATAGGATAAATTTGATGTTTCCTGGTATGAGTTGGCGTACATGATAATGAATATGCAAATTTTTATACATTATGAGCTTGCATTCAATATGTGTTGGTGGTACCCGTGTGTGTGCGTGTGTGTGTGTGTGTGACAGAGAGAGAGAGAGGGTATTACTTGTCTTGGTGCAATGAGCCAGGCCTTGTATTAGGCAGGTTGAGCTGCAGGGGAAATTTTGTAACACTTGACCTGTTTCACTGAGTCATTTGTGTGGATGAAGAAAGGGAGGGAAAAAGGAGGAAGGATGGCGCAGGCGGAGGGGGATGGCAGCACAAGTGGTTAGGGGTGATTGGAGAGATGAGTGACAATGAAAAGTGATCAAGGGAAGGAGAGAGAGAACAGCAGCTGGGGGAGCCAGAGGGAGGAGAAATGCGATGACACTGCCTTCATATTTCTTCTTTTTTTACTTTCTTCATTTCTATCCTTCACCCATCCCTTCATCTCTGTCAGTCATTCGGCAGCCTCGCAGGCAGGCCTAGCTGAGTCGCCCCGCGTCTCATTATTCACCCCTTCAACCTTAAAGGTCATAAGCACCAACATAGCACTTTCAAAGTCAAGAATATCAAATTTCTTTATATAAATGTTGCTGTCTGGTATTGATGCAGTTTGCACACGTGTGTGTGCACATGCACCATCTTCCTGTTGTTGGAAGCACTCTAAACCCACTCAATACATTGATATTAATAGACTAGTTTTTCATTTGAGGAGCTCAGCTGGGGGTCTCCTTACTTGGATAGAGTTTAAATTGTGTGTCTGCATCGCTGTCTGCCAATACTTCCTTCATCCTCTCTTCCTCCTGTCCTCGCATCTGTGGATGTGCGTGGTTGTGTTTGTTTGTAGTTTTTCCTTTGGTTATGATGACTAAAGTGTGTGAAGGCATTTAATGATGTATAAGAGAACGTTCAAAGATCATTACAGACCTTTTCTCACTTGCCTACTCTGGTATGCAACCGCGCAGACAGGTTTGCAGAAAACATTTTGTTTTGTTTTGAGGTGTCACAACCTCGTTAATGCGGTTTCTTTGGGTAAACTTGACAGAATTTGTTTAAATTTGGTGCATGCGCTTATTTGGGCTGACTCGAGTTCTGTGGTCAGATTGTAAATCGCTGTGATCTCAGAGCAAATGTTGTTTGAATAGAAGCCTTCATGCACATGCAAAATGTCTATCTATAGTGATGTGTTGACATTTTCTGTCTGAAGTATCCAAAGGTATCTTCTCTGTGATGTATTGTGCAAATGAAAACACTTTACTGGCTGTACAGAAGGGGAGATTGCGACCACTTTTTACATGTTCAGATACTGAACCGACGACAAGCTCATCTTCTGTGCTCGCCTTAAAGCTGGCTCAGTAGATATCAGAGCAACATCTATATTTTAAGCAACAGATTTGGGTTCTGTCACAACCAGTTTTATTTACCCTTTATTTGCCCTTTTTGTTACAAGGAAATGGTAAACTGTTTCCTTGTGTTCTCATTTCATGTATCATTTTCATATATCGCATGGACAGACATGGACGTATGCTACAAATTGACTGGATGAAGATACAAGTACGAGGCAGTAATTCTAGTGCTGTATATAGCTCTTGAGTCTTTAGCTGTAAATTTCACACCCCATTTATACCTGACATTAACAATCTTGTTATACTTAGTGGGTTTGGAGCATATGTCAGTGTGAGGAGTAATTTCATGCAGAACACATTTTCATCTGAAGGCAGTAGAATCAGCCAGACCCCATCTGTGTATGATAAACAGACATCAGCCAGTTGTAAATGCGAGCCACCCAGTTGTGGCTGCAGAGTGGGCTGTTACAAGAAACAAGGTAATAAAAGTTGAGGCTTTGTTTGAAAAGAGTTTTCTGGAAAATGTTACACTGTCAACTATAGCCTTTTATTTCTCAGCCTCTTAAACTATAAACACGAAATAAAAACATTTGAGGTTAAACTGCTTTTTTTTTAATCTACTCAGTAGTTTCTGTCTTTATAATGTTGAAGCAGCCTGTCTGTGACTCCATGCTTGAAAGGTAAAGCACACATACATTGCCCCGAGTCATAACCATGTTTAGTTAATTATGCTTCCCTCAACCTGCTCCTCCAGCTACACTGAACGGATCCACATAGTGATATGTGATTATTTACATGAGTGAAATGGCACTAACTAGAATGTAAAGACCACAAATGCAAAGGCCCACGGCTGTTTTTTCTATGTTCACATCTGAGTAAGACGTAAATTTGCAAGGATTCTTTTCATTTTCTTTTCTTTTTTATTTCTTTTTTTTATTCTATTCCCAACTCTTATCATCTTTCTTTCTGCAGGTCATGACTAAACGTAAGCGTAAAAGCAGTAACTTTTGGGCAAATAGAATCAATATTGTCTTCAACCTTTTTAAACCAATAAGTGACCTGTGGTTAGAAAAGTCACCATGAGCTGCCAAACTTTGCTTAAACTCTCTAAAGTTTATTCCAAAAGGTTAGAAAATCTCCCAAAAAATATATTAAGCTCATTTTTCAGATACATCACGCAGATTCAGGTGTTATATTATATTGTGTTGTTATTGTTATTAAAGCCTCTGGTCTTTAATTTGACACCTAAGCCATTAGTTTCTTTTTCAGTAGATGCTTTTTAAAAATGCCCTTTAAAAAAATAAAAAAGCAACCAAACCTTCCCTCTCCTTCAGATCTGCTTTCATTACCCTCCTTGTCCCCCAATCTCACTTGTCGCCTACTCGGCCGCTACTGCCGCAGCTGCACACAGTGCAGTTGTAGCCTTCCACTTTTGGTGTGACGGCTGGCGTTGTGACTGCGGCCCAGCAGCGCATCCTCTGGTGATACGAGTCCCGCTGTCAGTCGAACCAAACTCCGGTGTTTGGTGACATTTAGCGTTTTACTGCAAAAATTGCGGATCAGTGTTGACATTCAGTTTGCATAAAATTCATGATTTATGCTGCACTGCCTGTAGGCAGTGCAGTGGGAAGAGGAGCAAAGGAGTATGTCACAGCTAAGGCACATGGGCACAGTCATGTACAGCGCACATAAATCTATTTACCAATAAAATAAAAGCACACATATTGTTATGAATCTAGGCCATTAAGCTTTGGGTGATTTTGAAAGTCATGAGTTTCATGTGTCTCCTCATTTTTCCCTGTTCTTTATGAGTTCAAGACGAACCACCTCCCAACGCACACACACACGCACACACCATGCACACATCTACATGCAACCCTCTCCCTGAGGTACTTCACTTTATTCATTCTTTGCAGATTAATTCCAGGACGACACATTTTATGATCCCCAATTTATGTCGGTAGACAGGCAGGCCTCCCTCCTCTGCTGCCTCTCCCCCTTATCTCTTCTGCCTCGCGTCCCTGTCTCCCTCTGCATGTGCGCTCAATGAAACAATGGTACTTTCAAGTAACAAGCAATGAGTTTGTCAGTTTTTAAAAAGAGAGGAAGACAAATGGAGGGAGGGAACAAAAGGATGTGAAGATAATGGGTTTCTGTGGTGATTAACATTCCAGAGTGACGTGTCAAAGAAAGTGTGACTCTGTTATTGTGTCTTTACTGACAGCCAGATGAACGGAGGTCTCGGTACTGGTTTCCTCTGTGGCTCAGAGAGTGATAAACATTCCATGTCTAATCTACATCTTGGCGGCTGGAATGCTTCTGTGTCTGAGCATCTCCATGTGTATCGCTGTGTAAACTGAGAGTGACACAGTCGCCCTTTTCTTCTTTTGTGATGAGACCCACATCTACAAAATGCAGCAAGCGTGACAAGTGAGTGAGCTCTTCTTCTCTGGGTTCATGAGTCAGCCGGCAAGCTGACTAACCGGTCAATCAGTCTGTCAGGTGGGATCATCAGGTTTCCTGTCCCGCTGCTGTGACACACCTGTCACCTGAAGCAAGCGGCACCAGCCTGGGTGGGTGTGTCTCAGTCAGTTTTGCATCATTCCTCCTCAGTAAGTGCTGTTGACATGAAACCCCTTATCTCATTCCCTAACTCGTTCATCCTGACTTCTCGAGCCCCTCCCACCAGACGCACGAGCAGAGGAGTCAAGGACATAGAGAAGGAGAGAGGATTCAAGGGGACAGACATTTAACAAATTGAGATGTCTCTTCTTCAGAGGTGTCATTTTAAGCCAGCGTTAATTAATTATGGGGTGTGACACAACTGTATCTTTAAACTATTGTTTCATTACAACATGCGGCTGTCTGTCATTATTTCCAGCAGATGAGCATTAAAGGCATTTGTGACAAGTGATAAATTTATTCCTAATTGAATTTACAATCTATGATTAGCATGTCATGCCCCTTTTAGATGTCACAGATGCTTAAGGCAAAGAGTACTGCTGCATCCTCACCTGGAGCTCCTCCGTTTAGCCTCATCTCTCCTCGTTCCTCCCGCCTCCTGGTACAATTTAGAAATGGAGACATCCTTGAAAATATTTTGCTGAAATTGTTTTCTGGGTCACAGGCGGGAGGATAGAGAAGAGGAGGCACAAATTAGACAAATGAGTGTTTTGCCCTCAGCTAAGTAGAAAGTTGTTTCCATCACAGAAATTCAGTAGGTAGTGGGGGAAAATTGCAATGAAGTCATAAATGACATAAAGTAGTTTTGACTCCATTAACCTTTTGAAAGTGGTTGGTACTTTCTGTGATTCAGATGCATGGTTGAAAAATAAAACCCTGCAACTTTGGTTAAGTTTGTGCTAAAACATTGTATCCAACATGTTAAAAACTTAAGATATTTCAGTCAACTATTTTGATACATTTTTCATCTATATGCCAAAAGTTGCCTTTTAAAAAATGTTTTTTTCCTTAATTATGGGCTTTTTCACGTCTCAATTTTTGGCCTGTCGGTCTGATAAAAGTGGATGTCATTGGGTTTTTGTTGGTCAGAGATTAAACTAGAAAAAAATATCTGGCTCTAATTTGGTGGTAATGAACTGTATATCTTGGCGCAAGATGAAATGGGATAGACAAGTCTGAGCTCTTGGCTTAATGGCTTGATCTCTGCAAGATTAACCAGCAGCCTTAAAATATCATTTTAAAAATTAAACACAAGCACTTTGGAGTTTGTGTTCATTCAAATAAAATATTTAACAAAGGAAATAATGGCTCTGTTACAGTCAACTAACTGATAATCCAATGCACTGTATGAATCATCTGCAAAGATTTGTCTTTTCTATTAATAGAGCAAAATCAAACATTTAAGTGTTGATTGAGCTAACAAAGGTGACTGCAATGAGAATCTCCAAACTCTGGTATTGATTTGTACCGCTTTGAGCTGTAGGACAACCATCATACAACTTTGCCCCAAGCACTGCCATTAATATTCCTTTTGCTCTTCATGCTGGATATAGACCACAAATATCTAGCTAATCAGGTAGTCTGTCTAGGGGCCCTTGTGGATTCAGAACTAAGATAAGTTGATTCTCCCCAGTTCCTCTCTTTGATCCTAATATCTCATCCTCCTTTAGATCAAAATGTACAAGTGACTTTCCCTGCTATTATGCCGGCTGTGCACACACACCAGCACGTGCTCAGGTGTGCTTTGAAAGCTGAGCGGAGCAGGCAGGTTTTTGAGCTAAGTTAAGCCCCAGATTAAGGAGAAATTTACCGCTCATCTAGGTGTGTGTAATAGTATTTATTTTTGACTCCGAGAGAAACACCTGGTTTTCCTCCAAAAAGGCATGAAAACCTTTTACATCACACCCTGGCTTTCGCTCAGGTGCTTTCGCTACCCAGACACAGATGCTTTGCAGTGTCTTCTCTCTAAATATGAGTATTTTCATGAGGTTTGTGTATATCTTATCTGCACAACTGTGTTGAGTGCCTGCGCTTGTTTCCTGTCTTATGCGCGCCTAAGTGGCTCTGACACATCTGTGGCTTTTCCGGGCGAATCGGCGCCGGTGCCAAACTGCCAGGAAATCAGTGCAAGAGACTCCTCACCTCCTTTAACTCAACATTCCTCCTCTCACTTCTCAATCTGCCATCCCCTTTCCTCTCTTCGCTCTTCTTCTATTTTTTTCCCCTCCCTCTGTCTTGCTCAGAGCCCTTATTAAAAATGGAGTGAGTGTGTGCTGCATATTTAAAATGGTCATGGATGGATTTAAACGGCTGATGGTATTTAGTGTCTCCTCAGGGATCTGCTATGAGCCCTTAAGCTGACTCCTCTGACTGGAGTCTGACTGGCTGGTGAGCACACACTAAACCTCTAATAATGACTTGTGTACACACACAGTCAGTCTGGCACATGGATGAACACACACAAACACACCCAGCATGCACATCTTCACACACCCCCCATTACCGTACACTACTTATTGGTGACAAGGACGCTGGTCGTGTCCGTTATGCGAGGAACAGATGCATTTCGATGTGCAACTGTGTATCTTGGCTCATCAGTCAATAATTCATTATTTTGCCTGCTTTGATGTAGCACTCTGTAAATGTTTTTAAATGTATTTGAAGATCCCGTTCAGAGTTCAGAGGCATGGCTGTGTGGGCGTGTAGAGGAGTGCATGCACGTGTTTGTGAGAGCACTCTCCCTGCGTTGAGGGTGGGTGTCATACTGAGCCCCTTCAGTTCAAGCAGCAAGTGTTTCTGTCGTGCTGTCTTTCATGCTGGCTCGGATTTGGGCTACAATCTGTTCTTAAGTGTCCTTCACCAAAACACTATTGATTACCCCATACAAACACGCTCAAATACTGAACATAAATATTGCTGATGGGAAACACACACACACACACACACACTCCTCACACAGGATTGAGAGCAGAAATAACTGAACAGGCAAGAATAAGAGCTGGTGGAGATTGCTTCTTGGTTATGTCTTAAAAATCAACATTAATTCTGTATAAAAGAATATGTCCATTAAGTGATGTGCACCTGCAGCCACTTTTGGTTTGCAACAATGAGATCAGCAATGTTGCCTTCAGCGCATTCAGTGCACAGCGGAGGATAATGTAGATTTATTCATTATTGATGGAGCAAGGGTTTTTAACAGGGGCTACTTGGTGTAATGTCATTTGACGTATGTGGAACAGTTTGGTATCCTTCATTCTTGATGTGTGTGTTAGAGAGAGTTCATGAATATTTGCACGTATGTTAATGCGTTACGAGGTGCATCACTATGAATGCTGATGCCTTTGAGCGCTTGTGCTTTTCTTCTTGTGCAAGGTATTGACTTGCATGCCTGCTAGCTGGATGCTTACATTTAAATCTTTTTATTTGCATGTTAAAGATGCTGGGCAGTGAGTTACAGCTGCACTGCAGGATGATGTATAGTTGACTGAGCTGTAAGATAGACTCACTGATGACCGCTGAGAATTTTAACTCATGCACAGCAGTTGCATAAATCAAAGGAGATACACATTTCAAGTTTCCAGTGACAGTTTTTTTTCCCCACAGATGCACACAAAACCTCAGATTTGCTTGGAGGTTAGTGTGTGTGTGTTTCCTGCCAGAATATGGGTTGCATCCCTTTTACGAATGCATACATCGCCAGCACTCCATGATGTGCAGACAATCAAACACATTTAAACAATGATGAAACCACTCTTTTTTTCTCCCTCTTTACAAATTGCACTATAAATTCTTTATTCTCCACCTTCCCATCTCCGCTGTTATAATGCGTTTGCATCTTCTGCCTCACAGTGACACTGCATAACTGAATGGCAATGGAGGAAATGTCTTTCTTAATGAGCATTTGAATTTGGGTTTGGCGAGAGCACAGTTTCTGGGTGTCTCGACAGCTCACATTGTTGTGGTTTTTCTCCGGGGCCACTGGATGAAGAGGAAAGTGAATGAGTGTGGAGAGCGCACAGGACCATTATGACTCTGTGTGTCATTAATCAGTAGCTGATGAGAGGCCATTTGAGGGAGAGATGGGGCCTATTACTGCAATGGCACTCTCAGGACTCAGTGCGAGGCTCTTTTAGTCTGCCTAGTTTGAGGTCAACAATGCAGCAGGTATAAACACGTCAAACACACATGAAAGGGAATCATTATTCCACAAAAGAGCAAAAAATCTGCACATGTATAGAGATGGGAGAAAGAGCTGGACCTTAGTTACTTCTCTTGTAGCACTCGCATTTCTTCGATTCCTCTCCCTCCTACACATCTTCGTTGTATTCTTCTCCACCCTCCAGATTGAGTCCTCTGTTTTCTATTCGCTCTGTTCTTTCCTATATGTTTGACACTCTCTTCCCTCCTCCTCCATCTTTCACTTCTCCTGTGCCTTGTTTCTTTTCTGGCAGTCTGTGTGAGCAACTTGGTGGGAGGGTGACATGATGAGCACTCTCATGTGAGTCGGTGAGAGTTGAAAGGAGTGAACGAACTGACTCTCCATGCTTAGAAGACAGAGGGAGGAAAGGAGCGGTAGCCAAGTCCTCCACATTATTTCTTTTTTTCTTTTTCTCTCTCATTATACATTGCATTTTTGCTCAGCGTGCTGCTGAATAGATTGTCGCACACTGCGACAGCATTCTGACTGCGAGGGAGAAGTCTGAAATGATTTCAAAGTTTTTCGTTGTGTGTGAGGATGAATGATGGGTAATGAAGCCAGGGTTCCCTTTAGCCAGAGGTTAGCAGTGGTTAGGAGGACAGGTAAGCACACCAGTTGCTTTTGACTGCTTGGCCTCGAGGCCGAGGTGACAGTGGCAGAGGATAAGGAGGAGGAGAGCTGTAAAAGCATGTTGCGAAGATGGATAAAAAGCCTGAAGGCATTGAGGGGTAAAATGGATTGTTGGGTATTCTCAGACTGCAACATTTACTGTAAGTTACTGTATTTTTACAAGGTTGGAAGATTACCTGCCTGCAGCCAGTTTAAGTACAGCTGCTGCTTCTTATTGATTGAATATAAGAAATGTAGGAACGCCCACATTTTGTAATAGCTCAGTCACAGCTACAGTCTCCACCATGCTTGTGTGGGTGGTTACAGTAAACGCTTTCTACTATGCGTACATTGTAAATACTGTCATATGCCCACAGTTTTGAGTGAATATTGTGAAAATGTCAATTATGTGATGCAGATGCTATTATGTTTCATTATGCAGCAGACATGATCGTGAATATGAGGTGCACAAATATCTATTAGAGCTGCAGCTACAAAATAAATTGTTATCCTGTTGGTATGTTCACATGTCAACCAAAGCATTTACAGAAAGTTCCCTGTGAATCATTTTTCAAAAAGTGCTAGATAAAGATGATTGTCGTTATTACGCCTGTTGTGTTCGAGAAGAAAAACAAAGTACTATAAATAAGAATGAAAATTAATAGAATCATTTCAGACAATGTTTCATTATCCATGCTGGCATCAGAATTGAAACGATTCATCTCCTGTCGGTAATGGACAAGTACTGGAAATTACAGTTGGTGGGTGGTGGTTTGAAGTTGATTTGTCTCAGAAGGTCAAGGGCTTTCCAGAACAAGTCTTTGTATTTCTATCAAATCTCTTCACTACACGATCAACAGTCATGAGTAACCCCAGAGTTACACCTCCCCTGTGGCGAGAAGTATCTCAGAAGTAGATTGAAGTGTATTACTGAACCTTTTAATTGTTCACTTGATTGAGTTAAACCATTTAACCTTTAGTGAAATATCACCGTGATTATATCATAATTATTTTTTCTTCAAATATCAGTATGGATTCAAACTGAACTGAGTTGTTTATCTTATTTTATTCTGATGTGAGACAGAGGTGATTACGTGCATTGTCAAATGTGCCAATGAAAACTAATCTGGAACCTCATTGCGTTATATGTTCTGTTGAGACTGAATTGAAGTGGTACTCTCCTTATTTATTCTGTTTCATAGCTCTACAAACTTTGTGAACAACAAAGCATGTGTGAAAATCTTAAACTTGAGTTGAAAAATCTTACTCAGACCAAATGAACCATAAACCCTTCAATTTGGCTGCTTTCCAAAATAAAATGATGTAACACAGTGAATTTCTAATGCGGTCAAAAAATAGAAAATAAAATAAATGGTACAGAATGGAACAGGGAAAACAAACAAACAAAAAACAATGATTCTTGTTTCATTGTTGGTTCTAAGCTCCCAAGATTTAATTACTCAATATGTGATATATACCTAGAATACATGTGAAAAGAATTATTTTGATAAATTTCTGTCAAGGACTACAATAGAATCATATCAAAAAATGTACAACCCCTTGCTTTAAGGCAGCATTAAGGAGTGTTTTTGTGTTAAATCGTTAAGTTTAAATTTAATTAGATTGATCAGTATTAGATTGGGTTTCCTCCTTAGAGTGGCTGGACTGCACTTAGAGATCCTTTACAGGGAGAAGTTCAGTAATTCCGGAGAAACTCAGAGTAGAGTCACTGCTCCTCCATATCAAGAGGAGCCAGTTAAGGTGGTTTGGACACCTGTTCGGCATGTGTCCTGGACGCCTCCTAGGGGGAGGTGTTTCAGGTATGTCCAACCAGGAGAAGACCACGAGACAGACCCAGGACACGCTGGGATTATGACTCTCCACTGGCCTCTGATGGCCTTGGTGTCCTCCCTGTAGAGCTGGAGGAGTCGTGATGTCTGGGGCTCTCTGCTTAGCCTGCTGCCCCCACAACCCGTCCAGATGTTACTGTATGGATGGACAGATGGATGTATGGAATGTTTGATATCTTTTTTGGTAGTGTCCATCTTTCACGGTCTCTTGTATTACTTCTTTTTTCATCGCCTTACGGCACTATGCCACACATGAACATTGACGATCAGCAATGGTGAAGTTTGGTTGGACAAAGCTAGTTAACACAGCGAGAGTAGAAACCATGGCAGAGAAGACTAAAATGTGTGAAGAATGTAATGATGAAAGAAGCAAGAGAAAATAAGTGACTGAACAAATGTTGGACAGAACACACAAATAGCTAGAAAAGTATAAGCTTAAAAAAAAAAGCTAATTTGTGATTGCTTTTATTCAATTTAATTTAAGAAGTTGCTTAATTAAGCAAAGTTGTGCATCATTTATTTTTCATCTGTTATATAACCTATTGTATGGATAGGTAAAAACTACTTTCTGGTATTTAGTGCTCAAAATGCTTTCACATTTATCCATTAACACACATAAAGTTCATAATGTACTTTCTCTAAGAAAATCAGTGCTACATCATAGCATACACACACACACACACACACACACACACACACACGTATGGAGTCAGAAGAATGCATCAAGGGTAATTTGGGATTTGCTGTCTTACTCAAGGACACTTGTGGACACTTGAGACAAGGAAGCAAACCACTGACCTTCTGATTGGCAGACGACTGTTTTACTTCCTGAGGGAGCAGATCCTGTCATCTCTTCTCAGAGGCATCTAGGATGTATCATCACATAGTGGAAATGTGTATTCAAAGAAAGGGGCCATGTGCTATAGAGGGGAAAAAAAAACCAAAGGGACCAGCCAGACTTCAGCAACAAGCCCAAAAGACAAAGCTTGTGTTTAAATATGTGATATTCTACAACTACCTTTGACAAAAGTAGTTGCACTTCTGTTATGAACACTGGAATTTAACAGTGGCATGTTTTTTGTTTTCTTTTTAAGATTAGTGCATGCA
>JBAMYA010000008.1:12912064-12941574 GCA_037176975.1 Arrhamphus sclerolepis
TATGTATACATACACGTGTGTGTATGTGTGTGTGTGTCTATCTATCTATCGATCTATCTATCTATCTATCTATCTATCTATCTATCTATCTATATTATATATATATAGACACACACATATATAAATTGATAGATAACATCAACTACACAATCAAATGTTGTGAGAGTAAGAAAGCACATTTTAAACATAGTAGATCCAGAGTAAGTTCGTATGGAAATAGGGCATTTCTAATTAATTTCAGTTTGCAGATTACTCAGACTGACTGACTGGCAGTTATTCTCATGCTAAAACATATGTGCAGTCCTGAAGCAGAGTTTTGCTGCAGTGGCTGTGGTGCTGAAAGGACAGCAATCAGAAGACGAGAGGGGGAGGAGGAGGAGGAGGTGGAGGAGGGGTCAGGGAGGACAGAGAGAGGACTCAACTCAACTCAGCTTTATTTTTGTGTAGCACTGTTAAAGCACAACTCAAAGACAAAGTGCTATACAGAGCAAAAAACAAAAAAAGGAAAAGAAAAATGAAGCATTCATATTAAAGCAAATACTGAGCAAAAAGTGAGTTGAATGAGAAAGATGAGAAAGAGAGATAGGTTTTGAGTTTCAGTTTAAAAGCAGAAAAGGAAATGGAAAACCAAACCTTCTACCACCAAGAGAAGCTACAACGTTTCATGATTTTGCTGCTGTTTCATTTTCGTCCTGAAAATAATGAACTTCACCAGTGATCACTTAAATACTTTATAGACTTTAAAGCGATTAAAAATGACCAATAACATTATTGTACAGCCAAACCACTTTGAATTATTGTGAATGAAGTATTGGAAATAAATAAAAAAAGATTTATATGATTTTAGAGTGTAACATTTGCTGTATAGACAAATAGACAGAGGTACGTTCCAATATACTGGCAGTCTCTGCTATTCTTGCCTTCCTTATTAAATTTCTGGCAGCATCTGCTTTACCCCCTGAGTTCCCTTCCATGATAACCAAACCATCACTAACAATCCTGTATCCCTCTTACCACACTAAATCCCAACGGAATTTTCCACCACCCACCAGGCTCTGTCGTCTTTCATCTATGTCTTACTTATTTCTTGCCAACTTCATCCCCTTCCTTCCCTCCTTTCCACCTCACGCTTCGTTTCTGTCATCCTCCTTAAGCCCATCTGCCTTTCAATCATCTATCCCATGCCATGCCAGCCCTCTCATCTTTTTGTTCCCGTGTCTCTTTCCCTTTTCTCTCCTCCTCTCTTCTCTCTGTCTCTGCCTGTTTTCCTAGCTTCTCCTTGATCTGGACACTGTGAGCGAAACACAGATTATGTCAGACATTTATAAAACCGGATTAGCCAGGATCACCTTCACACACGCAAAAACAAGCATGCACACAAATACAAATGACTCCATGCATCCCTATGCAAATCTGAGTTTTAGTAGTCTATAGGTACACTGTGACTGTTTATAATGATTTAGATTAAAATTATATTTTTGATATTTTATAATTCCATTTTTTTGAATATTTATATATTTAGATTATAAATTTCAAATTTCTGTTTTGTTTACATACCCTTTAATTTCAGAGTAGATGGCAACTGGGATGCCAGCTTTGAATATTAACAATCTGGGGAATGTTCATTAATTTATATACATGTGTATATATACTGCATCCCAACTCTCTTGCAAAGAGGTCACACAATAGCACTATCTTACACCTTTGGGTTGAACTTCAATACACAAACTGCACACCAGCACCACCTGATATTGCTTGTGCTTCTTGGAGATCCCAGTCCTTGAGCCAAAATCTTGTAGAAATCCATCTTAGTACACTAGATTCTCTTATGCAGCAGAAGCATATTAATTACTCTTTTTTTCCTTTTTGGTATTGCTTACTCAGCAACCAAATGCTGCTTTTTGTTGTCTTTGTGCTTTTTGCCATGCACTGACATGTACTGCACCCTATTTTAGTCTTGGCCACGCATATTTTCCTAAAGCATGGACACACGCATGGCTTCTGACACTAAAATCTTATGACATACTCCTCTGCAGCCCTGACTCATGCAGAACACTGAGACGCCATACTTTCCAATATCACTGACTATGCATACTATCGCACACGCATGTGGGCTTCGTTTCTTTTTCAGACAAGTCCTATGTGGTCGGCTGCTCTTTAAGTCCTACAAATCAGCACCATGTAAATTAGTATGACACTGCACTGTCAACAGAAGAGCTGCATCCACAGAGACATAATCAGTCAGAATAGCAATAAGTACCAGCCTCTCTGTATCATCTCTCAGTCCTTCTCCTGCCTTCTTCTTCCCATTCTTTTCTCCCCGTATCCCCCCCTCACCCAACCTTGAATTTCTGACTCAGCAGAACAAGTCAGAGGCAAGGTCATTTGAATGCTGTTGCCGTGGAGATCAAGAACTGGGTGATTTTTATGCCCCCTTTCCTTGTAATGAGAGGGGGATAAATGTGTGTAAAAAGGAGGAGGGGGTGGGGGATGGGGGTGCGGGGTTCAGAAGAAGGGACAAACGTGAAGATATGCCAGAGGTTAGGACATCATACAGCTGGCAGCCATTTTGGTTGAAATGAGACTGAACACAACTTTATTAACAGCTGCATCATGACAGAATCACCCTCAGCTCGGTGTGCATCAGGATCAGCTCAATATTTCTTTGCCTGCATGGTACGCATATATAAAAACTAATATGGTTCAAGGACTGTAAAAGTAATTCAAATACACTGAAATACTGAAAGTGTAAGAAAGACTCCTGCTGCAGACTTGAAGATAGCAAATATAAAGAAGCTCTTGGTTTTAAGGCAGCTTACAATAAATCACTGACCATCGAATAAAATCCGTTAATCTCTGAAAAGCGCCTATTTGTATTGTCAGCTTCTATATGAATGAAATTGAATTGAATTCCATCTCACAAAGTCATGTAAATTAGGAACTTCACCAGTGATCACATAATACATACTCTATAGACTTTAATCAAATTAAAACTGACCAGTAACAATATTGTACAGTCAAAACACTTTGAATTATTATGAATGAAGTATTGAAATTTTTCAAAAATATTTAGATGACTTTAGAGTGTAACATGTGTTGTATCTGGCATAAACTCTAACAACGATCATACCTATTAATATTAGCTGGAAAGATAGAAACTAGAATTTGGTAATAATCTTAATATATAGTGTACTATAACATCCTTTTAGTGCTATATGGAAGAAGGTTCCAAACCACAAACAACATGGTTACTACTCAATGCTAAACAAGATTAAATCAAATAACAACAGCATATTTGAGGTGTGCTGAAACTGACTAGTCTCTAACCATGAGCAAATCCCAGTCAGGTGCTCTGGGGCTCTGTGATGCTGTGTGGTGCATCTAGGCCCACAGCAAAGAATCCAGCGATGCATGGCAACAATATGCTACAGGGACAGCACGAGTGACTATAACAGCTTTCTCTTGCAAATCAGGCTTTGCTGTGCATGCATGTGAAAAAGACTCAGATTTTCCCCGTGTGCTCTCTCTGCAGTATTGTATCTCTTCAGAGATGAAATGCAATCAAAGGCCAGCATTGGTAACTCTGTGGTGTACATGGACCAGTTTCCTCTCACTTCTGAATGCCCTCTGGTTGTCTGTCTTTCATGCTTCATGTCTTTGAACTCCTTGGCGCTGTTACAGAAACAATCACGATCTGCCCATCAATCTTTTTTTTTGTTTGTTTTTGCCCTCTCTTTATGTTTTATGTTCTCTGTCCACATTGTCCTTGCCCTAGGCAAACTGTTCAACTCAAATTTGTCCCAGAATTTAAGGAATGCAGCTTGATTTGTTTTCAACATGCATCAGCTCCACATGTCACCAATAAAAATCACTTTTTACAACTGTCCTCATAAATAACAAGCAACATTTTTTGTCTTCTTCTTCTTCTACTTCTCTTTTTTTAAAAACACCCTCCAGCATGGGAATATAATTATAGTGTTTAAACAACCTGGTTCTGATTCATTCTTTTACTTTCTCTATATTTCACCTCCAAACCAGTTAAAGTGCTGACTCTGCAGAGTCAAAACTGTACACCTGCTGATATAAGCAGTCAGGCTGCTGAGAGCATGCCTACTTCAGCCCCTGACGTGAAGTGAAACACTAAACACACCTAAATCTCTCCAGCTGCACTTCTGTACATGGATGCATTGTATTCTCCTCTGTATGCTGCACCTATAGGCCCACAACTGAGGTGACATATGGATATGCATAACACGTCAATGATATATAGGACTAACACGACAGATGAGACATCCACGGGTGCTTATCACATGCAATAGACAAAAGTCACACAAATCCACTGCTTTGATGCGACATGAACACATTACTTGAAGAAAAAAAAAACAAACACAACCACGGCGACTAGAATCTAACCTTGTGCGTCCATTTATACAAAATTTCAGCCTAGACACTCGCGATGCTGCGGGGCTGCAAGCCTCGGAATTCTGCAGTAAAGCAGGAGGGGCAGTGTTGGCTTTCTATTGGTTCGCTTGCAGCCTCGGATGACACCAACTGGTCAGCGATCCCCAAACCGATGAGACGCTCAGAGCTGTGATTGGCCATCTGGGGCCGCGGTAGGCGGGGCCCAAGCGGCCCCTCGATTCACCCATTCGCTTGATGGGGGCGCTTCTTCCCCCGGCGGAGTGGTGCAGCTGGTGAAGCGCGGTACTGCGGCAGCTGGCAGAGCCGCGGAGGAGGATCAAGTGTTGGAGAGGTAGCAGTGCGGCTCGTTAGTTTCGCCGGTCTTTCACCGCAAGTATCAGAGAGCAAAAGAAGGAAGCGGGTCCCCGCGTGATGCTCCGCTTGAGACCGCAACATTTCATTTGAAAGACGTCAAACAGGGAGGAGAGTGAAGCCTGACCTTTTTGAAGGTTTGAGAGATTGTTATTTAAACCAAAAGAAAGCGGTTCTGTCAGACCTTTAGATAACTCGGCACATAGTACATCATTTTTGTGTGTATTTTCTTAAATTAACTCTACCTAAAACATCTGATATTATCTTGTTCTGTTTTACAAGGAGAGGCATTTTGCTATAGACTATTTCAAATCGAGGGGCTGACACCTCTCAAGCCGTGCATCACCTGAGAGGAGCAGAGTGACTGCGCCAACATGGGGGTAAGAGCGACCATTTCCAACTTTCTAACTGCGTTGTAACCCACCTGAAGTGGCCTGAGAAGTTAGAAGTAGCCTGATATCTTGTTCTTGACGAGCAAAGGTGTAAAACCTTGCCCCGGTGCATTTTTTTTCTTCCCCTTTAACGAAAGCCTGCATGTCAGAGTGACATTGACTCTAATGCGGAACTGTTGTTTTACCTTGCTCTTTTTAGGCTGCGACAAATTGATGTAGTCAGAAGCTGCGGTGCAGATGCAGAAAGCTGTGGCTCTTAAATGCTCAGTTTCACTTGACTTTTCTCGGTTTGGGACTTGAGGTGAATATTGTGTCTCATGCACCGATTCTCCTATAGGCTGTTCAGACGTTTCCCCGAAGAAATAATAACTTTAAACTAATGCCAGTGTCGGAGATGGAGAGTGGGTCTAGAGATTGTCGGTGTGTCATGTGTAGGCCTATTTTAAGTCTCTGACAGGCCTGTAACCTTGCCATCCACAGCAGGTCTAATCGGTTTATTCCTATAGTGCTCTTCTCGTGTGTGGGAGCAAGGGAGGGGGTGCACGTGTTATCCTCACCCAATATTAACATGGATTTTTATCGATTAATCATTCTGCATTTTGATTGCCTAGTTATGCTGCAGGACTTTCTTTGTCATGAATGAGTACATTTATGTGACCTCCTCCTTCAGCACCTCTCAGCCCCCTCCGTCCAGTCCCCCTCACTTCCCTGTCTCCGGTCCTTTGATGCCGCACAGGAGAAGAAGCATCTGGCGTTGAGCAGTGAAGACGCAGCGGACGCTCTGAGCTCAGCAGCCCCTGCACCCTCAATGACCCGTGCGTCATAATGCGGTTACCAGGAATAAGCGCCTCACCAGCTTATTTCCCCTTTAATTTGTGACATAACAGAGACCCGATAATCGCACGCAATAAAACACATTTAAACGCACTGCAGATTAAAAGAAACGATGCGCGCAGCGGCTGTATGTGTTTGTCAAGTTTTTATCGTCATGACTTTGAAATGGTCTTCTCACGCAGGCTTCCATTAAAGCATTGAACGCATCTCGTCTGTTTCCGGTTATCCAGTTAAACTTATTAGCCGTGTAAATTAATCAGTGGAGTCGGGTGGAAAAATCCAAGCCGATAGCCAGAGAGAGGGACTGCGCTATTTCTGTTTCAATCGCCATCCTTGCATGCGAGTTGTCACATTTAATCTCTGGTACCCGGAGTGTCCGCTGAATTATGCGGCGGCATGACGCTGCAGATAGAGGACCGTGCGGTGCTGAGAATTACCCACAGCTGTACTGTAAGCCGGTGTCATGGCAGAGACACCTGCCACTGTTGCCTCCGAGCATCGGTGGAAAAAAAAGAGAGAAAAAAGAAAGAAAGAGAGAAAGATGCAAAGGAAACATGGTGAAATAGAGCTTCTCGTCCGTGTCGGTGCCTTAATTTGGATGTGGAAGCGCACGGCAACATTAGAGGGCACTGCGTCAAACAGAGATAGAGAGTACAAAAAGTGCTTACGCATGTGCTGCCGCTGTGTGGAAGTTTGGTTTGGCTAGGCAGCATGAGAGATGGGGACTGGATTGTAATATTGTGTCATTTATAAAAAATAAAATAACAGTACTCTGTACAGATTGACTGTGAGCTTCCTGGAGATTTGTGAAGGGTGTTTTTTTTTTTGCCTTTGGGCGCTGAGGTGACCCTGAACTTGAAACAGAAAAGGGATGAAGTATTGGAAGGAGGTTAACTAGGATTTGTTTTATTAGACATCGCTTGTGAATATACTTGCATGTTAGTCATTTTGTCTTTTTTTTTTCCCCTACTGAGAATCTTACACTGGCTACTGTGCCATATAGCCGTCCTTTCTCGAGGCCGCAGGGGGCATCACTTGAGACTTGCCTGCTGCGTCGAACAAGGGGCGGGGCTTCTGCTGTGGAAATTCCCTGTAAAGAGCTGTGATAGGCTGTCACGAGGAGCCACGCAGAAAGCCTTGGGTTAAGAGACAGCAGTGATGCTTGGGGGAAAAAAAAGCCTGAACATGTCAAGATCAAAAAGGAGAATTTATTAGGCATGGACTTAGATAGTCTAAATTTAGGGTAGCATCCCCAAAGAAAGAGAGGTCACACTCGCACTCATCACCTTCTCATCTTGCATGATGCCCTTCTTTCCGCAGTAATGCAGCTAATCCGTATAGAGAATGAAACTGATGAGTCTATAGGGGGAATGTAAAGTGAGATTTGGATCAAGTGCTGCACAGCTGCATCAACTGCTGCTGTTCACCTTCAGACACATGACACAGGGGAGGAGGGGGTAATGCTGAGAGAACAAGAGGGATGAAGCTAGGAAGGACAGATAAGTATAGTGACTAGTCTGCAGGTGCAGTGAGCGAAAGAGAGAGGGATTTAAATTAAGGGAGGATGCGTATGGAGGGGGAGGGCTGTTTGTCTGTATATCCTGTTACAGGATAATGACATGAGGCTCACATTACCAGGGCTCGTGTTTCCTCTTGCTGCATCTTGTGGGATTGGTTATCAGTGGGACAGGAGACAGATGGGGTTGGGAGAAGGGGTATGGGCTTAGGTGGGTGATCTTCATATGACATTAAAGACGGAGGACTTTAGTTTGATGGTGGACAGCTTGAATTGATCCAGAACAGAAGAAAAAAATGGACGCTTGAAGGGTTTATCAGAAGGTCATAATGGCCGATGATTAGAGGTGTGGCTGTGCTGCTCTTAAAGCAGCCCCCGTTAATGTCGACATTGACTGACTCGTTAATTAACTTTTGATGTATGGAGGACATGGTGTGCCTTTTTGGCACTAGTCAAGTGTGCACAGGGATAGAGAAGACGTAAGAAGATGTCACTAAAGCTAACTCTGGAGTTGCATGGCCACTGCAGAGGCCCAGCCCTCAGTTTGGTGCAGAGTGCTGTACATCCCTCCCTCATGCACCTGCTTCTTAATGCTGATAGGTTGCACTATGCTGGGTGGCCTGTACCACATGGTACAGAATCTGAAGTTTTTCACCGATGTGGTGTTGTTAATCAGTATTTTTAGCCAGTATGTAGCTTAAAGGTCAATTGAGGTCTATATATTGACTGTTTGAAGTGCTCCTCAGTTGTTCTCTTCACTCCACATGACAGTTACTAATCAATAAATTGGTAAAGAGCCCATTTTCTTCTTGAGTACACAAGAAGGATGGATTGCAGACTTCTGTTATGCCTAAGCAAACAACCCTGCAATTATCCTTTCTTGTTAGCATTAGACTAACAGGACCAGGCCTCAGCTGTGAGCTCTGCAGCAGCTTGTGCAATGCTAATAGAATGTAAAGGTCAACTCTGTCTCATTCATACATTAACTTAAAACAAGATCACAGTGGACCTAGTGATTGATATGGCCAAAAGTTTCCAACTTAGCATACTGAGGGTCTCCCATAAAGAGAGGTCCAGGAGGGTTAGGTTGCCTGACTACAACAACATGACTAATGCAGGGTGTTTGTTCTGGAGATGTGTGTGTCCCTGTGGGAGTACATCAAAGCACAATGTGTAACACTAAGCTGGTGCAATGGACAAAGGCTGGTTCTTGTACTTCATTTGTATTTTTTTGCATTTGATGCTTTTTTTTTTTCATCATTAGCAGTAAATGGTAAATAGTTTTGATTATGTGCATTTCCTGATCCTCTGGATTTTACACATCCTGGATTGGAATCGCAAAGGGACGTATTCAGTAAATCTGATATATTAATGGTTTTTTTGTTGTGCAGCCACCAGCTATGTGTACGGATGGATGAGTGTGCATGAACATCTGCATTTCTCTGCGTGGCCACCAGGCTTAAGTTGCCCTCTCGCACAACATGGCGGTATGCCCTGTTCCCTGCAAATGCCAAGAATCAAGATTTACAATGCTAATCTAGAACACACACACACATGAGCACACATGCACACACACAACTATGGCATAAGCCCTTCAAAGTTCCTATTGCTGGTCAGTGTTACACAGATTTCTCTGTTGGCTCTGTTGGGTGAACAGATGAAGATGATGACAGGACAGACAGATGGGCAGAAAGAAACAAAGCAGATGGGGGGGCAAAGGGGTTTTATCACTTAAGCTGGAATTTTCAGTTTGTGTTTGTGTTTCTTTCTTTTGTTTTAATTTCATCTTTTGAGCAAGCTCAAGACCGCCGATTTGGGAGATAAAGAAAATTAATCTTTCCGTGTTGTAGAGATTTCTCTGTTCTTCTAACTCGGCCTTTTTCTGTGTATTCATCTTTTATGTACTGTCCCATAAAATCAATCCAGAGCATGTACTTGTGCATGCAGTGATTAATTTTAACCGCAGATCAGTTGTAAGTGAATCATAGCATGAGTTTCTTCAGAAGAGACTCATGTTATCTCGTCTATTTTTACCTTGTGTGACTGGAATATCCTGCTTTTAATGCCTGCACACTTTGAAAAAAGGAAAGAGAAGAAGTCTTTACATTATTCTCAAGGTTGATTATCAAGAGGACTCAAACCAACGCTGCATCTTGATAGTCTCTTTTCCAAGACTACTAGATGGTGTTAATCATTTAAATACACTACTAAACTATCAGAGAGCACTGACATTAGTGCACACTGACTGATATGGAGTTTGCTTTTATGCACTTGTTTTTTTTTTCTGGCAGAATAGAGAGCAGATAGGAGAGAAGGAAAAGCATGCAGTAGTGGGCTAATCCAGTGTGGTAATCAGACTAGCTAATCCCAGCAGCCCTTGGTTTACTTGGTCCCCAGCCTGAGCCCCCTTGGACTCAGAGCCCTTCATCCTGTTGTTGGAAGCAGCAGATGGCCCAATGACCTTGCAAGGTTGCACACATATATATACACACAAGTAATGATGTGTAGAATTACAAATATGCACTCCATGTTTGTAATTTACTTCTAGCATTGACACATTTTATTTTAATTGGATTTTCATGGCATCATAGTTGTTTATACTCAATCCTGCTACTCATTTATTATTAATGTGCCTCTGAGAGACCAACCTGCAGTTTTCTACAATGAAAATATTTTGTAAAATAATGCATCACTATTTGATGGTGATGATGGTGATAGTTTTCACCATCAGTGCTACAACCATCACTGTCTATAGTGCCACAAATAGACAAAAATGATCATCTTAAACATAGTTGTATACATTTAGTATAAGGTTACCTAATTTAGTTCCGGTAAGGTCATATGGTTTCTTAACATTTGGCCTGTAAGAGTCAAGCAATAAGAAATACTGGAGGCACAAAAAAGATGCCATGTTTAGTTCAGATAACTAGTAATGCGCAGAGGACCTGAAGGATGGATGAAGGATTAGGACGGTATGAGGCTGCTCTTTATAAAGAGGAAGGACAAACTCATATGCAGGTATGACGAATATATTGTTCATTGTTGAAGAGTTATAGAAAAAAAAAACACTAAACCCAGTATATTTTTCCATCCCAATTTACTTCCTTGTTTCAGTTCCACATACAAAGCCTTTAGTTTGTACAAACATGCACGCCAAGTCTGTTATGCTGGGAGGTTACATGATTAAAGAGGAAGATGAGCAAAAAAAAAAAGGAAAAAATAAAAACTTCCTCTGCTAGTTAAACCAAATATTAATTTACATGTCTTGACATGAGGTCCTGGACATGCTTGACATGACTGTTTCCCTCATTTACTGCCACTCCTAAACTAAGCACGGATACCAGCAGTTTACAACACACCAGAGTCTTCACTTCCCTTTATTGCTCAATTTATTCATGCACCTTAGGTAAAATGGGAATCAAAAAAGTTTTTTTTTTTTTTGAAGTAAAAAATAAATAAATAAAAAAAACTGATTGTTCGGGAAGATTTTTATAAGCTTCTTCCTACTCAGGCCTCTCTGATTCCATGTTTTTATGTCTTATCTTTGGTGTCTTATCATATTGTACCATGACTAAGTCCCTGTTTCATTCATTCTACCCCCCCACCCCCACCCCCACCCCCCCCTCTCTCTCTGCCGCAATGCGTGTAGTCGCTGCTCGTTCAGACTGTAGCCAATACAGTGACTCACCTCTGCTCAGACAGACACACAGACATACGTTAGACTCATGCAAACACAAACTAATTCCATGAATTAATTGCTGTTCTGTGAAAAACAGCGGTGAATGCAGTGTCCAATTACGGATGCATCAATTATTCCTCATTCTGGATCACATCAGGGGATCCTCAGAGTACTAGGCCACTGCTGAGTTTTGTCACCATGCCAATGGCCATGCAGGTCACCATGGTAACGTGCCCTCCTAACACATTCATTCATCTTCTTTGTCCACATGTTGGCAAATTACAAGGTTTGCTTTGGTTATTTAGAGCAGGCCTGCAGAAGAATCTATGATTAAATGAAATATCTTAAACACTGGCTTAATTGATTTTTTAAATATATTTTAAGCACATTTTAAGAAGCAAAGTTGATCACGTGATGTAATCTATGAAGGAGTAAAAGGTTTTCCATTTCCTGATGATGTCAGCGATAAGTCTGTCCATCACTCTGTTTTTCTGTGTACTTGTGTGGGAGTGAGTATCTGTAATTCCAGCCACAAGTCTCTGTTTCCTTCCTCAGGACAGAGGGAGGGGGGGGCTCCTTAAATTACCCCGAGATGTGTGACACACTTGGATGCCAACAGACACAATCAGGTTGAAATGTGCTGGGCAGGACAACATCAGGAGAAATATGTATAGACACACTTGGACATAACTTTATGTTAATGTTTGTTTGAAAAATCTAAACTAAAAAAGAAATGTTCAGAACTTTTCCTGTGCAAAAAAGGGCGTCTGCTCAGATGTTTAAGAGGAGAGAAAGGTCAACAGGCCACTCCCTCCTATTACTGACTATGGTGAAAACACTGTTTCACACAAACCTGAAAAAAGTATGCCGTTATAATCAACCTGCGGGAAACTGACTCAGAGAGGCTGACAATATTGCCTTCCTCTTTGAACTACTCTGATAATGCTCAGTCATTCATATTTATAAATGAACACACTCTCAAAGGAATACACGGACACCTAAAGGTAAACTTGATAGCATACGAGCATAAAGTGAGGCTGTGCAATCTGTTAGAGTGGTATCACTGTGGGTCAAACGACTGCTGGCCAATATCTAATTAGTTTCCTGAGAGAAGGGTGACAACACCTCCTCACACACTCTCTCTGATCCTGTCTCTGCCAGCCTTTTTTTCTCAGTTTGTCTGTCTCCACATCTCACCTCCCACTGATGTCTCCCTTTCCATGTACCCCATCCAGTCTGTCATCCACCCCCGTGACATCTATCCCACCGCGTCTTTCTTTACTTTTCACCACATATTTCTTTGTTTGTCGTTTATCCCCACCTCCCTCCAAACCGTTTCTATTGTTTAGGCTTTTGTATTTATGTGTGCCTGTGTGACCACGTGTGAAAATGGAGAAAGATCTCTGTGTGTCCATATCGATTGCAGATTATCTATTTAATCAAGCATACAGGAGCAGGTGCTCTGATGAGCTTACAATAGTCCTGTTCTATAAATGTTTATGGAAGAACTAGGCACAAACCCTCAAAAAACATCTGCTACAAACACAGACATCTGCAAGTCTGCTATCGCTGAAACTGAATTACTAAATTTTACCTGAGTGGAAGGTAACTTAATTCATTGCTCGACATCTTTGATCTCAAATACAGACATGGGAACATCAATAATCTTATATGCGAATACATGAATTAAGGCACACTTGTCTCTAAGTGTGGGCCAACACACCCTCTTTGCATTCATGAACACCCATGCAAAACACCTGGGGTCTGTCTCAGAGGGGATCAGCAGCAGTACTTTTCCACTGCAGTATCTCCTCTATGCAACATCCTCCTCACCAGGCCTGCCCGGTCTTGCTTCTGCACGAGATTTGCCCAACTGCTCTTTTGTTGCTGAACTGTGTATGTTTGCATATGAGTGTGTGTGCATATGTGTGTGTGTTTGTGTACTTGCAGTCAGGTGAAACCTCTCCCTAACCTTGGCATTCTAGTCTCTGCCCCGACAAGCTTAAACAAATTGTTTTGTTGTTCAGCTGTGAGTTCAGAAATGGCCATTGAGCAACCTGTGCTCCATAATTAAGTGACAGTTTTATGTATTTCATGAAGCCTCACATATGGCGACTAAACCAGAAAGACAGGCTGCTGTAACCACAGTCAAATTCAGTTGGTGGGGATCTGATATCACAAAAGAAATGCAGTGGGACATTTGTTAGGGACATTTTGTGCCATGTCAGGTGTGTATGTTTTGGCGTGGTCTGCCTGGGTGGGTCTGTCAACCTTTTTTTTCTTTTTTTTTTGAGAACTCAGGGTCCTAATTCATACTCCTTCACAAGTGCGTTATATAATAATAAGAGTGGATGTTGATCAAAGGATTCACCCACTTTAAATTAAACTGGACAGATCTGTTTTTATGCTGTAAACTTTAACTATGCTCCTGGATCCCCACGAGCAAGACAAAAAGATGTTGGGAGCATAGTTTACTGATAAGAGTTACTACCTGCCTGTACCACTAGAGGATGCTTTCTTCATTACGTTCAGAGCACTTCCTCATTTTTTTTTCCTATGTGATATTTTAATCTATACTCAAAATATATGAATTTTTTTTTTTTTTAAATGATTGTAAGTTGCTATGTATTCACTTTTCTGTGTAAATCAGACTTAATCATATGTAACCATGCCACCTCTGACCTTTGTTGAGGCTCTTTTGTACTAACGTAGACCAAAGGCCTAGATAGAATTACAGTTATGGATCTTGAAAGGACTAGAATGTGCAGTTCTGGACAAAATCTGAGTTATTAATATACCTCTCATGCCCAGTTTAACAACATAAGCCATTTTCTAACGGGGCATGAACAGTAACAGAGGTATCTGGAACAACAGACCCTGGCAGAAGGGATGATTGACATTTGATGTACCGTGTTAACAGGCATGTTTGTCTCGTGGCTTAATTTTTAGTAATCTTGACATCAAAGCTCCACAGCACACTTTAATCCATGAAAGAACCCTTTGATGAGTCTTTAAACTCAGTTTTCCTGGTATTTCTCTTTCAGATGTTCTTCATACTTTCTGTTTAAAAGGAGCAGAAAGTGTTTTAATTAAAACCTACAGGTTAAACCGTTCGCAGCTGATTAGGTTTGAAGTGTACACAGGCTGTTGTGCAGAGCAGAGCGAGTCATCAGTGACGCTCAGACTGCAGGTGTTGGCTTTGATGTGCTTTGACAGTGCACTCGTAGTGTTGTAGTGGTTTGTTCAGGCGAAACAGTGCTACCAGGCTAATGCATCTTCGATTAAAGTCTTCGGTAATTCTTCTTATTTGAGATATTGTTAATGATTTTCCTTTAATACTCGCCATAAACTGAGAATAACAGACATTACTGCCTCTTTAGAAATACTAGTACTTCACAAGGCCACTTCACAAGGTTACAACAAGATTTATGATTCATTAAAAGCCACTGGCTTTATTTTTAATGCAGTCTGTGACTGTTAGGTATTTTTATGATGGCTGGAAAGGCAGGTCAGTTTCCATTTTCTGAAGCAAAGTGCAGTTTTTATTTGAAATAAAGCAGATTTACAAAGCCAGAGAACAGCTAAGATTATGCACAAAGCCACACGGGCTTCAATCTCCTTAATCTAGTCTGGGGGCATGTATAAAACATGTGTGTGTGTCTGTAGTATGGAAGGTCAGACAGTTACCGCGTTGCCACCACACAGGACAAAGATGACCGATCCCCTAAGAAGAAGAAGGGAGGGGGCAAGGACATGGATGACCTGAAGAAGGAAGTGCCCATTGTAAGTAAAATGTTCTTTTGTCTCAGATCACATGTGCAACTCACTATTGGTATGAAGTATGAGGTCAGTCCATTCAATCCTGTCAGTCAAAGGCTGATTATTCACAAGAACATGTCCATATGTTTCAAAAAATACTTTTAATACCCATTTTTTTAGGATGTGAGAAAAAAAAAATCTAGCATCCTCTTGCACGACAGAGTTAACTCTTGTCTATGGTGAGAAGGATTTTTTTTTTAAATGTATTTTTGCCTGTAAAAGGGATTGACTTGTTGTCAGGACTTTGTGAGTTTGATCCCACATTTCAGCGCAAGATTCAGACACCAGGGTCGCCATACCTGGCTGCCCTAACGCTTTAATATCTCAGGTGAACTGCATGCAAGAATTAAGTTTAAGTCATTTTTATTTTGTTGGGCTAGATGTTTTTAAAAAATATCAAAACTGTTATTATTACCTACATTATTTTTGCCCCATAATATCAGCACATAGAAAATGGAAAATTAATTTTCTTTTTTCTTTTTTTTTTTTAAATTTCTGCTATTAGATTTTTCAATCTGTGATTTTCTTTTGTTTATTTGTTTTGTGTTTTTATTTTATTTGTTTTTTTACAGACGGAACACAAGATGTCTGTTGAGGAAGTATGCAGGAAATTCCAGACTGACATTGTCCAGGTGAGTTTGAGATAGTTTTCCCTCTTATCCACTAGGTGGCAGCAGTGTACTGCTGCTGGTCTTTACGTGTATGTTGGTGGTTCACCAAGATTTAACAACACAGCTCACAAGTTCAACTACTTGTACTACAAAAACGCAAACTTAAACACAAATTTCTTTTAGCTTTACATTAACTCAAACTTTTCTTTTTTTTTCTTTTTCTTTTTTTTTTTTTTTTACCTCATTCTTCACTCCAGGGACTGACCAATGCCAAGGCAGCAGAGTTTCTGCTCAGGGATGGTCCCAATGCTCTCACCCCTCCACCCACCACCCCAGAGTGGGTCAAGTTCTGTCGCCAGCTGTTTGGTGGATTCTCTGTCTTGCTGTGGCTCGGCGCCATTCTCTGCTTTCTGGCCTACGCCATCCAGGCAGCCACTGAGGACGAACCTGCAGGCGACAATGTGAGCAATGCACACACACACACACACTCATATGTTTGCATAAACATATTCACATCTGGTCTATCTGCATTTCATTAAGCCATCTGTTACACTGACGACTCTGAAGTATTGTATAAATAAATAACACCTTGGCAAATTGATTTCACCATTGCAGGCCATGCTCACTCTCTGGATTTACATTTTTCTTTTAACCCTTTCTCTGCCTCTCCTCCCTGCAGTTGTACCTTGGTATTGTGCTCACAGCTGTCGTCGTCATCACTGGTTGCTTCTCTTATTTCCAAGAGGCCAAGAGCTCCAAAATCATGGAGTCCTTCAAGAACATGGTGCCCCAGGTACTTCACCTAAACAAAAATCGTACTTACTGTATTTATATACAAGAATTTCATGTTTTAATTATTTCAATCACTTTAGGAAAATACACCATTAAAAGAAAATATTTATAGGATATTTTGGACAGCATTGCAGACAACAAAATTAGAAGGTGTGGCTAGCCATTTGGTTTAAAAATACTTAAAAAGGAGATACTGATTTTATCTAAAGTGGAATTAAAGAAGGCATTTTCAGGTTTGTATGAATGTAACCTCATATGATGCCTCCAGCACTATTTTCTAAATAGTGTGTGCATCTATTTTCTAATCACTTGCTGATGTGCTCTTGCAGCAAGCACTGGTGATCCGTGAGGGCGAGAAGGTGCAGATCAACGCTGAAGAAGTGGTGGCTGGAGATCTGATTGAAGTAAAGGGAGGAGACAGGATTCCTGCTGACATCAGGGTGGTTTCAGCTCATGGCTGCAAGGTACACACAGAAAAATAAAAAATTATTTAATTCAAATACAGCATTGCACATATTTGATAGCCTACATACACACTTCATACATTTATACATATACACTTACATTCAAAATGTTGCATCCTGTTATATATTACTAAATGTTTTACTTTTTGTCTTTCCCATCAGGTGGATAACTCCTCCTTGACAGGAGAATCTGAACCTCAGAGCAGGTCACCTGACTGTACCCATGACAACCCCTTGGAGACACGAAACATTGCTTTCTTCTCCACCAACTGTGTGGAAGGTATTGTCACCATGGAAATTATACTGTGTGCTGTTATTAACTTGTGTCTTTGTTTGGATATAAAGCCACTAAATTCAGTCAGTTAGTAAGCATTTACAATAATGTATTCTTTGTTTATAGACTAAAAAACACTTAATCTCATAAATGTGATTTAAGAAAAAAAATTGCACCACTTCTGATGCAGCAAAAGATTTCTTACAATATAACAGTTCATCTTGCTTCAAACCAGGCACAGCACGTGGTATTGTCATCTACACTGGAGACCGCACAGTCATGGGCCGCATTGCTACTCTGGCCTCTGGCCTGGATACTGGCAAAACACCCATCGCCAAGGAGATCGAGCACTTCATCCACATCATCACAGGCGTGGCCGTCTTCCTGGGTGTCACATTTTTCATTCTGGCCCTCATCTTGGGTTACACCTGGCTGGAGGCTGTCATCTTCCTTATTGGCATCATTGTGGCCAATGTGCCTGAGGGTCTCCTGGCCACAGTCACTGTAAGTGGACCAGTGGTTCTGACTTGGAATATATTTGTACATGTATATGTTGTACATTTTCAGTGATCACCTGGTTTATAGTTTTCTGTCTTAAAAAATAGAATTTTTATTTCATCTCAATAGATGCACTTTAACTGAATTATTTGACTCAAGCTAATGTTATTTCAGCATCATTTGCAGCTTTGCCGTTGCGGCATGTGAATACAATAAGCATTATTATTTAACATCATAACTGCACATGTCTGCAGGTATGTCTTACTCTGACTGCCAAGCGTATGGCTAAGAAGAACTGCCTGGTAAAGAACTTGGAAGCTGTGGAAACCCTGGGCTCCACCTCCACCATCTGCTCTGACAAGACAGGCACCCTGACCCAGAACAGGATGACTGTGGCCCACATGTGGTTTGACAACCAGATCCATGAGGCTGACACCACCGAGGACCAGTCAGGTCAGTGAGGGAAGGACACACCGCACTGACACTGTTGATGTCTGGAACTGGACACGGTTGTGAAAGGATGTTATGACTGTATGAAAGCGTTGAAATTAACAATAGTTGTTATTTTCAACCATCTCCAGGTGCTTCTTTTGACAAGAGCTCAGTGACATGGCAGGCTCTGTCTCGCATTGCTTCTCTGTGTAACCGTGCCCAGTTCAAAGCAGGACAAGACTCACTGCCCATCCTGAAACGAGATGTTGCTGGTGACGCCTCAGAGTCAGCCCTGCTTAAATGTATTGAGCTGTCCTGTGGCTCTGTTAGGATGATGAGAGATAGGAACAAGAAAGTGGCTGAGATCCCCTTTAATTCCACCAACAAGTACCAGGTTAGTTAAAAAACAAACAAAAAAAAACTGTTACCAGCAAAACTAACATCGGTAGATCTCATATTGAGGACTTTACACCTAACCCCAATCTGTCCTCCCTGCATAGCTATCAGTACACGAGACAGAGGATCCTAACGACAACCGCTATCTGCTGGTGATGAAGGGAGCCCCTGAGAGGATCCTAGACCGCTGTTCAACCATCATGCTGCAGGGCAAAGAGCAACCTATGGATGAAGAGATGAAAGAGGCTTTCCAAAACGCTTACATGGAGCTGGGAGGACTGGGAGAGCGAGTACTAGGTATGGATGGATAAATATAAAGATTAATGATCAAGAAGATTGAGTGATATCACAATCAAGTTCAAAAGGAAAACATTAAATTGATTTAGACATAAATAATAGAGAAATTCTTTATACCATGATGCAGTTTAACAATATTATCAGCCATGCCCTCCCACTGCTTCTTCAGCTGTGTTTTATCTTACGACCTGTTAGGATCATGAAAATACATTTGCCAGGAACAGTTTAAACATCTGGGTTCTGTTTTCCAACAAAGGTTCTTTCATATTATTTATGTAGTTACATAGCATGCAAGATAAAGCATAAAGAATATCAGTGTGAAAAGCATCATTTTCCAGATTAGTTCATCTGTAGTGTAGTGTAGTTAGTTAATTACAAACTGAGCTGTCACATATTGCCTTTCCTCTAGGTTTCTGCCACTTGCTCCTGCCAGAGGACCAGTACCCCAAGGGGTTTGCTTTTGACACAGATGATGTGAACTTCCAGACAGACAACCTTTGCTTTGTTGGCCTCATGTCCATGATTGACCCCCCTCGTGCTGCTGTGCCAGATGCTGTTGGGAAATGTCGTTCTGCTGGTATCAAGGTGAACTTTTTCAGGTCGACAGAAAAGCGTTCAATTGCATAGATTTCATAGGCTGAATGAAGAAAAAGTCAACTTTGCTGCTTTTGTAGGTCATTATGGTCACTGGTGATCATCCAATCACAGCCAAGGCCATTGCCAAAGGTGTGGGTATCATCTCAGAGGGCAATGAGACAGTGGAGGACATTGCAGCTCGTCTCAACATACCTGTCAGCCAGGTCAACCCTAGGTAAGAAACATCATCATAAAAATGTGCTCTAAACAAGCCTGCTCCCTTGTAATATGAGATTTTAAATGATACACATTTAAGTTTGTATTGTCTGTATTTAGGGATGCTAAAGCCTGTGTGATCCATGGCACAGACCTAAAGGATCTATCTCAGGATCAGATAGATGACATCCTGAGGAACCACACTGAGATTGTGTTTGCAAGAACCTCCCCACAGCAGAAACTCATCATTGTAGAGGGATGCCAGCGACAGGTCAGTACGTTTGGACATAAACTGGATAAACTGGCTTGAAAGGGAGATTTTGTTCCTTCCTTTGTTTCATCTAAGCATTTTTACTCTTTGACAGTAGGTGGCACTAGTTCACCTTTGAATGAAGATCCTCTTACTGGCAAATGCAGTATAACATATTTTAACACTGGGAGGTGGTTGGGTTTAACGAAAATCACCAAATGGCTTTGGATTAATTCCATTTTTATTAAACTGAAAATTCTGTATCGAAAAATTCATTATTTGCTTATTTACTCATAACAGAGTATCATTGTCTGAAATGTTTATTAATTTATACTTACCAGATAGCATCTTATTCTAGGGAAGAGTATGCATAAAAGCTCTGAGATATCTTTCTTTAAAGTGAAATAGACTGACTAAATGTGGGATTAATACATTTGTTCATAATATTAATAATTTCTAATAAAAATACTTATTTTTGAATGTAGTCATCTTGCTGTTTTCCTGATCTGGCCTCCATCTCTCCCAGGGTGCCATTGTCGCTGTGACAGGTGATGGTGTGAATGACTCTCCTGCCCTGAAAAAGGCTGACATTGGTGTTGCCATGGGAATCTCAGGCTCCGATGTGTCCAAACAGGCTGCAGACATGATCTTATTGGATGACAACTTTGCTTCTATCGTCACTGGAGTGGAAGAAGGTGAGAAGACTCGCAGAACAGACCGGGAAAGATTAGTAACAGCTAAATGAATTGTTTAAAATGAGAATTTTAAATAGTATGTGGGAAGAGGATAGAAATGAGACTTAAGGATGAGCATGTTGCTCCCCTGAAGATAAATTAAAAGCATAAAAGCTCACTACTTTTGGTATGTTACTTGTTTTTCTTAATTTCAACTAGGTCGCTTGATCTTTGATAACCTGAAGAAGTCCATTGCCTACACCTTGACCAGCAACATCCCAGAAATCACTCCCTTCCTGTTCTTCATCATTGTCAACATCCCCCTGCCCCTGGGAACCATCACCATCCTCTGTATTGACTTGGGAACTGACATGGTGAGAACTAGTCAAATTCATCCTGATATGTGAAATGGAGTTTTATTGCAACTTCACTGTTAGAGAACATTAACATATTTCGTCCCCTTACCTCAGGTTCCAGCCATCTCTCTGGCTTATGAAGCAGCTGAGAGCGACATCATGAAGCGTCAGCCCAGGAACCCATTCAGGGACAAGCTGGTGAATGAGAGGCTCATCAGCATAGCTTATGGACAAATTGGTAGGTGAACTCAAAACCTGAAACTCCTCACCTGGTTGTGAGTTGTTTTCAATCTAGATACAACTTAGATCAAACTAATTTAGTGTTAAAAATCTGCTTTACCCCCTTTATTTCTTACTAACGGCAACAGCTATATTACATTGAGACCTATCGATCTGATTCTCGAAACTTTAAATCTTTCAAGTCGGCGGCCTAACCTCCCTGTCCACATGTTTCTCCAGGTATGATTCAGGCTCTGGGAGGTTTCTTCTCCTACTTTGTCATCTTGGCTGAAAATGGCTTCCTGCCCAGTAAACTGGTGGGCATCAGGATTGACTGGGACGACCGCACTCTGAATGACCTGGAAGACAGCTATGGGCAAGAATGGGTAAGGGTGTAGGCATTCGGCGTGCTTAAGAGAGCGTTTGTGCCTGTTGTCAGGCTTTGTCATCCAGTCTTACTCTCTTTCTGTCATATTTTTCCTCCCTAGACATATGAACAGAGGAAGATTGTGGAGTTTACATGTCACACTGCCTTCTTTGCCAGTATTGTCGTTGTGCAGTGGGCTGATGTCATCATCTGCAAGACCCGACGTAACTCTGTGTTCCAGCAGGGCATGAAGTGAGTACATAAAATTACAGTCTAACACCAATATTCTTTTTTTCACTCTCTCTTGAAGCTTATTACTTAATTTTTCTTCTTCTTCTTTTAATTTTTTATTTTTATTTTTACCAATAGTAAATAACATGGTATGAATTACTCTGGAACTTATCTCAGCTTTTGCATCATGAATTCTCTTATTCAATAATTGTTGTTTCTCAACTCAGGAACAAGATTTTGATCTTCGGTCTGTTTGAAGAGACAGCCCTGGCTGCCTTCCTGTCGTACTGCCCAGGCATGGATGTGGCCCTTAGGATGTATCCTCTAAAGTCAGTGTCATTGCCACATGCACAATGTTAGGGCATATTAGATTGTTTGTTTGACTCATTCTTGATCTCTTGTCTCATTCACAGACCTACCTGGTGGTTTTGTGCAGTACCCTATAGTTTTCTCATCTTTGTTTATGATGAAATACGAAAACTTCTTCTCCGCCGGAACCCTGGAGGTGAGTTTTTTTTCTCTCCCTCTAAATTATATACTTGTTTGTTTGTTTGTTTGTTTTCTTAAGCTGTATGTTTTAGCTGTGAGTACGTGCTTAAATCTTTCTTGTTTGGGAAGTGTTTTTTGTTTTTTTTTTGCTAGTCAATAATGTTTCAATAAATGAAGAATAGTAATACTCAGATTGAGATTTACACCATTTAAAGGAGTGCAGTCTCAGGGGTTCAAGGTTTAAATAAAGACTATAAAATACTAATGCTAAGAAACGTAGCTTTCACAATTGGCTTGGTTTATACAACCAAGATGTTACTTTTAATATGAATTCATTATTTGCCCTTCTTTTTAATCATTATTTTTTTGTAGAGGCAGACCAGTTTCTTGCGGTATTTGTTCTTAGCTAACCGACTGATTATTAAATTAATATTTAGAGACATTGAAGTGGCTTCAGTTTATTTTTTGACCTTTAGAAGAATGCAAATAAGCACATTTCTCAAAATTACAAAAAGATATTTTTAATTAACTGAACTTTTTTTTTCTCATTTGCACTACAGGTTGGGTGGAAAAGGAGACATACTATTGATCAGTGGAGCACCTTTGCTCAAGCCCCTTACTTCCTTCCACTCATTTCTCCCCCTGTCACTCCATCCTTGGCAAGACACATCTCCAGATGCCCCTCCCCTTTAAAGACAAAAACCGCTTTGAAGCAATTTTCATCACAACTGCCCCAAAGATTAAAAACAGCAAAAGCACCTTTACAACTTTCTACATTGACCTGTCCCTTCGCTCCTCATCTCCTATGATACTATTTGCATGTGTTCTCTCACTGCTGTGTACTTAAACCAATATATCTACGAAACGGCAGCTGCATATTGTGTATGTAGATTTGAATGAGCTAAAGATACAAAGGGAGTGTCAAAGCTCTGCAAAAAAGGCCATCCAGCTCCTTGTCCTCCCTGTTCCTGCCCCCCCGTAGTATTTCTGTATAACTTTCTTTTCCCTCCCTGTCCTCCCAACCTTTGCTTGTCCTCCAATCACACACAGATATTAAGATCACACGGTGTGATCCCACCACCAACACCACCTCGACTGCCACCTCTTGCCTCCGTCTCCTGTTTGTGGAGGGCCAGCAGAGTGGTCATTTTCCTGGCGTTCTCACTGCATCATTTACCTTCTCTTCTGTTCTCTACAGCCACAGTGTTATTGTTTTTTAATATGTGGGGTGGGCGGATGATTTTGATTATTTTGTCTTTTTTTTTTATTTCTGATATGGGAGAGAAGGTGTGTGAGAGCTGCTTTTCCTCATTTAGGCTTAACAAAGCACATCTCATGGCGTACCGTCCTCCCTCTCTCTCCCCCCGTCTCTCACACCCCTCCTCTCCCTTCCCTCCCGCCCCATTTGTCTCTATTTGTGTGCACAGTGTGAACCATTGACCTTGTTAATAACTATTACAGTACACCCCCCCCCACCCCCACCCTCAAAGTTGGAAAAAGACAACTCAATCTTTCTGTGTGCTGTAGGAAATCTATATAATTCTATACCGAATTTAAATGAAACAATAAAAACATGTTGAAAACAATGCAAAAGAGGCATTCATGAGGACCATCATCAATACTGGTGAGATAGAAAAAAAAAGTGAGAATATCTTTCTCTCTTTTGTATTTTATTTGGTTTCAGTTATTTTTTGCTGGTTTCTCAGGAGGCTATTCTAAAGTGTAACAGCAAAGCAGGGTTTCAGGTTGTGTTTATACCAAAAGGCTTCAGGTTCCTGTCACTGCACACGTGCAGGCGTTATGTGGTGAAGTATGCTGTGACGTGGTGAGTGGTGATGATGAGTCCATGTGCCTGGGATCTATTACTGGATCTTATTAGTCCTGATATTGACCAGTCAGGCCCAGGTCTGTGTGTATGTATGTGTTGGACACCAGTGAAGGGCCAGCAGTGTCAGCTGGGTCCATCTCAGATGGCTGAAAGGGTTGAGATTGATAAAAACAAAAATACACAACTAATAGAAAAATGTGTGTGTCAAATAAATGAAACCAACACCAATAAAACATCTAGAACATTTAATACAACCTAGACCTGTCTGCGTGTCTCTGTTTTTGATTTCTGTTTCAAGATAAGATTTTCTTATGTTTTATCTTTCTTGTACTAACTTGAATGAGGTATAAAAAAATAAATGGAACAGAGTGCCAGTATTTGGTGATGGGCGTGCACAACATAATTAATCTCATGCAATAAACAATCTGTTACAAGAGAGCTGCAACTAAACTAATTTTTCATCATTTTAACATTCATCACTTCAAACAGAAATACTGATTTTCATTTAATTATCTAAAGTTTTCAATTTTTTAGCAATCTAATATTACACAGTTTAATCATTCCAATGTGTTTTCATGAACAGTAACAGACCTTCCACACACTTATGTGACCATTATGCAAGACTAAAACAGCAGCAGTGACTGAACTGACGTTTGAGGAGGCGACGCCACCTAGTGCTGAGAATGTAACTGGACTTCAACCTGCAGATACCACAAGGGGAAGAGTTGGCAGCAGCCCAGGGTAATGCACCAAAGCCCATCATGTATGCTGTATATGTCAGCCTTACCTGACATCAACATAAATGAGCTCCAGGTTGAGAACGATGGACAGCAGGACCAGCTTTAAAAAAAAGAAAAAAGAAAAAAAAGGAACAGCATCCTAACGTCATCATGTAATTTCCTAGAACAGCTAGGATGATGCGTTTAGAGAGAACTAAAACACTTACAACACATTTATTTTAAATGGGCCTCTTATTTCCCACCCAGTGCACAAATGAGATAAATTACACATAATACTCTCCAATGTGAGCGATTTAGATCTAGAGGTCACTTTACTATATGCAGCTAAGAAACAGAAACTTTTGTTTTCACTGCTGCCCAATGACAAACACCCTGTCTCCAGCTCACACACACACATCCACCCTCTGTCACTCTCACTGACAAACACCCTCTCACTCTCACCCTTGTTCTAATTTCCCCCGTGTCTCTGCAGTGAGCTCGCTGCAGTGCGACTCTCCTCTAGCCCCCCCCACCCCCCCACCAACCTACGTATAATAGAATATCGATCGCTTGCCTTTGCCGCAGTGTGTAAGCGAGTGTTCCTGTGGATGAGTGTGTGTCTGACTGGGGCCCTCCAAGGTCATTGCCATGGCAACCTGAGCATGGGGCCCTTCCGCTGTGCTGTCACAGAACACAGGGTCACAGAGGTCAGATGAAAAGGGGAACAACAGGAGGGACAAAAGGGGGCTGGTGAGCACTGCAGTTTGGTGTTTTACAGATAGAGAAGGAACCACGAGAGCTGGTGCTGTTTGATGACTGTAATTAGAAATACAAAATACAAAATTCGCACCAGGGGCCACTGAGCTCACTCCAAAAAACACTACAATGACCAATAATGAGTACCACTGAAGAATAATAATAATAATGGCAATAAAAACTGATTAAAAGATCTCTTTCTGAAAAAGTCTCGACGGATCAGTAACAATCTTTGCACTGGGAGTTTATTGCACTTCTGCAATTTAAAAAACAAAACATACAAGTTGAAGAAAAAAAAAAAGTGAATTTCATGTTTTTGTGACCTACAGACTTGCACGTTCCAAACAGAATTAATTTGCAAAAACAGATAATAAGCAAAGTATTATCCCAAACACAAAGTACCACAAATAAGTTCTGACCTTTTTTGAAATCTATGCACTAATTTATCTAACAGCCTAAATGAATTATTACATTTGCTTTTATATATTAAAAAATATTTTTGTGCTTGAACCTTTGATGTATTTTTAAAGCTTTAAATAGTACTTCTCCTTTGGAAAAACAAACAAAAAAACTCTAACACAAAATGGTATCTAAGTGTTTGAATTTGAATACAACAGCCTACATTCTTATCAAACCTTTTGTCCAAGATCCACACAACCAAAAGTACAGTACAGACACTCAAGTAAGAGTCTAACTGGTATGTCATCATATAAAGACCTATACAAGGAGTTAAGAGGCTTTATGACACAATCCATAGGCATCATGGGTTTTAAATACGCATATATATATAAAAGCATATCATTTGGCAAATAATGTGATTTGATACACATTAAGAGATTAATTACTTGTGCAGATGGTAAGTTATGCCAATGAAGGAGTTTACCTGCAAGAACAATAATTTATGAGGCAAGACAGGGTGGATTCTTACTACAATGCCACAGATAAAATATAGGATATTAAGGTTACACATACAGCAAGAGAACAGATTTCAGAGCCGCTTCGCACTCCCAGCCCTTGTGGGCTAACAATTTACAGGGTTAAAAAGATGACCGATCGTGGACAAGCACCTGCTAAGAGGCTAACCCTTTACACAGGCTCCATGAGGAGCTCCTCCATGTCTGAACCCTCCAGCTCACGGAATGCAGCATGAGAGCCAATCACAAACAGTGTTGCTCCTGAAAAACAACAATAAGAAGAAAAATAGTGAAAAAGGGTGTGAAGAGAGAGCAGAAACAGAATGCTATCAATTTTATTTCAGTTCTTACAAGTTTACTTGTATTTCTAAAGTACTAAAATACAATAAGACCGGCTGAGCTTTTTACAGAAAGAGTCCTCCATCCAAACCATTTTCAGCTTATCTGAGACTAGGCTATGGGGGATATCAGTCTGTGTAGAAATTTCCAGACCTCCCTCTCTCCAGTCACCTCATCCAGATCTTCAGAGGGGGAGGCTAAAGAGTAAACAGGCTGGCCAAGAGATACAATCTCTCCTGGGAGTGCTCCGGTCTGCCCCAAGGCTTCCTCCTGCTGGGACGTGTCCAAGAAAACATCCCATGGGCGAGGTCCAAAAGTCATCCTGACCAAAGCCTGAACCACTTTAACTAGCTTTTTTCAGATGCCTAAGCTCCGCCCTCTATCCCTAACGCTCAGACCGGCCAACGTTCAGAAGAAGCCTGTTTGGCGCGTTCATAATTTCATTTCTTTTGGTCACTACTAACCACGACTCAAGACCATATAAGATGTAAGACTTTATAAAGCTGAAACGACAATTGTTTTCATTTTTTTCTTTTAAGAATCCTCTGGGCAACATTTTCCATCAGAGGACCGCGGCTTCAGACTTCAGCAAGACCAAAAACATTTGATTTAACTTACCGAGAACCCAAAACACAGCAGCTCCTGCTCCAGCCAGCCAGAACACAGGCAGTGAGATGACTCCAGCCAGACTCATCTGATGAGGGACATTCAGCTCTTTGCCTAGATAACATCCATTATAGTGTTTATTTATTTGAAAACAAACAAACAAAAAAAAAAGAGAACACATCCTACTGCCTCATGCGGGCTGGTGGAATTCACTGATAGATATTTATAATAAAGGATATTATTTTTTTCTGTCTCTAACAAGACTGATATTTAATCATACCGTTAACGTTCACATTTTATCCACATAAATGTCATTTATATTAACAAAGAACGGATAAGAACGGTTTCGATAAAAGATTGATGATTTAATAATGACAAAGTAGTAAACTTGTGTATATTTAACTTGACTCACCGAGAACAACCATTTTGGATTCCAGAGACTTGAGGTGGATTATATAGAAGGCACCAGCGAACACAGCCAAGGCAATCAGTAGCATAGGAGAGCTGATACTACAGAGGAGCAACATCACAAAGCCGGTAAGATTAAATTTATAAAATAATATTTAGATGTGGTTGAAAACTTAAACACAATTGGATTTTTTTTAATCAGTTTTGGGCTGTTTTTCCCCCCCTTCCTCTTTCATAACCTGCTAGCTTTAGCAGATGCAGGAAAAACAATGAGCGTTTGTAATAAAAGCAGAATATGGATTAAAAAGCACAGTAAAAGCTTGACAGCAGAGGGTGAAAACCTTCTTACAGAGAAAACAACACAAAAGAATATTAACTAAACCAATTTTCGCTCTTACATGCAGTAGAGGATGAGGCCCAGAAAGATGAAGGTGTAGTTGCTGTTGTAAATTTCCACATTTTTCACCACCCTCTGACACAGCTCTCCAAAGTTGCGCGGCTTTGAAAACTTGCGCTGGTCTACAAAACCGGCCCATGGTCGAATGGACACTCGACGCTTGTCAAGCCACTCTTTGGCCATGCTGGCTGAAAAGCCTTTAGGGAGCCAGAGCCTATGAAATAAAGAGATAAAGCAAATAAGCACATAATGAAGTATGAACACATGGTCACATATGGAAAGAGCAAATCTGAACAACCCAGAATCCCAAAGCCCTCTTCATGACAGAGCTGAAATTGCACTTTATGATGAATCTGGTGCACGTGACACTATAAATAAAGACTTGGTGGCTCGTACTTTGCCAGCACTCCAGCTCCACCTGTGCCAGTTGGATGAGCATCCTCAGCACTGAACAGCTCTCCTGCCTTGCTGCCCATGTCCACCTGACAGTTCTCTCCCTTTGGCACTCCGGATGGCATCTAAAGAGTTTCTGCAAAAAGGCAACAGTAAGTGAATGACATGAAAATAAGTATATGATAATTATCATTATATTATAATATCAGAGGACCAGAAAATGTTTTTGATAAGGAAAGACCAGATTACATAACAAAATGCTAATGTAACAATAACTCAAATTAAGCAGCTCTCATTCTATCAGCAAATAAACAGGAAACAATTTACTTCTAAGTATCTGCTGTATGTGAATTTTTAAAATTGTCCTGTAGGCTGTGTTGTCACTTTGATATTATTATCATTGTGTGTGATTGTTTTTTGTCTAGAAAACGTTAGAGAGCCATATTTAGACACCCCTCTTCGATCCTACATCCAGTTAGAATCTGAGACGGATTAATAATCTATACTACTTCTTGTTGTTTTCCTTTCGGCTGTTCCCTTCAGGGGTCACCACAGCAAATCTTTCGTCTCCATCTAACCCTATCCTCGTCTCTCACACCAACTAACTTCATGTCCTCTTTCACTATGTCCATAAATCACCTCTTTGGTCTTCCTCTAGACGTCCTGCCTGGCAGTTCCAACCTCACCATCCTTCTACAAATATATTCACTATCCCTCCTCTGTACACGTCAGAACCACGTCAGTCTGGCCTCTCTGACTTTCTCTCCAAAATGTCCAACATATGCTGTCCCTCTGATGTCCTCATTCCTGATCCCATCCAGCCTTGTCACTGATAATCTGTTATTAAATCCCGTTCTCAATCCTCCTTTATCAGGTCATATTATATAGCCTACATATATATATAGCCTATGTGTGTGTGTGTATGTGTATGTATATATATATATATATATATATATATATACACATACATACATACATATATACACACGCACACA
>JBAMYA010000008.1:12966520-12993436 GCA_037176975.1 Arrhamphus sclerolepis
CTTTTTTTTTTCTTTTTTGTCGAATTCATATCATTTGTAAATATTCATACATTCTTGCATTCAGGCCTGACAGTGATTTTTTTTTTCCCCTCCCGTCATGAGCAAGCTCGCACCAATTGTAGCCACTGCAGCCATTTTGTTGGATGTGATCAATTTTCTGTGATTTGGCCTCAGTGATTTTCAGCTCATCAGTTTCTCTCTTTTGTGAGGGTTCAGCTGTGTCACCACATGTACCTCAACATTTTCAGCCTTATCCGATGGCTAAATGTGAAGATCTGCAGCATAACAAGGGAAAACTTATCTATAATCAATTCTGTGCCAAAATAAAACATTGTAATGAGTGTTTCCAAGGTGATAAATGAAAAGGAAAAAAAGAGTAAACTGATGTTGCAACCACAGAGGAAAAAGTACTTTCACTTCCACAGTTTGAGTCTTTTGTACATCGAGCAGGCTGTAATTTCTTCCGTGAGTTTAACCGCACAATGTTTTCCAAATAGTGTTTCGGTGCTACCTCAGCACTGCTCATATTATTCAGATAACAAGAGAGCCTCTGTCATGTTCAACAAAATAGGGTATGTTTTCTTAATCTGTCAATGGCTCTGGCTCTGAAAGACTTCATTTTGGCTGAGCAATGAAAGGCTCAAAAACATCAATATGGCTGAGCAGGATAAGAAGAAAGGGCAATATTCCTGGTCTGTATCACATTCCCACCATATCCCCCTATTTGTATGGTGCAGATATTGGGTCTCAAGCGAGAAATCAGGATTGCGTCCTCCCTGAATGGCAGCATCCGTCTGTTGAAGTGGAATAGGAATGTTATACGGAACCAATGCATCCGGACTTGCCTGGACATCTCAACAATACCACTTCACACTCTCCCCTCTCCCTCTCTATCGCTCAATAGAGACTCCCCCGCCACCCTCCCTTCAATAAGTTTCTCGCTTTCCATCTCCATCATAACCACAACATTGTGGCGGAAGAGGTTTGGATTAAGCCTAAACATTCAATCATGTCAGCCAGGCCATGGCCGACTACTGCTCACGCTGGGTCCACCATGGAAATAAAGTCTGTAAAGAGAAGAAAAGAAAAAACAAACAGGAAATCCAGGCCACTTCAAACGCCTTTCACTTCCATTCTCTTTGTGCATTTAACGTGTGAAAAAGGATTGCTGAGAGGATGTCAAGAAGCAGGAAAAAGTAGATAAGAAAAGACAGTTATCCTTGCTTCCTCTCGCTTGTCACACTACAATGTGCATGGTTGATAACTAATTCCAAAAACATGCATGGGCTGGATTTAGTTTTTCAAATAAGTTGTACGTCTGAATGCGATTTAAAGGCTGTTTTTATGCAGCTGCCCGTAGCTGATCAATGCTGTTCCTCTTGTCACACTTTAAGGATATCACATTGGTATACAGCAGTTCAACACAGTGCATAGGGACCATTTTGGTTTGCAGAGTATGATGTATATGGATGGGGTTTGGGGCCGTATTGTAGTCAGTAACTGTCAGTGCAGAGAAGAGAACAGTCTCAACACTGCAGACAGTGATTTCACCAATGTGTAGTCGCTGCTTTCCCCTCCTGCCTGTTTTATTCACCCTCTCTCACTCATCCTATTTCCAGCCTTTCATTTTTTTATTTTTTTTTACACAAGGGGAAAATGAGGAAGAACAAAACCAACATATGAAAACTAAAACACGACAGAGAGGAAAGGAGATGGGGAGGGAGAGGAGGGAGGGGAGGAGGAACAGAGGAAGGAGAGGCAATCTCGGAAAACAAGAGGGCTTTCAAAAGTAAGGGATGAAAGCTAGTCAGGCTGTTATTTTTGAAAAATGATCCTTGTGTAGTGCTCCTCTTAAGAGCCAGGTACATATTATTTTATCTTCCTGAGGAGGCTCAGCAAGGTGTTTTGGCACAAAAGAACTCAGCAATGGTTTCCTTTGCACATTTTGTTATCCTTGATGTGAATCTTGACAGGGGTATTCTAAATCACTACACTTCTCTCACAAGTGTTTCTCTAATCAGCTCCGTTGGTTGTCCTGCAAAGTATTTGAATGCTGAAATTTCAGCTGCTTTTGCTGTTAGATGTAAAAGAAAATTAGAAACCAGCTTTACTCAGACACGATCATGTTCAGGTGTGGAAGTGTGCTGTTGTGTTAAAAGAATTTTTGTTTCAAACGTTGATGCAGTTTGGTCAAAGTATCTCATACCACAAGGGCACAATACACAAGCACATTTTTCAACCAGGTCTTTTCAGCTTTGTGCACTGCAGATGCCTCTATAGGACACCAACTAACACGGCCAACCTGCAGTCCGACCCGCTGACCACCACATGTTAAAATATTTCTGTACCTCTCCTCTCACTGTCCCTCACCCTCTCTGTCCTGTCTCCCTCCTGGCTTTTGGCAGGAGGGTTCCACCATTGAGCCGGGTCCTGCTCAAGGTTTCCTCCCATGAGGGAGTTTTTTTTCCCTGCCACTGTTTGGTTTGCCATGTGCTTGGGGGTCATGCTCAGGGTTTCTGTGAAGCGCCTGGAGACAACTTCTGTTGTAATAGACGCAACATGAATAAAATTGAATTGAATTGAATTGCTGGTAGTATTACGAGGAAATGTCAACATCCCAACTCCTGCAGTCAGTGCCCTTTCCAAATGTGGTGTTACAGCTTTGTCCCGCCCACCTCAGAAGTACAGTAAATGCAGCAAGATGTGAAACTGGGTGCAGATCAGCTTGTGGATGCTGGATAATTCTGGGTCTGTGAAGTCACATACTCTGTGAATCTGAAACCTCATTTTTATTTCATCTGATTGAATGTATTTTCAGACATTAATGGCCCCAAACAAAAGGGAAAGAGTTGGGCTTTTTTTCAGAGTTTTGCCACTTCAAACACCGGAATGGACTTTCAAGTGTCAAAAATGCTTTCATATGCACCTTCATGCTTTGCATATACTCCTTTTGTTGGTGGGAACTGGTGCTTGCTGATCAGTGGCATCAAAATAGTCCTTTAGAACAGTTAAAGTAGGCAGAAATAATGATTTCTGATTTATTGCATGAGAATATGCGTATTGTACCTCAGAACCTGAACATACAATAACACAAACAAAGACCAGATAGTTTTATTAATAGAGCTTTTTTCTTTTAAACCTTTGACGGACCTTTGAATGTGTGTGTGTTTGCGTGTGTGTGTTTTTCTCATCTTGAGGAATTTCCCCTCATCATTACAGGAGCACAGATGTTTGTATCGGAATGTCCATCAGTGTGTGAGTGTATGTGTTCAACACGTGTCTCCCGTATCAATAGGTTAATAGCTGAGATGTCAGTTTCAGTGACTGGCTGATTAGTTGTGTGTTCACTAATCCACTCTGGGGCGGGGAACTATTGGCTTCCCCATTGATTTTAGCGTGCTGAGTAGGCAGAAGATAGAGAGAGGGGAGATCTATTGATTGACCCCAAATTAGCCCCCCACCACCACCACCACGCACAAACCCAACCTGCCGTTCCTGTACTCCACTGGGGCTTCCTTATTGGATGACCACCCTGGCAAATATTCGTTATGATTGGCTGTTTCAATGGTAAGAAAAATGTTTCCCTTTTGATGTTGCTGATTTGGAAGTGCTCGGTGTTTGTGATGTGGCTGTCACTTGATTGGCTGTCCAGTGAGGATGAGTGCCTCACTCTACTGTGTCTGACCGTAGGGAGCAGATGGTTTGGAGGCTTTTGATGAGAGAAATAGAACAGCAGCACATCCACATGGTTTTGCTTTTGTGCTTCTGATCACAAAGTGTGGCTTGATATTTGTGCAGTTGTGTACAAAATAATAGCAGTTTTGTTTTGTTTTTTAAAAAAAAGCTTTTATTTCTATACACGCAAATGTATTGGGAACACTGCACATTCTAATCCAAATTATAACGTGAAGAGAGATTTTATTAAATGTGTTGTTACTTTACAGAAAGTGAAGGAAAAATTAATATTAGACTGTTAAAAAAAAGATAACAGTGCAAAAGTTAGTTAGTGATGTCCTTTATTCTGTAAAAAACAAACAAGCAAACAAGTGTTAAACAGGTGACCCTTATTTAAGGTCCAAGGCAGCATCTCTACAAGTACATGGTGGTTATAGTGTATTTCTCTGTAAATCTGAGTAAAATGGGTTGAAAAACAGCTTACTTTGATTTAAAAGTTACAGGAGAGGGAGAAAAAGCATTTAAAGAAGTGCAGAAAATGATAGACTGCTGAGCTAAAATGATCTCTAATGCTACAAAAAGGCAACCAAAATCAGAAAGATGGCTGTCCTTTTATGTGGCAAAAAATAGAAAACTGCCATTCGAATAGGTTGAAGAACAGCCAAAATGGCAAAGGCTCAACCAATGACGATCCCCAGGGTGATCAAAGAAGCTCTAACAACAATTAGAAGATGCCTTGATAGCCAGAATATCGGCAAGAAGCCTTCGCAAAGTCATTTTTCTTTTTTTTAAAAGACGTGTGCTAAATGTTACAATTTGCACATCACTGACCTAAAGAGCAACTTTGTGTGGAAGTATGAAAACAAGATTGCTCTTTCTGGGTCGAGGGGCCGTAGACAGTTTGTCAGACAACCCCAAAACACTAAATTCAAGCCAGTGTGCTGAAGACAGTGAAGCATGGTGGCACGAACATCATGATATGGGGATGTTTCTGATGTTATGTCAGGTCTATTTATCACATACCAGGGATCCTGGTCTCAGGTGGAATACATTAGAACACTTGAAGAGGTCATGTTGCCTCATGCCGAGGAGGAAATACACTTGACAATGGATGATTCAAGTAAGACAACAATCCCAAGCACACCAGTAAGCAGCGGCATCTTGCTTCCAGACCAACAAGATTAACATATGGATTGGCCAGCCCAGTCCCCAGATCTTGATCCAATGGAGGCCTTGTTGGGTGACATCAAAAATGCTGTTTCTGAAGCAAAACCAGGAAATATAAAGGAACTGTGAATTGTAGTCCAATTATCCTGCGCTGGAAACCTGTTTACAGGTGCCAGAAGTTGGTCGACTCAGATGCAGATGACTAAATATTCGTTCAGTGATTCACAGAAAAGATAAATCTTCGATTCTCAGTTGATATAGTGAATGTATGAGACTGTAAAGAAAGTTGCAGACATTGCCTTTTTTTTCTTTTTGAACAGCCTAAGATTTCTTTTTCTTCACTTTCTGTAAAGTAATAACAAATTTGATCATTTCCTTTTCCCGTCATGATTTGTTTTGGAACTGAATGTGCCCATTTGTGTGTTTGGAAATAAAAGCTATTTTAATCACACAGCTTCTATTTTGAACACAACTGTAACTGTTACATGTTCCCCTGTCTTTCATAGACTTTGATTATTCATACATTCATGTAAAATATGAGGATTAAAAAAGGGTGTACCCTGTCATCCATAACCTTGAACTTTTCCTTTCCTTCTGTTGTTCTTTGTGACTGTCAAACTGCATCATCACATTCTTCCCTTTTCCTGTTCTATATCTCGATTTCTGTCCTTCACTCTCTGCTCCTCCTTTCAATCCCTCTTTTCTTGGGTCTAAGCATTGGGCTTCCTCTCCTGAGCCTTTTCCCTTCCATATATCACTCCATCTCATCCCTCAGTGTCTAGCTCTGATATTCCTCTCCTTTGCCTCTGTCACTCTTCCCCCTACTCCCCCCCTCTGTCTATGTAAGCAAGAGGAGGTTGTTAAACATTTTTCTTCCCTCTTAATTGTTTTGACTGGGCCGATTGGCATCCCGATTAGGCCCATTGATTTCCTGGCGCTAAGTGCATTGATTTTTAAATTTCTTATTGATCCCCGCTCTAAATCTCTCGCACGCTCGCTCACAGAGTCTCACCGTTCGCAGGGGCTGAGACAGGGAAAAAGGGTTGAAAGAGAAAGGAAAAGGGTACAGAGACCGGTGTTAGGTAAATACACTGACCGTGACAGTGGTGTGAATTAACAAGGTAACAAGAGGCACGCACGGAGTGGGGAGGAAAAATGGTTATGAACACTGACGACAGCTCAATGCAAAGTTGGACAGAAAGAAGCAAAAACAAATAACAGATTTGCACTCAAAGTGTTAGATCAAACCCTTATAAGTATTAAAAACCTGTTTGTCTTTAATTTGCCTCACTGCATCCAGCAGCCAAAGTCTGTCAGACCTCAAGAGCATCAATACTTCAGTGATTGTTACAAACGTGAGGAAGCACTGACAGTATGTTGCCAGCTTGGTACAGTGTCTGCCTGCAAGGAATAGGTTCATCTGTGAAGAATGAGACGCTTTATAGGTGAACAAAGGTTTATGAGGGATAGACAGATATTGGAAATGTCAGAGATGGAATGGAGTGTTTTGTCTGCAGAACCTGCTGGAGATGGGTGTGTGTTATTTCTGGCTTACGTCTGTGTTAGGTTTTGGAGGCCTGCTACACTCAGATTCTTACATGCCCACTGGTGTTTCTCAGAAGGTGCTGGACCTAATTGGCTCTATCTGGGTGTGTGTGTGCGCGTGTGTGTGCACACTTGACAATATGTACGTGTGTATTTGTGTGTATGTGTGCCACCTCGACTATGTGAAGTAGGCGATGAATTTTGTGCGTCCACAAGAACATGTCTGTGTTTTTACATCTGTTTATATATTTGTGTGTGTGTGTTTGACCTTTTCTTGGCTTAAGTGTGGAGTCTCACATTCAGACATTCGGCTGATAGCATTTTGTTTTTATATCCGTTGGTCTTGACAAAATTGTGCTAACCTTTTCTAAAGTCATTTGCTGCTTTTCTGCCTCAACGTGCAGCTGAGTGCCTTGCACAAGACACAATACATGGACGATATATTACTGTTGCAATTACAATTTGCTCTGCGTGGATCCACTTAAGATAAGTGCTTTCAAAAAGCAAGTAAGGAAAAGCAACTATTGTCAGCAACACTGAAAGAAAAAAAAACTTCAGTATTACCACAGTTGTTGGAGATAATGTAATGCTGCTCTGCTGCGACATTAAGTGTGTGTTTTTCCAAAGAGTGCACTGTAATAACTGCTCTGTAATGATGATGGTGAAGCTGGTACTGACAGTCATAATGATTGCACTGACATGGGAGACTATTCGTTTAAGTTCTCAGATTTCTGCAGATGGTTTAAATGTGCAGAAAATTTAAAATAATATTTGAAAGTTACACAGGGCTAAACAATGTGAGATAAAATATTCAAGATGCACAGCCTGGGTGGAGCTGCTGTTTGCTTTGTCGTTGTGGGGCCCGAGTTTGCCCTGATGAAAGGGACGGCCTGGCAGCACACAAGCCAGTTTAAAAACTCCTGGATGAATGAAGAAAATGTGTCTACTTATTTGCGATTACACACGATTAGTATGGTGGACACTGAGTCCAACGGCCTGATGGTCACTCTTACTGACTGCTGCTTCTGATGAAAGCTTGGAACATGCGGACTCAGCATACACACTCACGGACACATACACAACCACATGAAACACTCACACATGTCCCTTTGTACGTGTACAAGCACACACACACACACACACACACATGCGCTGTCCTTGGACTCTCAGGCAGCTCTCACACATTCTAAGAGACACATTTTGTCCAACACACAGTTAAAGCATAACCTTGACCTCTCGTACTTCCAGTCTGCAGTCTCATACATACTTCATCCGGTCACTCAGGGATGCCACACACGCTGACATATGCCACAGAGCACACATTGATCATATGGGCACCGAAAAACTTGTGAAAAAAGGAGACACCTACAATTAAAAGAAACAAAAATAATAATTTGGTTTGGTTTGGTTCAAAAAAATCCTATGCAAAATGGTTAAATGTAGAATCTTTAATAAAGTAAATCAGTTTAATAAGACAAAATAAAATCTAAAACTCAACAATATTCAGGATACACATTCAAAGCAGAGAACTACAGAAAGATACTTTCAGTTTTCTCTTTACAAAATTCAAAATATCTATGTGATACTCTAAATATTTTAAGTAATTTGATGACCACTGTCTACTTAACTGATCAGTTACAGGAGCTCCACTAATGAATTTAAATACATGTCTCACAAAGTGGGTCCTTGGCTTCTTGTATTCATTCAAATGTTTCTATAAAATTAGAGCACATACAGACCTGCTCAGTGATGAATTTTACTGTCAGAGACAAATTAGAAATAAATCTTTTGCCGTGGACTTCCAGCATGTGTTGCACTCTGATAATTTCCACAATATCCTCTGCAACCCCCAGGGGTAGCGTCCCCCCCCCACCACACCGTTTCTCCCTCCATCCGCTCCTGTTTGTTTCCATCCTTGTAAAATGCTGGTTGCTTCACTGAAATACTGCAGTGCTTTATCTGCCCTCTTTTTCCCTTCTTTTAGTCCCCTATCACTCCTCTTCCTCCCACCTATACGCGTCGTTAGGCCCGGGCATCCAGGGCTGCCGAATGCTTTCAGAAGAGCTCAGGATCTTAAAACGTAAGGAATATTAAAGACACTAATCTATTGCAATCATGCACGAACCCCTGCAAATAATTATACAGCATATACTAATATGGAATGTTCGCTGAAAAACTGAGGGAGGCTATGTTTTGGCAGCATCTGCTTCAAACTATCTGACAACACTAACAGTCTAATACTGGCATGTGCATAATTTGCACACAGAGGCACAAGTACACAGAAAGCACACCTTGCTGCTAAATGTAGACATCGAGTCATGTTATTATATAATTAGTTTATTTTCCAAGTTAAGAAGGTGCAGATGAGGATGGAAGCATTAAAGAAGTCATCTCCACTTACTAAAGCAGCAGAAATGCACGACTTCATCAACAACATGAAGTTAGGGAGGAGGAGAAATCTTTATCCAGCAAATGTTGCTGATGCTCTTTAACAATTTTCAGAAAAATAATCACCATTTTATTTTAAAAAAAAAAAGTTCATCTAAGGCACAGTTTTACAGATGACCATTGGTGTAAAAAAAAAAGACTATCTCAAACTGATAAGATTTTTTTCTTATTATTTTGTATTAATCAAATGAATTGGTAAAATTAAACACCAAATAACTGAAAAAATAATTTAATAGGATTAAAAAAATAACTAAGCATATTTCAAAAAGCACAGTGCTCAGACCTGAATAAAAGGCAGAAGTTAAGAAGAAATCTACATAAATAAAACATATTTTAAGGCACATTTGTTATTATGTATTGATGAAAAAATTAGAAATGTAATAATGAATTGGTTTCTGCTTTGATTACATAGTGACTATATTTTCTATAAGCAGGTTAAGAGTGAAGAAAGGAAAAGAGCATCAAGATCAGAGCTTGGAAGGGGGAGGAAGAGGAGTTTGTTAAAACACACATTAACATGTCATTGTCTCACACAACGCTTGTTACACAACAGGAACAGAAATATGTAGATATGAGTTGGTAAATTTCAGTATAACGCTCTTATTTATTCTCACTCTTGACAAACTTGACTGACAACCGAGTGTCTTCATTTTATTTTGATTTCCACTACCTCAACACATCTTTTAATTAAAATCTTAAATCAACTGAAATTTCGGTAAAATGCTGTATGAAAGTCCACAGATTTCTGGGCTGGGCTAAGCTTCCAGTGTTTCAAGATCCTAGCAACGTTTCTGCTTCCATCCCTGTCTCCTCAAGACACACACCTCCAGCTGTTGTTGCTGGAGGTGCTTTTGCCAGCAGAGGGGACAGCGAGGGTGAGGTGAGGTGTAAGGCTTGGTGGATGGGTGAGGCAGGGAGGGAGGGAGGGGGTTGGAAGCAGCCGAGACCCAATGACGTGGGTGCGACATGTAACCGTGGCGCATGAGAGGAAATCAATACCTGAAAGGATGAGGAGCACTGGGGTGGATTACCGTCTGGGGCCCTGGCTACTGGAGGGATGGAGGGAGATAGAGGGGGTGCAGATGAGGCCTGGGAGGTGGTGGGGGGCTGCTGAGGGCCAGAGGCCAGATTGTCCAGTCTCCTCTCTCCTGCATCCCCTCCCCTGACCAAGTGCTGCTTAAATCTTGACACCCCTCCCATCAAGCCTCCCCTGGCTTCTAAACACTGCTCAGCATGAGTAGGCTGCCAGAGGTGAACCGTCAGGTCTGCATGAACACTCATGCACTATGCAGGTGCGGAAGGACTCTCTAACGTTGGGTAAAGGCACAGACGGTTGTGACCAGTGTGTGCTAACGCTCCTGATAACCCTGCACTATCTGTAGAGGGAATAATCGCCTGATATTACCAGTGTAAATTAAAGAGTCCCAGTGAGACAGTGTGTTTCTGCGTGTTCTCATGTGTATGTCTGTGGGGTGAGTTCGCCAGCAGGTAAGTGTTCAGTGAGGTACATCTGCAGCACTCCCACAAGCTTAGATAATAAATATCTATTATAAATATCATTATTATTGGGCCAATCTCCCCCAATAACAGAGCCTCAGTGAAAGATGGCACAAGGGACTCAACTGGATATTGGCAATATATCAGCATTGATTATTGAGAGTGCTGACAAAGAGACAGAGGCAAAGTTAATAAAAACTAATAAAACCGACATGGAATACAGAACGAACAAAGGCTTTAGCTGGATCAGACACTTGTTCACTGAAGGAAAAAGAGAGGAGAAGCTGGAGGTATGCTGAGAGTCAAAGAAGGGAGATAGTTTTATTGAGTCATAGGTTGTGTGTTGCAGTTTCTGTCTCAACATGCATCTCTGTTCGTGAGCATGTATCTGAACTGAAGTTTTATCATTCCTGGTGGGCTTGTAGGACTTTCTTTTTTTTGGTGTGACTGTGAATTGGCTCTGACATCTCCATACTTAACACTCGCACACGCTCGCATAACTCCCCTTTCGCCTCCCGTTTGTCTGTCTTCTTGAATTGATTGAATCTCGGTTGAATCTGAACTCTGCAGTTGGGATCCAAATCCTGCGCAGCTTTCTTGCCTTCCCACACAGCAGCACCGACTAAGATGCACAAACAATACTTACCCACCCACTCACAGACACACACACAGGCAAAGACAGTAACAAACAAACCTCATAAAAGCCCATGTACCATACCCATATTATCCTGACAAATCTATACATCATGTCAGATGTGAATACTACATTTTGCTGCGTGTCGTTGGCATGTTTGTACAGAGAGGATATGAGAGGAGCATATTGGCTGTGTACGCTGCTGGGTTGAGATGGGACAGAACGACAGTGAGGGAGCGTTGTTGATTCTAATAGGGCCTTGTTAGGCCACTGACGGAGCCAGTAACTCGACTGTTGGCTGCTATTGATCTCAGACCAAAGCTGTTATTGATGAGTTAGAATTTAATTCAACCAGGTCGTTTGTCATCATGACATCACCATTTAACTATGACCATGACATGGACGCGAACACCCGCAGACAAGCTGGGTCACACACATAAAATCACACAGGCCGAAATCAGCTTAAGCACACACACGCTGATAGTGTACACACACACACACACACACACACATACAGTGTGATGAATACACACCAGATCATGAAGGCAAAACAATCATTCTTTTTCTTTATTTAATTGTTTTCATGTTGCCTTTTTTTCTGCAATACAAGACACACACAAAAAAAAATATCATGTTCAATATTCACACACTGCGTTTTAAACCAGTTGAATCAATCATTAAAAATGACGAACAGGCAATTACCAAGAGTGCAATAAACAATATGACTAATGGAGGCCCTGTGTTATGACTAATGTGTAGCCTCAGGATACTTTTGGCTCTTTTTGATTGCATGAATGTTTCATCCCACATCCTGACCTGCAGCAAATGACACAGAGAACGTGTGGAGAGAAATTGAACAAATTGCTTTGTATGAATATATTTGTTTGTAGGAGAGCAGAGACAAACTATGTGAACAACTATCATCTGCAAATAAGTTATAAAAACATACACTATGATGCATATCTGTCCAAGACAGAAAAATATACATTTTCAAATATTTTCAAAGATTAATTTTGATTGATTCCATTTACATTTTGACCTTTTGGAAAATTCTAGTCTAATTATAGTTGATGAGACTAAATTAACATAAACAGTCATAAGTAGTTGAATTCCTGCTCCAAATGTAGCTGATTTATTTAGTAAAAGATGTACTCTGATACAGTTATGACAAACTGAACCATTTAGATGATTTAAGTACATTTAGAATCAGTTCTGAAAGTAGAAATGTGTGAATATTAGTGCAGCAGCTTTATTTATTTTGTAACAGGAAACGCAAGTGTATAGAGAAAAATTCAGATCATAAAAGCACATTGCTTTTATATCCTTTAAATTTCTTTAATCATAAAAAGTAGACACTCTACAACAAAAATAAAACAATTATCATTAATTGATGACTTTTATTGCAAGAGTCCTCTATTCAGTGTTTCATCCATTACAGTATTTTTCTCTGAAAAGAAGAGAGGCAAAATAACACACAGACAGTTCCGTAAGAGCTTTTTTCAATACAGCAGTATAAGACACAGCACAGAAAACAATGGAGCCAGTTATATATCTTTGTTTGGATCAGGAGGCTTGATAGGGAGGGAGATGGACTATCAGGACCATGGGCCTTGGTGAGAGCGGTCCAGCGGGGGTTATTGGCTGGAGCAGCTCCCCCTGGGGAGCTCTCCCTCCTGGTCTCTGGGGACTGAAACTGCAGAGACCCACTCGCTGCAGGGGCCCTATAGGCACCAAGGGAGAAACATACTGAGGAGGGAGTCCGCTTGATGGTTGGCTTCAGAAAGGCAGATGGATGGAAAATTAGATATAGATGTCATGAGTAGGTATCACAGCCTTTGTATTCTAGGTGTGTTTTACTAGTCAAAATGTGCAAAGCTGTTTGCAACATGATGAGAGAAAATATTTTTAATTGGGCAAAAATCTAAATTCAGCACATGCTTGTATTCGTGTAAAAGATAGTTTAAGGCATAACGAGAATTATCTCATGTCTCTAAAGTTTTGTCTTGTAACTTGATGAGGTCTGAGCATCATCTGCAGGTGTGTGAATACCTGTAATGCATGTAAGTGTTTTAATGGTAGAATGTTTTTGTACATGTGACTACCTAATTGTAACTATTTCATATCAGATTGGAAGAAAAGAGTTTGGTAGGATGAGTGTGTGGAGGACAAACGGGTGGATGCTGTACGTGACCCCCCCCCACCCCCCTCCTCCACCGCATCTAACTCATCCCTCCAACACCATCTTTTTTTCCCCTCCTTCAATCTCACACACCCTCCCTCCATCCCTCTCTTCCACAGACGCGCACAACCACACTACATTCTACAAGAAATAATTGCTTTTGTCTGGAAGGAGTGTGGGGAGGAGGGAAAGGGGGCGCGCATGGCTCCCTTTGTGGAGAGAAGGGGGTCTTTGAAGGACAACTAGTCACTTCTCCCTTTTCTTCCGTCTTTCTCCTCTCTCCTCCTCTTGCCTCACCTCCCGTCTATTCCTGCCCTCTCAATACTGCTCCTCGCTCCTCTTTAAGGAGTTTTTCCTTCCTTCCTCTTCTCCCTCTTTCCTTCCTTCTCCTTTCTCTCCTCTTCCTCCCTTTTCTCTCCTCCCTCTTGCTCCATTCCCCTCCTCTTCGTCATTGGACCTGCGGATGTCATCTGTCATGTGTGAAGCAGAGGGAGAAGGACAATAAAACCTGGTTGTCTGCTACAGGGGATGACACATTTTTCATAATTAAGAATGTGCCGGTTTATTGTGCAGAACACATTTCTTGGCAATATGGCTGTCTTTTGATGACTGAGCGAATGACAAGTGTGGTGATGATAGGCAGATAATTCATTGTAAGTTCAGTTTCCATTAACCAGGCCTAATCAGCCACAGCATTAAGCGAGCAGGCGCAAACAGTCCTGCGGGATGTGGCTCTCAGGCCCAACAGGGGCAAGAGCAAGCTCATTCCTATCGATCCGCCCGTATTGACTGTGATGTTTAAAGTATAGATTTTTCTATTTAAAAATCTATATATACAATAATCTGGTGTGTAAGCGCGCAGCGTTGACTGATGCTGGCTTGTAATTGACAGCATGTTACATATCGGTGCAGGGGGAAGGCGAAAGGGAGGTGTGCGTGCGTGTGTGTGTGTGTGTGTGTGTGTGTGTGTATGTGTGTGGCGACCGTGCGTGGCCGGGAGTGAGGGAACCAGATCCGGGGTCAGGAGGGGTGTGATCACCTCAGTAATAGAAGAGCTCAACTCTTGACACCTGGGCGCCCATATGATTTTTTTCACTTAAAACCCTGCCGCATTTAAAACATTGATTTACAACGCGAGATTATTTATACATGCATCTCCTCTATTCTTGTTTGCTCTAAAAAAAATTTATAAAAATCTCTGTATTGCACTCTCACCCTGCAAACTACCTTCAAGTTCCCTCATGTCTGGAACAGCAGTGGTCGCCCTTGTCTTCCATATGAATGGCCACCTCGGTGTGCGTGTGTGTGTGTGAGTTTGTGGAGGGGGGGTCTTATTAAAAGCAGCAGTGATGACATAAGTTAATTGAGTGCTCGTTGGTATCCATGGATTCTCTTATCAGGACTTCATCCCTTTTCAGCGCGGCCGGCTGTAATGCACTGATCACCATTGGCATCATTATAACCGGTATTATTAAGAAGAAGGGGGTGTGGGATCCAGAAATCAATACAGGATACCTTTTGCAGCGGTAGTGAAAACGAGGGAGATGGGGGTGGGGGGGTGGGGGCGCAGGAGGGATGGAGGGAGGGATTGGGGATGGAGGGTGGAGGGGAGGTGCGGGTGTGGGGGTGGTGATGTGTGAGTAGTAGCGGCTCCTCTCTCGCCTCAATGTTGCGGCCAGCCTTTAGTGGCAGATCGCTACAATCCTGGAGGGAGCCGGGTCGAAAGAGCTGTTGGGGGTTCCCACATAATAACGGGGACAAACAGACAGACTTTAAAAAAAACAAAAAAGACACACAGACGGATGGACGGAGACATAGGCAAGTGTTCCGATAAAACGCGACAGGATCGGATTTTAATATAGCTATACGCTGTCTCTTTTTTAATTTATTTTTTATTGGTTTATTTGTTTGTTTTTTAAACCTTACCCTGTTTGTTTGCCGTGGCTTGATGTTGTTGTTTTCTTTTCATTATTTATTTATTTGCTGCCTTTATTTATTTATTTGTCTCCTCATCGATTGATTGCGTTTTAATTACTGCCTTGTGACAGAGCGAGAGGGAGGAGGAGCGTCAGGGCCAAGCGCGCGCGCTGCGTTCTCCGAGTGTGTTTGTTTCTTCTTCACCCCCCCACCCCCTCATCCACCCCCACCACATCCTCCTTCTCTCACGCTTGTTTATTTATTGGTTGATGAAAGGCTTTAATTAAGCTGTTCTTTTTATTTCTTTTTGTTTTTTTGTTTGTTTGTTTTATGTGCTCGCGACGCCATCCGCTGCCCTGCGCGCGTGGATGAATATAGACGCACAGGAGCGCGTGCAGCCGGATACCAAATAGCAACAATAGACCAAAAATAACCCAAAAACAAACCAAATACTACTGCAGAAATCCAAATATGACTTTCTAACTCCGCTGGCCTTCTGCACTGTCTTATCTCTTGCTATGTAGCCGGTTGTGGTTCTGTTTTAAACTGCAACGTGAATACCAAAGCTGAAGCCGCAGATGCCACAGGAATAGGCCAGCGACTGTTCTCATGCCTTTTTTCCACACCTACATGAAACATTAACTGGTGAGGAGAGAGGACAGGATAAGCTCCGGGGGGCTCCAGGCTATGTTTACTCAAGGAGAGATCTTTAGCAGCGCAAATGTAACAGAGACGCAGGTGCACCAACGGCAGGCAGGTGACAAACAGCCCTTTTATTATAAAGCGACTACATCAGGCCTGGAATTGGAACAGAACTTTTCATGTAGCCCGTAGAAGTGAGTTCTGATCTCCTCTCTATCCGTCTCTGTGTCAGTCTGTACTGTGAGCTGTAACTGCTGCACTCGAGGGACCATCCCACATATATGTTCTATGCACATTTAGGCTTCAACAAAACTGATGCCGAGCACCGGTCCGCTCCTGTAAATAAAAGTGCGCAGCTGGGCTTCATGTGTACACACCTAAGGTCTTCAAACCAAATATTTCACCAAAGCTGTCTACCAGAGAAACGGACGAAGAGCTCCAGGACAGAATCACTTCTGTTAGATTTTTTGCATCAAAACAAGAAGCAGCAGGAAGATCATGTTTGTTCCCTTGCCGGTGCCGTTCGTGTTTCAGAGAACTGCCCCTGACCTCAACGCCTGGCGTCTCAAGTCTCCTCTGGCTCTCCGCTCCAACTCCGGTAAGACATTTTTTCCTCTTCTCCTTTCTACACCTCCTCCATGTCGGCGAGCCTCGCAGAGCCGCCCCGCCTTGCTCTGTTGCTCTGAGCCGATGCGCTGGCAGCGGGGAGAGCCGCCGGCGCACACACCCACTCACACACGCACACACACTCTCCAACGGGTCTTCTTTTTTTGAGTCCTTTAGGATGTTAAAATCAAACCTGTTCCGAGCGCATTAGAGCATCTACATCTGATAATTAACGTGACAAAATATCCCCTTAAAAAAATGTTGCTGTCCAGTCTATGAGAAGATGCGCCGCTGTTCCTCCCCTGTGTTGGTTTATCTCCACGCCGCCTATGTGCACCTTTCTCCGGGTGTTTTGCTCTCTTGTCTCCGTGGCCGTCCTTCCCCTCCACTCCACTGCCTGCGCCTGAGCCTCAGCCTCCGACTCTCCCCGACTAGACTCTCGGCAGGCAGGGAATATTCATGCCAACTTATCGATCCTGCGGAGATCGATTCCTGGGCCGGTGAAGGCAGTGAGAGGGGGAGACAGAGAGTAGGTGCACGGAGGAGTACGACCGTGCAAAAGGAGACCGGGGAAACGCTGTTTTTTTCTTTAGTTTTACGTCATAACATTTTGTGTTTCACGGATATCTTAGCAGGTCTGTGACTTTCATGTAGGTTTACTGTCGGTGCGCCAACGTTTGTGAACACCTCTGGGATTATACTTTTAAGTGACTGCGTCTCTACATCCCATTGCTTGGCTGCTTGCACGGTTGGAAGCGGTTGTAGCAGAGGGAGTGCGGACTCAGGGAGGGGGAGGGTGCCAGCTGAAGATGTGGCGCCGTCTGAGTTTCATCTGCGCTGAAGCGGAAGAAAAGAACGCATGGTGGGAGCAGCAGGACCGGCTTCAGTGTATCACTGGCTGTCGTGGTCAGAGACCTGCAGCTCAGTTCATTTTTCCCTGTTTTCTCAGACGTGCAACAGCTGCTTAGCTCCTCACACCCTTGGCATTTTTTTATGCTGGATGTACACGCCAAAGAACTGCAGTGTACTGAAAAGGCATTAACAAGGGAAACTAGGTCATTAGACCTTATCATGTATCTTCATATAGTAACGGGCCTTTGTATTGAATCAGATGGGCCAGTCCCCCATAGTACCCCAAAATATGGCTTCCTTCCGAGCATCTTGAGCCCATTTGAGTTCATACAGGTTTACTCTTTGTCCACAATGTGCAATATATGAGCAAAAGAGTGCGAAGGGACAAAGGCAACCTGTTACCTGCCATATCTCTAGAGATGTAGGTGATACTTGGAGGAGGATGAGGCGAACACTGGAGACCAGGAGGGACTTTTCCCACTTCTGTTATTGAAAAATGGGAAATGTCAGAATGAGAGAAAAAAAAAAAAAAAAAAAAACAAGGAAAGAGAGAAGCGGGTGAAACTAGGAGCAGATGACAACAAAAAGTGAGAACTCAGAGGAAAACCATATTTTGAGTTTGAGAGGGGAGAGCAAACCATTATGTTGCACTACCATGCCAGGGACAGCATCTGATGGACAAGCAGGGAAACTGATGGGATCTGTACACAGTCCTCAGATTGTTTGATAACAGTGGTTCACAATACTATGCTGATTTTATTCAGTGCAATACAATGTGCTGTCCTTTCAGACCTGGAGGGGAATAATATGAGTGCTTGGTAAGTTCAGCATATCAAAGCCAAAGCAAAACTGCTGATCTTTTGAAAGTTTTCATACAAGGAAATTCTTTTTTTAAATAACTCATCATGTGGTTACTCATATTTCCTTCCCTTTAACTCTAGTGTATTCTTTCCCTGACCATCACCCGTAGCTTCACAACAAACAAACACTCACGCACATATTGTGGTGAGGCTCTTCACTCAAGCTCTCAGTTAACTTGTCTCTTTGGTGGCAGCTACTTGACTCCTTAGCATCAGAGCTTTGTGTGGGGTCAGAGGTTACAGAAGGAGTGTTAGACTCAGCCCCACCTGACCCTTCTCTGCCCCCTGTGTTTTCCCTTCTCTTTCATGTTACAACAGGCCTCAAGCACTCATGCACAACCCCTGTGGGGGGCTCACACACAAACGCACACACAGGCACGCTCACATTGTCATGAAACAGACAGCCCATCATATACAGTAGCATAAAACAAGCATGTTAGACCGTTTTCCAGCTGGATAGCAACCTGCTGTAACCGATCCAGGTTTTGTTCTATTTTTAATGGCATTGTGTCTGTGAAGGTACAGGTCAGTGTGACTGCTGTGTGAAATACTTGTGTGTACGTGTGTTCGTGTAGTAAAGTGGTTTGTGAAGCCATCAGCATTAACTGGTGTATGAAAGTTTAATGGGACATAGAGGAGAAACCGCAGGTTTCCCACACAGCGCAGGGCTTGATATGATATGTTGGGACATCAAGGAGACTGGAGACTGCTTTTTTCTTTCTCCTTATCTCTCACACACATTCACACATACACACACACAGCTAGATTCAGTTCATCTCAGCTATGCACTTTCTGTCACACACCATTAACCGCTATCTCTCACCTCATACTGTCTGACTCTCTCTTTCACACACAAGCACTTATACTCACAGATGTACTTCAGATTTTAGACAGTCATCAGTTGCTTTATTTCTGTCTCTGTATTTCAGACAGGTCACATTTGCTCACACTTGTTTTCCTCATAACATTCCTTGACCACCTACTACGGGGATAATCTGATGTTTACACTTTCAGACAGCGAATTCCAATAAAATGCTTCACCTAAACCTAGCAATCAATACACCTACTGTTCTGTTTATGTGCTCCCTGCTTACTTTTTAGACATTTCTATCGTGCTCATGGAGCATGGGTATATGTCTTTAATTGCTACATGATGTATGAACATGCATGTGCACACTCATTTCCTCTTTGAATGTGTGACAGAGAGGGGTGTATGCATGCGCAAAAGCATGAACAAACTTGCAAACCAGTGTGTGCAGGTATAGATTGGTTTGTGGAGGGGAGCGTGCAAGTCGCAGTGTTAACATGATTGCAAATGACAAAATGTCAACCTGGGTTTGTTAGCAACATAATGGGGAATCAATAGACACGAGAAAGATGTCAATACTACATGCTTTATTGCATTAAGCTACCGCTCTCCTTCTCTGTAGCTCTCTCTCTCCTCTTCTTTTCACTTTCCCTCCCACTCTCTGCTCTCTGTCACAATACGATTCCCTCTCTCTTCCTCTGCTTTTCTCTCCCTGTGGTAGTAGAATTAGATTGCAGTGTATGAGCCAGCCACAGAGTCCTGAACGTAGCATGCTGATGGCAGAATACTTCAGAAGCTAATGGGCTATCAGTTCGTCTGCTCAGGCCCACGCAAATACCCCCAACGCAGTCTGACAGTATGACAAGACTCAAAGGAGCCTCAGCGGTGGCATCTTATGCTTACCCGATGCCTTTATGTCATGAATCAACTCTGAAAGCCATCACTGGATCTAATTCTGGAAACATAAAACCCCTTTGTATGGCAACATAAGCTTATTGTTGTACCTGCTCTAATAAAGGTGATACTACTCCTTTAAAATATGCATTGGGAATTAAGCGTGTTACTTGGTTTTGGATTAATCTAAGCAAAGCCGGTCCATAAATGTATAATGATAACATTATTACTGCTGTCTTATTGTGTTACAGGAGGGTTTTAAAACTGTAATCCTATTAACTGTTTACCTTATTATTGGATTTGCACAGGTGTGCATATGCCGCACTAGGCAGATTTTATATACAGCTAGTGTATGTGTGTATATGCGCTGATGTGAGTACTGGTTGAGACTAATGTAGTATTAATGCTGATGAGGTCCCACAGCTCATTAGCGGCACTGAGTGGTATTGAGTTTCTCCAGGGAACAGGTGAGACCAAAACACACATATACAGTACATCTTCATCGTCATCGTCATCATCCTTTGCTTATTAGCTACCATTACCACACACACATTCATGTGCGTTCACACAATCCTTGTCACCAAGAAAGTGACCTTTACAGGCTTGCTTTTAAATATTGATACTCCAACAAAGACACTTTGAAGTATACGCAGTAGGGCTCAACAAGAAAATCAGACCTTATCAGTTAGTTTTGAATGTGTTTAATGAATTGACGTACACAGAAACTAATGCTTGTTGGACTAACTTAGTGCAGCTGGCCAGTGTGTCCAGTAAAATACAGCTCAGTATTAGTCCATACCAGGGTCTCGGTGAGCAGGTCACTTAATCAGGCCCAGAGACCTTAATCACAGAAAACACACAGAGAGGGAAAGCTGGACCGTGGGTGCCATGTGTGAATGTGTGTGTGGGCAGTTAATCAACACATCAGCAGGAGTAAACACATATATACCACCTTCTTCCCTGATATTGATTGATACTTCCTTCTGTGGTTGTAGTTTTCCATCCTTATCGCTCTCCGTATAACACAGATGATGTAAATACGAAGTGCTGAAGAAGACTTGACCTCTACAAGGTGGACTCCCCACCCTGAGAGAGTGCAGATGCTTTGTCAGTGCCTGACTGTGATCAGGACTCAAGTGGACATCTCCACATGCTCCCAATCATCCGCAAGAAACTACCAGGCATTACAGCTTCCTTTGGAACTCCTGGTGATTATTTGAGCAATAATTAATTGATTTCAGTGATTTTCCTGAGATTTCCATATTTATTCAGTCATTTATCCAAAATCTCATCAACAGACTCAAAAATCCCCCTGGTCAGGGAGACCAAAGCTTTATGTATCTTTTTTGTTTTCTTCTTTTCTATTTTGGCGAGATATGCCAAAAACAATCTATATGGTCTATTTGCTGAGATGACTGTGGTCTAATTTAAAGACCAGCCGTGTTTTCAAACATGTCTGTCTTTTTCTGTTGTTGATTGCTGCAGGCTGTCACCTCTGCCACCAGGCCCAAGTGCCGGTACATTTAGATAATAAAAGAGACCAATAAAATCCAGAGCTTTGATTGGGTCTCTCCCGTTTAGCCCAGCAGAGCAGTTGCCTAAATCAGGGGTCCTTCTCTCCATTTCATTTAGCTGATAAGATTTATGGTAATAAAGGGTTCTTATTAACCTTTAGGGTTCAACTGCTGTCCTTCACACTGAGGGTGGATGAGAGTGCTTACTGATCAGGTTTTCAGGAGGAGGCACTGAACATATCTGCTGTAAGTAGTGTCACATCCTTGCATACACTTAGTTACTCACACGCTGCGGAGCAGAGACTTCCCAAAAGCACCTCAACCATTTCAGAGTGTTGAATAGATGTTCATTCTCCCTTCTCTCATTTTCTTGTCTGACTTTTCCTTTTTCTTTATCCTTTCTGTCCTGGCTGCTTTCTGTCTTTCTCTCAGCAGGTGAAGGCTTTTCTTAAATTAGTGTTTTTTTTACTTCACCACCTCCTCTTCATGTCATTTCATGCTATATACGCCTTCTTTCTTCTGAAAATGCATTGTCACACTCATTTTTGCAACAAAAACAGTCAACTAAGAGTTCCATGACTGTTCTGAAACTTTAAATACAAGATAGATTTGATCTTATATGTTGATTAAAATTGTGATCTCGTGTGTTTCCATCAATGTTTTTTGTTTTTGTTTTTTTGTCTAAAAGAAAACATCAGATTTGGAAAAATCTCATGTGTGTCATCAGTCTACCTGGACGTGCCTTCTTTCTGTTTCTATCCACATTGACAACATCAACCGGCTGTTTTTAAATGTTAAGGAGCAGAGAGATCGGGGGTAGACAGGGGAGGCAAAACTCCTCCCTACTCTGTACAAGAGCTGCCACCCTCTGTCCCTTTGTCTGCTTGTAAAGGGGACCACGGAGGAGGCACAGAACAGGGGGTGCTGAAGGAGTGACTAAGTGACCCCTCGCTCCCCTTTCTTTTGACGCTTCCATGTTCTGTCCATTTTGTTGCGCATGTCCCTCTCCCTCCCTTCTCTTTCATCCGATTTCGTTCCCCCTTTTTTCAGCCTGGTTAAGTCGCCATGGCTGTTGGCCTCACGTGTCTTGTCCTCTCCCACCCTCCACTCTAACATCTTTGGCAACGGCAGCCTAGTTGCCAAAGTGTCTGTAGGACACATTAAGGCCCATAAAAGCCCAGTCTGCCGCCGCACTCTTCACCACCAGTCAGAGGTAGTGTACAAAAGTGACTTTAAATGAGTCTGTGATTACCTTGGAACATGGGGAGCTACTGAAGCGGCCAAGAGAGTGTGAGACAAGGCCACAGTGTTGGTAAAAGCACAAGAAAGTGCTCCTTGTGTGTTTCTCTTGATTCCCCTAGGGAAAATTGAGCAGAAATTAATATTTGTTTCTTACACATCTAAGAGCTAAAAGGCTACCTAAGTGGAACTAGTTATGACAAGTTGGAGGCCAAATCCAATCCCCTCCCCAATCACAACCTGCTTGCCCCTCCCCTCTCCATCACCTCTCTTCCTAATTGGCCACATGCTGCCATGAGTGACAAGTGTAATCATCAGTCAAATTAGGGATGGGGAGGTGGATGTGGAGGAGAGGAACAGCAGAAGGTGGTTGGGGCAAGGAGGAAGGGGGGTTCAAATGGATGTGCTTTGATCACAGACAGAGAGGGGGTGAGTGGGCAAACAGACAGAGCTACATGGAAACCTGCTGTCCACACACCTGCTGCTTCATAGATGGGCTACATTAGTACCCTCAGCATCACCCACAAGCTTTCCAGCAGCACTTTTAGAAGATACTTAGATGTTTATTGACTGTGGTGACAATGTAATAAATACTTCATTAGTTTCCCCTTTTCATTTCCAGCTTAATAGCCGAAAAGAAAAGAAAAGAAAAGAAAAGAAAAGAAAAGAAAAGAAAAGAAAAAGTAATCTCTTTTAATGCCATACTAACAGAAGACAGGGTCAAACAATTACATCACAGGGTGTGGTAGTAATGCAGTCTTTGAATTCAACTTGGACATATCAGACCAGGTCCGTGTTATATTTTGATCTACTTTGCAACTGCGAGCAGATGTTGGCTTTCCAACCAGCTAACAATGTTTGGAGTAATTAGGAGTGCTGATGAAGCGCTTTGATTCCCTGGCTATGGCGGTCCTCTCATTAGCGGTTAGCTATGGCTAGTGCTGCAGCAGGCGCTCCAGTCACATCCTATTAGGCGGCTCAGTGTACACTCTGAATTAAAAGCAGGAGATTAAGAGGAGATGAAAACTGTCTGTGTATACACACAGAGAGATGCATATGCACACATGCATGCACACAGAAAGACACAAATGCTCTGAGTTCTTTAAAAAGATCCGCAAAGTCCAGAAATGATCGCTGTTGTAATGAGGTTGTTAAAAGAGGAACTGATGCTAATTTGCAAAGACACTAATAGGACTTGGTGTTACATGGAACACCATTCAAAATTATGTATGCATGTGCCAAGACCTTTAGGGATATACGTTTGATATGAAATCAGATTTTAATGTAAAAACTTCACCGGTACATTGGTCTGGATGGGTATGTGTACACTTTGAGTTGAAACAAGCAACAGAGTTGTTAGAGATTTTAAGATCTAAGCTCACTTTCGTGGGCATGTGTGTGCATGTGCATAAGTCCAGGCAGCAAACCATTTCACCAACAATTCCTCCAAATGAAAGAAAACAGAAAGACAACCTTGAAAAGACAATCTTTTCCCTTCTTTTCAACTCCTCACCATTCATCAATACTCTCCACATGCTCTCCTCTCTTCTCTCTGTTTCTTTTCGTCTTTTGTGTGATGGAGTGATTATTGAGGACAAGGCTGCTGTGTTTAACACTGGTTGATGAAGTCTGCCTTTGTCTGTCTGTGCTAACCTGTCGCAACCGGGACACCACTTATAGCAAAATCAATACACAGAGTAGAAGAGGGAGACCATACGAGGGAGGCAGAGGAAAGAAAGGTTGAAGAAGGTTGGTTGAAGATAGATAAATGCAGCAAAACAGACAAGTTAGAGGGAAAATAGAGAAGGAAGTCATTGCAAAGGAAAACAAAAAAGGGAGGAATGGCTGAAAATTTCAATAGTTGCCCACATAAACTGATAGTGAATGGCAGTGTCAGTCCCTGTGTGATTAAAATAGGGCATTTATATGTATATATTTGTCTTGCCCATGCATAGCCTCAATCCAGGGACTGTTTGAATCCCTTGTGGTGTGCATGCATGGTATTGTTTGAGTGCAGCAGAATGGGCAGCCCCTATCTGTGTGGAACGATCAGCTCTGTGTGTCTGAGCCTCATTGGCCTCCACTCCCCAGAGTTGAAACCGGTGTGAAGAGAAGAGGGGAACAACAGAGGGACGAGGAGAAGGACGGAGGACGAGAAAAGGATGGGATGGGATGGGGAGAAGGAGAGGTGTGGGAAGGGAGGGGATGGTGGGGTCAGTTGTGTGAGAGAGGCACAGCTGGGAAATGAAAAATGCAACCTCCCCCTCTCCGTACTACCACCTTACACTCACACATACAGCACACACATACATATACACTCACAATCCCCATCTCTTTATCCTCCCCTCAGGAAAGATGGGGTGGAGGTAGTACTGGAGGGGAGGGGGCAAAGGAAGGGAGAGGCGGGGGCTAGGAAGAAATGGAGAAAGGGACAGATAGCGGCATTAAAATTCATGGCTTTTTTTTTTATTATTTTCCCTGCTGAAAATCAATAGTGTTTACTATGAATGAGTGGAACAGTGGACAACAGTGGTGCCGGGGGGACAGAGACACAGAGAGGAGAAGGAAGAAAGGAGACGGAAGGATGGCGGGAGAGGTAAAGCGGAGGAGGGGTGACTTTATTGCAGTAGGCAGAAGCACCAGAGGCCAAGGTTAAAGACCAGCAGGGGCAGAAAGACAGAAAGCGATAGAAGTACAAAGTAAATTCACTTGTCTTCTAAACCAGACATACTGCCTTGTAAATGCATATTTATTGTTCGCTGCCCTAATGCTATAATGTAAACCGTAATATTCTATAGACTAATATTCTCTGCAGGAATATCCCTTGTACAATAGCTTTCAATTTGTTTTCCCTTCCCTTTCCATCATTCCAGATACAGCTGACTCTATCTTTCAGAAAATGTGTGTGCTAATTGGCAGCCCAAATATACCACTAGACCAATTCCCTGCAAAATGCAAACCCATACACAAGCAAATATAATCATACAAACACACATGCACACACACATTAACTGTAAAGCAGCTCAGGCTGACTTTTTCAGCTACCATGACCCTGTTTCTTGCAGCTGAAAGCCTGGACGTTCAGGATGGCTTACCAGTGTTTTGATGAAGCACTGCCTCTGTGTCTCACACTGCTTGATCAAAGCAGAAAAGTGTGCTTTATCAGTTCCTTTTTTTTAACTAAATATATTTCTGTCATGTTTCATGTCAATCAAGGCCTTTAAAACAGTTATGTGTTTTTCTCCTTCCAAAGTTCACTCAGTACAGAGTAAATAACTCATTTATTTGCTTATTTATTATTTTGTATTTCTTAGATGAAATTGGTCATTTTTCTTCTGGCACTTTTTAAATTTATTTGAGACATGTGTTATATAACATCTTCAGAGTGGAGCCGGTGTCCTCGTTTGTTGCCTTTCATGGTGTATTGCATGATCATGAATGTGTGCTTAAGTGCCAGCATCTTGTGCCTATCTATTCCTTGTCGTGGTGCTGGTGTGTGCTTGTGCTACGCTGTGCATGTAGATGTGTGAGTGAGTGAGCTGAGTAGGGGGTGATATATATGCAGTCAGCTCATGCATTATGGAGAGTGCAGGTGAGCTCGTCTAAATGTGAACTGCTGGTATGTGGAGGGTTCAGGGCCAATCTCACTGAAGCCTTTTGTATTAGCATAGCATCTCCATTTCAAATCGGCCTGTCAAAGACCAACAGCATGTTTTATTCAGAAACAGATATTGATCAGATTTTATGCATTCATATCAAATCTATATTGAGTGCCAAATTTAAGCTTTTGGTATGTATGCGATAGTGCTTTGAAAATATCTTGCATGAAAATGAAGGTTATAATCTCTTCTATGCCTTTATTATGCAAAACATTTATTTTGGTTGTTGTTTGATGTGGCAATAGTATGCTGTGTTGCTGATTAAAATAGAGAACTGGGAATGGCTTGTTTACGATTCAAAGGAGGATTCTAAGACAGTCAGAATGCATCCATTTAGCTGATGTGCCTATACTGTGTTGTCCATAGGGACATATAGAATTTGCAGATGTCAGTATGGTATGGCGGCTCTCTTCTGTTACTTTAATGCCTCAAAAAGAAAAAAAAAAAGCAACAGCAACAACAAAGTAACTATTGTGCAATAACTTCAGATTTCGGTGCACTCACCAGGCCTCCAGATACTTCTTCAAACTGACCTCCACAGACCCATGTACAACTAACAGGCAACACTTAAATATAGCAGCATCTATTTGTCCATTAGCATGTTTTTCCATTTATATTTCTCCATGTTTTAAAACAGGGACCAAAGGCCATGTCTGCCTCTCAAACATGTGCGTTGTTTTTTTTTTTTTTTGTTTTTTTTTTTTTTTCAACCCCCATGCACCCTCGTGTTTAACCCAATCTTCCCTCTCTCAACGACTGGGGGGGATGAAAGGTCAACGG
>JBAMYA010000008.1:13008163-13037001 GCA_037176975.1 Arrhamphus sclerolepis
ATTCTATTGCACTATAAAATAATATATAAAGTTACATATATGCACATATGTGTATATACATATATATATATATATATATATATATTAATCATTATTTAAGAATCTTAGTGGTCTTATTTTGGACCAAGTTGATCTAAAAATCTAAAAACAGTGTTCAGATAGAAGACTTGAATCTGTGATTGCCAACTCATATGTCATAAGCTTCTCCTCTCTAAGAGGTATATCTCATGATCATATTAAATGAATTCAATTATTATGAAACTAAAATGGTAAGAGAGCTGAAAATATTGAATTGTTGCCGCTTTGTGAAATGGATGAATTTTCCTCCAGTAATCTGTAACGGACAAACAATATGTGTGGTATTAAACGTCTGGAAGGCATATGCATCAGATGTCAGCTCTGCTGGAGCGTTTGTTGTTAACAGCAGGTAAAAGTGATGAAAGGTTCAGTGTCTCAGACAGTATGTACACAGACCATGTAGGAGTGAAGATAATGGTCTTGTTTATATGCCCCATCTATATCGTTGTTTTGTTGATTTGAATTATTGTGTGTTTCTCTTTTCCTTTAAATTCAGTTAACACCTTGATCTTATAATCTTATTTAATTCCCTGTGCTGTTTTCGTAAGTGCAGTTTCCTGTAATTTCTTAAAATGATAATTAAAAAAACAAAAAAAAACGTTATAAAAGTCACAGACGTAACTCGCTTGTTTGACATCAGTTTCATTTTCAAGGCTCAAAGCTCAAAAGTCATGCAGTCAGTTCAGTTCTGACTACAACATACAAACAGAGTGAGCTTTGTGTGCATTTATGTGCTGTACATGTGTTTGCTGTGTTGTATGTTTGTTCAGTGTCTTGTTTGCTCTCTTACTAAAGGCACGGTGCAGAAAAACCTCCTCCACAGGCAACCAGAGCCTCCGTGTCAATTATCCTGCCATGAACCTGCGCTAACTTCTCTTTTCTCCCTCTTTCCCATCCTCCTCAGCTCCTCTAATAGGCCCTCTCTCAGGATGATGAGAGGACATGCTCTCCTCTGATGGTAGCGCAGCACAGCTCACAATGCTCCGTGTCAGGGTAAGATTAAGACAGGGCAGAGAGAAAAACATTCCCATCAGATGTGGAGGGCTGTGTGTGTGTGTGTGTGTGTGTGTGCGTGTGCGTCAGTGTGGGTGTGAAATATTATGTAGAGTTACATTAACCGTTCTCAAATGCTGATGTCTGTCATCAAATTTCAAACAGAAATAAGTAATCTGATTCACATATAATCATTCAAATGCCCAGTGCTGATTTTCTTTTCTTTTTTTTTTGTCATCCTCGGTACTATGAGATATTTCTCAAGAGAGGACAGAGTGAAGAGTGGTCTTGTTTTGCTGGTCATGTCAGAAGAAGAGAGGTGGTCTCAGTTGACCGGTGATGAGTCTCACAGAACGGCTCAGTAGCTCTGAGCTGACTCACCAGTTGCCAGAAATGATATTTTAAATGTCATTTGCCTCATGTCTTTCAGTCTTCGGTGTCATCATAAAATCTATAGAAAAGTACTGACATTGGCGTAATGAGGTTCACTTACAATTAATGAATGAATCATGACTTTAAAAATCAAGAAGTCACTTTCAGACGCGATGTGGTTACTGTTGTAACCTCTGGGAAGTTAGCCTGACCAGAGGGACGCATCCTGGTCACAAGTTGCAACACACAGCGAAGCACACAAGAGGTAAATAAAACAAACATGTACGCAGTAGTCGTATGGAACCTCCTGCAAAAGAAATACAGGCTAATAATTTTCTACAGTTATTTTGCATATTTATATTTGTTGCTGCTTTGGGATAAGTGTTAATTAACGTTTTATTCAAAAGTGAAGAGGCGGTTTTCTGACTTAAAAAATCAGAAATAATTAAATAATTTACCACTCAAGTGCTATGAAGTGTTCTCAACACAGTTGCATTTTAATGGTAAATTGAAGAAATGTTTATTTGTGCTTATCCATGAGCCCACACTTATTTTAAACTTTTGTGGTCCACCGTCACAGAGAAATTGATTTATTAAAATGTTATAATTTTCATGACTTTGTACAGTCACATCAGTCTGTATTTTAGTGCTGTTTGGTTACTGCATATCCACTTGATATTTTATGAGCGTTTATTCAGCATTTTAATTAAATTGTTTTGCTAAAAAATAAATAAATAAATAACAACAACAACAACAAATAATCAAGTATCTACTGTTGTGAATTTGAGGAGCTCCCTCTAAGATCTCACTGTAAAATTCTACTTTTGTCTTGTCAGTTTATTTATTTGTTCGTGTGCTCCTCCTCTGAATTAATATATTTAGTCTTAGTTTATTTAAATTAAGACAGCGTTATTACTTAATCTTTCCATATGTGTAGTGTTTAAAGGTGGAAAGTTCTATTTTATTGCAATTAAAAATCAGCACTGTTCGGCAGGAGTTTGTTCTCTCAGTCTGTAGGTGTTTTTTTTTTTTTCTGTTTGTTTGTTTTGTTTTGTTTTTGTTTATTTGTGTATTTGTTTTTAAGACTCCACCTCCAAGTCACCTGGCTGCATTTGTGTCCCGGTGTGTCCTGGCACAGGAAATAGGGTGGGGGGTTGCTTGAAGGACTGAGGAGGGGGGGGGGGGTTACATCTAAGTTTCATCTCGGCCAAAATACCCAGAGGAGAATAACGGAAACTGTCCAAACTGATCACACATGCAGTGTTGTTCCCTGTTCCTTCCTATTGCATCATGACACAGGATTATACAGCATTAAATTTAACATTTTTGAGATATGTCATGTATGCTGATCTCACCGGTTCACAGATGAGGCCTAAACTTGTAATTTTACAATGTAACATACTAACTAAAGAAAGAGCAATTATACCATTCAACCATTAAACTTTCAACACATTACAAAAGGTTTTTGTACAAAAACAAAACAAGAAGCAGCTACTTTAAGGTGCATCCTCTTACTTTTGTGCTCATCTATTATTAACTTTACATCTGTATCGTGTTCTGCTCAGTGTCATGTGAAATCAGTTGTGTTTTTGTGTGCAGCAGTGTGTTGTAAAAAAAAAAAAAGGCAGGTTTTAAAAAGATGGAGGGAAAGCGAGTGAGAGAGAGCAGGCTAATATTAATAGCTGCGTTGACAGTAAGTGTTGGGTTTAGCACTCAGCGTTCAACCCACTACAAGGGGAAGTCAGGAGGGGAAGTGAGAAAAAGACACAGCAACTTGATATACTGCCCCGCCACTGTATTACTGACCACATTATCCACCATGCTACTGTCTGTAGGCCATTTTAAACCATGAATCAACACACACTTTCTCCATGTGTCCTGCAACCGCGCAGCACAGCAGAGGCTGCAGTTTAGGAGCTTCACATTCCAGCTGTTTTATGAGCGGCTCCATCACTTTACAATGTGGATTTGACTTTGTGCACTCTGCATTATGCAGATCTGAGTAACTCAAGCCATATTTACATGGACTTACTGATAGTGCTGGGGTTTACGTCTGGATGAGAAGAAGATGCTATTTTGAGGGCATGCTCAGTGGTTTTTGGCTTGAATTGTGCAACAGTGGACAGTTCTGTAGTTCTGCTCATAGATCCATCACATACTGGCAAAACTGTTGCCATATGTAATGCTGGAATAACCACAAGCTGAACCTAAGATTAACCAGATGTTTGCATGCGCACAGTTGATGACCAAATTAGCTTAAAATCTTTAAGGGAAATCCTGCAGTCAGTGTCTGTCTGTGTGTGTGTGTGTGTGTGTGTGTGTGTGTGTTTAACCAGGCAGTAGCCAGTGTGATGGCAGAGTGGAGTTTTCCAACATTATAATCCCTTCAAAGAAAGGCATTGCACATACCAGAGTCCACTGATCTCTCATTTGTGTATTGTGCTGCACTGATGGTGCATCTGTCTGTCAGCCTTCATCTTTACTGAAAATTCTTTAAAAAAATCAGTTAGTAGACTCGTGGGCTACTACTGCCCCCTAATGGTGACCGTACCTGACCTGTTTGCCTTGCCAGTGCAGAATAGTGATATTTTCTCTATTTAGCATGTCATCTAAATAAAAGCACAGCAACAAGCTGACGGGAAATGTACAAGGTGCTCTAATGTCACACGCTGTCATGTCAGTGTCAGTGCTGAACGTGAGAAACGACAGGGTGAAGAGAGGGGAGATGAACTGGAGAAGAATGGTGAAAATGAAGAGAGAGAGAGAAAAAAAAAGGAGGGAGACAGAGTTTATTATGCAGGTGGCAGATATAATTAGTTGGTCGTTGGGCAGATTTGCATGTTTTCACAAAAGGGAAGTAGCTCTGTGCATGTGTGTGTCTGTATGTGTGTGTGTGTTAAGCGTTACGGAGCAAAAGAGAGCGAAAGGTTTCATATGGACACAGCAATAAGTTGTTTTACAGTTTGTGGTTTCAGACAAATAAAAAGGCTTTTATAATTACATAATGTCTTAGCCTGATACCCGAGCAGAAAAGAGCCATTATGTACAGACAACACAATGACACTCCAGTGTTTTCTCTCTAAACTGTCCTCAGATGATCCTGATTCCCGTCTTTCCCCAGTCACCCCACTGCCAAAATGCCTCCCTGTTTTTGTGATGAAAACAATTAAAGGCTTAAACTAATTGCCTCCTTTCATTCATGGATGTTGCCATAGGGACTGTCCCAATACAGTATCAGCCAGAATATAATGTGGTTTTGTGATGAGTGACACACAGTATGAGATATTTATAGTGTGCACTGCACCTACGAAAACACATCTGGTTAAAATTAGAACAAGCAAACACCTTAGGTCAACCTACTCTTATGCTGAACCACTAATTGGAAACAATGAATGAATGTGGGTTGATTTCAGCCTACGAATGATTCAGCCACAGTGTTTAGTTTACAGTGTGTAGGCCCCGATGTGACACGAGAACACCCAACTCTAACCTATCTAACATCGCCGCCCTGGCTATCTTCTTTCCCCTTTTGTCATCTAGATTGAGATAACCTGCTTTATAAATGTTTTTCAATCCGCTGCCGTCTGCAATTCTGGTGTGACGCATATCTAAGAATCAACCTCACTGACTTATTTATCTCTGTGATTTCCTGATGCAGATATCAGAATGTCAAAGCCGGTTGAGGTTGAGAAAGTCGGGGCTAACTCACCGCTGGAGGGCACAGGTATGGCTTTTCTCTGTGAGTGGCAGTCAGTATACTCTCACAAATACTGCATCTCTACATGACTTGTGTAAAAAGTTGCATGTGCATGACCCTGGAAAGTCTAAATGTATGTTTGTGTGCATGAGATGTGCTGAAGATGTGATTGATCACTTTTTCCTCTCCCTCCCACGCAGATTCAGAGCGGAATGGACCTGAATCAAATCACCAGGTATATGTGAGTCTTATGACTTTTAAGATCATCTCCCACCTCTTTTATCTACCTCCCTAACTGATCCGCCTAAAAATGAATAAATAAATCAAAATCATGCAAAGTAACTATTATTTCTTTTGTTGATCATTATTTTGGTTTATGTTAAAAAAATGTTGAGATATTTTGAGTTTATTAGCAAAATACACAGACTGCAATATTGTCTGTTTAGAGTCACTTTGAGCGTAATTTTTGAATTGTTGTATTTGATTCTTCTCTTCCAGGCTCAGTCAGTGAAAGTCAGCTCCTTTCCCCTGTCTCCAACCCTGAGCAGCAGCAAAGTGAGTAGCACGGTTGTGTGTCTATGGGTTTGTGTTACTGAGCGACGTTTGCGTGTCTGTGCGCGAGTCTGGACTTGTGTTTGTGCATCTTTTGTGTCTCAGCATCACACTTTAGATTTACTGACAGTATGGCTGCCCCGGCTTTGTATTCATTTCTATGCGCTGAATTGCTCTTTTGTTGTTTTCGCCGTTGAGGTTTATGATGTGTCGACTCTCCACCCAGTCATGAGTGTAAGCAAACGAAAGAGAGCGAGAGAGTATGATGGCACTCATATCTTTACAAAGCCTGCTGGGAATTGCAGTAACTCTATAAAAGTTCTTGCCAGAGTTGAACTTGTCCTCATTTTCATACTGAAGGATATATGCAAATCAGTAAGCTGGAAGAGAGTCCCTCTGCCAGTTCAAACATGCCTTGTCCTGAGGAGAAGAAGAAGAAAAAAGTTCTACAAGAAAACTCGATATATTTATTCAGACAAGACACACATTTCTATCATTTTACTTCATCAGATAAATCAAGGGACTTGAAGTGGCCTATCAATTACTAAACCTCTTTGTGGCTGTCACATGCTTCTTTTCCTCCTCACATTGTTGCCTTCGTTCCAGAATAAGATGGAGGAGTGTACCGAAATGTCCCCAGGCCTTTCTCCCTCTCATGGGCCGACCCCTTCACAGACAGCCCTGCAACATACACAGCTCATGCTGACTGGCTCCCAACTAGCAGGGGTAACATGGACTCAAAATTTATCCACAAAGATGCGCAATTTGCTTTGCTTTTACCTTGCTTGCTTCTCTTGTGCTGCTTTTTGAACACTTTTTTCCTTCTTTCTTTCCCTATATGCATTTCCTTCTCTATCTTGATTTTTTCTCTCCTCTCCTCTCCTCTCCTCTCCTCTCCTCTCCTTTCTTCTCCTCTCCTCTCCTCTCCTCTCCTCCAGTTGACAGCTCTATTGCCAGCACAGCAGCAGTTGCTGCTGCAGCAGGCCCAGGCGCAGCTCCTGGCCGCTGCTGTGCAGCAGTCCAACGCAGCCCATGCAGCTCATGCTGCCCATGCAGCCGCCCAAGCCAATCAGCAAGCTCAGGCAGCTGCAGCAGCAAATCAGCAAGCCCAGCAGCAGCAGCAGCAGCAGCAAGCAGGACAAACAGGGCCACAGTCCCACTCGCAGCCCCAGGGACAGGGGCAGAGCACACAGGAACAGAACACCCAAAGCGTCCCTGTCCCACCTCCTCCACCCCAGCTCACCCTCTCCCAGCCAATCCAGCTCACCGCCCAGGTACTACCAATCACAGTCAATTTCCAGATGAGCGGCTTGATTGATGGATTTTTATCAGTCCACGAAACCATTCTTCTTCTTACATGTCATTTGCGCATTTCATCAGTCACAATTTCTGCCTTGCTTTGATGCACTTATGGCCCTTTTGCTTTCATTGACATTTAAGTGTTTCCTGCTATGTCTGTGTGTTTTGTTTGTCCTAACCTGCTTTCTTCTGGTGGAAATACACACCACACTCTTAACATGTCTGTGTGACTAAGTGCTTTGCTTGTTTGTGGCTGGGTGCGGCTGTGAATCAGGAGGCAGAGCGGCCATCTGCCAATCGGAAGGTCTGTAGTTCGGTCCCTGGCCTCAGGAGTGTGAATTTCAAGTTTATTTGGGCAGGACAGTCAACCCCACACCGTCCCTGATGTGTTCTACAACAAAACAACCCGCTGAACTGGAGAAAAAAAAGGATGTTTATACTACCGGAGTGCTGTGTGTGAATGGGTGACTGATTAGAAACAAGATTATGTGAGAAAAGCTCCTTGTAAATAAATAGACTCTTGCCTTCTCTAAGAGATACATGTCTTGTCTCGATTGAACAGGACATTCAACAGTTTCTGCAGCTTCAGCAGTTGGTGTTGGTACCCGGACACCCACTACCATCTCCAGCCCAGTTTCTTCTCCCACAGGCGCAGCAGTGCCAGCAAGGTATGAAGTTATAGATGCAAAACAATCATTGCCTTTTAGATGTACAGACTGATGATGAGTTGATAATGTGTGCTTGTTAACGTTTTCTTTTTTCTTGTCTCTCAGGACTTCTGTCAACACAAAATCTTATACCGCTACCTCAGCAAAACCAAGGGAGCCTCCTTTCTGCTCCAACTAGAATGGGACTCCAAGCACAGGTAGGAGGAAACTTTCATGTTTTAGTCAGTGGAAAAGAAAACCCAGGCCCTGCACTTTGGTTTCTATCTCTCTCTCATTTTCACTTTCATGTGTCTGGTGTCATATCTGGTGCAGCGAGATAAGAGCGTGGATGTGAGCGTTGGAGGAGGTGTGACCACAGTGCCCTCTGTCACCTCTCATCCCGAAGAGCCCAGTGACCTGGAGGAGCTGGAACAGTTTGCCCGCACTTTCAAGCAGAGACGCATCAAACTGGGCTTCACGCAGGTGGGGAGATAAACGCCACCAGATCAGCATTCATAATGCCCAGATGTGTTTTGATTTGGCTCAAACTGTGCTTCCCTTTTATTTTCCCATTTTTCCACCAGGGAGATGTTGGCTTGGCCATGGGGAAGCTGTACGGCAACGACTTCAGTCAGACCACCATCTCCCGCTTTGAAGCTCTCAACCTGAGCTTTAAGAACATGTGCAAGCTGAAGCCGCTGCTGGAGAAGTGGCTCAATGATGCAGGTGAGCTCACATTGATACACCAGCTCTTTATTATATCATCTAACCCAAATGACCTTGGATTACTTCACAAAGCAAGGCTATCAAATCCCTGATAAGATGGACATTTCAGTATGATTTTTATAGTGCAACTAGTCCAGTATTAATGGTGTCTATATGTCCTTCAGAGACCATGTCCATAGACAGCACCCTGCCCAGCCCCAGCTCCCTGTCCTCTTCCTCTCTGGGCTTTGACGGGGTTCCTGGCCGCCGCAGAAAGAAGAGAACCAGCATCGAGACGAATGTACGTGTGGCCCTGGAGCGTTCATTCATGACGGTAAGATAAAAACCTTGTGTATCGTTTGCTTGTTTGTTTGTTTGTTTTTAAATGTAACGTTTTAATTTCTTTTACATCTCATGCAAAGCACTTTGCATTGTTTAATTGTTTGAAGATACCATGAACTTGCCATGTTTTACTGTTTGTATTTCTTTGTGTAAATCCTGTGTTAGATTTTCTCTTGTGTGTGTGTTTATATTGTGTGCCTCTGGGCCAAAATTTAGAAATACTTAAATGTCTCTGTCCCTTCCATCAGAACCAGAAGCCTACCTCAGAGGAAATCCTGCTGATCGCAGAACAGCTCAACATGGAGAAGGAGGTGATCCGGGTCTGGTTCTGCAACCGTCGACAAAAAGAAAAGCGCATAAATCCCACTAGTGCCACCCCTCCCCTGCCCAGCCAGCCCTCCACTGCCCCACAGGCACACAAACCGCCCTGCTATAGCCCTCATCTGGTAAATATCAAACCTGCACATCCTTGCTGCATAGCAGCCTCACAGTCCTGCAGCATCTTTTCAGCCTCTCTTCTCTCCGACAGATGTCCAGCCAGCTGTCGCAGGCCGTGACCAGTCTCAGCAGCACAACGGTGACCACCATGTCCTCCGTCTGCCCCCTGACTGCCAGCCGCACCTCCACTCACCCCTCTATCAGCTCAACCCACACCCCTCTCAGCTCCACACCCTCCCCGGCGACTCCTCCACCTCCTCCCCGCAGCACAGCCAGCCCTGCCACTCCCAGCCACAGCACACTCAACCTTAACACGGGGTAAGAGACAAATAGGCAGCCAACAGCCAGGGATTTCACAGTCACAGGAAAGTGAGGTCAATGAGTTTGTCCACACGAGTCAAAGAACTAGACACCCTGCTCTTCAGCTCTTCCTCTTTTTTTCCCTTTGTTCTCTGTGTTTTTTTTGGGAGTTTCCAGTTTGAGAGCGGTGGTTTTCGCCTTCATTCTGTCGCTGGATCGTATTTGTGCACTTGTGGGAACTCTAGTGATGTGAAGATGAATGGAAATCTATATGTGAAGATGGCGGTCTTTAAAAGTTGCATTTATGGCATTTAAGTGCAAGACAATACGGACTAAATAAATCTCTGGCTTGTTCTGGATGTCGCAGATGTCTTTAACTGAAAAAAGAAAGCAAATGTCAAATCATCTATAGTAACGTTCATTTTTTCTGCAAGAACATGTTGCGGCTGATATTTTCTAAATTATTTTTCAAAACCGTCATAAAAATTAATCCAATCGTATTTCAAGAGACATTCTAGAATTTCTTGAGAAATGTTAAAGAACAAACAGCAAAATTTAAACCATGAATAATTGAATGAAAACACTGACCGCAAGTGCAAAACATTTAACACACTGTAACTATACACAACCACACAATCACCTTGGATACTCCAGCTGCATCACATGTGAATGGTTCCTCCTGCAGACTGTAGTTAAATGACTGATTCTGATCGCTCACATGCTTTAAATGGTTTTTACTTCTATATCAATTTAATAGTTGTCCTATTTTTGCATGCACTTTAATCTTACTCTTATTCTGCATCACTTTGTGATTTTTATTTGCAAAAAGCACAATAGAAATAAATTTGATTGATTGATGCTTTAATAGAAATGCTCTGATATCCTAAATATACAAGTTTTGCAGTAGCACATTATAACCCTGTGTGTGTGTGTGTGTGTGTGTTTGTGTGTCTTGGTGTCCTGGTCTTCTTCACAGCTTATGGTGTATGGGTAAAAAGAACGGTGAAATGTCCAACTACATCACCGATTTTGCTGCAAACTTGAGGTGAATGCAACAGGCACACGTGACATGCAATACACACACAAAGGAAATCATTCAAATCGCCTACTGTAAATGTGTGTTCTCTGTTTTTTTGTTTTTTTTTAAAGTAGTCACGCATGGTCTCTGTTAAAACATTAATAGTAAATGAGAGTTCACATGTTTTATAAAAAAAAATGAAAAAAAAAGATTTTCCTTCTAGCATTTCCAAGCTCTTGTTGAAGTCTGTACAGCAAATCTGTCTGCAAACCGCTGTTCTTCACATGTGCAGGGATGAATTTACACTCTGCCTGTCCTTGCTGCTAACACTGCTTTTTTTTCCCCCTCACCTTTTCTCCTCTGTCTGTGTTCGTGTACATGCTTGCACGTGTGCGGTGCCATGTGTGCCACAACAGGAACAATGTGATGGGAGTTAACACAGGGATGAACCAAGCCCTCCTCGGTAACAATCCCCTGGCCACTATCCAAGGTGTGTGCTAGAGAGAGAAGGAGATGCTGAAAGGCAGGTTTATTCAAGGAAACACAGGGAGAAAAGGATGATGTCTAACCTCAGGCTCAAGGCTGAGTGTAGTGTTAGCATTTCACTTCTTGAACAAAATCTCACTATTGCAGAATAAAGGAGGGAAAGAAAACAGCAAAGGTGTGTATTTTCATATATTTATTTCCTCTGTGGCAGTTAAAGAAACCTCCCACACACACATAAACGCTCAACCTGACAACACTGTACATGACACCTCTCGTCATACATCTTCCTACACATGATAACAATGCTAGAATAGCTCAAAAAGCAAAGCACAGCGTCCTGCAGCGATGACCAGCTAGCAGTCCCGACCACCGTCAGTTTAGCACAGATTGTTTTTAGTCATTCTGCGTGCTGTGGGGAGGGGGGCACTGAAAAGAGAAGTGTGATGATGAGTAATACAGTTGCACATTGTGGGTGACTCAAATCGCACTGGCTGACTACTGAGTGGAGACACGGATGAATTGGCAGCCGAGTGTGTTTGCTCATCCACGGTGTGAAGCAGCTGAGACAGAGAGAGCTGTAGAGAAGAAAAATAACTTATTTCTCATAAGTTGTTCATCTCATCCTTAAAACCATCCCATCAGGTGTTTGTGTGTGAGTGATGGTGTATAGGTTAATGTGCATGTGGACTTCTTTTTCATTTTACATTTTGCACGTGTGTGTGTGTGAGTCTGTGCTGTCTCTTTCATCTTTAGCCTTTCATCTTTGTCTTTTATTGCTCTTTCTGATGTATTAAATTTAAAACAGAATGGCACCATTAATCTTTTAAGTCCTTTAATGTGGCTTCTTACATATATACAACTATAATATGTTTAACATCATTTACTTTCAACTCTTCTTGAGTTATTATCACATTATGTTTTCAGACTTTTTTGTGGGCTTAATAATACTAACTATGTCAATGATGAAATGATATGTCACATTCTGCGCGCTTCCTTGTACGAGTGCGTATGCTTCCTTTCGAATCAGAAAAATAAATATTAGTTTTCCTGTTGCTATGGACAAAAGTGATCAGTCTGCACACACAAGTTGCATTTGTCGTGTGCAACAAGATCTGCAAGAAGGTGAAAGTGTGCTTGATGGAAAATAGCCAATCATGCACCTTGTTTCCATAACAACACATTTCTTGTTTCAACTAACCTCTTGCAGGGCTGTGTCTGATCTGCTATGATTTCCTCGGTTCCACACTTACAACAAGATTTAATCCCCACTGATAGCATATATGTTAATTTGAGTTTCTTTTGTTGTTTTTTCTTTTTTCTTTTTCTTTTTTTTGTGGCTTATATAGTTTTAAAGAAATCACAAAGTATATATTGGCACCTTCTGGCTGCTCCCCACATGTTTCAGTTGGTGGGTGCTAGTCTTCACTTTCAGTTGTAGCAGAAAGAAATGAATTAAGGAACTTAAGTATTTTCTTTTTCATTTTATTGGTTAAAGGTTTTTGGGTTTTTTTTTTTTGGGTTTTTTTGGGTTTTTTTGAGGCTGGGCCATTAGTAGTTTTAGGCCGGCGTGTCGGGACAGAGCCGTCAGCTGTCATCTGTGGATTCTTGAAGAATTAAATACCAGAGTTAATTAATGGTGGTGAGTGAGAGCGGACTGAACAGAAGAGGCTGAAGAGTAACACAACTGCATGTGGGTCGGTTAGTTTGATGCCGCGTCACCAGGACAAAAACACGAGGAAACCCCTGCTTATCCCAGGCTTGCAGGTAGTCTATCTGACGTCACGGAGGCTGAACTGTTTCGCACCCGCAGCCTTCAGTAGTTAGCTGGTAATGAGCGTTCATGTGGTTTAGAGCTGTGACTTTGGAGGAACTTTTAAAGGAGTGTTTTGGGTGTAGATTTTCAATATTCTTCTCATTCTTGCATTTAGTGCAGAAATTAGTACCCAAAATAATAGGTAGGGTAAGCGATAGAAATACAGTTTAAATCAATGGAACTACTTCAAAGTACCTTTGAAAGAAAAGTTCTGCAGTGGAAGAGACACACTAATCAAATGGGACATTTTTCATTGCCTGTGTTGAAGTGTCATTTAGGACCGCGAGTCTGCAATTTTTACCTCTGTCTTACTATGTCTTCAAGCATGATGCTTCAAGCATGAAAATTAATAAATAAATAAACACTGAGAAAAGCCTGATGGAAGATTATTAAGGGAGATAAATTGAAATCAGTCTTTTTTTAAATGTTTTTTTTTCTTCTTTTCTAACCCAGTACCTTTTCTCCTTTTCTCCATCAGCTCTAGCAGCCAGTGGTGGCCAGATGCCTCTTACCACTCTTGAGGGCGGCAGCAAGGTGATGTTGGGGGCCACTGGGGGCCAAGGAGGGGGCCTCCCCTCCTCGATCTTCCTCAACCACCCCTCCCTCCTCCACATGGGCCAGAATCCCAATGCTGGATTGGTCAGCGCTGCTATAGCCAAAGTTTCCCAGCCTTCACCCTTCCCCTCAGCCAGCAGCATCAGTCCCACACCCTGCTCCCCCTCCCCCTGCTCCAGCCCCGCCTCCTCTTGTTCCTCCAGCGAAATGGCACACAGCCCGCCGTCCCTGGGCGGGGCCAAGATTGAGTGACCACGCCAGGGGTCAACTGCAGAGGAGGAATAAAGAGGAAACGAGAACCTCGCCTTTCACACCAAAGCTATCTCTTTCTCTCTCTTATTCTCTTCTTCCATTTTATTTTTCCTTTTTTTTGCAATGGCTCTCCCTCTTTCTCTCCCACTCTTTCGATGCCAAAAATACACAGAATGAAAGTGGAGAGAAGAAGGGAAAGAAGTGAAAGAAGAAGAAGGGGGGGAAAGAGGAAGATTGAAACCAAAAATCTTTATCTATCCAAACAGATGAAAAGGAGACAGCATGGGACCTTTTTGTCTATAACTTGTGATATCAACACGGCACCTCTTCACTCTTTCTCTCTGAAGGAAAAACAGACCAATGACTCTGACAAAGAGATGCAAGAGATGGCAGAGATGCATGTTGAAGCGCATAAACCAAAAATGATAACTTTACTATGTGTCAAGGGAAGGACAAAAAGAAAAATGAAGAAGAGGACTGTTCTTACGTATTCTTTTTTTTTAAATTATTATTATTTTTGAAAAGCTGCGGGTCTGAAGGAAGAGGAGTGGTGAGGATACATTTAAACCAAAAATTTACCAAAGGAGGAGGTGGAGGAAGTATACACAATGACAAAAAAAAAAAGAAAAAAAAAAAGACAACCATACCAAAATCACAAATACCAAAAAACCAAAAATACGGAGAGAAAAGCTTTATTCAAAGGACGTGTAAATAAAGAAGCTATCCAGGACCAGTGCTCTACTGCTACACACACACGCAGACAACACACACAAATGTGCACCCATCATGCGCCAAACCCATCCTGTCATTGACTCACCCTGTCCTCACACGCTCATGTGTCTCTCATAGGTCTTTGTTGGATAATTTTGTAAAATATTGTTACATCATGTGTCATGTATAAATGTTTGCTAGAACTGCTGTCTCTTTACCTACCTCTGGTTTTAAGAGCATAGAACAGCACTCATCTCTCTTCTTTTGCCAGACTTTCTTGACACCATTTTTGATTTTTACAGGAGTATAGTTTGAGGTCTGTGCTTACTTTTAATTATTATTTATTTGTGTCACTATACAATGTAGCTCCTATTTATTGTTGTGCGCTGTTGTAGTTCTCTGAGTTGTTTTTAATCATCATCAGTGTCATCATCTTCGTCTCCATCATGGACATTTGTGTCATCGTCATGCGTTTTGTTTGTAATGTGACTCTTCTGCAGGAACACAGATGACAAAGGTGAAAAGATGCTCATCTCAGTCCTCACCAAGTGCCAATAGATCACAGATAGAGTTGACTTGCGTTAATTTCAAGGTGTGAAAGAATTCATTAAGACTTAAACATTTGACATTTCAAGACTGCTCTTCCCTCACTCTTAAAGATAACCCATTATCAGAGGCTCCATGGCTAAATGAACATACCCTGGAAACTTCACACACTGAAAATGATGTTTTGTTAAGTGTGGCGAACGTTTTGAAAGTATGAAATAGGGCTGTGATTGGAGATTTAAAGAAAAAGCCGTTGAGACTGAAGGCCAAACAAGTCAATAAAGCCAAGTTTAGTCACAGATGGCTCTCATTCCTGCCTCGTCAATCAGCACAGATACCCCAACACCTGTATGTCTAGACATGTTTACTGACATTTGTCTGTTTCCATCACCACTCCATCAGTCACATTTCACTGTCATTTTCCACCGCACGTTGCCATTAATTGTCAAATGGATACCAAAGCATTTTCAAGGCTGAGCTTTTCTTTAAGAGCTTTAGCTAAGGCATGGACACAATAAAGACACACTAGTGGTGGCGGGGTGGGGGGCTGAGAACAGGATGTTAAGCACTGCGAACCCCCCCCGCCTCCATATTGGAATCCCCTGCACCTGGCCAGTCCCAAAGCCTGTGGGGGAAGCTTTATTTCGGGGATTGATCCTTTACTCTGAACCCCCACAAAAAAAAGGTATGCTGGGACACACTGCAGTGAGAGGAGAAGGCATCACACCTTTTGTAAAAGGATACCAAAAATAAACCCAAACCAAAAAAACAAAACACAACCCAAGGAGTGACAGAAGCAAACCAAAAAGAATCCATACCAAATGTGGCTGGAGGGAGGAGGGGAGGAGGACAACTGCAGGTGCTGAAGGAGACGACGCCATTGCATCTGCCTGTCTGTCTGTTAGCTTTAGGGCTGCAGCCCCGCCATGAAACTGTGGATGGAGGGATGAGTAGACAGTCAGACAGATGAGCAGAAGAGGGACAGACGGCTCCTCCCCTCCTCTGCCTCCCTCTCTCCAGCTCAGCTCTCTGGTCCTGGATGGAGCTAAACGCAAATGACCTCACTGAACTGAAAATCTTATTTAAAAAAAAAAATTGTTTTTATTTTTCTGTTGGTTGGTTCTGATTGTTTTATTTTTGCTGTGTCTCTTGATGCCGTTTTATGTACTGTACTTTAGTGCTTATTACTTATTTGGAATAACATACTCGCTTACTTATTACAAGAGCTCCTTTTTTTTTTTTTTTTTTTTTTTCGTAGTCGTGCTAGAAATTTTTTATCAGGTGGTTGGAAAAAATACTGTGAAAATTTAGCTTCCAGATTTTTATTAGATAACGAAACACACTGTCTTGGCAGAAAGAAAAAAAAAAAAGACAACGCAAAAAGTCAAAAACACAGAGCTGAATAGCAAACCTTGAAAATGTCAAACCAAATACTGAACCATACCAAACAGTAGGCAGGAACCTTGCTGCTCTCTGCATGAGGGCAGAGAACTGGCTCGTCCGAGGACCGTGACTGTCCCCTTTCTGCATGTAAGTTGTAGTTGGAGGCTAAAAAAAAGAACTCTGAGTAGCAACTTTGACCCCAAAGACAGCAATGTAAACTACACTTTAATCTGCAGAACAGTGCGTGCAGTGCGGTACGGCCTCAGTGACGTTGACGGGTTGGGAGTTGGACGCTAACTTATCCAAAGAATATTTGGTTTGATCCACACCAGGCAAACAGTCGACACGTGAGAATCGTTTCATGAACCAAACTTTAGATGTGGGGTTTGCGCCTCAAAGGTGAAACCTTTCCTCCACATTGACTCTTAGACGGAATGTATCTGTTAGTGCTTCTATAGATTTTGTAGAAAAAAGATCTATGTTCTACTGCTTACTTATCACTAATGTATTGAAAAAAATTAAAAAAAATCCTACAAAAAGACTTTGAGGAAAAAAAAAAAGATCCTAAAAACATTGATGATAATAACTTGATTTTAGACCAAAAATTTAAACTATCTCTCTTTGGGCTTTTTATTTCTTCTTATCAATCATGATTTAGACTTTTGATTGTACTATTTATTCAGGGTAGGGATATGGCCTGTTATTTCTTTCTTTTTCTGTCTTGCTATTTATATGTTTATTTATTACTAGAGGTGCTTTTTCATCTTCTTGGATGTATTTGTGATGGATGCTCTTGTTTTTTGCCTCCTGCTGATGTTCTTCCTAACCTCTTTAAGTCAAATAACACCACAAATGCAACCAAAAAAAATGAGAGAGAGAATTCATCTGATTGACAAGCAGTCATTAAGATGCTCTCCTCGCTGAGACGAGCCTCTTAAAGGGGGAGGGAAGCTCATGTAGTGGCAGCACTGTGTGGACAAGCAACTCATGATTTACTGCATTTTCAGAGTAAGAGAAGAAAGTGTAAGTTGGCAGTGTTCTGGATATACATTTTGCCTGGTGTCCCCTTGTAATTAGACAAGGGTGAAATTCAGTTTCAAATATAGATGCAATTTATGCCTTAGTAACAACATGAGGTGTTCTTTGAGGCACAGTGCTGCTTCCTTTCTCTGTATCTTCTCCAGGAGGAGAGTTCACTGAAAGCTTTACAGCTGCACAACCAAAAAACACAAAAGAAGAAGATCGAGTCTGGCCACGGCAAAAGCATTTTTACATGACAGAGACAAAAGAAGGAGGCAAAAGATAAAGGTGATTTTGGATTCCCAGCTGTACTTTGCCCTCTAACTTCTTGCTTTGTCTTTTTTTTCTGTGTATTTTTTCTTTCTGCTTTCCTCTATGTTGGCTTTAACTTATTTCTTAAGTCCCCTGTAGGATGTAAAAGAGAGATAGTTCATCATATACCTCATATTCTTTGATGATAAACCAAATAGATGAATGCTTTAAAATGCGGGGTTCAAGTGGGGATAAAGCTGTGGGGATGGTATGTGTGGGTGGTGTGCTTTTATTAGCCAGGAGCAAGCTCAGTAAGGTTTAATGTAGTTAAACCTTTTAAGTTTAATGGATGTAAACACAGGTTAGGGACTGATCTGGGATGTAACAGATCACTGAATAGATCGTAGATTTACTCCATTAGATTCAGATGGTGCCATATAATGTCATAAGACCATACGGGTTTATGCTCCTGTCTACACACACACATACACACGCTTTGTCCCCCTGAAAAATACCCCGCTGTGTGTGTTGAGCTTTGAACATGGCCCTCTCCGCACATCTGACCCTCACTGCTTCCTCCCTGTCAAACATCAACTGTGGGCTTCAGGTTGCTATTTGGCACACATCTAAGATCAAATCTGGATCTGCTTTTAGTCTGAAAATTGTTGGGTTTGTGCCTCAGAGCAGCTTCATCACCAAAGCCTCCATCTGTCATTGCCCGACAAGGGGGCATGATGACAAGTTGATGTTCATGTGTATCAGGGAGCGCCACAGGGCAGGTAACCAGGGGAGCGGCTGAGGCCGAGGTTGCTAGGTGACATGTCCAGACAGTTCTATGCGTGTGCTAAGGAAGTGGAATTTAGAGGCAGAGGTGTGCATTTTCTTGTTTTGCTCATTTTGTCCCTCTCTCTCTCGCATCTTGAGAGGAAATGGAGGCAGAGCGGCACTCTGCTGTGAAGCTCAGGTTTTGAGGGACTTGGCACAAAGTGCAGATCTCTGGTGGGGATACCCCCTACGCGAATGATACCAAAGTCAATGCCCTGCCATGGGATCCACCATGATGTGCATGCTCCCTAAAATCCTGATATTCACTCTAAAAACTCCATTTGACTCTAATTTGTACACTACCTAACTTTCCTTTTTAAATCTTCACATAATTACATACTAACAGGCCTTTAGAGCAGCATCCAGGTAAGTAGAAAGTGTTAAAAGGACAGTTGTATTTCTTGCAGAAATTCTTTGTTGCACAAAACTAGCCAAGGCCAGAGCCATCTTTATCTTAGCATAAAGACTGGAAGCAAACAGACTCCCGGAGTCATTTAAAAGGAATCTTTCCAGCTGAAACCACAAACTGATGTTTTATTTGTATTTTAAGTAGAACAAAAGCTATTAAAGTCTGAGTTGCTGAACTTTAAAAGTGTTGCTAGGTGGAATTTTTCTTTTTCTTTACCAAAGAATCAGGGTAATGGCCTTTGTTTTATGACATCATGGTAAATGATGACCCCTAAAAGTCATTTTTTGGACTTTTTTTTTTTTTTAGCTGTGAAACTATATATATTTGAGTCATTTTGAATTATTGGTTTTGTAAAATTGATGGAAATTTTACACAGTTTTTTGACGTAAGTTGTCGGGCTGTTGAGAGGGGAAGTAGGCGTGAACACAGCAGTAAGAATTTCCATTAGGTTGCATTTTCTTCTCTTCCAAAATCACAGAAAATGTACACAGTTTGACAATGGTCAATTTTCATACCACTGCGTACCATGAAACCAGTGTGCAGCCATTAATTTGTAACTGTATCTTCACACATAAGTAACAGGGGTGGACCTCCCAAAACTTGTGAGTGAAAGTAGCTGTGAATCATCATTTCCAGCTCATTTGGGCAGAGAGAAACTGGTTTTCCTACCTCTGTTTCCAGTCTTTATGGTAAACGAAGCTAAGCTGAGCAACCCTCCTGGCAGTGGCTGCTCATTCTCACAGGCAAAAAAAAAATGTGTTCCCAGATGTTTTGTGCGGCTGGAATTCCCACAAACAATTTCTCCACATTTACAGATAAAAAAAGGAGAATATGTATCTCAGGGCATGAAGCCGTGAGAAGTAATATGCGGTGGAATGAGAGCCAAAGCGGGCTGAGAAAGTAAAACCTCAACAAAGCTGCTACACCTTCCTCCACCCACTCTTATTCAGATGTACACACTCATCCTCTCCTTCTTCTCTTCTCTTCTTTCTCTCTTTTCTACAATAGCTTTAGTCCAAAGGTTCTCCAGCAACACAGCAAAGCAAGTCAGACATTAAAAGAATAAAACCAAAGAACTCTATCTTGATCTTCTCTTTAACTCAGATCCTCCACTGCACCTCGCACCTCTCACTTTCCACCCCTCTCTGTCTTCTTCGTCACCTAGCAAGCCGGTCTTTGAAGCATTAACCTCAGCTATCCAAAGGGAAATAATAATGATGATAATTAAGATGATGATGAAATGTATATTTTTAAGTATTTGTCATTGGAAAAAATAATCTTAAGCTTCTCATAATTATGGTGATCACAATGGTGACAACGATGATGATGATGACGATGATGACGATAATGAAGTTTCTCTTGGTATCTTTGTAGTTGTTCGGATCCTTCTTGAGTTTGTGTCTTTTCTGCTCGTGCTGCCAGAGTACCGCTTAACTCCCATCATCCCACCCACCCCTCACTTTTTCATTTGGTTCACCTCACTGTTTGGCCCCAACGGCTGCCTGTCTGACCTTTGCCCCTGGATGTTTGTCTGTGCCTGTGTTTGTGTGTGTGTGTGTGTGTGTGTGTGTGTGTGTGTGTGAGAGAGAGACTGAGCTGTAAAACATTCATAAGGGGAAGTTTGTCAGGATGCAGTTTTGTGTTGTTTACTGTTAAAGAACAGAGGGCTTCAGCCTGTTGCACTTGTGAATGTTTCTGTGGGTGTGCGTGACTGGGCGGGGTTTTGATTGTTTGAGGACAAAAAAAAAAAAAATCCCTTGTTCGTCTGATGACAGTGTACCCCAACACAAGATGTGTCCTGTCAACTGTAACAAACTGTTTTCCAACTTCCTGGTACATATAGCTTTAATTCCCCTTCAATTCCCCCTGTCACAGCAGTCATTGCATTTCCCTATTCTGTGTGTGTGTGTGTGTGTGTGTGTGTGTGTGTTTGTGTGTATGCATGGGAGTGTGTGTGTGTGCAGGTATGGTCATGTTACCATCACTCATCCTTTTGTGTTTATCATCGTGTGAGCAGTCTATCCCTCCACCCCCACCCCCCTGTCTGCACCCTGCCCCCGCCTCACCCAACTCCCCACCCCCCCACCCCCACCCCCGTGGTAGCAACTTAGCCTTTTAGTGTATTTATCTTGAAAGCCAAAAAAAGAAGAAAAATAACTGCTTGTTCATTGTACAGTGTTGTTCATTTTAAGCAATTTTTGTAACTGAACGTGTTTCATTCATCCAAATAAAACAGGAGACAAAAACTGTACAGACAACTCCTATGTGCCTCTTGTCTTTATTTTATTTTGTTTCTCTTTATTATTTATTTTGTTTATTTTTTTTTTTTTACAATTAAATAATTGCTTTCATAAATAAGTGGTGGTTGAATGAGGTGTGTGGGGGGGGGCTCTAATCTGCATTTATGTTTTCATCTCGGACCATGGGTTTCACTTGTTTTGCAGAAACCTCATCTCTGAAACCGAAAGAAACCTCTTGTTTTACTTCTCTTTAACCAGAAGAGGGCGCTGATACACTATTTATCTTCACCATCTGAGGCTGGACACGCCACCGTTCTGAGTCAACTTCAGTGCTGTCCTCTGAGTCAAATGTCACTTCATTAAATTCTCACAGTTATTTCCTATTACTATTACAGCTATTTGCTGATTTTCAGTTTCTTATCATCTACAAACAACGTCGACTTATGAAAAGCTCTGATGGAAGTGGGAACCAGCCGTGGACTTAAAGCAAAGAAGCAGTTTAGGTAAACACAAAGAAATTTATAAGTTTCTGCTCCCTTCTCATTTCCATAAGTTATTAGTTAATAACCACATAAAATGAGTGGGTTTTTTTTCTAATAGTATTGTGTGAATCTTGGGCAGACTTGCAAGTTGAGACCACAGAATTTATTTTTACATTATTTATTTAATACAATTGTAAGGTTTTTACCTTACACCCCTTGTGATGTGAGTTTTAAGATCATCATCTAGAAGCTACAGGTATTTAAATTAAACTTCTTCTTCTTCTGCTTCAACTTCTATCAATGAAATGCTCCCTGAGTCATTCACTGCAACACAAACCCAAAGTGCAACTGTTCATCTCCTGTGTTTAACAGCTGATGAGATGTTCTTTTAAAGCCATTCTGCACTCTTTTACTCCAAACATAAATTCACTCAGTACTCATTATGACACCAAAGTTCTGTTTCAACGCCAGTAGGTGTTGGCACTCGTTTCTAAACCGCATCAGGCTTGTTTAATTGTTTCTCAAGATGCTGAATGTTGAGGAGAGCGCACAAGAGAGGCTTCTTTCCAGTGACTCTGCTATGATGTACCTCTGTGGCTGCACAATAAACCGACGTCACCACTCTGCCATTTTACATCAGCTTGTTCTCATTGCATTTATACTTATATCTTAAAGTTCTTTCTATTTTAAAAGGCGTGTGCTCAACAGTGAATTTATGACAGATTTCGTAAACATGATTTAGGAAAATTGAAAACACTCTCAGATTCACCTGGAGCTTATCAGCCCAGGAGGAAGTAGAAACGTGGGCATGTTTTTAAAAGTTCCAAATTATGAAGATCCGAGTTGGATTAAAAAGTTGTCAATGAGGTCATCATTCTGCAGCATGGATTAGAGTAAATATCTGAGCATGTCCTTGTATGTGTTTTGTATTTGAGTGTGTGACTCTCACGACATCGAGGGCCTCCGTGTCTCATCCTGTGTCCCCGCACACAGAGAGACAAGTTCCCATCCTGCCCACTTGTATGTGGAGACAAGTGATCTTTCATCTCCGCCGCATTTCCACCTCTAATCTCTAAATCATCATCCCTAACAATTTGTCTGTCCTTCAAGTGTTTATCCGCTTGTCTGAGAGATTTGTTTTCTCTCTCCACATTCTCTTCCTCCTCCTCCAGCTCATTGCTCTTCCTCTCTTGTGAACTGCCTCTCCTTCGGTCTGTCTCCTGCTCCCTCCTGCTGTGTGGCACAGTAGGTGGATGATTAGGTAGGATGCTAGAGTGTGTAAATGTGACAGCTTTCAGACACCCACCTCTGAGTTGAGTCACGGACGGCGGTGGAGAGCATGTGATCCTATCACCAGGGTGACTCGGGTAGATCTGTGTTGCTCTTTGGCACATTATTTTGTCATTTCTGTCTTTTTTTATTTATTTACAAAATGTGGATATATAGAGAACTCTGAAAACCTTTTTTTTTGAGACCTTGAGAATGAAAGCATTACATTTTATGTCACTGATCATCACCTACACTTGGTGGTACAGTGGGGTATTTTCTTAGTTTTTTTTATTTCTTTTCTATTTTGTGTTCTTCTGAAGGACAAGCTGAAGAGGCAGCAAACCATGAGTTGGCCAACACACCCACTGATCTCCACCTCCAAACTGTCAAAAGTCAGGTATATTTAAGCAAGCAGGATTCAGGATTCAACCTCAAAAGCAAAGTAAATCATAAAGGGTGCAAATGCCTTCCAGCGGTGACCAGACTGACACTCTTCTAGAAGTCATGAGCAAGTGTGCCAAGTTCCTTGTCGCGTGGTGGTCTGGTCTATGTCAGTGAGAATCTGTCAGTGAGGACAATATAACTTGGCCATGAGCATGTTTTATTGCACTCTTGACATTTGACATAAGTCTGACACCATATACACACACAAATCTGGAACCATCCTCTTTCTCTTTGGCCGCCTGAGACACGTAGCACCAGGTTGGATCAAGCTATAAGAATGTCTGGTTTATATTTTCATTTAGAACTATGAAGTGAGAAGAATCAACCAAAATAAACGACACCGAAATTGGAACTAGCCGCATCCTTAATTCAAATAGTTCCAAATTTTTTGATTGAATGCTGAACTTTCAGCCAACTTTTTTTTTTTTTAAGTAAAATGTGTTACTTTTCCAAAATTAGATAATCAAAAGACATTTTCTTAGATCAACTATTGTTTCTATGTATCAGCAATGAATTCGAATGGCACTGCAGATGATCATTCCTACGAGCTTCATGCAGCAACTTTCTGCATCCCGTTGTTGAAGAACCACATGGTGCCCCTGAAGCCATTCCCCTTGACTTCAGCTGCAGACTGTTGCATGAGGCGAGTAACTGGAGAGCAACATATCTGGTTAGGTGAGGAGTCAGTTAACACAGCAGTCATTCCAGGGCTTGGAAGAATCCCAGTAAAGGTGGAACTGACAACAAAAAAAAAGACCTTGTCAGAGGTACCAAAGACAGAACACCAGCTGTTTAATCAGGAACGCTGCCAGGGTGTGGTCTACTTCCTCAGCTGTCTTAATGAGGATCAGTGTGAGATGTAGGACCATCACTCTGAGGACATCGTGGAGGGCTGATGACCGCACTGTTGAAAGAGTTCTTTCAGGCTCAAGTTTGCAAATTTGGACTCATATTCCTTGTAATTGTGCATGTTAAGTTTAGACTAAGCAGCTTCAGAAGCCAACGAGTGTCCTCACAAAGATAGCCACACGAACACGCGTGAGTGTGTGTGTGTTATTGGTGCCAGCGAGAGCTGAGCCAACGTTAAAGAGTCACCAAACAGATCTAGTTTCTCTCCACGAGCGGCTGCGTGTGCACGCGTGGTGTGTAGATGACTGCTTTGTGTGTCAGCTTCGGCTATTGTTGCCTCTCTCTTCAACCTCCTGCTCACCACAAAAAACACTCAAACAAAAGGTATCAGTGTGTTAGTGTTTTTTTTCTTTTCCTTAAATTGTTACAATAATTACGAACACATGAAGCCAATCTTTTCATTTCAAGGGTCAGATATGGAAACTGAGAATCTTTTCAGTCAGAAGTGGTGCAAAGTATATTTATATTCCTCTTTGATTTTGTGACACTGTCTACTTTCATTCCATTACACTCACGTTTTTTTTGTTTTTTTTACTGCACTAGGGTAGCCTTTCAAATCACCTCCACACAAAAAATGAGAAAAAAAAAGATCAAATATGACGTTTTGTTGTAAATTAACTAACCTAAAAGTTAATACTTATACATATTATGAATAAATTATTGATTTTTTTAGAAATTGTTTTGCACACTTTTTTTATGTAAAACCATTTTGTGGCACAAAGAAGAGTTGCTGTTATGATTTCCAATCATTTTAAATTGTCTTTAATCACTTAAACTTCAGGCACTCATCGCTCACAATGAAATGCTTTGTTAGTGATGAAATATACTTGAATTCTCTCACTGCTGGACAGTTGGGTGAATAAAACAAGCATCCTGGAGGTTCAGCAGGTGTAGCTTTGTGTTCTGGTCACCTCCACCAGCATTCCTCATTGTTTGCAGAATTTCTACATTTGACCCATTTATCCCGGACTCAAATATTTACTTGTTAAAGTTCTATAAAGAAAATTACAGATTCAGCTCCACTTTTACCAAATACAACAATGAAAGCCTTTATTTTAATGCACGAGTAATAATCCCATGACAATAGCATGTCAAACACACTATAGTATATACAATAAGAAGACATGCGACTGCACTATTTCCTTTCACTTTTGGTCGTTTAAGTTTATTTTACTGAGTACGCATTTTCAGTGCAAGAATTTGTCTGTGCTTTTTCTTTTTTCATTAATTCTTCTTCTTTTCTTTTTCGTTTGTATTCATTCACTTTTGAGGTCAAATCTATGAAATGTCCACAAAAGAGTTTTCTTTTCAGCATTTTTGTTCTTGCTGTTGTTCTTTACAAACTTTTCAAAAAGAAAAATTCACTTGAGAAAATTTGAGAAACTTTGTTGTTGTTTTTTTTAAATACTTCTACTTTGGCATTTTTGTGGAAAAAACACACACACACAATTATATATAAACATATATATATATATATATATATGTGTGTGTGCGTGTGTGTGTGTGTGTATATTTTGAGGGAGTGAGACAAGGACAGTGCCATTCTTTGTAATCCATTAACTAAGTTTACTCAAGATCTTTTCTTCAACAACATCTTAAAAGATATCTTACACTTCAACTGAAAAATCTCTTGAAAACATCACCTAAATTAATTATTCTCCATTCACCAAACAAATTTATTTGGATAGATCAAAGACACATACTTGGCCTTGTCCTGTCCGTGCTTATTCAGTCACTTCAAGACGTGTGTGATTTAATGCATGAAAGAAAAGTGTCTGAAGCCAACATCAATGCTTCCTAAAGCTTTAGCCCTGATGAACTCTCATTTTATTCAGCTGTTTGATCTGTTCAAACAGCAGAATCTCATCTCTTCTACTCAACAAACTGTTTACGATAAACCTGGAACAATAGTTTAATCAGCGTCACGTAAACACGTCAGAGTGAGACTGAAGATTTTTTTGTGTGACTCTGCTCTTCTTATCTTTTCCTTTCATTCTCTTTGCATTCACGCCGTCAATAAATTGCCAAAAGCTTGAATGAAGGCAGGATGCCGACACTTCATGGAAATTAACATCAGAGTGCTTTTGCAGAGATAAGGATGTGACAGTCATTTATAACCTCCTCCTTTCCTTAATCACAGCACTTTTATGAATGTCTAAACAAACAAGCTGAGATACAAATAGGGGGGAAAGGGAATGCATCCACCTCCCCAAATGGCACATCATCCATATCCCCCACTGCCTCCAAAAACCCGCCATAACTCGTAGCTCCTCTGAGCACAGCTCCTCACAGCTCCACTAATGATAAGGGTTTTGTTTGCTTAGTTTAGTTTATTATCATTATTTATACACTCATTTAAAGCTAATAGACCGCGCAAGCAATAAAAAGTAACTCACAGGACCTTTAATAATGAGATCTGAGTACAAAACTCATTTCTCATCATTCATCTACCACTTTTCTCAGTTTTGCAGGCTGCAGGGATTTAGGAACTAAAGATGCTTTATATGTTTTCTGGAAACATGTAGGTATCAAAACTACTTAACCAAGGTTGGATGAGGATTACTTTTATAACACAAGCTGAAAACTGAAGTTAAATGAACATAGATAAACATTAATTACGCTTCCAAGCCCAGACATGTGATTGTAGAACTAAAGTGTGTTATAGTTTTGGGGTTTCTTTTGGGGTCTTCAAATCGTTCTTGACTATAAAGTATTCTTTTCTGTTGTATTTCTTGTTGTGATCCCCCATGCTGCTTCCTGCTTACATTTCACATTTTAGTATTTTAGATTTTTTTTCTCTTTTTTTAGTTGTTGGTATTTTGGATATCACACTTTGTGCAGCTTATTTCATTAATAAAGGACTTTAATTGATTTTCTTCTCAGTGTTCAACATTTGGGTCCCACTCCTGCAAACCTGACCGTAATTACAATTCAATTATAAATTAATTCATAACCAAACCCTTTCTCATTCATTTAAAAAAGAAGGTAGCATTTGTCACACAAGTTTCCATTGAGTTTCCTGCTGTGACACACACACACACACACAAACACACACACACACACAATAGCAAAATTTGACACCAGAGCCAAAACACCTCTGTCTGATGGGCTGGTGAAGTTTGCAAAACAAAGAAAGAAAGGTGTGAGAGGAATAAGTGCTGGAATTTACATGATTGAGAACTACGTGAAAGACAGTTGTTTTTCACTTGGTCATGTGATGGAAGAAGCATCTGTGCAAAAGTACAGTTTTTTCTAGTTTTGGTCTTGTGAGCTACTTAGTTCACATTAGGCAACAGTGTTGCCTAAACTATTTAGCAAAAGGTCAAGAAAAGGTCATGATTTGTCACAAAATTCACTCTTTCACAGTGTTTATGATACATGTTGTAAAATGAAGCCACTACAGCACTACAAAAATTTATTTCTAAAGAGATTTAGAGATTTAGTTCAAAAGAATTTGTCTCATTTTCTGTCTTAATAGAAAAATATTTTTTTTACATGAGAAAAATTGTCTGGCTTTAAATATAAGTAAATTAAAACAAGTAATTTTTTCTACCCCATTGGTCTATTTTTTTTTAATTCAATTTTATTTATTTATTTATTCATGTATTTATTTGACTGTTTGACTACATTTAGGAATACTTGGCTTAAGGGCTGTTTTTGCAGTGAGTGCATTTGAAAATGGTGCCGAGTTTAATCAGTCATGTCCGGATCTTTTTGACAGTTCCAGGTCAGATATAGATGTACATGCACCAGAATATGCACACGTACATGGTCCAGATGTGAATGCTAGCTACGAAGTCAATATGCGTCCAGTGTGTACTGATCCCTTTTGCCAACTTGGCGACTGTCTCCAGATTCAGCAACTTTTCGTGCCCAGCTACTATTTATTTATCTATTTGTGTGTTTGTTTTAATGCCAAACCCAGTCAAACTCAGCGAATTTCAGCAGTCTCTCTCACTGCAGATCCATGTCTCGGCTTCTAGTCTAGTAGTTAGTGGCAGAGAAAAGCAGCAGCTGTAAACTGCTTGTACGTGTGCAGTGTTGTCCCTGTGGTTTGTTACACAGACGGACGCAGACATTAGTCCTTTTGATGGAAGAAAATGGTGGATATTCTGTTGCATCTTATTTACCAGCGCTGCTCAATGAAAATGTATATCCACTAAAAATTGCAGAACAGAAGCTGAAAGATAAAACTTTGTCAAGGTTCTACAAAGTGCTTTTCAATGTGCATCTCATTCAGCCATTCACACACTCATAGAGCATTGCTGTAAGAGAAGAGCAGTGAGAGAGGGCTTTATTGAGGATTATTGGGAATTTGACTGTATTAAGAAAGACTATTTGAGTTTAGAGTTTAGAACAGAAGCAAACGGAGGTTGCTGACATAAAACAGAAGTATCTTAATAAGGGCTATTTATGAGCTTTTCTAGCAGGCTTCAACTTTTATCCACAGTGATGTTGGCTGTCTTACAAAAACAGCAGCATTGAAAACATGAAGAAGGACCCCATGGTAAAGCTGGAGGAGTAATGAAGAACATAAAACTAAACCCTTTTCACAGAAGTGCTCTGGTGCAATGTTGATGAGTCATGGCCACCTGATCTGGAAGTATCAGTTGAACTGCTGCAAATGCAGGAAACAAGTGTGGAGGCAAAGTGTGCAAAGGTAAAGTTATCATACTAAAATTAAATAGCCAAATAATTCTGCCAAATCATCAGGCATTCATAATATAATATCCATCCATCCATCCATTTTCTATACCCGCTATTTCCTGTTCAGGGTCACGGGGGTCTGCTGGAGCCTATC
>JBAMYA010000008.1:13038086-13053800 GCA_037176975.1 Arrhamphus sclerolepis
CTGGAGCCTATCCCAGCCCACATTGGGCGAAAGGCAGGGGTACACCCTGGACAGGTCGCCAGTCCATCGCAGGGCCTAATATAATATCATAATATATAATATATTATAGCATAATAATAATATTGTTAACCATGAGCACCAGATACATCTGGGCCTGGTTGAGTTGATATGCCTCATCTACTACCAGGCAGCATCAAAGAAAGGGCATGCAATAATGTTAAGATAATAACTGTTGACAAATCTAATCCCTTGTCAGAGTTTTAGTCTACACCTTAGAAACTGAATTTTGACACCATTTTAGCTTTCAAACAAACTTCAAACTAACCTTGAAAGTACATAAATAAGAGCTGCAGGGGTAACCATGAGTTAAAACATTTAAACAACAAAAAAACATTTGCAGCTCCTCATGAACTGTGTTTAGTTTTAAATGAGCGGCAGTGAACAAGAACAGCAAACACAGCACACACACACCCCAGCAGAGGGCCAGCTACAAATAATCAGTTGAGGAGTTGGATGATGTAAAACCTGAGCCGTTAACAACGGCACTCATGGGTCAGAAGAAATGAATCAGTGCCACTGCATAACAACAGCTCCCACACTGTGAATGAGCCCACTGCGCAGCACCTCCACAAAAGGACCAAGAGTATAGTAACGCAAAAACAATCCCTCACACAGACACGCACGCATGCGGAGAAATCCGACAAAGCAAAGAATGATGGTGATTATGACACATAGCTATGCCACCCACAATGGTGCCTGTGCGAGGGCAGAGCACATCAAACTGAGCAAGTGTAACACATGCTCTGTGTCAGTCCTCCCCTGCACTGGCATGTAATGCATGACACATAGCCGAACCACCTACAGGCCTGCTGTCTCCATGCCCAGCTGATGAAGATTGGGGGGTGACGGGTGGAGGGTGGGGGGACACTGAGGCTACTGGCCAAGGATACGGATTTTGCAGGATTGTCCTCTGAATAATAGCGGGGATGGCATGAGTGTTTGAAACTGCTCAGAATGTGTCATGAAGACAACATGAAGAATTACTTTTACTCTTTGGGCCAAATGTTTTCTTTTGACTTTAAAAACATCCACAAATGTCACAAATGCCGTTGAGGACATGAATGTACTTCTGAACGTCATCTGCTGCTGCTTCCTTCCCCCAGCTAAACGTTTGTGTGTATTAATGGAATAGGCAGGAGAGGGGATTTTGATGGCTGGTAGCCAAGCACTTCCAGGTGATCTAATCTGAGTGACCCTGACTTAGCCTGGTGTGAGGATGACAAATTGAGGAGTGGAACTACGCAAAAGCTGTTACTGGATCTGACCCAGACCTCCTCCATAAATGCGATACGCGCATAATTAACACGTACATATGTACACGTGTAAGAAGGGGAGTGATTGAGTGATCTAATCTAATTCTGGACATACTGTGGCTCATAAGGATGAGCGAGATGAGGCTAGACGAACAGTTGTAATGTACCTAGGTGAAAGGTGAAGACCTATGTGTCTTTATAATTAATGTATGCTCTCATTTTCATTGTCGGTTTCATTCATTCATTCATGTCAGTTTTATTTCCACAATGCAAAGAAAGTTATCGTGAAGACTTCCCTTCGCATGTTTGACTGACAGACTCTTTAAAGAGAACCTGAAACCTCAAGAGCAGTTTCAAGACAGAGATATTTTAATTGTAAGGAAGTCCAAATTATTTTTCTTTTTTTTCTTTTCTTTTGCTCCAGCACTAGGTCAGTGCCGTTTTTAAAATAAGCCATAAATTCAAGAAACTTACTGCCTACAGGCATGATGATCTTTCTTATCACAGCTACTTTCATCTAGCGCTGTTTGTGCGGAGGGAACAGATGTAGAAACCATGTAAACAAGATTTTTATTTAGAAAGTCACAGAACTGAAGAGCCAAACTGTTACCAACACACGTCATGAAGAATTATTCAAATATGAACTCCGAGAAATGAGTTGTGAGCAGGACATGGTGCAAAAAGATGTTCCCTGCACATCAAAGATGACGGAAAAGGCTACCAACTTATAAGAAGTGATTAATGTTTGTTCTTTGTTTTTGTTTTTTTGCATTGATGTGAAAAGGCTACCAGGAATATTTAAACTTTTTTTTTGTCCAGGCTGCTGGCTGGGTCCAGTCCAGACAAGATGCTATCCATGCACCAGTTCTTCCAGGTAACATCTTGAAAATTTCATGGCTGCAGTTCAACCGTGAAACTGCTAATATGTTCTTTAAATTGACATGGTGAAGGTTTCAGCAAGTAGCTGACTTTTGGTTCATCCAGGAAATACAGAGAGAGAAAAAAAACATGTTTCTTTGGAGTGGCGTAATCATTCAAATCACACTAATATGCTTGATTAGCGTAATTATCTATAATCACTCTCCTTTCAGCTCTAACTTTGGAAGCATCAGGCTCTTTAGCAGCTAAATACTTGAAAACACCTGTGCCCATGGTACGATACAATCTCTCAGAAGTTTACAAAACCTTCACAAACCTTGATGTATTGATTTGCATTCCAGGACCTTCTTCTTTCTTCTTTTATTTATTTGTTTTTGCACACAGGCCACCATTATAACTCTGTACACTTAGTTTACTTTGAAATTGTATTGCTTGCTTTTTATATTCACTATCAGTCAACATTTGTTTTTGTTTTTTGTTTTTAATAGAAAATGTAAAGTCACATGGTTAGATTAAAGGCACGATTAAACTTAATAATTAGGGTTAGGAGCTCTTTAGAACAAACTAAGAATAGACACTCTCATAACTTGCTTCTGAATAAACAAAATATATTACTTTGAATGTTGTTCTGAAAAATGAACAAAAATAAATTAAATAAAAATGTAAAAAAAATATCTTCTGTTCTGGAAGAACGCATAAATGAATGCGGTGCTGAGGCATTTAAGGTGATTATATTGAGCGGGAACAGATGATAGCAAGACAGATGTGGTAGTGAGACAAAGATAAGGAAGGAAAACAGAGGGGATGTGTGGAGACAGAGAGATTGCACTTTGTTCACTGAGGGGCAGAGAGGAGCAAAGAGAGGAAGAGGAAGCTCTGTACTGTGCCAATAGGAAGAGTTTGTTCCTCTGTGAGATACAGGAGACAGTGTCAACACACACGCTGTGCTCAATATAGCTACTGTCACAGAGCCAGGCATACCTCTGTCTCCTTTCCAGCCTGACACCTGCACCTTCCTTAACACCCCACCAGCCTCACTCATGTCCTCCTGTCTCCCCCTTATATATGAACAAGTTATGGTCTTCCTCATTCTTTCCTCCCCTCGCACCCCGTCCATCAATGTCACATTCTTGGAGCTAAATTTACTGATCTTGCTATATATTCTCTGTCTTCCCCTTCCATTCTCTCTCCTTCATCATACTGTATATGTTACAGACTTGACACTGAGCCACACGTTGGTTTAATATAACACACTTTCTCTGCGCCGTCCAACCGCTCCCACATTACGTTGTCTTTCCAACACCCACCACCCCACTTTCATATGTGCACTGGCCGCTTCCTTCGTCCCTACTATACCCACCGCAAAAGGAGCTTTTTGTCCTTGAATAGCTCCCTCATTGCCATGGTAATCCGTCTGAAAGCGAGTGTGGTTTCTCTGTGTAGGGCCTCTCAGGCAAATATACAGTACTGAGTTATGGTGTATTTCTTTAAGTGGCTCCCAAATCCAAGAACTCAATCATACAATCAAAAGATGCCAGATGTTTCTAAATACATTTAAAGTGTGTATAAACGTTTCCAAAATCAATGCATTTCCCCCTTTTGTCTGCTTCCTCTTCTTCCAGCTGAACCTTTTTTCCCCGGAGTCTGGCCTCCTGTTGATTCCCCCTCTTCCTCTGTCCTCTGTTGTCCTCCAGCATCATCCAACCCCTTCCTTCCCACTTGCACCACCTCACTACTCGCTGTGGTAATCCGATTACTCATGTGCAAATACCAGCTGGGGTAGAGGGGGAGAGCGAGAGGGAGCACAGAGGATAACTGTGTACAGGCCTCGCATCTCAACTAGATGGTTGGATCCCTGCCATTTTTTTCAAACACTTGCTCCAGAGGGACTAAAGAAATATCTATTGACATTGTTGACTGTTTCTTTCTTCTTCTTTTTTTTAATTTCTGAAAGGAAATTTAGAATTTTACAACTTTTAAAACAAATTGACACGGCCTAACAACAAAACTGCCCATCACCATGGGGTCACAGACATCAGGACTTTGTTAAAAAAACAAAAATAGAATACAGAATGACAAAAGCAAGCACACATATGTGCATGAAAAAATCCAAAGAACAAGTTCTTTAGTCTCATAGTTTGCTACACTATCAAGACCAAAGCTACGGTATCCAACTGATCAGATTTATGAAATCAAACTACCTACTTTAGGTTTAGAAAAACATCAAAAGGTTACTTTAAAGTAGACCCTCTCAAAACATCAACCTCATGTATGAAATCTACCTTCACTACATAATAACGGAAATGCGAGAGAAATGAGAGGCAAGCAAAGAAACCTTCTTGAGAAATACCTGGCCCTGTACTAATTTTTCAAAAATAATCACCTGTACAAACGCAATCATTTTTGTTTTGTGGCTAATACATGATTAAACATGAGAATGGGCTACTGCTTGCAGAAAGGTCACCTGCGTAATTTTGTTGCATAAATCTAACCAGTGAATAAGAGCAAAAATTTATTTTTTAAACTTCTAGTCTCAGAAAAGACTAGAATTTGATTGAAAGTGCCATTTTAACTTTTAACAGTTTACCTGGGTCGTGCTGACAGAGCATACCACAAATGTCAAAGATGAGTGACAACCCTTTATGTCCGTGCAAAGTAACTTTCATGTTGTTGCTTTTGCAACCATGTATATCACAGAATTGTTTTTTATTTTGCATCCTTATTTCTTTTTCTTTGTCATTTCTTGTATTTTGGCATTCATAGTTATAATCTTATGCTGCATAAAGAAGGAGAGAAGGAGGGACAGCATCTACTGACTGTTGGACTTGCAAGCTTGAAAATAAACAAGTTCTCTGAAAACAAAGAACCCATTGACTCCCCTGTTTCGTCTCCCTCTCCCACTCCTTATTCTCTGCAGCTTTGCTCTCTTTTCCTGTCTCTCCTTCTCTGTCTTTTCTTCTTCTCACCGTTTCAAAGTGATGAGGTCGGTTAGGAGGAGTACTAACCGCCACTCTGCTGCACTTGTTGTCCCCTCAGCTGCCAACATTTTCTCCTTTTCTTTTTTTCCGGTCTGCACTCACCCTAAATGCCTTTTCATCTAGCAACCCATCTTTGCTTTGTATCCTTCTTCTCTTCACTCCAGGTTACCAAAACAATGAATCAGAGCAAAGCATGAACTGAACTTTGTAATTTGGTATGAAGTGGATCTATCAGTTAACTCTCAGGAAATCTGGCCAAATATATTCACAACACTATAAAATAAATAATAATAATTTTAAAAAAAACAAAGAATATAGCATGTGCTTTTGAACTTATATGCACCTGTCCATTCAGTCACTCTCCAGTGGTATGACTCATCAGATACATCATGTACGTACTGTATTACACCACCTTTGGCTGTTCAACGCCCTGTCCAGGAATTATAATCCTGCCTTGCTTCCGCTGAAATCAGGTTCTGCATGGATGTGTACTATGTATGTGTGTGTATGTGAGTGTTTGCTCCTCTGCCCTGCCTGTGGTGGCACTGGTTAGTGGGCTACCACACCCATTGTCCACGATAATTACACAGATTCAAGCCATCTGTGTTGTTGAACCACAATCCATAGGAAACCAGTGTGTGTGTGTGTGCCTGTGTGTTGGTATTGATTGGATGAACTGCAATCCAACTGCACTGCTGATGTCCGCTGAGAAAACTTTGCAAATATTCTGAGTTCCCAGGTAATGATATCCAAAAATAAATCTCAGTTTGTGAGTAACTGGCTCAGATCTCTCTCATGACACTGGTTCTTATTTGGGATGATGCATCACTCGTCTCGGATGAAGAGCGGTGAGGTTGGGGGTGGGTAGGGGCCTGAATCTAAAAGAAAGATTTTTTTGGGGGGGACGTTCACACGCACCCAACTGTGAGCATGCACATACACACAAACATTTCAGTGACAAAATCTCAGCTCTCCCTTTCATTCCCTCTTTCTTTCTCTGCAGAGCGTCTGTCTGTCATTCTGATTAGGAACGGACAGAGTCACATAAAGCTGAGAGGGGATGAAAAAGGGCGGGATGGGAGATAGAAGGACTTAGGGATGATGTGGAACCAATAAGACAAGGCTCCTCTGTGATACACTGTTTGTCAAACACATGATCAAGTTCACTTCCCAGCATCTCTCTGCAAATGGATTCTGGGAATTTGAATTCAAGTTTTAGAAATCAATGTGATGCATTTTCCCTGTGGAATTGACGTGGATTTTATCCCCCCTATACTAATCATTTTACAATGTAACTTTTGTTTTATTTCACAGCCCGCCATAGTCTAACTATAGAACTAGCAATGTTTTTCCACATACAAAAATATTGATAAAAATAAAGGCTCAAGATTTTTTAGTTCATTTTTTAAGGTGCTTATTGTTTGTGTAGCGCTTGTGACATGATGGCAAACCATAGCAATCTATTTTTTTAATGACCTAAAACTCATCATTTGCAAAAAAATAAAAATAAATAAAAAAAATCTGCCCCCTGGTCACAATGCTTTTAAAACAGATATTTGCACCAGTGTTTCACATTACATTACTGAGGCGGAACATGGTTACATTTCATTTTTGCTCTGTTCTACCTTGTGAGGCTGTTACAGAAGTAAAAGAGGAGCAGGGAGGACTGTTTGTAGGGGCTGTGAGCCACACCATGATACTCCTTTCACTCAGATGATTCTGCGACACAGGCATCCTATGTGTAATCACACACTGACCCTGCGCGACCTCTGTTTGGTCTGTGTGAAGTTCCAAAAGGAAACCTCAGTGTTTTAATGAGGACAGCTTTTTTTGTACTAATATCATGTAACTTCTGGGTGAAAGGGCAAATCAAGTAGAGAAGCAAAATAACTTCAGGAGAATGTTTGTCGTGGTTCCACAGTTATGATCCTTTTATTTTGTTTGTTTGTTTTTTCAAGTTTTTATTATTATCATTATATTATTATTATTATTTGGTGTTTTTAAAAGCTTTTTTTTATGTTCTCCTATTTAGTTTTAATCTCTACTCTGGTATTTGTGCCTAGTTTGTTTGCTTAACATTTTATTTTGAAAGTGTTTTCCCTGGTGTGTGCTGGTTGGTCTCTCCCGATTATCTCCACCTTTTCCTTGTTCGCCCCTGAGTGTCTCTCAGCTTGTGTTTCTATATATACTCCATCTCACCGTGTTTCCCTGCTACTCCGTTATGTTCTGCTTCTGTCTGGAATCTCATCGTTAATCTCCTGTTAACTTTCTTCTCAAGCTTTTAGTTTTTGGTTTTCCAAAAAGTAAAGGACTCTTGTACTCCTGTCTCCCTGGCTTCCCGCCTTTGGGTCCTCCATAAACCTGCCATCATAGCAGTGTTGGGCTGAATGGGGTTTAAAGTAATATCTGTTACATAAAAGTGTGTAGAAAGCCACGAACCATCCTCACCTTTTTCCTTACAAGTATTCTGGCAAGCATTTTTATTTGTTTTTGACAGTTTAATGTAAAGCCAAGCATTTATGTCACAATTTTGAAGAATCAACCGTAGGGCGATAATGATCTTGGAACTGCAACATCTCTGAGCCTTCATTGCAAAACTGCTTTGGGTTTGGTGGTGCACCAACATAGCTATTACACATTTCCCAGTGAGACTGCATTTTGTTTTCAGTAAGTGACAGGAAGGCCATATTAGAACCTGAACCAATTTACTGCCAAGTCACACCATTTTAATGTGTGCAGAATGTATTACTGTGGTGGCACTGTCTTGCTAAAAAAAGCAAGACCTTCCCCAAAGTAGACTTTCACATAAACCACCCCCTTGCTAAAAAAACAAACAACAACAAAAACCTCTTTCGCATACATGAACCCCACTTAAAACAAAGCAAGAACATATTAATGAATAGCGATTGAGTGCAAGTTGGGAGTGCATTTCTGTTGCTAATCAGTCAATAAAACGACAACCCAGTGACCACCATATACAGGAGGAGTAGGTACATCCTCAACCTGTGTGTTCACTGCATCGTACATGGTACATACAAGGGAGAAGAAACATTTTTCAGACATGGCAATAGAGGTCATATACATACTCCAGAGTTAACAGCAAATGTTGAAGGTAAACTTATGTTCTATATCACTATGTATCGTGGCAGCCAGGAGATGTATTACTTTTAACACAAATTTTAAAAAATAGCAAGCTTGAATACAATTTTGCTATTAAGTTCCTCCATTGTAGGTTATTAAATATTTGTTGCTCAAGACTTGAAACTCTTTTTGCAACTCCAATAAATCTATCTACAAACAAAAGTACCTTTGAAAAGCATTTTATTATTATTGTTTCACCTTTTTTTGTTTGTCTGGTTTAAGTTTACCTGTTTTACTTTTTACATATTACTTTCAATATTAATGAAGCCTACCAGAGGTTGTTGAATAAAAGCACGTACCGTGCAGCTTTCAGTGAGTAACTGAAAGAGAGTCCAAGTAGCTTCATTGTCCAGCAACAGGCACCTCTGGCACTGGAAGGCTTGGTTTCACAGGCACGCCAGTGCCATTTTTCACAGTTTGATGGGTCAATAGAACAGGATTCTGCCTCTTGTACCCACAACCACTTTTTCTTCATGACACAGTTGATGCACTCTGTAACATCCTGAGTTGCTGTGTGGGTGACTGTCAGCATATCAAGTCAATTCAATCAACCCACTGACATTATAAGAAACACAATCCAAATCCTAAAAATGCTAAATGCCAGTTGACTATGATACATGGGTTATATTTCTAATGTATTCTCATGTTTAAAACATATGTTTTAAACATATTGTGAAATATATGCAGTATTTATGTGTGATCTTCATTTACAAAAGCTCTTCACATAGTTGGAGGCAGGAGTAGATGTTATTTGTACCTTTTTTTCATAGACAAGACACAATTTTTCAGTTTATTCTCCTTCTAAGTTTTAGAATGAGAATCTCATCTCACTTTGATATAATTCTCAGATTTTCTACCTAATTTTAATCTCAGGCTGAGATCTTAGTGAGCTGAGCCTGCTCTCATTTTTAACTTGAACTATGGATCTCACATGTGGATTCCCTTGATATGTTTATGAATTTACAACAAATCATGCAAAATACAACTTCTATACAAACAGATATTTTATGATTAAATCAACTGTATAAAATAGCATGTGTGGACACAAGTATTATACACATGTTAATACTTATTTTAATGTATTCTACTTGTTCAGAAAAAACTTAATGTAGAGTGGCCAGACGGAAGCCACTCCTTAGTAAAAGCCACATGGCAGCTCACCTGGAGTTTGCCAAAAGGCACCTGAAGGACTCTTAGACCATGAGAAATAAAATTCTCTAGTCTGATGCGACAAAGATTGAACTCTTTGCCATGAAAGCCAGGCGTCATGTTTGGAGGAAATCAGGCACCACTTATCACGTGGCCAATACCATCCCTACAGTGAAGCATGGTGGTGGCAGCATCATGCTGTGGGGATGTTTTTCAGGTGCAGAAACTGGGAGACTAGAGAGTCAGGATAGAGGGAAAGATTAATGCAAAAATGTACATAGACATCCTGGATGAAAACATGCTCCAGAGCACCCTTGACCTCTGACTGGGGCGACAGTTCATCTTTCAGCAAGACAATGACCCCAAGCACACAGCCAAGATATCAAAGGAGTGGTTTCAAGGCAACTCTGTGAATGTCCCTGAGTGGCCCAGCCAGAGCCAAGACTGGAATCTGATTGAAAATCTCTGGACAGATCTGAAAACTGCTGTGCACCAGTGCTTCCCATCCAATCTGATCAAGCTTGAGAGGTTCTGCAAAGAGGAATGGGTGTAACTGCACGAACTGCCTCCTTATAGTTCACACTCTTGTCTGGACATACTTTGTTAATACATTATGATATGGCATTTACCCGAAACACAAGTTTTTTTTTCACCCTGTTGAAGGTATTTTGAAAGTGCACCATTGCAGTCACAGTGACACACTTTTCCGTTGTGTGTGAGCCATGCTACAAAAGTCCTCCCATCATTTGTACTTCATATACAAACACATGCACATGTAGTGTCTTACACCAATATCTGCTGCGGTACACAGTCCACATGTGTTGTCAAATTATGGAAGACTGTATTTCAAGTAATCCACCAGGAGTTTTCCAGGCTAATTGGAGAAATTAAATGAGGGGGTTCACTAACTAGATATTTGCCAATTTAGAAATTTCTTAATTGGCTGCAGTAAGACACAGAAATATTATGTGCAGTTGCTTATTTGGGCTCTCTTTGATTTTTACCGCTTACATCAGCCATGATGTAAGCTGTAAATATAGATGGATGGACAGCTGTTGAGAAGAGTACAGTGAAAAAGCCTTGATTAACAAATGTTGCAAAAGGGTTGTAAAAAATTATTGAATCTGGCATGGAAAAAAATATGAACATTTACTTAAAAGTAAATGTTTGGAATCGTCTTAAAACCCTGTAATCTGTTCTGTAGAGCCACTTAATTAGGCTAAATGTTAATCATGTTTTTAGCTGACCTGACACTGTGTTCTTATTTTAAACCAGTATGAAGATACACAGAAAAAACATTTGTGGTGGGAACCAGCATTGTTAAGATAAATTGATTGTTGAATTGTAAACGTTAAGATTTTTTTAAATTTACCCTATCCACAATCCAAAAAAGTAAGTAATAATTGCTGTGTCAACATTGGCAATGTAAAAGTTGTTCAGGCCTATAACATGTGCACGACTAAAGGATTAATGCACTTTATGCTGCACTGCTTCTGAACAATAAATGCTTAATTTGTTCCAGTATTTGTTAAAGTTTATTTTTTCCATCCAAAAGAGAATTAAAGTAGTTGGGGGGGTTCCATGGTGCACCGGCTAGAGAACTGGGCTGGCCACCAGAAGGTCACCAGCTCAATCCCCGGTTGGTACCAACGATGTGGGCGGGGGTAGCGCCTGAACAAGTGCCTCCCCCTGCCCACATCCATGGATGAGGTGCCCCTGAGCAAGGCACCCGAAACCCCCACCCGCTCCTAGGGCGCCACACCATGGCAGCCCACCGCCCTGGGCCCAACAGCCCAGATGGGTCAAATGCAGAGAATGAATTTCCCCACAGGGATTAAAAATAATATATCAAAAAAAATATCATGAAAAAAAAAAAAGCTGACATCAGCTTATTTAGAGATCTCTCATACTTGAGAAGTTTCAAGTATGACTCCCCACTATTTCTTCCGTCTCATCTGTTTCTCTTAGTGAATTTTAGGAGAAACATCAGAAACATTTCAGACAAACTAGAGACTAGGCTGAGGCTAAAATGAGAATCTAGATTTTGTCTCCTGAGCCGTATAAGAGCAGTAAACTTTTCCTCTGGGGTTGCCTGAATAGCACCATGCTTGTCTCCCAAACCTGTATATCATTCAGCATTGTTGGTGCTTACACAGACGTGTTACCCATGCTTTATAAACTCATACATGCCTGTATTATTAATGATGCTTACTTTTGAACTGACAAGTCTCACTGCATATCTGAGTCCTTCTGGGCTTCACTTGCAAGTGCACGACCCTATTACTCCTAACTAAATAACATAAAATTAAATTAAGATCTAAGAGCATCTTTAGGCATTCACAACACGTAAGTTTAAAAAAATTAGGGCATGAGTTTAGCAGTGAAGTAGAATTTCATCACATTAGCAGCAACACAAAAAGTATTAGCATCACACTGTAAACCTAGATTTTATTTGAAAATAAACCGTTTATGTTCTAGACGACATGGACACACCCTCAAGGGGTTAAACCCCCATAAAAGGGAAACGGAAGAAGAGAAGAAGTTTCCTCCATTTACATAAATATAGATGAGGTAATCAATCTTTTAAACAACTCAACCACTGGCAGGGCTATCATGGCAACATTAGCTGGGTTACTTGTCCGTTGTTGTTTTGAGTTATTTTTAGACCCAGTCATTATTAGAAATGTTGGTCAGGTTAAAGTTGCTGCAGTTTGAGCTTCAAATTTCTTCATTTTCTGTGTTTTTTGTGAAGATGCAGTGGAAGAAAAGAGGTGGTCTGAACCAGACATAAGACAGTTAAAACGTTGGCCTGCTCTTTTCACTGAAGATCAGGTATGTTCAAGTCCACATTAATAAAGAGTTATCATTATAATTATTACCATTATTATTACTATTATTATTTGAGTTAAGCTTTTCAACTTCAGCGCAGTCTAAAATTTAATCTGAAAAGCTGAATGTCCATATCTGTGTATACCCACTCACCTCGCCACATTGACATTGGGATCTTCCTGGCTGAGCCTGCTGCACCCTCATCTTCCCTGCATCTCAGTCCAGCCTCATTGAAGATAATTGTTGAAGGAGAAATTATCAACAGCCGTCAAGATCTATCAAAAGCTGTGCACCTTCTATTTGGACTTTCACATGCACTGCATGATAATTACTCCAAGTCAGTGGAGCACACATTCCAGTTCAACCAACATGTTCCAATATTGGGTCATAGTGAACTCAAACCAAGGTTACAGTCATTGAAAAACCAGCTTGATATGTAAAGAAATACTGTGTCAAGTTTACTGTTAACAACAATGACTGAATATTTTTCAATCACTTCCCATGTGGCTAAAGTCAGTATGTGAATGCAGGTCATTCAATGTTCAATGTTTGTATATAAGGCAATGACTGTATATAATAAAAAGGCCAATGTCAGCTACTGCCATTCAAACAGTACGGGCTGTGCGTCTCGCAAATATGCAACTATTTAGATACCAATACTTTTATTGTCATGAGGGCCGTTGTAAAGTACAATAAAAATGTGTTAGCACAATATGTTCTGGATGTATTCTAGTATTTAGTGTTAAGATCTTAACTTAAAGAAGTCAGCACATTGAATATTGCATATTGAAACACAAGCACACATGCAGACACCTGTGGTGCTCTTCAGGTACTGGCAGTGACATTCTCTTCTACGTATGGTTGGGGTTTGATGGAACAGGGCATACACAGGAACGTATAATGTTCTTTAAACACAAATTAACACGTCATGGGAAGCTAAGTTTGAAAGGCTTATTTTAATGCCAGTTTGGATTTGTAATATAAAATAACTGGAATGTTATCTTTCAACACTTCTTTTCTTTTTTTTCTGGACATTAACATGTGCTTCTTTTTATCCTTCAATGCAATTTTGTTTAAAAAAAAATTCTGTCAACCAATTACATTACATTATTGATATTAAATATTGAATATCCTATTAAATATTGATTTCAAGGAGTTATAATGTTTTTGTATTTAGCTTAAAATAGTTATTTCATGCAACTAGGGTTTGCAAAGAAAATGTGTTTACTGAACTAAGGCTTTTAGAAAACACCAATGATCGTCTATGTCAATACAACTTATCCTGATTTGTTTCAGCATGTGCAAGAATTAAAGTGGTTTAGGGGAACGAGTTTCCATGCTAATTATAAGTAAACTCAACTACTTTGGGATTACAGTGTAGTTTGTGGATGGATTGGGTAAAAGGATGCCATTAATGCCTGATTAAGTGTAAAACCAAAGCTGAAAATTAGCACAATTACTGACATTCAGAAAGCCCTCTGATTGAGCAGCCAATTGTCATAACACAAAACATTACTAATTGCACGGGTCCATCAAGCTTGATGCTGAAACAATGACCTGAGAAGAAAAGGTGGGAGATGCAGGGTGGGAGGGAAAGAGATGGAGGCACAGAGAGGTGGCAGAGGTGGCAGCAGGAGAAGGAAAAGAAGAGGTGTTACAGTGAGGGAGGATGGACAGATTGGACAGACGTTATGTATGTATGAGTGGTAAAAGATGACAGAGCAATGTAAAGAGGCAGTGGGGGAGAGAAAACAGGAACAATCAGTGTTCTAGGAGGAGGTTGAAGAGGAGGAGGAGGAGGAGGAGGAGGAGAAGAACCTGGTTGAAAGAGAGGGAGGGTGCCAATTGAAGCGCTGTACTTATCAGCGTTCAGAATGTACTGTGCTGTAGATTTGTCTCTAAATGTCATCCGTTGTGCAGTTCTAAGAGAACATGCTCACAAGTCACGGACAGGTGGACATACATTTGTTCAAAATACACATGGAAACATCGAATGAGAGAAGCTATTGGTCCACACAGCACTAAATCACAATTATTTGACTGTCAGTGTTTTTTTTTTTTTTTTATGTTATTCTGAAGCTTTCCCTTTTGTCGTCACTCTGATTTCCTTCTCTCTCATCTCTTCTACAGTGTGGAGAGATACTGAAGAGCTCTTAATCCAAACCAGAGATACAGACATCAGAAAATTTAAAAAAAGAAAAAAATGTTATAGATGAGTGCCAGAACAGGTGACAACACAAGAGACAGCGACAAAAGAGTGAAAGGGGAATTGTGCAATGCTTTTGTTCCCAGCTGATTGCCCTATTGTCAGCTGCGGCGTGAGAAAATGTCACGCAGGTCTGTTCATGTTGTCTTCCTCCCTCTGAAGAAGACAAAACGGGATGGCAGTTCCTGAACCAAAAGGTTTAGCATCCAATTTAATGGTTTTCTTTTAGTCCAGTTTCTTATCAGGCAGAGCAGAGTTGGTTTCCTGTGACTGTCAAAGAATGGGCAGTGAAGGGGGGAGAAATCCTGTTTGTAAATTATACCGCTGGGATGGTGCAGCTGCCAGGGGACTCTGTTTACCTTGTTTTACTACCACCATCTTATCCTGTTGACAAGGCAGGGCAGTGGTGTGTATCACTGATGTAACAGAGCGGTCAAAAATGTACAAAGATGCATGAAAAAAAAATCAACAACAACTCCATCCTGTGCACCAGATGTCAAGATACAAGAAGGCAAAAAAGGAGATGCACTTCACCTCCCTTGTTTGATGCCTCACCCACTCACTATCAGCTCTGGAGGAAGCAGAAGGTCACTGTGTTTGAGGTGACAGGAAACAGCATGACACCTGTCGTCACAATCAAGCAGGTCATGCTAAACATCTGATCAAGTGAAAGCGACTACAAATTAGCCTGCATGTCCGTGGGGTGTTCATGCAGCATGACAGATTAGCAACAGAAGAGGATACATGATATTTGTATTCAGGTTAACCACAAGTTTTGTTCAGTTTTTGTTTTTTTTATTTATTCACTATATATGAGAGTGGTTAAAGTTGTGGGCACCAAAATGAAAGACAATGCTTACTGCGGAGAAATTAAAGCATTTACCTGTGATAGACTGCCTCTTCACTTTATCACTTTGATAAGATCTTACTTGATTCAGGACTTGATTTTACTTGATGGCAAGTAAAAAATATTTTTAAAAATAGCTTTAAAGAATTATTAAAAACACACACACACACACAACTATCTTTTAGAAAAGTCCAAGGACAAATATTAAATAAATTTGTCAACGCAATGACAAAAGGTACCATTAGCAGTATGTATGTATACATACACATATATAGATATATAGATATATATATACACACACACACACACACACGTATCTATATTGAACCGTTCTCAGTTCGGTACGCACATGTATTGAACAATACAGAATTT
>JBAMYA010000008.1:13060965-13077965 GCA_037176975.1 Arrhamphus sclerolepis
CCCACCCCCCCCCACCAAATTGCATAACCGGGTGAGACGCATGGGAATTGATAGCGACATTTTAATGTGAATATCAACAGGAGGCAGAATACAGTAGAAGCAAACGCATTTTTTTTAGTTTGCTCATACTGTTAATTCTCTGTCAACATAACAATGTTGAATTTTGGATATGAAGATAGTAAATAATTTCTAACTCTTCGGGCAGCTGATGAAATAAGTTAGAACTTAACAAGCACATACCATATATCGTGCAGATCGAACAACTTTCATTTGAGTTCTTCCTTCGTTGTTGTTTTGATTTATTTATTTATTTTTACTGGCCCACAATATGCATCATGCGTCATATGACGTTTTGTGCAGAAAAGGTCAAGTTGCATCTTTGTTTCCAGACTGCTGGTTTTCTGTATGCAAGTACATGAATTTGTGGGGTTCACCATGATCACTCACCAAGCGAGTCTTCAGATTTGTTGTGTTGTGCACTTGATTAATACTGTCCAGTTTTTTTCCATCCAATATTCCTTTCTTGTTGAGATATTCTAATATTTTGAGTGGATCCTGCAATATGTTTTTTGGATGTCTTGTATGGACCATGGGGCATCGAGTGGAGTAATTGCATTCAAATTGAGAATTGGTTCAAGGCTCTCTGATTTAGAAGTGGTGAGAGGAGACCCTAACCCTTCTCTAACCCCTTAAGTCCAGCATAGTCAGCAGGCACTCCCTACGGAAAGGCAGCGCTGTTTGAATAGTTCCTATAGCTATTTTTGTCTGGGAATCTGCCTCTGTGTTGGACCCAGGGAGTAGGCCTGGAGGGCAAATATCTAATCTAATTTAGGATGATGGGAAGTCACCAAAAGGACTTGTGTGACACTTGCAGTGTCGATATTTGGTGTGCTAGTCTCTGTGGTTGGTTGTCAGGTCTTGAAATGCTGTCTGGCGCCAAGTTAAAATTTCTTCCTTGTCACCCTCCTCCCCTCGCTCATCTTTCCCCTCCCCCATTCCTCCCTCCCTTTTCCTTGCCTCTCGCCTTCCCTTCACCCCATGTAAGGAATGCAAGATCACGTTAAAAGTTTTCTTTTCAACCAGTTATTACTCTTCCTTCGCCTGTCTTTTACTTTGCTGGTTCTCTCTGTCTTTACCTTGACCCTGTCTCCATCCATGTTTAGACTTGTTCTTTTCTGTACATAAGACTTCATTTTAAACAGAGTTAACTCATAACTGCCTATGTATGTCAGTGAGAAAGGTGTGTGCATTGGGATGGCAATGGAATATAATGTTGGAGGCAAAAGGTTTCTTTGTGAAAACAAACTGTCCTTGACTTGTTAACAAAGGCTTTGAATCTGTACAAGCCTAGTAAACTAGTAAGCCTGACAACTATTGTATAACAGTCAACATCACCTTAATGAAAGGAAGTTCTTTTTTTGTGCAAAAGCAAATATTGCATATTAGCAACTGCACTGTTAGGAGGTGTTGGCATATACGTGTCTGACAAAATAGCACTGGCTGGTAGCAGTAGCAAGCTGTACTTATGTGAGAAAGAGTCAAGAGAGAACATCCTCTGTCCTTAATCAGACATTACTGCTTGATCTAATTTCATCTTTCTGGGCAACCCCAAACGCAAGCACTGCCTGCAAGATTTAGAAACTCAAAACCACATTCTCAGACAAATTAGACCAGTAATTGCTAATTTACATTTTGTTGAAATCAAAGGCCTGTTTGCTAAATTCTGCTCCTTATTAAGACTTCTGACTCTTTGGCCAGAAAGGCCATTTTGTAAGTGTCTGTGTGTGTTCACTTCAAACAGACTCTTGTGTTTGTCTGCACACAGATGCACATGTCCCTTTAGGGGAGTCAGACCTTTTTAGGTATCAATTGACTCTCTCATCCTACCATCCTCTCCTCCCTCTCACCATCATTTCTGTGTCACCAATCTATGGACTAATACCCCAGTGGCATCTCCTTTTCCATTAGCCCTCTCCTCCTCTTCCCTTTCTCCTATTCATGTTACCCTACCCTGCCTCTTTTTCTTTCCCTGGACACTCTGATTTACAGGCCAGCACAAGTCTCTGAGTATATACTTCAAGATTTTCTGCTAACATAGCTCAAATAGTATAAGATAAACTTGTCAGTCACTTTAATATTGTATCAGCCATAGCTAGGTGCTGGCTAGTACTGACATTCCCAAGTCTACCTGCAAACTCAAGATAAATGCTTGAAGTCAAGTGTGTTTTAAATGCATGCAACAGTTTGATCATATGTCCATCCACACATAGAACCATGAGACCCTTACAAGATATATGGTAAATGGGTATAATATAATGTGGTGGATGTTAGTCTTGGCAGGAAAAGCATACAGCTATTTTGCTCAGGGGCCATCTGCCTTTTAAATGTGCCCGAGACTTCCCCCCTTTGAGACATTTGCTTTTTTTCGAGGGGGCTCTCCAGGTGTTTTATTTATTTATTTATTTATCTGTGCACGTTTCTCTGTGACTATATCTGTGTGTATGCTTACTTAAGAGAAACTGAATAATGCATTGGATCATTGAAAGGTATTTATAGGAAAGCACAATGATTAAACTTTAATGAGAAATATGGCCATCAGTACTGCACATCATATACCATACTTGCTACAGCCTATAGCATATATTCTTCACAGACACATGCACACGCACGCACACACACTGCTGAGAACCTGTTCAAATCACCTTGCATTTCTCAGAGTTCATCCATAAATGAATGTGTTTGCCAATTTTATATGGCATTCCACTTTCACTCTTTTAGTGTTGTGACCCAAACACAGTCTTTTTAGATAGCCGTGTTGTTGGTTATTTGCTGATGTACGAGTAAATAATTAATGTCAGAGAAATGTTACACTTACTCAAGGACAGTGATTTTGGGGACATCTCTGTAGTCTGCAGTTCTTGCAGAAGAAGAGTTCATCGTTGTTGGTTTCTCTTTGAACCAACCCTCTTTTGCAACACAATTCACTGAAAAGAAGTAAGAGCAACCAACAGTCGCTGGCACAACCATTAGAAACTCAGTGGATGGAGTGACTGACATTTTTTCCCCTTCAAAAATATTTATCACCCTGAAATGAACTGGTGACCTGTCCAGGGTGTACCCTGACTTCTGATAAGTGATAGTTGGGATGAGCTCCAACAGACCCCTATCCTGAATAGAACTGAGCTGGGTGGGGAAAATGAATGAAGATGTATTGCCCTCTGGAATACAATATCCATCTGGTCCTCACCCTGCAGTACAGTTTTAATACTTTACTTTGGTGAAGACTGCACATATAACTATGCCATGATGTTTAAATGTAATGCTACAGTTTTAAGTCTTTTATTTAGAAAATTGGCATCCCATTTCATTTCTTAACTTTTTAAAGTTGAGAAATGAAAGCTTCTGGCTTCTGTTCTTAAAAGTAACTCGGGATACATACAGCATATGATGATGACTTAAATATATATTTTTGTTAAATCCACATAATATAAATTCACAGTTTACTTTGGTAAGCCGTGAATATAAATGCAAGGATAGCCCATATCTGAGAGGGAAATTTGTGTAATTTGTATAATTCTGAATGTTAAAATACAGATCTGTTATTGAAAACGTACATGGGTGGAGTTCAATTAAGGGAATAGCTCAAAATTCACATTTTCAGGTCATGGTTAAGCAGCTTGACCAGCTCCTGGCATCCATGCATATATGGGTGTGTAGTGCCCCTGTACAGTTAGGCCTGCCCTCGGTCATAATGGTTTCATCCATGTCCATTTTTAGCATCAGATTTGGCCCAGTGAAATTACATAACAACCAGGCACTGGGCAGGAACACACACACGCACATGTAACTCTGCTGTACAAATGCACACGATGATTGTTGTTTCATGAGATTTAGGCTTTTGAGCGCAGTGAGCTAGATCCCCTGACCAGTCACAGGTTAAGAGAGGAAAACTAAGTAGGATAGAAGAGATCAAAAACAAAAGAGATTTTCAAAACCTCAAAGCAAGGCAGGAAAAGCTAGAAGTTATACAGAGGCAATCAGAAATATGTTGATGAAGAGAAAATGGGTAAAATATGGTCATAGGGCTGGATAACAGACAAACAATAGAGAAGCTGTTGTGATTTTAACAGGTAATGTGTTCACCCCACACCAGTAACGTCGGTCAAGGAAAGACTATTTAAGAGATGAAAACATTAATCTTGAACAGTAACTTATGTATTGTGGATGTTGTCAGGCAGATTTTAACAGCATATGACAAGGCATATCTTCTTTTCTGCTGCACGGATTTGTGGTAAACAATATTATTTTGTATATATGTTGCCTTGGAAACTAGACCTAAATGCACCATCTAGAACCTACCTTGAGATGCCAGTCCAAATATTACATCCTTGATGCAAGGGTATAGAAGGAGCGAAGGAAATGAATTAGATGTGCTGTAGCCATAATTTAGTGCTTTTGCCCATACACACACCAATATACAAAGGTTCTTTGTATGCTTTTACACACGCTCTTGAGCTGGCTCCCACCTAGTACTCCTAGTGTGAGTGTGTGGGTTTTGTAGCTTTTTATGATTGTCTGGCCTAAGAATTAGCCAGGTCGTGAGCAAAGGCACACCCTTTCCCTTAAGTCAGTTGTGAAACAAGGCAGAGGTGCGTGTTGGAGAAACACGGACTGAGATCCTAAGTTCTATTTGTTTGTTTGACTCATTATCAATGTTGTGTAGTGTATGCATAGATTTGCTTCTCTGTGTTATTCAGTCTCCAATGTTAATAAGTCTCAATTTTTGCCATAAATAAAACTGACAATTTGAGCAAGAATGTTCACCAGTGTTGCCAGAGCTCTTTGGCTATGTATCACCTGTAACATGTGCCACTTATGTTCTACCACATAGGTGGCACAACATAGGTTCATTTTACAAATCAAAGGTTAACATTGTTCCTTTCACTTTAGCCATGGCCAGGCAATGAAAACATGTAAAAGTCTTGTATATTTGATATCTAGTTTTATTATAATAATAGTGTGTGCGAATGAATTCAGTTTGATGTGTTGCATAGAGGGTAGTGTGAAGGTTGTCACTTTTTAACCTGTATGCAGCTGTCACTTCATGAGGAGCCTCACTGCCATATTATCCCTTGGACGTGTGATCTGAGCTGTTTGAATCAGTTCTCAGGACAATAGTTTCTATGTATGGTGGGTGTACAATATGTGTATTCAGTCTTTGTGCATGACATGTAACTGAGAAGTCGCCATTGTATGTTCATGTACCCATATACCCATGCATTTACTCACTATATAAACACAAACCGTGACATAGTGCCTCGTGTTATGAGTTCCACTGAGCGGAGGTAATCGGTGCGTATAGTCAGGTCTTACATAATACCATCCAAGCAATATCCTGATAGAGGGAGAAAGTTAGTGGTTCTCTCCCTCGCTGCCTGTCGTTCTTTTTATCTCAGAGATGAAGTCGCTTCCTTCCTCATTGATCTCTTTCTCTTTTCTCTTTTTTTTTTTTTTGGGGGGGGGGGTCCTTCCTCATTGCTTTTTGTTATTTTCATGACATCTGTTACTTTTGTTTTTAACTTGATGCACACTGTATTAGGAGATAAGAATGTCTGCTAACACATAGTAATAGATAAAACAAATTTGATAAGTCACATGAAGTTCACTCTACAACTGGTTTTCTATAAGCAGCTGTAGTAACATATGAGTGGCAAGAGAGGACAATTTTGTGTAACCTTAAACCAAGTTCTTTTAAATTATGCAAAGGTTTGTATCCCTTTTTGTGATGGTTACTAGACATTTGCTCTTGGAAGGATTTGTCTTTTAAGGTTATGTGACTGTATAAAACATTGGACTCTAGTCTAGCTCAGGTTCTTTGTGCCCCTCACTCTTAGCTTTTAGTTTTGTAAGGATAGATTTACTCCACATAAGTGTACTCTTAATTGAAGAGTACCAAACTATTTAAGCCATCAACCATAAGCCTTTAAAAGAAGGAAAAAAAATGTTGGAGTGTGTTTGTTTGTGTGTGTTTTTTTGTCACAGTAATGCTGCTGCATGCACTTTATTTTGAAAAGTCCCAAAGAGAAGTGAATAATAGAACATAGAATTATGCAATAAATCCCAAACATTATTTTCTCGTGGTGTCACAAGTAAATTCCACAAGGGAAATGAAAAATGCATCTAAAATGTGTCCACCTGTCATGACAATAATAAAAAGCTACAGCATTATGTTGAGGTGGCTAAGTGACATGAATCATTCTTCTACTTTACTCCAAAACGTTAACGGAACAATTATTGCTTAGCTTGACAAATTACATCACCTTTCACACCACCTCTCAGTAGGCCTTTGCACTCATGCTGTAAGTAATATTTGCAGCATCTTGACCATTGAGAATTGAGGTGGAGTGGATGTGGCCTATCTCTTTGTGTGGAACCATGCAGGTAAGTTTGTTTGCTTCTATAAGTGTTAGAGAAGATAATACCTCCACTGTCACTACCTGGAGCTTGCATGTATGGAGCCTGTGTCTGTTCAAGGTACAAACCTATTTTGACTGTGGTAGCCATTTTGCAGTTTAGGTAATGGGGGTTGTTGTGTTGGTGGGGAGCAGTGAGAGCTGGCATCAGGGGAATGACTCTCATCACTCTTTAGCTTCCTGGAGGTCTCCCACTACACAGATGAAAGGTTCCCACCCGAAGACCACAGGGTAGATAGTTTGTCAATGTTCTAACCATTTTGTGGGCTTAGATTTCTTATGTTTATTCCTAACTCATTCTTGCTGATACTCTTATCACACCTGACACTTTTCTCCACCTGTTCCAACCCGCTTGTGTCGGCTTCTTCGCCTCTTTTCCACACTCCACATATTTAAATTCCTCTTATCTACTCCCTGTAACCTCACCATTCCATTTGGGTTCTTCTCATTCGCACACATGTATTCTGTTTTGTTGTAGCTAACCTTCATTTCTCTCCTTTCCTGGGCATACCTCCACCTTTATAGATGTTCCTCCACCTGTTCCCTGCTTTCATTACAGATCACAATGTAATCTGCAAACACCATAGTCCATGGAGATCCTGTCTAACCTCTCCTGCCAGCCTGTCCATCACCGTAGCACACAAGAGTGGTCTCGGAACTGATCCTTGATGCAGTCTCACCTCCACTATGCATTTCTCTCAAACCTACAGCACACGTCAAAACTCTCTTACAGTCCCCATACATGTCTTGCACCACTTTAACATACATTCAAGCCCAAAATTATTCATGTCCCTGTAAAATACAAGAAAACTCTTAACTTTCTCATTTACAGATTATATTTCACTTCAGATTTAACATAAATAGGACAGGCAAGAAATTATGAAGCCATGACAAATTTTAAATTTAGATAAGATTAAAGTGTAAAGAAACATCTTTAACATAGATATAACTTTATTTATCTCCAAAGGGAAATTCAAATTGTCAAGTGCTCTTCAATTGTAAAAAAAATAAATAAAAAATAATTAATAGAAGGTTGGAAACAAAAAATCTCAATGTCCAAAATTATTCATGCCCTGTCTCAATAATCAATTGCAAACCCCCTTATTTTTCATCAGTCTGCTGAAAGGTCCAGTACTCCCCAGGTCCAGGTTCTCTGCTTACTCCCTTAGGTTTTCTTCAAGAATCATGATGCACTGCTCTTTCCTCATGATACTTTCCACTTTAACCAAGTTGCCAGACCAGTTTACAGAAAAGCAGCCCCATAGCATGATGCTTTGACTTCCAGAACAGATGACCAGAAGCTTTCGTCTTTCTCTAGGTTCTTGTTTGCAAAGGTCAGATGAGCTTTTACATGCTTTGGTTGAAGCGGGGGGGTGCTGTCTTGGTTGACATCCATAGAAACTGTTTTTGTGCCCTACCCGTTGTCGTGTCTGCTTAAGTCCTCACGGAGTTCTTTGGTCTTTGTTGCCATGGCAAGTTTTGCGTTGACTTGAAAATGAAAAAAGCCAACTTTTATAGTCAGGAAACTGGTCAAAGAAACTCAGACTTTGACAATACTGTTAAACACTTTTGAGAGAATTAAACAATTAAAGAGAGTGCTTTGTGTGAACATCATATGACTATTTGTCTTGGTATCACTGGGGTATGAATAATTTTGGACATGGTGATTTATTTATTTATTTTTATTTTTTTGGTCAAAGCTTAAATATGCACGTTTAATGGTTCTACTTCAGTTAAATAAATTGGCTCCAGACTTTCTGACATTCTCTATATTCTCTATTAACATCCTCAAAGCAAATGTTGCATTTGTAGTACTTTTTTTTCTCCTTTTTTGTGCATGAAACCACATTGCTATTCACAAATATTCACTTTTGCCCTTAGTCTAGTTTCCACTACTCTTTCCCATAACTTCATTGTGTAGTGTATATTAAGAATATATGTTTTGTTTTATAGATTAAGTGTCCATTCATGATCAGGCATGCTAGTCATAACTAATTTGTAGATGAATTAAAAATGCAGCTTCTTATAGAGTCTGTCGATCGTGGAGGCCAAGATGACACCAGGTACAAAGCTGAGCTAATTGCCTAGTGGTGCAAATCAACCACCTTTCTTTAGATAGGTTGCTGGCTCCATTTGGTACAACAAAAACACATGACAGACTTGGGTATCAAGAAGTTTTGTCACATATCTCTGTGGCTCTTCTTTTCACTTTTCTATCTATGCATTTTGTCCTCTTCTCAAGTTACATCATCATCAGCCTTTCTCTTTTCCTCCCTCTATCTAGCTCTTGCATAATGTTCAGCTTTATTTGCCCCAACTGAGGATTCTAATCTTTCCCACGAGGCAGAGCGTGAGGGCAAACTGGGAGAGGGAAAAAGAGGAGTTGGGGGAGCTGAGCTGTCTAACTTACCTCCGTCCAGTGCCTTTATTGGCACAATCACTCTCCCAATTAATTTGGTGAAAGACTCTCTTTATAGGCACCAGCAACACATTTCTTTATTAAATTCATCTGCGTATGCTTACGGTTGTAGCAATGTTTTTTTTTTCTAATTAATGCCCTGTGTTATAATAAGTGCATCTGTTTGTCCCTACTGCTGTTTGATTGTAGTTGGTGGGTCGTCTTAGTTGGCATCAATTTTTGGGTAGTAGTAGTTTATACTTATTGCAGTGTTAAGAAATGCACATGCATTAAGAGACACACATTTCAACAAAGATACTGACTTATCTAGCCAAATATGCACTCGTTAGTGAGACTCGGTGTGACAGTACTAAATGCACAGAGGCTCACATATCTGTATGTCGTTTTAGGGTTTTATGTCGCAACTGCAAATACTTCTTAGAAAGCCATGTTCATTTCAGTGGAGTTTCCTCCACTGATTTCTCTAAATCTCTTTTGCACACACAGACACACACACATTTAAAGAGAATATGTTGACTGTCTGGCAGTGAAGTCTATGTGAGGTGAGTGTTATGTAAGGCTGATCAACACTGCTTAATCAGCTTTGGGAGACATGTTTAACAAGCTGACCAAGTGGGCTGGGAGTTAGAAAAGACGAGGGAGGCAGGGAGAAGGCAAAGAGATGCAGGACAAGCGCAACAGCGCTGGAAACATTTGAAGGAAAAATGTCTCCCAGGAATGTCAGTGAAGGATCAAAAATGATGGCAGAAGAAGAGAAAGTGAGGACAGGCGGTGACACGGCGTGTGTCTCTTGTCCCTGTTTATGATGGGATAAACACACACATAAACACGCTGTGCTCTGCCCTCTGTGTCCCCCTCATAGTCCACTGTGACACACAGTAGTGATTGCCAGAATCCTGTTTATGGGCACAGTATGCCTTTCCATGCCTGTGTGCACGTGCACGTGTTTCTCTGAACACTGCTCTGTCTGTTTTAGGTACTGTAGATGTATGTCGGTGGCTAAAATGTAAAAAAGAAAAAAAAATGTTCAAGGGTTTTTTTGTTTGTTTGTTTGTTTGTTTGTTTTTACAGCAAACTCATAGCTATTCATGGATGGAAATGCAGTAAATTGACAATCTTCAATGACATTATTAATGTTTAATTGACCAAAACATCTAACATGTTCTGTTATCATTCCACTGACATACGACTGTATATGCTAAATTTGTAGGGTTTTTGGTGCTGTAGAAAAAGAGAAAACCACATTAATTATTACATGACATTGATAGAGAGATGTTTTTTAACTGTAACAGTTTAAGAATTACTTCATTACCTTTGTCTGGGACATATAATGCTCTTTTTTTTTGGGCATGACCTTCCTTCACTTGAGGTTTGAATTTCTTGGTCGACAAGTCAAGACCAGGGATTGGTTGTTTATTTTGGACCACAAATTGTTCCCATTTAGATGGTTTATGTTCATTAAAGGGAGGACCATGTTCAAGCACTTTGCCTTTACATTTGTCTGTACTTTTTGTGGTAAATTGAGCTTAATTATCATGTTTTGTTTATTTCACATATTCTTTACTCATGATGGCAGTTTGTTACACTTGTGGTTAACCTCTACCGCATAAATGTAGAGGAAAGCTCTCCAAAACTAAATCATAGTAGTTCAGTCATGATGGACATTTGTTCTGGTGGTGACAGTTACTCTGTCTTTATCTTGGTTGTTTTATGCGTTTCCTTTTATTTGCTCTTTTGCACTCATTCCACCACCTCCTCTTTCTCCTTTGCTTTCCCTTTGACCTTTTCCTGGTTTTTCTTCTCTCTCTTCTCAGTCCCAAGTGTTTACACACACACATGCACACACTCATACACAACACACACACACACAGAATGACTAGCAGATGTGGACAAAGCTTTTTCCTTCATCTAAAATTAGCTGCAAGAAGAATGGCAGGAAAGCGCACATGGCTGGATTGCCAAAAGGGAGGGATTCGGCGGCTGTGGATGGTGGAGAAATCAGTTGATGGGATCAAGTGAAATAGTATGTATTTTTGGTGTTGTTCAGACACAATGCTGACACACAGGGATCACTAAGTACTCAAAGTTTGCTTGCATCACAGTGTTTGCATTTTATTTTGTTGCTATGTAATACACTTTGTGTTCCATTTTACAGTGAAAAATAGCAGAGGTAATTAAAGGGAGGTAAAGTTTTTTTTCAATACATGTCTTTGTTTTACCTTTCCATCATTACAGGCTACAATGTCTTTCTTCGGGCTTTAAATCTTTAGGTATCACATGATTTGAATCTCATTCTTGAGGCCACAGTTCGCTAGCTTCTAGAGGATCCTAATGGCTTCCGAAAGCTTTCTTTCAGTGAAGAAAGGACTAGCTGTGTTTTCTGCTTCATTTATTGGCACTCTCTATTTAATATCAACTCTAAAAGCCAACTAAAAGATTCCTAATACACCAAAAGTAAAAGTTTCAGAAGCCAAAAGTTTCCAACAGTCTCTGGCAGACTTTAGAAGCCACCAACTGGTGTCTTGCAATCGCCTTGCTGCTTTCCCCCAGGAAGCAGGAAGGCATGGAGGACAGCCCAGTGCTGGTTATCCCCTGTTCACTCAGCCCTCAGAGGCCTCTCTAGAATAGCAGGCCACCAGTGATCTGCTTTATATGTAAGTTAGTTGTAAATTAATAATAATATAATAGTAATTAATAATAATAATAGTAGTATGTAAGTTATTTCTCTCCTGGTGATCACGTACTTCTATGTTTTCTGCATACAAGCTACGCTGTCATGCACTTGTTTTCTAAAAAACGTAGAAGCTTTTACATAGTAGTTGCTTTTCATACACCCAACAGTTTGTGCCTGTTTCTACTTTACTACTGAATGTGAATAGTACAATTTCAATGCAAACCATCATCTGCACAGTTGGCCACAACAGAGAAAGTGAGAAAAACATAATTCTCTTTGGTCCTTACATACTTGACTCTCGTCTCAAGTCTGAACAACCTGCAGTTCAGAACAAACACTCACATGTCATGTAACCATAGGGTTTCCATTCAAGTTTTAGAATATGAATGTTAAGACTTTTTTTTCCTAGAGTGTGTATGCATGTGTACACTTGTAATAATCTTTCTTAATAATTCTTTCCGGACTTATGTTCTTGATGTGCTTGCACTTTGACATGTTGATGTGTCAAGGGTAGTCTCTTGTCTGGTGGCATTGGGGATTGGTTCTATGTGCGACTATAGAAAGTTAGTTTGATTTGCTTAATTATTTGTTCATATTAAAAGGATTGTAGCAATTCTGTAGACAGTAACCCTGCATTTGCACGTGTGTGTCACAGCGGCGCACAGCGAAGGACTCCGACACGTGGGGTTGAATGTGTCGTCATGACCAGAAACTACTGCAGAAATATCTAGGAGTGTTATTTTTTGTGTTGACCAGCTAAATGTTAGTAACTATGTTCTTTGGAAAAGTAACAAGTGAGTTGAATAAAACGAGACCCGTTTGTCGCTCGACAGTAGTAGTCTCTTCTGATAGCCGCCGAGCTAGCTCATTTTCCAGCGACGCATCACTGTTGTCCACAGCCATAAAAACACAGTCATACCAGATTCACCTACTTCCTCTCAAGCTTTAATTCTGAAGCTTGTCTCTGTGTGACCACAAACACAACTATTACCATTTTTTCCTCCATCTTCCTGTAATGCAAGGTGTGATCATATGAGCCACTATAGGCCTGCCTCCTACGATTTCATTGGCTAGAGCTTTCTGCCTAGCTGCAAGCTGATTGGCTAACATGCAATTAGACAAAAAAAATCACATGGCTTGGACCTGCCATGATGCACGGAGGCCTACAACGCGCCAGCAATGGACAACCTGGTCCCCAGTCTAGATGATGGAGACGGATGTAGACGCTGTGTACATGTGAATGCTCCGCAAGAGAAATTATTCTGTCTTTGAGCCAGAGAATGTCTAAACTGTTTGACTTTCACTAAGGAGCATGTTAAAAAAAAAAAAGGGGGAGGGTTGCTTCAGCCGAAGGGAATCCTTATGTAGCCTTAGGCAGACTGATTACTCCAAAGCATTTTCCATGCATGTAAATAATCATCTTCACTGAGCATATTTATTAAGCATATTATCTTTCTAATATAAATCCTGAATAATGGTCCCAGGACTTTTCCCTGGAATCCACATTTAGTATATCTACACTACAATCACTGCACATTCAGAACAAGTAATCAGTTTATCTGATTAGTTATGTCCACCAGAAGTCCCCATATTAAGTTTGCAAATCAATAATTAAATAGACATTACATCATTGTGTGTTGTCTCAATTTTTTTTATTGGTTTAGAAGAAATGCATAGTGGTGCCTAAAATCTCAGGAATGAACTAGGAAAATCACCATAGTTGCTATCAATTTGCTATTTACGAGTTCATCTATCAAACTGAGGCTGCACCCGGATGTGAAGAGAAAAAGTGAGTGCCAAGTTCTCTAAATACTGAATGTTTTGAGGTTTTACTACTTCCCTGCTATTATCTGGGATCTGAAAAGTTTGAAAATTCAAGTTATTGGAGATACAGTTCTCTTCACATTTCTTATGTGTGTGCCGCTTTTGTATGAGTGCTACACTTTGAAACCTTGACATGATAGAATGATCAGCTTTGTCAGAGACCTAACTCAGTATTTGCACTGAGCAAGTTTTATGTAAGTGCATGATGTTCCTCAGAGCACACTTCAAGGCTTCCAGGTGCATAAAAACTGTTCCATCAACATTTATGATGGCATAATGCATATCTTCCTATTTTAACTTTAATGTAGAAATGTTATGTGCTGCACAATGGGAACCATAAAACTGGAAAAAAAAATCGTAACATTTCTATTTATGAAACTTTAAGATTGAGGGAATGTGTATATTTCTTCTGTATTGAATATCTAAGTTTTGCTATTTATTTATTTAAATGTGGCTCTGGAAGATTGCTGGGTATAGGGCTGCAAAATACTGCATTTTCTTAATTCAAAAAGCACACTATTTAAGATACAGGAGTGTGTCTGCATGAGAGAGACGGGGAGAGAGGGTAAGGCAGAAGAAGGAACTGCACAAAGCACAGCCGTAATAGATTTAAGCATTTTGGACAGTAAAAGATAAAAATATGTGAGTGGATTGCCAAACATTTTTGAGCAGTTGCTAATATACATGGATGGAACAGTCTTCCCAAGTTTAAACATTCTGTGAATCTGTGGAAACTAGGGCTTGAGTGATATGACCTCAAATCAGTGTCAAAATTAATTGAACATTTCCCCTCTATAATAATTAATTAACAATTATTTCATTATAATTTCTTGCCCTCTTAGACCACTGTTTTTTTTTTTTTTAACTGAACAAGTTCACTTTTATTTCAATTCACGTCAATTTGATTTTGATTCACTAGACAAATGTTTGATGAACTGCTAGGTCCTACTGGAAATCATAATCTAATTGGATTCATTCAAGATTTTCTGATCAGGTACCAAATGATTATTTTTTTAAGGGTCTGCTTGGCAATCTTTAGATCTTTTTCTGAGGAAAATTAAATCAAATAAAATAAAGTCTATTATTGAGAGTAATAATTATTTCATAATACATATATTTTCTAATTGCTAGATGTCCTATGGTTATTGAGTACCATTTCCTGTAGAACTCTGTTTAGACTTTTTTAGTTATGCCTAAGTCTCATAAAGATTATGAATCATGCCTGTCCTTATAAAATTGGCATTGAACTTGATTCAGTTACAGCATTGTTTGCCAAAAACAAAGCTGCCAGTTTTCATTCTCCAGGTGTGGAGCAGTGATAAGACATTTGTTTTTGTTACATTTGGGTGTGTCAGTCAGGATCTCTTAGAATTTAGATTTTTGTTGACATTTATTTTACCAATATTTGTGGTATTGTGAGAAAATGCTGTGCGTTGTGGTGGGGTGGAGGTGTGCAGGCATTTGTGTTATACACGCTTTTATCAATTGAAGCCATGCAGATTCATTTTGTTGACAGCCTGATGTATGGGTTCTTTTTTTCCTCTGTTCTTTGTTTCAGAAGGAAATAAGTTTGAGCCTTCTGCTAATTCTCTGTTACATTTATGAATGATTTCTGAGATTGAGTTGGTCACACCAAAAACAGAAGAGTTTTAAATCATGGTGATAATATCGGACATTATCATGCAACTATGGCGAACTGCATTACACAGCTTTTATGATAAGAAGCACTTTCTACGGGGCTGTTCTTATTAATTGAAAAAGTTAAACTGTAGAAATACTTGAGTTTAAGTAATAAATTTAAAACTATATCCACTATAAATAAACGGATGAAAAACGTTCACTGTCAATTGTGAAGATTCTGCTTTATAGACATGCCACCTCCAGTGTTTGTGTCACAGGTGTCACATGTTGCCTACATATGTTGCCTTTTATTCTCTACAAATTCTTTGCCACAGATATTGTTTCCAGATTTTTGCAGGACTGTATGGCTGCTTTATACTGGCATTCTTGTTTGCCTTGTTCAGCCAGGGCAGACAAACTCAGACACACTGTCATGTAGTGCAGAACTCTGTCTCTTGACAACTACCTGTTGCTGGCACATTCAACTCCCATTCCTTTTCTCTCCATCTCCCTCCAACACTCAATTCCTTACTCCTGCCCTGCTCTTTTCCTCTCTAATACCTGGCCTCTTTGCGTTGGTGTTCCAAGCTTGAAGGGATTAATTGCCATTTATGCTTTATTTTTTGTTCTGTTCATTTCTGTGAGCTTATTTTTAGGTCTTAAGTGTCTGGTTGCTAGGAGACAGTGAGAGAGAGAGAGAGAGAGGTAGGTAGGAGAATGGAGAAGAGTTTGCGTTGTGAAGGCTGAATTACAAACACATTCACACACTGAGTCAGCACTGACGCACACTCACACACATAAATATACACGCACTGCCTTGGTCGGTAGCTGTTATTCTCAACTTGTTTTTCTGGTTTTGTCATTTATGTTTAAATTCTTGCTCCTCTACAGCCAGTCTGTTGCGTGCAAACGGAAACATGAGCATATATCAATCAGACAAAACATTAAAACAACTGACAGGTAAATTGAGAAATATTGCTTATGTTGTCACAATTAAATGTTTTGCTAAGTGTTACTTGTCACACTTTCTACCTACCTGAATGCATAAAATAAAATGCCAGCAGCAGTCTTTGCAGTAGTAACTTCTTGGTTTTTTTTTGTTTTTTTTGCAGTGGTGCCAATCTTATGGGGTTTGGGTAGTTATAGGTAGTTAGTTAAATCAGCAGACCTTACCCCACAATTCATAGGGCCCATATGATGTATTGGTAATATTCAAGTACCATACACCCCAGGGCAGACTCTGATGTTCTTTGTTTAAAATGCTGGTATCAAAAACAAGGTATTGATGACCATCCATAGTCCTGACTTCTCAGAGCTGTTTTGGGGGCTAAAGGAGAACCTGTTCAGTTGTGGGTGGTCCCATTGTTATGACTGATCAGTATACATATCATGTTTGAGGAAAGACCAGTAACAAAATAAAGAAAAAGTATGAATTTGGTGGGGGTTTTTTTATGCTGTGAAGAGAGTTTTTCTAGCATGGTTTGGGTCTATTTCTGTTCCCATTTTAGTAATTTGTTTTTTTGTTTGTTTTTTTAAATTATAAATATTGAATATGTAATACTGAAAATTGAAGTCCTTAATGGTATTTTTTTATTTTCTATTTTTTTAATTTTTGTTAAAACAAAAATGTGGGGGAAAATAAAATTTTTACATTTGACTATTTTTTTTTTATGGACTTAAATTTTAATTCATTTTAATTTTAAAACCAAAATCAGCACCAGTAACCACGGTATCGGACCATTTGCTCCTTTGCAATCATTAAAAGACATAAACTTAGAAATGGATGTATAAGATGGCGTCCTATCCTTCCAGTGAAGCATCACCTGAAGAATGAATGCAGACGTGTATCAGAACTGTTCTGGTTCCACGTCACAGCCCAACACCTTAATAAAAGACTTACAGATGAATATAGCGTGTTTAAGTTGGTAGGTAGGTGGCTGCACATGTGTACAATTGTTGTGCATCAGTATCACTTTCTGTCAATTTTTTT
>JBAMYA010000008.1:13078065-13120940 GCA_037176975.1 Arrhamphus sclerolepis
GTGTTTAAGTTGGTAGGTAGGTGGCTGCACATGTGTACAATTGTTGTGCATCAGTATCACTTTCTGTCAATTTTTTTATTTTAAATCTTTTGTCATTATGCATTTATCATCAAAACGATAATTTCCGGCATACAAAATTATCATTGTGTAATGTTGCCGTCAGTGTGGTTTTTGATTCCTGCCAGATTTCATTGTGTATCACAAATGACATGCATACACACACAGGAAGCAGCTCTGTTATTGTGGTGCATATACAACAGTTGCTAACATCCTGTCCCACTATAGTGGCACATTCCAGGAAACCACCCTCCAAAAGTACCACCTATCTCTTAGTCACACACAAACCTTCTACACTCATTAGATTCACAGTTTGATAGTTCCACGAGTAATTTACTCCAGTGTGGCAAAGTATTTGACCCACCGACCTTACCCACATAAGCCATATTGACAAGTGAGCTGCATGTATCCTGGAAGTTTACTCAAAACTGGAAATACAGTGGAGTAGCACTTGAGTAGAACATACTCAAAACTGGACACGAGTACAATGGATATTAGATGTTTTGTTTACAGTACTTGGAAGAATGGAAGATTTGGCTCTCCATCAAAGCTTTAACAAAAGAAATCAGTTGAATAAAGTTTTACCCAAATTCTTTGGAAAACATAATTCTCTGTTTTCAGAAACATTTTGATAATTAATATGAAGTCTGTTCAATATACTAATTATTTCAGTGGCCGCCTAAAAGAGTTTGACCTTTGCTGTTTTTGAAGAGAATTAAAAAAAAATGAATTTCATATAAAATACTGAATATCAATCTGGAATATTTTTAACATTTTTAATCGTTGACCCCCAAACTCTTCTACACACAAAGGTGTGCATACAATGTTACAGGCTATAGTGACTGGTGAGTGTAGGCAGTGTGTTGTTGAACCAGAGGTGAAGTGTCAACTGGCAGCTCTCTGCCAAACTGTTGGCTGCAGAAGTACATTAACACTGTGCTGTGAGGTAGGTAGTCTGAGTGAAGGAGGGAAGAGACGCCTGTGGCTAGTAACATGCTTGTGTGAGGGTTTAGCAGCTTTAAAAAGTTAACTTTTGAAGGATATTATTAGTTTCATGTGGGTAAACTAACTTGTATCTGAGTTTATATGCCCAGACATGTTTGATTATGTGACTTTCGAATGGTCCCTTCAGTGATAGTGAGGCTTTGTTATGCTCCACGACAGACTTGGCCCATTTACAGCTCCTGATTCCCATTTTAATAAGGCTATGTCTGCCTAGTTTTCTGCATTCTATTTATTTATTGCATTCATAACCCTTAACATTTGTTTGTTCTGCCAAACAGCTTCACACATCCCCCACACAATGAAAAAAATAGACCACAGACGGTTTATAAATGATTTTACAGCCAAAAAGGTACACATTCTCTACAGTTTGGGACTATAAGTAGACCAGTCCAGTACCCATACTCCCATCATCAGAACGTGTTGGTGGCATGAAATGTATTATTGGATGCCTATTGCCACGCAGCTGAGTCTTCGGTATGTTGTCTTTCCTTTAATGACCAAAGTGACCCGGAGTGTTATAATGTGTGATGTTCACAGCTTCCATTAAGTGAGAGAACAGTGCTTGTGGCCAGGCAGTAATTTTATTATGTAATTATTTCTCTACATTTTTACGGTGCAGCTCACTTTGGAAAAGTGCCAAAAAAAAACAAAACATTTTTCAATTTGCATATCAAACCTGAAAAACGGATGTCCACCTAACAAATGAATATTAAGAGATCCAAACACTCAGCTCTAGTGTTACACAGATAGTATGACCAGAGACCAAGATAATATTTTAATTGTGCGTTGCCATGACAAAATTTTTCTTTGCAATTAATGGCTCTTGTTAAAGTACCATCATGATATAGTAAATATGAATGACAGGGATTTATTTATTTATTTATTTTAAGGTTTTGACGTGTGGCATGCAGGAAATGCCATTGAGCATAACGATTCTGTACAAGCCTCACCCTTTTCTATAACTTCAACACAAGAACATCACTGTCATTACTGGTTAGAACTTTTGTTCACCAAAGTGTATTCAGTTAACATGCTCTTTATTTTATTTAAATGTATTTTTTTTTACCTATTGCTACCTGTTTATTTATGACTGAAGTATATTTTAGTTTAAATTAATCTTAACTTATTTCCATGAATTAGTTTGCCTGTTTTTTTTTTCTCTAATTATTTTGCTGGATAATTTTAACTTTTTGCTGGATGAATTAATATAAATAATTTAACTAACAATTGCAATGTTGGTTTTTCAAACATACAACCAAAACAAACAAAAAAACAATGACTGTGCCAGTGAGATACTTTACAATGTTCTGCTGGATTTTCTTTTTCAACTTCTTAAATTATCATACAGTTTTGATCTGGATCCCTTGTGACTTGAGCCCTAGTGCCAGTGCTCTGCATAGCAGCTGTGTGTTTGTTAATGTCCTGGGAGTAGTGTGTCACTTTGGTGAGAGTAAATATACCTGACAGCTCCTTGAGATCAACAGGACTTTCCTCCTGCTGACACAATATTATTCTGCTGTTCTCAGTGCTCTCTAGGGAGCTCATACACACAAAAACACTTGTTCTCCCACCAGGCTTGTTTATGAGTACGATTACACAGAAAAAAAGTCCAGTTGTCCAGCGCACCCGAGAGCACATGAGGGGCATTGCCTTGGGGTGCCTGTACAATTGTGGCTGGACAGAGCTCTGTTTCTGTTCACAAGGTGCTTGTTCTACAATCTTCTGTGAAGTTCCCATGTGGGACAGCTAAATAGGAGGGAGGGGGTGTTGCTCCCTACTTACTACTGGAAGGACTGCCTATTTTGTATATACATGTTTATTATGTGCCCTCTACTGTGTTCAATTTTCTCACCAGTCATGTGCTGAACCACTTGATCCCCAAGCACTCACCAACAAACTTGTATATCTTTATAAATAACACTCTCAGGTGCAGTGCATGTTGTTCAGACAATTTTAATCCTGTATCTGCAAATGTGTTTAGTCCAATTCTAGAGTTACTCATGTGAAATCTGCTGGTGAACTCATAAATTTAAATAATGTTGTGACTTTAAAGGCCTTTTATAGTCTAGAAGTCCAGCATGTAAACTGGATGTGGAGTGCTGGAGGAAAGGATCTTGTTCTGGGATAAATGGTCCCTATGGATGCCCTTTTTTCTTTTTTATCGTGTTCCTCCCCTCAATTTCCTGGAAAAGACATCTGTCTATTTGCTGGAAGACACACTGTACAGCTCTGCACTGAAAGAAGCTGAGGGACCAAATTGTTCATCTTACATCATGTCCCTCTTATTCTCTGTCCCACTTGACCCTCCCACCCCCCGTCGCCGCCTCCTCTTCCTCCTTCAGTCCTTCTGTACTTTCCCTCTCTCCCCATCCATGTTGTGTGTTCTCACTTGCTCTCTCTATTGAACAATAACCCCAGTGTGTGTAAGTGTGTGTGTGTGGCGCTATTTTTGGCCCCTTCAAGGCCACAACGTACTCTCCTCTCTTTGCCTCCTTCTCTTTTTTCCTCTGATTCTCCACTGTGTAGCTTTATGGCTGTACATAAGAGCCTATAGAAAATGTAGACTGTTGCGACCTCTTAAGAATAGTTAATCAGCCTCATACGGCTTACATGTTTTAGTTCTTAGTGTGTGACGTGTGTTTAACCCCTCACGGCGCTCAGGTGAGTCTCAGTGCATGAATGCTGGCTAAGCTGGGACCTCCAGTAAGAACAAGTCCTACAAGGTAAACTTGACGGGATTATTCACAGCAAGCTGCCTTTCCCTTGAAGATTTGTTCTCAAGAGGTCTTCTCAGCACGAAGCAATGTATAACGGAGATCACACAGCTTTGCAGTTACAAGACATCCCGCTGAATTTAAAATAAACCTAATTTAAATTTAGTAATACTTTTATTAAATACCAAGGGAAATGACTGTGTGACACAGGGTAATATAATGGACACTTATTTCTCTTATTGTTCTAGTCTGCATCTCATCTTGGTATTTCTTCCTCTGACAGCACAACATTACTATCATTATTATTATTATTATTATTATTATTATTATTATTATTATTACCTTTACATATAGGAAACTCATCAAAATGAAAGATCTCAGCAAGAGTGTCTTGGCTGAAGAGGGCAGCAGCAGAACAGTTACACAACAATCACAAATGGACATTTTTGACAGATTTCTAAAGAGGACTTGCTATGAAAATTATCTATCTTCTCTCTCTCCCCCTCTCTCTTCTGCTGGAGTGAGTTGTACTGAAGTCACAACTAAGTCATATAGGGGGGAAGAAACAATCCTGTTACTTTGACATTTTTCAACATGCAAAGTAAACATTCAGTGAGCCTTTCAGATTTGAAGGGTATTGGCACATCGACAAATTTCTGAAATGGCTCAGAGTTGATTTTGTTTCTTCGTCTATATCCACCTATGATCTACCCCCTACTTGAACTTAAAATCATGCTGCATTTAATGTACCTCAGTAGTTGGAAGTTAATATTAATGATTGAATGTAATTTCTGTCTCATAACATGTTGGCGTCAAGGTGCAGGAACAATGTTAAATAAGACAACTTGTGGAAGAGTTAATGGAGTAAAAACCCATGAAACCCATTGCTATAAAAAGAGGTGTGAATTAATAGTTAGGCTGTCCCTATGTTATTTTGACAAAAGCATGCCAGAATGTCAGGAAATTATTAAAACTTGTAACAATCTCTCCTTTAGAAGTTTGCAAAATTAAAATGTAAAACATTTCAAAGTTCCAAAATACAGGAAAAAACAGAATAATTATTCAAGTCATCAAAATCACATGACATTAAAATACGAAGGTGACCCATCTGTTATCTCCAAGTAATTTAAAGCCTGACATTTCGTCTTGAATAGGCGTGAGCTGCTCGTAAATTTGGACAAAAACGTTGCTTTCATCTCTTGTAGTTGGAAAAAAAAGAAGAAGTTTGTATTTAGAGCAAAACGTTAAGGGGACTGATGGACCATGAAGATTTTATCAAGATTAAAACTTTTTTCTTCAGTCCTCGTCTATCTCTCTGTGTCTCATTCTTCCTCTCGTATTGGCCTCATAAATTTTTAATGGCCTTGGTGGGAAGAGTGCAGACACTTCGGGATTTAGCTATATGGGCTCTGTTTACCCTCCTACAGATTACCCTCCCTCCTCCTTTCACTCTTACTTTCTGTCTCAAACTACTAGTCTTTCATTATCCTTCTGTCTTGCCTGTCCACCTCATGGTCTTGTGTTTCTGTCTTCTCTATAAGCCCTGCTCAACGCCTTCAGCTATTTCACTCATCAAAGGAGCTGTGACAAAGACAAAGCCATGTATACTTATGTATGAATGTGCTTTAGGCAATTACTGACTTGTCTTGTAACTTTTAGGGCTTTTGCAGACTCTCATAGCAGACAGTGACCTCATCTCCCTTATCCACACACACATGCACACACATACGCAGACACTTGTAGTATTCATTTCCCACAACCATGCTAAAGCTGAGTGGGGTTAAAGTAGTACAGTGCCAACCAACTGCCGCTAATGGCTGTTCAGAGGCCCTGGCCCTGTATAAAAAGCCTGAGTCTGCAACTCTGCTGTTAGTTTGGCAAAGGTCTGTCAGTTGATGTGATGCTGAGTTGGATTCGCAGCTCTGGAATTCTCTCCTCATGTCTCTTCTCACTCTAATACTTTGTCTGACTGCCTGTCTGTCTCTGCCTCCTTCCCATCAGCTCTTTCCCTCTTTGGCACTTTAGTGCCATGTCTGCGATCCTCGTTTTTTTTTGTTTGTTTGTTTGTTTTTTGGGAAATTATAGATGAGAAGTTAGTTTCCGCATATTTGGTGACAGAAAGTGGTAGCTAAAAGTGCCATCTTTTCTTTTTTTCTTTAACTCCAGCCGACTGTCCAAATCTCCTAGTATTTAGAGGTTTCATGTAAAAACCAAATCAGTTTACGTTAGATTTAAATTAAATGAGTTACATTTAAATGTTAACAATTGAATGATAGTTGTTTAATTTGTCCACAAGATAAGATAATGCCATAATCATCAACATTACACATGAACTGTTTGTAAAATTGTCCAAAGGATGAACATTACAAACATTACTGCACTCTTCAAAAATCAGGGGAGAAGGCCCACTTTCCATTTAGATGGAACGAGGGGGAATTGGGCAATAGAATGATAATCAAGGGAAACCTTTTCCTCTGTCAAGGCTGGATTTGTGTAACTTATTGTTTTCTTTTTTGTCTTTACTTACAGAATCTGAGGTAACATTGATCAGTATCAAACCAAGTCCAGAGTTTGTGCCCCTCATATGCCCTTTTTGATCTGTTTTTTTTATCAAGTATCTAGAAGAAATAAGTTTTTAACTTGCTGAGATTTCAACTTGCTGTGGAATGGCACCAGTAGCAGAGGAATGGTGGGTCTACCCCATAATTAAGTAATACAAGTGGTACACACAAGCACCATACAAGCAACATATTTACCAAAGACCAATTTTTCGTTACACACGGGGCATATACGTTTCACTGTACAATCCTGCCACGGATTATCTTAAATTATCTTTTATGACAACAAAAAAAGCAGTTTCATTTAGCTTGTGAGACTTTACAATGCTAGACTTTTTTTGTTTTTATTTCAGCTCTTGGTTTAGTTAGGTCTAAAGTAAATATATCAGCCATCCACAAGCAACTTAAGAGAAACACTGGCTATTGGCGTTGAACAAGAAGTTATCCAATATAATATAAGATAAAAGTTTTAGCTCAAGTGATATTATTGGGTTTAGTCTATTCAGAGTCTGCTTCATAATCTGCTCAAGTGAAATATTTGTTGAAATTATTCTTAAATGCTGGTGATTCTGGATTGTCAAAACACTAGTTGACAATAAATATTACAATCCACAATGTTGACTTTTCTGCATATTTATGTAACAATAGTTCTGCAATTACCTTTGGACATTGGAGAAAATGTAATTACAGCCATTGACTGAGTTTTGTGCGGACTATGTAAATTACTGAAGATTCCACGGACGCATGCTAAACAAAACATCTTATCAGTAACATATTTGGACAAGGTAATCTACACACTGCACTTTAAAGGCAGTTTAAAGGTAGTGTACACACTATAAAGTTTGTGTATGCACTGCCTTTAAAGTGTACACTTTAAAAGCAATATCTGAAAATAAGGCAGATATTCTACCGTATTTCAAGGTGTAAGTGCAGGGCATTTACATTTACACCCCCGTTTGGCCTTGGGAAGTAGAAACAGAGCTGAAACTAAAGGAAGATGAGATCTATGTAGAATGAGTAAGCAGCCACATTTGACCCAGAGTTAAGTTGTCTCTAATGATGAATACCCGCTACTTGTTTGAATTCATACACTGACTCGCAATTGTGCCGCTTTTCTTATGATTTATGTGAATAGCACAATGGTGGTATATTGGTGAATATTTTTTCAACTATTGTAGCTTTGCTAGCATAGCTTATGTTAACCCAGGTTAATAATTAATATTACTTTACATTCATTTCTATCAAATCTGTCCAAACATCCACACTTCCAGTGTCACTACTCAAACGAGTGCTGCCAGAGCTGAAATGAGGACTAGCAGAGTTCTTCTTGGGTCCAGAAATGATCCACCATCCCAGCTCTCTCAGCCAAGCCAAGCTGGAGGAGCTCTAGAGCTGTTGGTGGACATCTGCAGGGGGGCTTCCAGTTTCAAATGTTGTTTCAGTGGCACATCAGAAATTACAGCTGCATTTAGCCAAATCTCAGTTAGCACAAGATGCCTACTGCTTAGCAGAGCTTTGTACTCAGATCCTTTCAGACCAACCCACATCCAGTCACATCAGTGAGGATTTGGTTTGTTTTGGAGCCAGCACCTAGTGGATAGTCATGGAACTGCACCAAAACCTACTTTCCGATTATCTTCAACCTGGAAAGGGAAGCAGTGTTTAAAGTCTGAGCAGGGCCTGCCAGTAAGATCACACAGAAGAAGCAAGTTACCCACACTCCTAGAGAGGAGAAGGAGGAGAGTGGGAATGAGAGAAGCATGGAGTAAAGGAGGGAGGGGGTTCTAAGCAATCTGACCTGGATGACAACAGACTACCAGATGAGCTATGATCTCATCACTCCCTTAATCCCCCCTTCCCTCCATCCACCCCCTCTCCCACACAAACCATTGTCTCTTTCTCTATCCTCTCCTTCTTTTTGCACTTGTTTCCAGATCTCCCTCCCCCATCTCCTATTCTCCCTCTTTTAATTTCCTTGTGCTACAGATTCAGCCCATTTCATCTTTACTTTTTCTTTTGTCCCTCTCTCTTCCTCCATTCTCCTCCATTTTGCTCTCTTTGCAGTACTTTCTAGCACCTGCCCCTCACTTGTCCCAACTCATAATACACTCTCTCTCTCTTACACACACACTTTGAAACACTTGCACTCTCTCTGGTGTCCCAGGGCAGAGATTAGGCTCACCCCTATCATCAACCCTCCACACCAGTTTCTACATTATTTATGCAGTCTATGCTTATGTGTGTGTGAGTTTGAGGCTTGTGTATTCATGCTGTAATGGCTATCTTGTGTCTCCCCCAGGAGGGAGGTGGGGCAAGGGAGGAAAGGAGCCAAACAGAGGGAGAGTGGAGGTCAAAAAAGGTTAAGTGTGGTGGTGGGGGTTATGTTGAGCTCTGCAGGCTTTTCCCCACTTCTGCTTTGCTTCTTCTACATGCCTGCTGTACAGCTTCACACGCAAACATGTAGATTCCAAAAATTCCCCACCGAATTTCTCTTATCGGGTGTACAAGGCTGATGAAACGGATCAGAGTGCATGTGTTGTGTGTGATAGTTGATCCAGTGTGAGTCAGGCAGCTCAGCCTGGGTTGGACGCTGGGTGGTTAGAAGGACAAAGGCACCTGTTCTTTCTCAGCATTCTTTTGAACATAATCCTTACCATCTCCGTCACACACATAGCTCACACACCAGGGGTGTAATGGTGCACAAAATTCATGGCTTATTATGAACCCTGGTTTGAAAGTGAATCATAAGTTTTGGTACAAAAAGGCATTGCATTTTTCTTTCTTTGCCCCAACCCAGCAACCATAAGTTACATTTCTACTCTTGAATTTTGGAAGTTGAAATCTTATTATTTTAAAGCAAACCTCACCAAAGTGGGGTGAAAATATGCACATGTCCCTGTCCAAAAGGTTTCCCATTTTTTTGTTTATTTTTTTTTACTATAATGGGACTCTATGCAGTCGTTCTCATGCAGTGTAAGACACTGCAAACTAGTGACAGATACAGCAGAAAAATATTTAATGAGGCAGTAAATCAAGCGCTTAAGAATGTGAGGGGTTTTCTTTTTCCCCTCGTAGACCTCTATATAGTTTGTTTCTGCAGGAGTTGCCCTCTTCAGGCCATCAGATAGTAGCACCTTAAGGCACTTCTGTATTGGCTTAGGTTTTCAGACCTGGAGGCTACGTCCATCTTTCATATACTGTGTGTGGCTACACTTTCTTTCTCTTTGTCTCTCACACAAACACACATGCTCGCTTGTTATTTAGGGAATTGCTTATCCTTTTCCAACAAACAGCATGGAACATTTATCATGCTTCTGATAATTTACACTAGTGCGAAACACCTGTGAGCTGTAGAGAGAGTGCAGTTTTTGATGTAAATTGGCGCTGATGGTATTTTTGGGGTACTGATGCCCCTAAATCTGGTATATATAAAAAAAAAAAAAAAAGTGTTTTTCCTATACAGAGGTAGAATTTCTTGTGTCCCGCCTTCTTACTGAGTTAATGAGAACATTTTGATACACAAATTTGATTTTGATACACAAAGGTGAAACTAATAAACATTTAACCATTCTTTGAACATGTTATAAAGCAATGCTTTTTTTCTTTATCAGTCTGGTTCAGTTTGAACAGAAGTTATTATTTCTTGGGGTTTTTTTTCGCCAGCTTGTGGAACCACAAACATGGTAACATCAAAATTTCATTGTTCATTGTAGACCATAAAGATAGCAAGTAGATTGAAATGATTGCCATTTTTGCATACAGCAACTGTGGGTGAGAGTCAAAGCTGGAAAGCAACTTCTTGATTGTTGTGTATTTTGAGCTTTCCTTATGCATATTGTCATACATCTCCTTTTTTGGAGCCCTGATCATGTGTCATTTCAAGTAGAAAATGTCAGACTTCTGCTCCTCCGAGCATCTATTCAGGATCAGTTTCATTCAGTGACCTGAAATGTTATCAGTCCATGGTGACCTCTGCCAAAGTCAAAATCAATCGTTACAAATAGATCTTTACAGACATACATATGCAGTTCAGATGCTTTTTGTTTGATGAGCTTTGCTTGATCACTATTAGAAGTTCTGACTTTTCATACTGTTACATACTCATTTCATACTGTTACATACTCAATACAGTCTTCTAACGTTGATCAGTGAGCAGCTTTAGTTGAACAGCTGTGTTGTTTGACAGCCATATGTCAGGGCTGATGGTTAAGATGTAGTCACCACTAATCGTTTGTTTCTTTCAGCCAGATGGAGATTGGACGATTCACCTCTGTTTGACTTTCTTACATTGTGAAAGTAATCTTCATAGTGTGTGGAAGGGGGGATAATGTGTTGTATTTTATAGTCCAAGTGTATAGGAGGATTTTCTTTTTTTTTAGTGTATTTATTGACACATTGAGTGCGGCTATGCAGTTAAGAGCCATGAGTCCATTGTCCTCTGTGTTTTTCATGTATTGCTTGATTATGCTACAAGAATTTATCTGGATGTCTGCTAAAGAAAAAGGAGAAAGGGGGCGCAAAGAGTGAAAGGAAACAAAATGACATTGTCATTAACATGTTACCACCTACATATGTAGGCCTGGAAAGTCTGAGAAATTACAGAGACTGATAATGGATTTTGCAGTTTCTTGCAGATTTTACGCCGATGTTATTCACAAATAGAAATGCATGTTAGAAAGAACCATCGGCACTTAAGCAAAATCAATGACTGTACAGTTTCTGTAGGCCTCCTACTGTCTGAATAATATATAGATCTGATAGATTGTTTTTCTGGAATTTGGAGATGGAAAATGTGTGGGCAATTTGTACGTAGTCTAAGTGGTATTCTGAATTTTATTTTCTGTCAAAATATAACTTCTGAGTAGGTGAGAGTGATTCATTGACCATGCCTCATAAATACATCACTGTGGAGGAAAATCTCCAACAAGTGATGGCGAGAAATAGAGGGTAGTCTTCATTTGATGAGTAAATGCATAGAATACAAAGAAGATCCACAAGAGATAAACTTGTATTTTAGTTCATTTTTACTAAAAACTGAAACTCTACATTGAACTTAAGTAATTTTTTTAGCTTGTATTCCAACAGGAACACATAGCTAAACACATAGCTGGCTCATGAGGGCAGACTAGTGTGGAAGAGATTATCAAGGATATCCATCTCCACTTCAGGCCGTCAACCAGAGAATCCAGTGACATACCTGCAAATGCAGAATCCAGTGATTTAGAAGTATTTAAATCTTGAAGAAAATAAAATGACAGAAAAATTGTTTTTCTTCTTCTGCCACATGCATAATTCCATTCAATTTCATATGAGCATAGATTTAATTCCAGCATACAGCAAAAACCTTTCACGACAAATATTCATAAGTTGTTGAATTATATTTAATTTCAGTGCACAGTGCAGGTGCCTACATTTTTTCTGCTCATTCAATGTAATAAGATACTTTGTGTATCATTTTCACCAAAAGTTAGGGGGAAAATATTAAATGTCCTGCATAATGAAGCATAATCAGGATGGTTGCTATGTCTTTGTTGGTACAAACTTCACAGGGTGACTGATGAAATAATGTCCAGTCCAGGCAAATTTAGGCAAAATGCTACTCTAAAGTAGTCTCTTTGCTCAGTTATGTTGAATTCTATTTACCACACAGGGGTAGATTTTTAGTGGGAAAATTGAACAAACATGTTGAACAATGATTCTCAATACTAGTATCGACTTTTCAAACTCATCCATTTGAGTACACATACTGAGTTGTGTACCCGCGCCTACAGTTATGTTCAGCATTTCCATCTTGCATTTCCTCCGAGCAGAGGGTGGAGATGGATGGAGAGATTGACAGGACAGATGACAGGCTATGTTGTTTTTCTCTGGTCAAAGGAAAGAGTGACTTAATGAGAGGAAAGAGGGGGAAAGTGTTTTTATGATCTACCTGTTCCATGAAGCCCACTTACATTAACTTTCAGTTGTAGTTTCAGGTTTCAGTCTGCATCTATGTTTTCTGTGAAGAGCTGCTTTGTTAAGGCGGTGAACTAATGTCATTAGAGCAAAGTGGTTTAAACAAAAGCCTTTGACAGTCTCTGAGTAGAACAAAGTAACATCAGCAGAATCTGGCATGATTACAGTGTTTCTAATATCATTTGCTACATCTTTCTTTTAATTCTCTCTCTCTTCACTTTGTTTTTTCTGGCCTTCGTCTTGCCTTTTCATTTTTGTCACATTGCTCAGTAACAGATATTGCTTGAGAATAACCTTGCAATTTTTTGTCATACTGACTGTATAATGAAATAAAATGAATGAAATAATGAAGACGTGTAAGTGCAGTGTAAATTATCAATGAAGACACATATTCAGTGAGGCACTGCTATATGTGAGCTATACTTGGCCAGACGTATAATCCTCTTCTGTCATTTAGAACAGTCACCTGAAATGGCTGCAGCTGCTCACACTTAATTATAATCACATTTCTTTCTTTTCTTTTTTTTTTAAAGACAACTGTGCATATATATATATTAATTGTTAGTGTAAGAATCTGACAAAACTATTTTTATAGCCATATATGCAATTTGATTTGTAGCAGATGTTAGTTTTCTTGTATGACAGAGTGTGGATGTGTCCTTCACTAGCCCTTTTTGAAAAAAAAAATATGATCAAATTCTCATTTTTTTCGCCTTCCTTCAGAAAAGCTTTCAAAAGTCAGAAATGCTGCATGTCCTTGAAGAAGATTTCTTACTTTTTGAATTGTGTCCTCCTCTTAACCCTCTCTTTATCTGTGTGTTACAGGCTTTGCCTTTCCAGAATGGGCTTACAAGCCTGAGTCTAGCCCCGGGTCCAGGCAGATCCAGCTGTGGCACTTCATCCTGGAGCTGCTTAGGAAAGAGGAATATCATGACGTGATTGCATGGCAGGGGGACTATGGCGAGTTTGTCATCAAAGATCCAGATGAAGTGGCCCGGCTCTGGGGGGCCAGGAAGTGTAAACCCCAGATGAACTATGATAAGCTCAGCAGGGCACTAAGGTAGGCTGATATAAACTTGCTGAATAAGAAACTTTAATAAGTCCCTTTGAAATTGTCTTGCTAGTGTAGTAAAGTAAACATTTACTATATCGTCATAAGCCGGTGGGCTCAGTCACTGCTTGAGTAAGACTTCCCTGAAATGACACAAAATAGGGCCGGTTTAGAAGAACTAATACAGCATATGCACTTTGAACAAAGGAATTTTTTTAATGCATGGAGATTACTAATTGAAAATCATTGGTTGATAAAGCTTTTAACCCTCTTGGAGGGGGTGAGGTTGTACTTTAAATTCTTTGCTATGTCAGACCTTGCTGGTTGACATTCAAACAGGGTTCCATAACTGTTGCAGCTTGTGTGATTGTAGTCCAATACCTCTTCAACAGATCGTGGCTTTGAGTGATCAATAGCAACCGGTAACCAACATACAATATGTCATCTTTTGGGTGTGGGAGAAGTCAAAAATAACATAGCTGGTGTACTGTCTTTCAGTTTAAATCTACAAAGAAGTGCTGAAATTACTATTTTTCCAGACTTGCTCAGGGAGAGGCAGAAGTTGAGATGGGCTTACTAAGTGCTCTTGGTAACCCCAGTTGCATCCTGTCATCTTATAACTAAGATTATTAGCCAGACAAGTCACCCTCTGTTGCTGATGAAGGCAAAATATCTGACTGAATAATGAGGTTAAATAATTATCAATCTAAAAGGAGGCTGTTGGGGATTTTAGTTTTGTCCTTTGGGCTTATTAGGCCATGTACAGTCCTGAGTTCTGTGTGAGGTATATAGGACTAGAGGATCCACAAGTCAAAGATATGGGTTAAATTCAAGTAGTTTGAGAGGCAAGATGTTCAAATGGAGTCAAGAAATTCTGAAATGCCATTACAGGAAGACAGGAGTCCCTGCCTGTGTATGCACTACTTCAGCACTGCCAGTGATACCAATTTTCTCTGGAACTGCAATGAGCATGGATCTCTGCCTGATGCTAAACCTCTGTATTTAGTGGTCCAAATGACAATCCAAAAATCACTTATGATTTTAAAGTGCCTTCAAACTAATATTTAACATCAGACACCCTATTTTATTGCCATAAATATATAGCATCTGTTCTTGAGGTAGCCTAGAAGTTATGAGTTGGACAAGTTGAGCGATCATTAGGCTCCAAGTAGATGTACAACTCTAGTCCATTTGTCCAGTTACATCTACATGTTTTGAGTCATCTTTTATCCACAGACACCTTCTCTGCCAAGTCTATTAGAGTGTTACTAAAGCTGAGGTCATGACCTCAACTTTAAGGTCACAAATACTGTGATCATGGTAGTAATTTGTGCTTATTATTTATGCTTTATGGTGGATATTCCTGTAGTCTCTCCTCCAACTCCAAATCTCTCAGAATTATTTCCCCCCTCCCTTCTATTGTAGTAGGTAATGTTTTATGTCTGACAGTAATTAGCTGCTATTTAATGTAGTACTAGTACCAGTTTATCACTAGTTCTCAATACCCATCCCTAGCTCCAGTTTCCTGGATAGCTTACTTAAGGATCCTGATCCTAACAACTGTTTTGCATATCATAGATGAATGTTGCTGAATTTTTTTATTTCTAGGGTGCTGTTTTCAGATTGTTCTAGTTCAGTGTGTTTTCTGTTTCCAGCTTGTAGTGCACTGACAATGTGAACTAACATTAGACTAAACACTTTTTAAAACAGTCACATAGGCCAGTGAAGGATGGAAATGCATTTGGTTGCTCAATTTAGGGCTGGCACAGCTTATGTACAGTCATTTACTGTTAAGATTCACATAACTTCTATTGCAGATGGGATCCCATAAGGAGAGCAAGCATTAACATAAACTACTTGTGTCTGCCCATGTGTAATGACACAGTCACTCTGACATGCAATCTGAATTTAGAATTCCTGAATTGGACAGAAAAAGAATATGGAGGGGATACTTGTTGTAAAGCATGTATAAATAGCTCCCATCCTTGGGAGCTGTGGCAGGTTTGGAGCTTAGGCTTCAGTAAGTGCTTATATATAGTAGGTCTTAGTGTGCTCTGATGGGCGGGCGTCAGAGGCCGATTATCAGCAAGTTTTCTGCGCAGGACTTTCACCTCTTTCGCACTCGTGTCCTCATCCAACCTTTTACATATCTCGCTTTGTCTATAAATTGAGCAGAGCGATTTCAGGATTAGAATGACAGAGACTGTCAATGAAACACACGCATCAACATCCACATTATCACCTGATGTTACACTAGAGCTGCTGTTACTGCAAGATACACTGAAGTGAATCCTCAAGATGTGGGAAAGGGTTTGCTGGAACCAAAGACTGATGACATTAAAGGACAAGGTACACAGTCAAACATGTGCATGGTAACTGTCCCCATATGGAGTAAACTGTTGGAGAGCAGGCCACCTTCTTCCCCTCATATGGAGAAAACCTGGAGTCTTCTAATAATGGAGACCACAGCCTGCATGTGGCAATTAGGCTATGCACACATACTTAAAAAGGCATTCTTGTTTTGAAGTGTTCTTTTTATCACTTAGCCTTCATAATTATTATTTTTACCCCAGTGTTCTTATTCTTTCCTGTCTGCCATGCACATAGTGGAAATTCCCTTAATCAGGCCTGCTGTATTGTGTGTGGACATGTGCGTACGTCCTGGCTTTCCGTTGAGGGGACACAGCCTCGGCCCATGCGTCATCCTGGCCTCCCGTTCCCACGTCTGCTGTGAAATTCCCGCTCCTGTTGAGAGGATTACATTCACACTGTGCAAGTGTGTGTTTATGTACCATAATGTGCATGCATGTTGTGGCACTGTAAAAGTTTGACAGTCTTACTTTTTTTCCTTTTTTTTTAATATAGGGAATAAATTTGATTAACTTTCTTATAAATACATTTAAGCAGATGCCTGTATTTTCATATCCTGAACCAGATCTTTTCTTTCTTGTATTGTCTTAGGCTAGTCCTGATGGTTTGAAGCCATCTCTTCTTGATATTTCAGGAAAAGATGATGAATGATGGTGATGAATTTGAATCTTCATTATGAAGCTTGTTCTTGAAAGCTAAAGAGATGGTGCATCAATAAAAAAAGAATATATACAAGTACAATCCCTCACTACTCTTGCAACAATGCCTTGTTATTATGATGAAACAGACTTGCTCTGATGAGCTTCGGAGGCAGGGGAAACCTGTTGCCAATCATGCATTGCAGATTGTTGGCCTAATTAGTGTAATCACCATAAGAGGTCCCAGCTCCTTTGGACCTCCAAGCCCCCGCCAGTCATCAGCCAGCATTGGCTCTTACATGGTGGTCAGAGGTCAGGGTGACTGCCACGCACAGCTGGCAAAGATTAACAACACTGCACATGCACTCAGTCTCATACACAAATACCCCATTGTACCAGCTCTTGCCTGGGCAGGCTTGCTTACACATGTTTGTGTTTGCTCCATTTCCAACATTCATTTAATTGTAATGGCCCACCATGGCTAGAAAAATGCCATTACAGATAAACATTTAAATAGAGCAAAAATTATACCATTGCCTGCCAAACTTGAGAGCATGTATGTGATGCTGAATATTTATAACTATTGGTACTAAAGTAGAGTATGGTGGTGTGAAGCCACTTTTTGTTTTTAAACTGGTGACAGTAAAATCTGTTCTGATGCATAGTTCCTCATCCCTATTGGCCATAACTTGTTGAAGGAAATAATGCTGAATATCCACACCCTTATTAACCTTGCTGGCTAGGTCTGTTTGTAGGTCAGAGGTCCTTTCTCTCTGTTGTAGTATAATGTGTGGAAACACCTAGGGCCTGAGAGAAATTGCAGAGGGAGCACCCGGGGATAGTACCACTGTGTGACTTAATGTTCAACATATACATATGTGCATTGTCTGTCCATTGTCTACATCTGCAGCATGTATGTGTTCAGCTTACATGAGTGCTGTGTGTATGTCTTTGTCCCTGAGTGAATGAGGCCTCTATTTTCTATGAGGGTGGAAAGCACACGGGTTAGACACACGCACACACAGAGTTGAGGTCAGCTATGCTCTCGCTCCCACAGAGCACGTGACTGGCCCAATCGGAACCTGATTAGATCCTCCTCTTCATGCAGGAACGAACACATAAATGCCTCTCCATAAGCGTGCACACACACACTCATATACAGAGCATGCAACACCTTCATAATCACACCCCCAACCAAGCACACGTGCTCACACAAACACATTTAATTTCCCTTTTGACTCAGTAAATGCTTGTCAATTTGGCTTTAAACAAACAAAAAAACAGAGGGTTTGTTTTTGTTTTGTTTTTTACATATGAAACTTCTATCCACAAACCCAAGTGTGAGCAGCTGGTGTGTGTGCATATGTGTAGAGGTAGATCAAGCCGGGTTGTGTGTGTAACAGCCAATGCTGACGACAGAGGCAGAAAATAAACATGGGACGCATGGGGAGTATTGTAATCCCAACTTCCTGTCACAGTCAGCCCCTATTTACAGCCCAACAATGGGCAAGGCACAGCCTGTGCACGCAAACAGGCTGGCACAATTCATTTTAGTGCTGACGTGTGTGTGTGTGTGTGTGTAATGATATTGAAAACGATTTGTGTGCTTATACAGATGACATATCAAACTTTAATTTCCCCATAGTTGCCATATATTTTACCCTTAAAGAATAATTTTATGTTCAAACTGAATGTGCAGATTTATTTTAGTTCTAAACATCATACTGGGATGTCTTTTATCTTTATTTCTATTGGTAATCAAAATATAGATAGACAGAAAGAACTTTATTAATCCCCAAAGGGAAATTCAAAATTTAGTACATGATCAGTGAGCAGTACTGATTTGTCATTGTAAATCTGTAGCATCACATGTTTGATGTCTTGATCGATGGGTCATTTCAATAAGCAGTTAGCATATAGCAGTATGGCATCTTTGCAAAAAAAAAAAAAAAGAAGTCTTGAGATGAGCCATGCTTCTTAGTTAAAAACTTGGATTATCTTAACACAAGTATTGTAATCTCATTTAAGCAATGTTCCTGAGCTAGCTCTAGAAAATGCTAAAAAGTACAGTATCAATTTAAGAATAAAAAAATTGTAAATACTTAAGAATATGAGTAGCAAACTGTTTAAAATATCTATTGTCATTTATTGCAATAAGGGTGGTCTGCCCAGGTGTTTATCTTTCTGCCTTGATCATAATATTCAGGACCACAGCATAACTTTGTAATTGCAGGCTTAATTCCTGGCATAGAATCATTCATAGTAACGTCTGAACTCATGTTTTCACTAATTAAAAAAACAACAACTACGCCTTAGGTTAAATAAGAAGTGAAATCTTTTTTTTTTTTTTTTTTTTTAATTGCACATGCACCCATTTTTTTGAGTTTAAAAAGTATGAAGTATGTTGTAGTAAGAAGTGTGTGTGTGTGTGTGTGAGTGTCTTTCTGTGTGCGTGCACACTTGTGTAAGGCGAGTGCGGTGGGCAGCTAAACACAGGCACTCAAAGAATCTCTTTCTTCTCTTTTGAAGTGAGTTCAAATGCTCTTCAAAGACTGTCTGCCCGTATGACGGCGTGGGGAGGGGGAGTGGGGTGGCATGGAGAGAGAATTGGTGACCATGTGCTCTAAACACGCCGTCAGTTGTTGCAAAGTTTCCCTGTTTTATTTGGGGTGTACACAGAATTCATCACCGTTTTCTTTAGGCACTTCAGTTCTGGTTTATTAGATCCCAGTTCCATTTGATTTCTGGTTTAGTTTAGTTTTATTCAGTATCGATATTTTCTTTGTCACTGTGCACATGCAACATGGCACTTGGGATTATATGATACTAAGTGTTATAATAACAGCAGAAAATCAGAGTAAATACAGAATAGAAACTTGTTAATGATCACATCCATCTGGTGTTGGTGGGAAATATTAGAAACGACAAAGTAATGGGCTGGAAATTTAGCCTTACATTGCTTTAGAGAAATGTCTGCCAAGTCAAAAATCTTTCTATTATTTTATCACTTGTCGGTTTTATCATTTATTTTAAGTTTAACATGACAATGGGTTAGTTAGTTTAGTAATGTTGCTTCCCTAGCACTCCGTCTTAATATTGGACCCTCATGTGGGCTCTAGTGCAGCTTGCTGACTTTTCTATCATCAGCTAATTCGATCACACTCCTGTTGTGGTTTTAATTCTGCTTGGCTTCCTGCCTGCCTGTCTCTTTCTCTCCCCTCGCTCCCAACTGCCTCTGTCCCCTCCTCCCCAGCCCTTGTGAGTGTCTCCCCTTGAGCAGAAATTACATGCTGCTTTGTGCCTGGCGTAAACAATGTTTTCAACAGTGCAGGCCTGTCCTGTCTCTCGCTGTCTCTCCCTCACTCTCACATTGCCTCAGGGGATGAGTATAGAGTGCATGGAGAGAGTTGGGATGAAAAGGGGGAGGCTGGTTAATGAGAAAGTTGGAAACGGGGGCATCAGTATGGGATAAGGGGATGACGAAGAGAAGGAGTGAAAAAGAGCAACAGTCTGTTCCCAACAAGTCCATGTAATAAGCATAATGAGAGGGGGTGAAGGGCGACACCTCCCTACCAACAAACAGAGTCTTGCATGCAGACACGCCACCATCTAGATAACTGCCATTCAGTGTAATGATAGTTGGTGCGTTCTGATTAGCTCAACAATACCTACAGACTTTGAAGCTCCTATCTTTGCCAGCACTCATCGCTTAACTTGTGCCAGCACATACAGAGGAAAGGAAGAAAAGCAAAGTCTAATACTATAAAAGCAAACAGGCATGCAAACATGACAGGAAAAGTAGTCTGTTTGATCTTGTGTCTAATAGACAGAGGTTCTAGTGAATAGATCAGTGGTAGTTTTGGCAAATGTGGCACACAAGCTTGTTCTTTCCCTGATGGACAAATGCATCATTTTTATTCCTCTGATGCTCTTATCTCCCCTTTCCTTCTCTCGATCTCTCTGTTTGTGTGTCGGTTGGCAGCCAGGGATCTAGAGGTTACATAAAGTGGATGTGGATCTTGGTAAGAAAGCGAAGAGATGTTGCATAAAGAGCTGTAGCTGGACAAAGGTTAATAAAAATGGAACCTTGTATTGTAGGCTGGAACCATGGGAGAGAGAGAAAGCTAGAAAAAAGTGAGAATGGCCATTACATAAACAGATAAAGATGTGCTGAATTATTAGTGGCTTTACTTTGCTGTTACATAAGAGATGCATCCATCTAGTAAAACGGAGGACAGAATGTCCTGTTTTGTGTGTGTGACGGCAGACTGACATCTGAACCTACAAAATCATTTCTTTGTAATTTATTTTACACAGATATCACACATTTACACACACCTGCTAAACATGCATTCAACTACTCACACACTGTTTTATCCTAACAATACATACAGACTTAAAATAGCCCTAATCCCTTTGGCCGCAGTACCACTGCTTGCGCTGGTCTCTGATCTCTTTAATTATTTGCTCAGCCAGACACACAGGAGCATCACTGTGCTGCTCCGCAGCTCAGTCCATCCTCTGTTTTCATCTGTCTCTCTTCTCTCACCTCCTTTCTCCCCCGCTTTTCTCTCCCCGTTCTCCTTTCTGGGTCTGCTTTGTGCAAATGTCAAACAACACTCTGCAATATCTTTCTTGTTCATAGTGGGGGAAGTTGGAGGCATGAAAGACTTGCTCTTATTAAAGTGTGTGCTTGTGTGTGCACATCTGTCACAGTCTCAATGGTTTCTATGAAATGATTATTTAGCATGAAGCACACATTCTAAATTAAATATTGTGATGTGCCGAGGCCTGTATTTATGTTCGTTGGGGGTAAAAAATGTGGCATAAGATATTTGAGATCAACATTCAGCCATGTTTGCATTTGTCATGCATGCATTTAACAAAATGCCTCTTCTTAGAATGTAATTAGTATTTACTGTGTCTATTTTATGATTTTCTTTTCCAGATACTACTATAACAAGAGAATCCTTCATAAGACCAAAGGCAAGAGGTTCACCTATAAGTTTAACTTCAACAAACTGGTTTTGGTTAACTACCCCTTCATTGACATGGGCTCTACTGGTAAGCTTGAACAGAGTTACACTCTGTGCTTGGCTCTGCATGCTTAAATATCTCATAATCCTGCAAAATGATGGCAAGATTACACAGGATTAAACAAGAGAATGTTGTATATTATTTCTCAGAACTCTCTGCCTTTCTGTCTTCTGTTTCTGTCCATCTCACATTGATGTTTCTAGGAAGCAGCGTTCCTCAGAGCGCCCCTCCGGTCCCAACTGGTGCAGGGACCCATTTCCGCTTCCCTCCTTCAACACCCTCAGAGGTCCTCTCCCCTAACGAAGACCTACGCAGCCCTGGAGGCATGTTTAGTTCAGTGGCCCGACGAATGGCGCGTGGCTCCGTCAGTGACTGCAGTGATGGTACCTCGGTCAATTCTGAGATTGAAGAGGGAAACACAGGAGCTGGAGAGGAGCGGGGAGAAAGGGGTGTGAGCGGAGGAGGAGGAGGACCTGGTGGTGGGGGAGGCTACCGGAGTATCATCCATCCCCGTCTGTCGCATGAGACCCTGTTCCGCATGTATGGAGGGCCAGGTAACCCCGCTGGCCACCCAGGATCCCGTGGCCCCACAGGACACCGTATCCACCAGGAACCCCTGTCCCCATTCCCTGTATCCCCTCTGCCAGGGCCTGGAGGAGCCACCCTTTTAGCCCCTCCTCTGTCTCCAGCACTCTCTATGACCCCAACATCTCACCTCCCTTACACTCCTTCACCCACCTTGTCACCTATGTATGGCTCTCACTTCTCCTTCAACCCTGAAGACATGAAGCGCTACCTGCAGGCCCATACTCAGTCAGTGTACAACTACGGGCTTAGCCCCAGAGCTTTCCTCCAGTATCCCAACATCGTCATCCCTCAGCCTCATCGGCCTGCTGCAGACAAGGGTGGTCTGACTTCAGAGAGGGGAGCTGCAGAGAGAGCCGAGAGAGCAGCCACAGCAGGAGGTGGAGAGAGGGGAGGGGAGCGACACCACCATCCAACTCTGGCTCACTCTGCCCACCATCTCCCACATCCACCTCACTCTGCCCACCCTCACCCTCATTCCCATCCCATGCATCACCCACTACACCTGGGTGAGGAGCCGCCACACATGTCCCCCTTCAAGTTCAAACTGCAGCCACCCCCACTTGGACGGAAGCAAAGAGAAGGACAGGGCCAGAATAAACCCAGGCATAGCTCACTGTCATCAGGCTCCGGATCTGGGTCCATGTCCTCTACCTCTGGCCTGGGCTCCTCACTGTCATTCGGCAGTGACCTGAGCTCAGCCAGTGGCTCAGGTGTCATCTCAGCCTCCTCCTCAACACAATCCCTAAACAGTGCAGGACTCCCCAAGATAAAGGTATACACATCCACATACCAATATATATTAATGTATATTTAAGAAATAATGTACATTATTATTATTATTACAATGCAAAGACTTTTTTTTTCTGTGATGGTAAAGTCACATTTCTTGGTTATGAATTTAAATCAAAGGTGAAGATTTGATTGATTTATAAACCATTTTTATTTCTAAAATGTTAAAAGGTTTTTTAAGATGATCTTTCAAGAGTTTTTGCCGTTTCATTTTTCTGCCAAGAATGTCCTTGTGTTCTCTGTGGTTTTTATATTATTCAAATTGATCAGAATTGTATAGTTTCTAACAAATTTAATAGATACATAGTTATCTAAATTTTGGGCATATTGTCCAGTCCCAGGTCTTGATTTAAAGTAAACTTGGCATTTAGTCAAACATTTTAACAGCATTTTTCTTTGAGTTCATTGTCATTGTTCCCCTGTTTTTACCCAACTGTCCAGGTTGAGCCCATATCTGATATTGAATCAGAAGAAGAGGTGGAGGTGACGGACATCAGTGACGAAGACCCCGATGAGAGAGATGACGAGTTTGAGCTCTTCTCCCCTCGCCACTCTACAGTGTCTGATCATCGCCACCACAATAACCACCTTGCAAATGGAACAGTCACCACCCAACATCAATCCCACGAAGAAGATCTGGACGAGGACGTCTTCAAAGCCCCCGCTCCTCCTCCTCCTTTCCTGATGCCATTTTTTACCTCACAACATACACACTCCAATGCACATCGGGGGGTGCCCATCCTCAAGAGTGAACCTACTGAGCCAGGAGAAAGCACGCCACCATCTCATACGGCTTCAGTAGGAGCTACGCAGACCAAGTGCATCCCCCTCAAGCTGCGCTTCAAGAGGCGCTGGAGCGAAGACCAGCGCATGGAAGCTTCACAGGAGGAATCGGATGACAAAAAAGTGAGACCAGAAGAAGCGAGGGAAAGAGAGAGGCAAAGTAATGGCTGTATGGATGTGGAAGAGGATGGGACAGGTAGTGGAGAAGGGGACAGTCCTCCCCCACTTGCGTTTGAGGGCTCCCTAGCAACACCACTGGCTTCACACCAGAGGGTAAGCACTGAGCTGCATCGTGCCACTGCACAGCTGTCTCTAGAAAATAAAGACTGCTGATGTAAAGCCTCAGCCCAAACACTACTCCTCCAGCAGTACAGGAGGTGGTACAGGAGTATGTAAATGATTCCTCTGTAATCCCTCTCACACACTGACAAACTAGATTCCTGAATCCTCCAGTGGCCTGAGAGCAGAGTCCATCTTACACACTCATAAAACTGACACCTCAATGACAACTGAGTCTTGTTGCATCAGACCCACCGTCAATCTTAGATCAGGGCTCCTCTGGGACATATCATGAGGGAAGAGGAACTCGGCTACACTGACTATAAAATCCACCTCCCACCTGGCCAGTGAAACTCTGGATTTCCTGCTCCAGTAGCACAGCTCCCACTTTCAGGCCTCCATCATCAGGATCAGCAGCCAATCAACATTTTCCTCAGGGGACGTACTCCCTTACAGCCTGGTAGCACATCTAAGATGATCATGTGCAAGCCCATGCTACTTTTCCTACTGGACGACGGGACTTTTAAGTGCCTGCATCCAAACCCGAGAGCCCAGGAATGACATGGATAAGTGCAAAGAAAGGAGAATGTGAGGGAGGAGGGCTATTCTTGGAAAACATACATATATGAAAAAAATATTGGGATAAAAAAGAAAGTGTCTCTTAAGACTGATGAGTGGGACTGTTGGGTGTTGTCTGACTCTTAAACCTGGCCCACTCCACTCAGGGAAGCCTATTGCTGTATGTTTATTGGATCCATGCACACTGACACACACAAGCTTAAAAAAAAAGAAGAAAAAAATGAAAGGGAAAAAACAAAACAAAAAAAAACAGCCAGCAGTGAAAGGGACTTGGGGGACTATGGAAACTAAACAGTGTTCTCAGCAACGCAAACCCATATACAAATACACACACACGCATACACATAGAGACTATGATTTTTTTGGCACACTCTCCTCTCAGAGCTTTTGTCTTTTATAACCCTCATTCTTTCTTTCCCTTTTCCTGCCCCTCTTTCTCTTGCGGACCACCTGTGGAACTATCATGACTCTACTCAGAAATAATTTCATCTCCTGGGAGATGTGAGGAGAGGAAATGAGAAGGATGAAAGGCTGCTGTTGCGAACCACAAGAGGAAGGCTACAGGGGAGGATGTGTTTGCAGGGTTTCAGCAACCATTTGCTATCCTCCTTACCTCACCTAACATGGCTTGAACACTGAAAATACTTTCCCTCAAGTTTCAGCAGCACAAAATCCCAGTTCACCAGCTAAAGCTTGTCTAACAGTCATGGATATTGTTCAACTAAACCAGCAAAGACACACATGCATAGCACTGCCTTCAGCTTATAAAAACGCTTTCTCCCTCTCTGACTGGATCTCCTGCTCTCTTTGTAGTGGTGTAACCATCAGGAGTCTCGGACCTCTCACACAAATACATACACTGCCGCTGTACGCCTTGTTTTTAAAGCATGTACAATAGTGCAAACTGAGCTCTTAAGAACACACATGCAGACTATATCTTTATATATTGTAAATGAAATGATTAAAGAAGAGTTACATTTTAAAAGAACCATAGCATTTTAATGATTGGATTGATCCAGGGTTTCTTTTGCAAGTGGTTTGTTTCTAGTGATAAGACATGCCATGCCACTGCAGAATATGGTATCATGGGTGAGAAGGGGCAGGGACTTTCTTGTATATTTGTTTAATAAATAAACAAGCCAGAAAAAAACAACAACAACAAAAAACAAATCAAAAACATTTCAGTTCAGTCCACCAGAAAACCAGCAAGATGGAATATAAGTACTCAAGCATGCTGCTAATGACTCAGACATGTGCTTCACTCTGCTGTTCAGTTGTTGTAGCTTGCCCTTTCAGCGTGCAGCACTCTGCTCCTTCCTGTCTACAGTCTCGCACAGCTCAGCAGGGTTCTCACTGGTTTGAGCTGACCTGGCTCCAGTCCACCTCTCCAGGCCATGTGTGTGCACTTGTGTGTGGGAGTGGATGGGTGCACTCAGTGAGATCATGAGTTATCAGTGAAGTAATAATCCTGTATTTTTCCCATAGGCCAGTTAGCATAATGCTCCAAAGTTCAGTGCAGCTGGATTAGAGAGCAGAGGGAAAGGAGTTAATCATTACTGCAAGATGCATCCTGGAAGAGTTGGATATTTGAGACCCTGTCCTGAAATGCCTCTTTTGTCACACACACAAAAACAAATGCGCAGCCCGGTCATCAAGGCCTCCGATTGGTTAACTGAGCTGTGCTGATGGGCAGCCATTACCCGCCTGGCCAGCAACAGCATGCATCTACGGCTGTGAACTGCGAGATAGTTGGCCTGCAGGCTGTCTGTGCAGCTGAGCTGATCGAATTTCCTCATCGGACCCCCATGGTCTGGACTGAAGCATGTCACAACATGCAAACAAACAGTCACCAGGTTCTGTGTCTGTATTTGGACTGACAGCTGCCTTACTACTTTTCATATCTCAGAAACAGATAAGACATCAGTCTTAGCTGCTCTGCACTCCTCTTCTTGCTGCTGAACTTTTCCTTGCTCTGATTCAGATGTCATCTGACTTCCTGCTAACCGCGCTGTGATCTGACTCATGATATTGCAGGGTAAAATGATTAATTTGAGTGTAAATGAGACACAAGCTCATCCTGTTACAGACTTCAGCAGTCAAAGAGCATACACAAACAGCACAAAGATTACACTTCTTGATCAAAAGAAAGTTTTATTGGTTTATTTTTATTATGTCAACATCGCTTTTGATATTTGTTGTTTTTATGGTTCTCATTTGGTTATTGACCTCTCCACTTGGCATTATTATAATTATTATTATTACATGACTGTTTGCTGATGCTTTTTATGTCGTGCACATCACTTTGGAAGAAGTGGGACACCCCCAAACACCATTCCCTGGTTTAAACCTTCTAGCCCCAGGGTCAGACCATTTCTAGTTTTCACAAATGTAATATAACTGAAAAGTGTAACAATAAGTTTGATGCTGACAGAAACAACACCTGGGACTGAGCAGGAGGGACAGCGGCAAAGGATTCTGTTTAGAAGCACGAGGGGGGTGGTTTTAATCTTTCTTTTTTTTTGTCTTGTATTGTAATTTTTATTTTATAATGTTTGTTTTCTCTCTCTCTCATGCTTGTATATTTTTTTCTTAGTTTTTTGGAGGGGATGTATCATTTTAAAAGAAAAGATGTTGTTTTACTGTGTAAAGATCTATCTTCTCCCTCTTACAGTCTGTCGTTTCACCTCTTCTCCACCGAGCAGTTACATAACACTCAAATGGAGAGAGGAGAGTTAATACCATGATGTAACATTGAATTTCTCCACTTCATTTGTGTTTTGTTTTTTTGTTTTGTTTTTGTTGTTTTATTTTTTTCAAACTTGTAATTAAGATGTAATCAGGTGAATTAAAACCAGTTAAAACCCAATATGAATCACTTTGTTTGCGTCTGCTTCTTTCACGTATCCATATCTGTTAATGGCACATATTTAGATGCATAATTAGGAGTTTTATTACCAGGTTATTTGTAGTGGAAGAGATTAACCTCTGACTTTCTGTACCGACACTAACAAGCTGACAGTGGTGTGGATTGCAGTATTTCAAGATGACTGCACAGGTTACGCCAAAAATACTTTTAAATAAGCAGCCTCTCTGACTTAAAAAGAAATTGAACAGAAGATAAAACATTTTAACTGGTGACCTATCAGGATTATACCTCTTAACCTGGGCTGTACTCTTGATACAATAACGTAGTTTTAAAAAGTGGAGAGAAAAGAAAGATGTACGCCTGTGTTAGATTCTATTCAATGAACTTCAACCTGCACACATCAAAGCACCAACAGTTTTTTTTGTTTGTTTTTTTTTGTTCTTTGCACTCTATGGATACCTGTCAGGCAAGTAATTAGAACTTACATATGGTGACGGTGCATCTAAATGATTTTTCTCTCTGCAGTTTAGGGGTAATTTCATGATGTTGACATGAGGACTGAATCGCACCAACTAGTTCTTTCGTTCTGTTGTCATGCTCAACAGTGACTTTAAACTTGATCGGATGCCTACCTGATTTTATTGTGAAAACTGAAATATTAAAGGTCAGTTGTGATGGATGTAAACAGCAGTACATATAAATAGCTACCAAACGACTGGGTCCATGAAAAATGCAAAAGGTCTGCTTTATAGTTGGCGCTTGGATTGTCTTCTCAGGGACACTGTAGTACCATGAAGTATAATTCTTTGACGATTTTAATGTTTTCACACAGTTCTACATGGCTGAAAACTGTTTTTAACTATTACTTTGTATTTCCCATCCACAAGTGTTATAGACTGTAATTTAATAATAGGCATTTAACTTGTTTTTGTGTTTATTCACTTCACTGCCTGCATCGAAAGAAAAAATGAGTTTGGTTGCCGTGACATCATCCACTTTCTGCACCGGTATCTAAAGATCTTTAACCATCTGGATGAAAAGCACTGAAAGATAAAGATTCTAATCTAAGCTAGACTGGTTTATTTTATCAGGAATACGGAAGAGAGAGAAGATCTGCTCTGCACTTCGATTAGTTTGTTGATGAGAAGAATTCTGCTAGGGTTCCCTGGGCGTCAAAGCTTTTCATGACATCTTCAGGACCTTCCCCGAGCATTGACTGATGGGATTGGACGGGCATTTATTAAAATCAAAAAAGTCTTTAAGGAATCTTCAACAAACATTCCCATAAAGTTGATAAAAATAACCTCCAGAGAAACATTTGAGAAATGTCCCTAAAGGTTTCACAGAAATACAATTTACATTCCTGTAATTTTCACTGAAATTTCCACGCTGACCTTTGAATAACCTCAGTGGAACACTCCTTGTACTTTTCAGAAGATAGCCGCCTGAGACGCTCAGAGAAATGACCCGTAAAGGCTCCTTCACTGTGTTCTAAATATTTCACACACACTTGAAGGTACTTTAAGAGTATCAGAAAATCTGCTTCATTAATCTGAAATTCCATGAAAATTGTCAAAGGGCCCTTATGCACCAAGCTGAGGGTGAGTTAGCAAGAACCTCAGGTTTGTTTCCACCATGTTTTTTGTGCGTAATGCACCAGCAGCTGTCAGACCCCATTTACTTTATTTTCAGGCGACTTGACAGGTTTTGAATTGACGTTTTTGATTTAAATTAAAACACGGGGGTGTTGAATCCAGACACATTAAAACAATCATCCACCTTTCTTCTCCCTCACACTGAAGAAGTGCATGTACACACAAACGCACACAGCTGCTCTGCTGCCTCTGAGGTTCCTCTGCCTGGACAAACACACTTTGTCTGGAGTGCTACTGCCCGTTCACCCACACGATGCTCCAAAGAAATTCACCCCTTTACCTCTGAATGTGACGTCCGTCCCAGCTGCTTTGTTTTAAACGCACTTGCAGTCATGTTGTCTGTAGGAGGGAGGCGGAGGAGGACAAGCTGCTGGAGAGATGGCGAAGAGCTGATTCTCTTTAATGGCTATTTTAGCTCGATAATATGATATTGGGATTTTAGAGATTGATAAATAGTGTGAAATATTAACAAGAGGCACACACAGATGATAAGTACACAAAAACATCAGTGCCTGCAAAACTAAACTATATTTGGGATTAATGTGTAGAAATGATAAAATATAGTTAAAAAAGTGGAAGAAGAAATTTCTGCATGTTTTCTGACTCGGTCAGAAAATAAACAGTTGAAGACTATATGTATACATATATATATATATATATATTCTTCCAGCTTTTTTCCAATGAATAGTTCAAAGCAGTATATATTTAAGTAGTTTAACTTCCAAAGGTTAACAAAAAAAGGTAGGGTTACGCAAAACTGAAAAGTTGAACTTTAAAACTTGTCTGTTCTATGCTTCCATTTCAGAGTAAAATGAGACATTAAACTGTATAATTTTCGAAAGAAAAAGAAAGACGGGCTACATCTTAGATTAAATCTTAGCATTGTGACAGTACAATCAGAAAGACTGCACAAGTGTGAAGTTTATTCCATTTTAAAAAACAACAAAGTGGCACCACAAATTGGGTTTGTGAAGTTGCATCTAAACAAACACTTCTGAAAAAGATGTTGTTTTCATCTCGACACCATATCAGCATCTTACAGCAGGTGTCAAGCGCTGTGGTGGAAGGGTGATGATTTGCTCTTGTTTTGCAGCCACGGGATCTGGGCACCTTACTGTCATTGAGTCAACAACTAAACTCTTCATATGACAAAGTATTATAGAAACAAATATGAGGCCGTCTGTCAAACAGCCGTACTCCTGGGCAGATGGCCATGCTTGAAGGGATCGGCTGGGGAAAATCTTTCGGCTGTGTTTTTCGTGCTTCCCTCTTTGAGTTACTGTTAGGATGTGATACGACACACATTTATTGTCTGAAATTTGTTTTGCATCACATCAGCATGATGTTTACACAGAACATTTAGGATGGTAGATACAGTATACACAGAGCAGCTCTCTAACAGTACACGCATGAAATTTGTCTCTTGTACACAGTATAATATGGACTACAGACACACTAGAGTCTTCAGAGTTCTAAGTTTAATTAATGCAGAGGTGCGATGGTAGTAACAGACTGGGATCAAAACTGTCAGACTAAACTCCGTTTTTTTCTATCTTAGATTACAGCAGTTCTTATCTACCTCCACTCACAATAACTGCAATGATTTATAGCGTTGTATTTATAGGAAGGAAGCTGTTTTTTGGACTCTTATGGTGAGAACAGTGCCACTGCTGTCGTTGTAGCTGTGCTGGTGTTATCTTGTTGTTTGCACAGTTTGAATATTCATGTTACATCCTTATACTGTATGATGCATAATATGCCACTAAAGGCACAGATTGTTTATGAGTGCTCAGGGGTGATTCAGTGGTTGAAGATGGGCAAATAGATAAAGGACTGACTCTTTCTAATTCTTGTTTATTTCCAGTGAGGTATCTGAATATTTTATCTCCTCGGGCATCTGATACAAACTCTCACAGACAACGTTGAACTTGTGAGCCACAGCATGACTCCCCATCAGAGTAACCAACCAAATGTCTGCTTTAAATATATGACTGGTTCACAGATTCACAAATGTTGCATTTACCTCAGTGAAGGTCGCTGTTATTTTGTGTGTTTGGTGATTCTCAGCTCCTGTAGCTGAGAAACCAGCCATCCAGGTGCTCCATCGTCAGCAGAGGAGAGAAGCAGAGAAACACCACAGGAACCACTTTGCTCTGGCACCTGTGCCACATCCCTCTCCCTCTGCTTCCTCTAAAGCGCCTGCTTTCGCAGAAACCAGCGCAGAGCCGGCTCTGTGCTCCGCATTTAACCGCAGCCTATGCAGTCTGCACACAGTGCACAACAAGAAACCTTCTCGAATGCACACACACACACACACACTAGTTTTCCTCCACTGAGACAGTGACGGTATGGTAACGCATGGAGCCCTGCTAGTAAGTTCACCACATCCTCCGACATACAGAGAAAAGCCGCACCGCACAGGAGTGAGGAACTTTCACAGTGATGATGCTTTGTCACAAGCAGACGACTGTGAGCTCATATTGATGTGGTTTGTTTGAAGCACAGGTTCTTATATTTCCTTTTCCTCCTTCCTTCCCGCCAGTACCTCCGTTCAACTAATTTGACCCCTGTTAATGCATCACTATGATTTTTTTTTTGTTTCTAATGACAAACAAGTTTGGGGTATGACCCCAAAAAACAGGGTTCAATTGACTTTTTTGAATGATCTGTTGTCTGGTGTGTTTTGCCAACTTTGTGGTCATTTCATATTGAATGTCTCCCCCTGTTGTTGGAATTATGCAACAGCGCTGAATTTCTTCCTATCATTAGCTCCTCTGTGTATTCTTTCAAGTCGTCTGCTCAGTGAGTAAAAGCATCTAAAAGTACACTACCAGTCAAGTTTTAGAACACAACAATTCTTACAGTTTTATACTGATAAAAAAATAGCTCAAGTCCAATGAAAAGCTCAAAATGGTTTACAGGTAACAGGTGAACTTCCAGAGGTCAACAGAAAAAAGAAGTCTTCCCCAAAACTGAAAAATTAACATCGTAGAAAAGCAAAGCAGCTTAAAAATGCCACACGTTTATGGGAGCTCCTGCAACAGAGTTGGGAAGAGCTTTCTGAAGAATATCTCACTTCTGTTGTTGAAAGAATCCCACAAGTGTGTTCATCTGTTATAGCTACCAAAGGTGGCTACTTTGTGTCAGAAGTTGGTTTGTAGATTCAATAATTAAGTTGTTTGTTTGTTCTTTGCTCTGCGTTAGGATTGTTTCCTCACGCACCGAACAAGCTACAGTTATTTAAACACCTTTATTTTTATTTAGAGCAAATTCAAACAGAAGAAAAAAAATATTTATTTGAATTAGCAGCCTTTCAAAAGGGTGCATTAGGACCTAAGTTAGAGTGCAGATCATTCCCATGAGGTAGAAGTGGAGTTCAGGGATTCAGCGGACATTCTGCACCAAAGATACTGAAGTCGTTGTCGCTGCGTGCTGAATGCACATATCTGGTGTTTTCTTTTGTTTGCCTTTTTTTCCAGTGCAGACGGATGGATGGTTTGTGTGTCCAAGGACAGCTTTCCATTAGAGTCCTGTCTTCAGCTGTGGTACATGACATCGCCCCTGAGGAACAGCTGACTGGTGTAAAGTTACTGTGAACAAGAATGCAGCGAGCACAAGGGCCTACTGTTCTCCATGCCGCTGTTTGTGCTCGTGGATGTCGATCTTCTGCACCACTTCTGTAATACCACAATGATCCTATGAGGTGCACTCTGTATCTTTGTCGGGGTCAAGTTGTTTGCAGAGGCACATCAAGCTTGTGAATAAATCCACACAAGAGAGGGGGTTTGAACGTTTAACTTTTCGGTTGCATCTCTTCTCTCACTCTGGTTTTTATCAGTGGGATTAATCCCACTGTGCACCGCCAGGATCCACTATAAATCCTTCACTTTGCTTATGTGTCTGAGTGTAGCATTTGTCAGATATCGTGACTCCTCCTGTAAGCTTCAGGACCAAACCTGCCTGCTGACACGAAGATCACTTCCACCTTTTTGATAATGCAATCCTTCCCTAAAAGCCTGAGATTAAGGGAGTACAAAATGTTTACACAAATCTGGATAAAGACTCCTAGAGAGCTTAAATGAAGCAGAGACCTAATTGTGTGTTTGTTTGAATAAATAAAAAGGACAATAAAACATTAAAAATACAAATATGAATTTCACAGAAGGAAATTTGGAGATACAATGCACATTGCTGGTGTTATTTTCTGAAAAATGAAGGACCCACCAAAGTCTTCTGGATTGCATCAATCTTCACACAAAATATGACTGAAGACTAATTACTGACACATTACAGCATCCTAAAGCCATGCTATGAGTGTGGCTGAAAAATAAATAAAACAACGTTAAGAGCTGAGCCTCTGCTAGATGTTTCAAATCTAAACCCCCTCTGAAGACTCACTTCTTGTCTGCAACAAAGATCTATTGCTCCAGGCTTTGAAGACCGGCTTTCAGATGGAGCACAGTGCATAACTCCGTGGTTGTATACAGTAAATCCACTCTGAACGCTCAGAATCTTAGTTTTATTGTGGAGTTTTATTGCTTTATTGGAGCTCACTGTGCTTATGACTGCGAGCTGTCAGCTTTAAAGCCGTTCAGTCTTTCAGTTTTCTATTTTCATCTCTTGCCCAGAGGCTTCTTTTTGTTTTTTCTTTTCTTTTTTTAAGAGGCATGCATGACTGGGTGAGGGGTCAAGGTGAGGGTCAGAGGTTGTGCTACTCTTAGCATCTGCTTGAAGAAACCCCAAGGCGAGTGACATTCCTGCTGAGGGCCTGGATTTATGTGGAGGTAGTTTAGAGTTTGTTTCCTGACAAGATGGGAATGCAGAGGGCTGAGTTACAATGAGTAATGTACAGTATATTTCTTAAACAACTCTTATCCATTTACTTTTTGATTCTCATCTTTCCTCTTCCACATCTCTCTAACCTCCGTGTGTTTTCTGCTACCTGAGGTGGGTCTGTCAGCGGAGCGCAGCGGGAGAGGAGGCTCTCTGGTGTTTGATTGACAGCCTGGTGATGGGTGCACAGAGAGTGGGTGAATAGTGGAGGTCAGGGGCCAAGGAGGATGAGAGATCAGAGTGCAGGGGTTGGGGCCCCGGGGTGGGGGGGACTCGCTAACAAGGTGGAATGATCACTACAAGAGACAGAGATGAAAACCAGAATCTAAATAATACAGTGAAATGTTTTTGAACAACGCAATGATGGAGTTATATAACCAGCTACTCATGGTAATCAAACATAAATAGACAGGTAAACATAATTTGCATAACAAAATTATTTTAAAGAAGAAAACAAAACTTTCTTTCTTTTTCTAAAAGACTTCCTATGGGTTCACGCATCTTCATTGGCAACTGCGTAATTGTGGTTAGAGGCTCTGGAAAATGAGTATCGATATCATTTTAATCAATAAGTGAAGTCATTTGTAAATGCATCATATATTTGGTGGAAAATAAGGAAAATAGAAACTTCACAAAAATATCTTTCAGTGGCACTCAAAAGTTATTTCATGGCGAGCTCTTAAACAAGTTAAAGCATGAGGTGATATTCAAAGTTAGAGATGAAACTCCAAAAGATTGATTCCCAGACCTTTTCGGGCTTGTCATTAGAAAAGGCCAGGTGATGCAAATTTCCTTGAGCTTTGACTCAACACTTATCAGCTGCAGACTTTATTTTCAAGCGGCTGGAATTAAGGGAGGAATTAAGAAATGGCATCTAATGAGAATTTTAGAAAACCTGAATGAAAGAAAGGTAGATCAAATATCATATTATGTCCAGCAGCACAAACACACACAAAACATCAATGGAAATGCACTGTTTTCTACGCAGACAATGTTTGTCTGATTCGCTGCTTTGGACTTGATCTGAGTTATTTAGTGTAGCTAAAGTTTTGTCCCCAATGTTTTGCATTAGCATATAAAACTGGAGGGGAAAATGCTTTTACATGATGTCAACAGGAAAGATGGACCCCCTCTACACTGACGCAAAGCAGCACAATCTTTTTACACAGATAAGATGAAGACACGCTAAACATCTGGGTGAGTGCACACATGTTGTGAAGCCTGTGTAAATTATTGTGTTCAGGTTTGCATGGAGGAGGTAACAGTTTTTCAACGACATTTCTGTAATTTCAAAAGAGAGCATCTGTTATTCATTTATGTATTTTTTTCTTTTTATTACAGTAATTTACCCAAACCTATTGAGTTTAAAGGAGTGTGGTGAATATTTGAAATGGCAGATTTAATTCATTATTCTTTTGCAATCACATTAGAGGATACATATATAAATATATATGTGTATGTATATATATATATATATATATATATATACATATATACATATATATATAAAATCTATAATCTATCTATTCTCTCTGATTTCTTCCTCACTAAGTGGCTTAAAGTTCTCATTGTGAATGCTGTATTTGCATTTGCAGGCTGTTTCTGTGAACCCACAATATGTGGTCAAAGGAGCTCTGTGTGCAAACGAAACAGCTTTTTATATTTCAAATGCAAAACAAGAAAATGACAGGATTAGAGGGAACATTGGGAGTGAACAAATCAGCATCCCTCATTCTGGGAAGGTAACACAGCGACGAGCTGTATAACAGTTCATCGCTCATCCTGGACATCTGTGGAAGGACACAATGGCCTTCCCATTGTTAATATAAAAAATAAAATAAAATAAAATTTTAAAAAAAGCTTCTGCACAACATCCAGACAAATGAGGAACACACTCCAGGAGGGAGACATGTCATCATCCAAATGAACCAAAAACAGAAGAGGAAAAGAGAAATGTGACAAAGGAGAATTGTCCCAACAGAGTTTGGGACACCTCACAAGGCAAAAACATCTGTGAAACACATGAAGACTGTAATGGTATAAGTGGATAGATATGAGTGTCCTTGCTATATCGCATTTATTTATGTTCATATGACAGAAGACAAAGGCAGGCTTGTGAATTCTCCCTGAAGGGAACAGCTGAAAGGAAATGAAAAGCAAGATAAGGATATGATGTCTGCTCACGTTCAGCCACATGTAGGAAGGTTGACTGGAAGATTCTTCCTAATACAGATGGACAACTGCCAAAAAACAACATGAGGGGGTTTTGAAAGTAAAGACGAAGTGTTTTACATTGGAAGAATCAACTACCTGATCTCAACCCAACTGAGGACAGTTGGGATGACGAGAAATGCAAACAATAAGTAAAAAATAACCACTTAAATTTACTTTTGTTTACTTTCAGACGATATGAACAGTTCTTTTATGAGAATATGAACTGAACACTGTCATCTCCGATCCTTCAATCTGCACACCATCAAAAACTGTCAATAATAAGTAACTGATATAATCACATGAGTAAGGCTGTACTTTGGGAAATCTTTGCCAAGCAAAACATTCACACATGCCATTTTAAACCTTACTGTGCATACAAAGCTTAGCTTGGTAATAAGCTTTTCCAAAGGTGCATCCATGACTCTGGACTCAGAGGCATGTAGGAGGAACTATGGAAACATGCCTACTGGACAGAAACATTATTCCAGACTTATTTATTTATTTATTTGCTGTGGTAAAGAAATAGGAGCTGGACTAGCCTGAACCAAAAATGAAAAGTACCATGCACACTGTTCAAAGAAACGTAAGCTGTCTTAAAAATAACTTCTTCTTTTCTTTTTTCTTGTCAGCGGACGTCCAAACATATTTCAACATGACAGTCTTCTTCCTTTTCTTTTCAGCTGTTCTCATCAGGGTGACCACAGCGAATCATCTGCCTCCATCTTACCCAATCCTCCAACATGACAATGCAAAAACAGATTCTGTGCACATTACAAAGACATGGCTGAGGAAGAAGAAGGTGCGGGTGCTGCACTGGTCTGCCTGCAGTCTCAGACTGAATTTGTGGGTGCAAAAATGACTATCTGGAACTGTTAAATGCTTTAAGACGAGTTTGAAGTGAAAAATGGCAGGAAATAACAGCTGAAAAATACTTCATCACTCAGCATCCTCTGTGCTAAAATCTTATGGAACTGTTGTGAAAAATAATATTAACACTGTGATGTAAAGACCTGCAGCAAAATAGGGGGATATCAGCAGAGTATGTTGTCTGAGATTTCCTCTGGGGAGGTAGAAATGAAGGCTCAAAGCATCCTGTCAGATGCTACACACCCTCTCTTCATTGAATTTCAACCCTTGCCCTAGGGCTCACAGTGAGGAGTATCTCTTTAGTGTCTCACAGTTAGTCTATGAATATTTTACGGTCCCTTTTTTTTTTTTTTTTTTTAACCTTAACTATTCATTATTATAAGTTGGACATATTTAAATCTCAGACTCACTGTACCTGGGGTATTTTTTGTTTTTTATCCTTAGCTGCAAAACTAATTGCCCCTCTGGGGACACAAATAAATTAAAGTTAAGTTGAAAAAACATTGATGAGTGCCAAAAAAAAAAAAAAACTTTCTTTGAATACGTTGCAAGCAAGAAGGATTTGTGTCCGAAAAAACAACAACAAAGAAGTAATTAACGTGAAAAAGAAATGACGAAATCGCTGCATTATTTTTCAATTTTACGTATCATCATCGGCTTTTCTGATCTGGGGTTGTGAATACATTAAGAATTACAAACAATCAGCACGAAAAGGCAGCAGTGATTGACCTCAGAAACCAATTAATGGCTCTTTATTCCAATTATTCAATAGTTCTCAAAGAAAAAAAAGAAAAAGAAACACTTTGACTCGGCGATGCTGAACTTTTTGAAAACAACGTTGTCACCATTTGCAGCACAGCACGACTGCGACTAGATGGCGCTCAACGTCAACATTTGATCAGTTTCCAATCCTCATCTCGGTTCGTTATCCAAACGCGCACATGCCTACACGTACACAAATGTCTGCAAGCTCACACAAGAGGCTCGCATACTCTGACGAAGTGTTCAACCAATCAGAACTTTCTTCTGTTTTTAGGTCTGCACATTTCATTTCTTCCATCACTGAGCCGGAGACCAGCGTGCACGCATCAGATCACACCATCAGGAGGCGCTCCACCTGTCAGATCCCACACAACTCTGTCAGCACGAGTTCTGTATTCTACTACACACAGAGGAGGCGATTATGTAATGTTTACTATTATGGATTATATCTTCTGCAAGGTAGTATTGTTTCCCTTCGGCTATGCAGAGACTGAAGGTCACAATACCGCCTATGTCAGAGTGATCACACGTGCAACACCGCCTGTCTCACACGTGCCATCATCTCGATCATGCACATTTTTCAGTCAGTGCCCAGCATACAGGTTCATCTCCACCACTTGCCTTTGCAAGTTGCAAACGTGGGGTTAGCAGAGTTTACGCTAGGCCACGCCCCCTCTGTCCAGCTGGTGGCAACACTCGTGATGACATCACCGCCGCACGCGCCCATTGGCCCCGTGAAGTCGCGCTCCCGTCCAATCCCCTGCCGGTGAAGTGACGTTAGCCGAGGCAGCTCCCGTTCATTTCAGTGGAGTGGGCGGAGCCGGGAGCTCAAGACGTCAGAGCGAGCAAGGATGCTCGCGCCGTGATTGGCTGAACAGTGAAAGTTAGCGTCTGTTGCTGAGAGAAAAGAGAGGGAGAGCCTGCGCAACATTGGAGTAGATCATCTCCAAAACTCTGTTGTATCCGTACGAGTTATTCTCATTATTATTTTCATTTTGTTTTATGGAATTATCATAGCAAAAAAATTTTTTCGCTTTTTTGTTGTTTGCAACAGCTTCTAAAATAGTCTGTTGAGTGATAATAATAGCACTGAGGTGCTTTAATGCTGCACCAACCTGTATCTGAGTATGCACAGCGCTTGATACATAATCACACGGATGGCATTTGTGCTGTCAATTATGGTAAACATACTCCTTCTCAGAAGGGGAGGGGATATTTGTGCTCCCAGCTCCTTGGTCCCTCCCTCCGGCCCGCCCTCATGCTGTTCCTATGGTTCCCAGAGGTCTTATTGGATACTGTAAAGTTTGGGAGAGAACACCGGCCTGGCTCAGCATCCTCCACGCCATTGGCTGGGTCGTCCTGTCAGTCAACTAGACTTTGACAGTCTGTCAAGCCCTCTGCTCTGTGACGCGAAAGCTGATTGGCTACTGTACCTGTCAGCGAGTCCTCATTGGTCAGCTCACCCAGCTGTTAGTGGTTCATTCACCATTTTGTGACTGTAGTGGAAAAGAAGAGCGATAGTTTTTTATATCCTTGTTTGAGTTTCTGCGGGGGAAAGACATGTTTTACGGAGGAAAAGTAAAGTGTGAATCCGGTCCTCGCAGTCTTCAGAGCCGACAGCTAAGGGATGTTACCGACAGTTGTGCAAGCCTCCTCGTCGGGAAAATAAGACTATAAATCTTTCTCAGGCAAGAGGAAAAGCTGTGTTTTGGGTGAGTCAAAACTTAGTTAGGAGACGGCGGTGCCGCTCAGTTGACACAAATTTTCCATCTCCAGGAGCAGCGCGATAGCACGAGACTAGAGCCAACTGCCAACGGTCGTCGATTGTTCCGCTACCGTCCGAAGAAACGGAGTGACAAGGCTTCCGAGCCGAGCGAGAACCGATAGAAAGGGGAGGGGTGGGAGTGTAACAGCCTAAAAACTTTCTGAAATGTTTTTCCGCAGTCCCGCCGACGAATGAAAAAACACGCTAGCCTCCGCGGGTCGTTATTACGGGCTTGTGCTTTGTGTAGAGCACTTTTACTTGACCTCAGATGTCGTGTTTTTGCGTGAAACGGCGCTGGCGTTGTGAAAACAACCGACCTATTCGCACCATTGCGGTCAAAAATGTTTACCAACAGACACGAAGGCTCAGTTCATGCCTATAAAACAAACACGAGGAAGGGGGAAAAAAACTGCAAACCAGAAAGCGAATAACATCGTGCTTTCTTGTGGTCTGACTCAGTGTGTCATTATGTGGGTATCTTGTGCTACCGTGGCGTACTACGACTACTACAACCACTACTACTAATGTTACCGAGCTGCTTACTAGAGCGAAACACGAGAACATTCAAGTTTTTATTTTTATTTTTTAATTACATACTCCATGTCCTTAACGGCATCGCAAAGAAAGCTTGGTCGGAGTGTTTGCGTGTGTACTCGAGTTCTTCTGCATGTCCGACATCGTTGCATGGGGAACAATTAGGGCCCCTCTAGTTGTGATGATAAAAACGTCACTTGAAACCGGTTGTTTGTGTTTGTTACCGAGCTCCTAACAGCACAGAAGACCCGCCTGACTCCCTCGAGTCATAATACTCTTTTGACATTGTGTAGCGCCTCTCGTAGTACTCACAGAGATCAGCACAGAGATGCATTCGCCGTTTTCTCGGCTTTTCCCTCGCCGACACTCCACTTTTCTGCTCTGCTACTCCGCAATCAGTGTCGATGCACCCTTGACATCTTTGACAGTGCAATTCCTTGCCTACACACTTATTTGTTTGTTTAATCTTCATCAGTAGGCATGGATTTAGTGATGACAATTTAGAACTTGTTTATGACATTTGAATTTCAGTTGTCCTCATCTGTCCTGCATGGCATGCGTTCATCCTATCCTCATTATTGCTCTTGTGTGGTCCTGATGGTGCAGGCAGCTTGGTGAGTAGCTGGCCATTGACGTGGCATTGACAGTTCTGCCATTTGGTCCCAAACAGGAACAGTCACCTCTGATCTATGGTACAAACTCCTGATCAATATTGGGCAAAGTGCTCAAATGCCACATAACATAATATCTGCCACTGTCCACAAAACAGCTGCCAGTATTCTTCATATGTCACAATGGATGTTCACCATAACATGCAGCAACCTCATACACTTGCATACTCACACACACTTCACGGCTCGTTTTTCCTACTACACTTAAAATACCTTTACACCATATTCTTTTTTTATTATTTGTGTCATGCTGTCTGTGAAATCACCTCCCACTCACTCATGAGCATATAAACAAATCATGTCCTAGAGCAGCAGAGAGCATGGTTTTTTTTTTGTGTGTTTTTTTTTTTTTTTTTTTCCTGCCATTTCATGTGTGAGTATATTCCCAGGTGACCCAGTTAAGGGCAAAGCCACCCTGTCATGCCGAAGAGTACAAGGGCCACGGCAGACTTCACCATCCCTGCTGTCCAACTGTGTTCTTCTGTACCATCGCACGTTTTTCTTTCTTCCTCCCTGTCCCCGTCACTGCAGCTCTGCAGCCATACAGACACCCATAAAATGCTTTTAGGGAGAGGGATGAGCTGCAGCGTGCCTATATACACACTCTTATTGACATATGGTGCAAATGCAGCGTTGAACGAGGTAGACTCAGCCCCGTATACACAGCTGTATACAGTCTGATACTTTTATAAACAGCTAAAATGCCCTGACATCTCTCCCACACGCAGATATAGCCTGTGCCACGCTGTGGTGGGGCACAGGCTATATCAGTCTACATTCGCTCGATTAACTGAATACACTGGCATCAAGTTAGAGACACATCAGAGCAATATTATCAAATAATAAATACTTTACAACTTAATCTTCTTGTAACATTGAGATGCGAATGCCTGAGAATGACTGATGATATGAATGTGTTTGTCGGGTTCTTACATGCACCCGTGACCACACAGCTAAAAAAAAAGAAAAAAGAAATCGGAGTAATCTTTTATATATATGTATTTTGTACGTGTGTGTGTATAAATATATATATATATGTGTGTGTGTGTGTGTGTGTGTGTGTGTGTGTGTGTGTGTGTGTATATATATATGTATATGCACATATATATGTGAAGTTGATTTTCAGCCTTAAATTTTAGAATTTATAAAAGCTGATTTTATTAATTGTGTTTGTTTCTTTTTTGCTTTTGTTTTTTTGTTTGTTTGTTTTGTTTTTTTTTCCCTAGAGATGAAAAACCTACACAGTAAGGTCCTACCTATATGAGTGTGGATGAGTGTTTGCATGGCACAGTGAATGCATGAGTGCGTGACGATATATATAGGTCTAGGAAAGATTTTAACAACATTTGCATGGCTGCACTGTAAATTCCAAGGAGGGCTTTTAGTGTGTGTAAAGTTTGGTTGTTGCTGCGGAGGAAGGTTATATTATGTGCTCCTGTATGTTTATTGGGTGTAATGGCACCGTTTTTGCTGTTTAAGGGGGAGTCCATTCGAGTACCATGGAGACTGTGATTATCTGTCTATTAGAGATTTACTGTACTTGGACAGCATCTGGAATGACCAAATGTACAACTGTGTTTCTCTCCGTTGTGTTCCGGTTCAAACTAAAGAATTAATTTTTTCTAACATTCTGCTTTGGCTGATAATTCATGCACAGAATTAACAGTTGTCATTTAGACTTGCTTTTGGCATCTTGGACTGTATTTAAGAAGAAAAAAAAAGGAGTCAAAGGTCAACAGCTGTTTTTGATTTTTGGGCATACTGGTTGAGTGCACAGGGTGTGTAATGTTTTTTTTTTTTTAATCTTTCAAGGAAGAATTCCAGTGAATAAGATATGTAAATTCTCCGTCTCTTATTATATGGCAACGTGGGAATCACAGTCAGTTCATGCATAAAATAATATACTGCAATTTAGTTTAAAATTCATGTCTTTACTAACATATAAGGAGATTGCTTGTCCAAACGACATACATTTTAAATGAATGGTTGAAAGTTTTAAAAATTAAAAGTTTTTCCATTATTAGATTTGGAGTCACAAAGTTCACAAGCCTTCTTCCTCTGATAAATAGTTTTTGTTGCACACATTTTTGTTGCAACTTTTTTTTCAACCTACCTCTAAAACTAAAAGATGAGGTAATTTCTAATTCTGAAACTAATCTGTTATCTTCGTATTTAGTATATAATCTGTTGTGGTACTCAGTACGTTCACAGTTTCAGAATACACACACACACACACACACACACACACACACACACACACCCGCCCCTGGCTTATCAGCCAAAATCGAGAACATTTTTGGAGGCA